>CM062288.1:99783863-100983863 GCA_031216915.1 Pictodentalium vernedei
ACAGAACCACTGGGACTCTGCGTGGGCAAGAACACAACTCAGTTATCCCTGGACCTCTCGGTTTGAAGTTCGATTGCCATAACCACAGAGCCAACTCGCATCCATAGGACAAGAGACAGCAAATAGGATCCTCAATACTGTGAAAAGTGTCCCCACCGATTCTAATTACCTCACCGGAAAACAAGAGTCTAAATTTTTCAAATTTTAGAGCATTCCTATCTCAGAAGAGACTCTCTCACTCCCTTCGAGGTCTGTCTAAAAATGCTACCCAATAGTTTTCAGAAAGTTAATCCCCCCAAAATATAAAAGAATCTGTGTTCTTGAAAACAATTCTGAATTAAGTTATGAACAAGATCTCTGAGGTAAGATATTATTGTGAGATGGATACCTTCTATTTCAGGAGTTATATAATGAGTAGGGCTGTCACGATTTTTCAATTTTGGAATCGATTAATCGTTTGCAAATAATCGATAATAATCGATTAATCGTACCTAGATGACCCCCCCACCCCCCACCCCTCTCCCTCGTCTTTGAAGTCGATAAAAATGAAGTTCAAGTCAGCTGACCTACCCCCAAGTAAACAACGAAGACGATCAACTTTTAGGTACATTCAAAGCTTTATGTTCTGAACTATTGAACCGTCAGTGTAATAATCAAGAACCGGTCGGCAGTTGCAATCTTCGCAACTGCCGACCTCGGTCTTGATTATTACACTGACGGTTCAAAGATTCAGAACATCAAAGCTTTGATGAATGTACCTGAAGACAAATGCTTCCAATGGCTTCTTGGGGGTTTAACATCGATGTTCTTAACTCAATACCTTTAGAAACAATAGTTTTTTTCATCAAATTTTCTTTTAATTAATTAAACATCTAAAAACGGGATACAATTTACAGATTATTCGTCAACGAAAAATACTAATCGATTTCGCCGGTGAGCCGAATCAACAATCGATTAATCGATTGATTGTGACAGTCCTAATAATGAGTTTTAACCACATTATCACCATCAAATAGCACATTACGGAAACAGCATTTGCAAAACGTCTAATAAACATGTGACATAAGCAGTGGTTGATACCCAAGTGTGAGACTATATTACAGTGCCCCCCCCCCCCCCCACAAACATTTCCATACACATTTCCTGAATAACTAAAAGATTTTATTTTTTGTCTCAAACCATAGCTCATGATCCCTCATTGGAACAAGCTTGCACCAATGAGGGACTACAGGAAAAAAAAATTAAAAAAATTGGACAGCCGATTTTTGAAAACAGAACTTTTGTAAATAGCGATTAAATTACACGTGATAAAAGGAATCTCAAATATGTCACAATTTGATTTGAAATTTCTGAACTTGTTCACTGAAAGCCATCTGAGCCTCGGTAAAGCTTGGCTCAGATAGATTTTAGTGAACTCAGTTCAGAAATTTTCATATCAAAACAGAACTCATTTAGCCTTAACCCTTTACCCCAATGTAACGGACAAAACCGGTCAGCGCTATTCACAAAAATCGCCAATTAATTTTTATTATTTTTTTCATTTTTTGTCTCAAAAACATAGGTTATGACCCCTCTTTGGAACGAGATCCCCGAGCTCATTCCAACGAGAGGGGGTATTAACCTATGTTTTTGAGACAAAAAAATGAAGAAAATTAGTTAATCAAGAAACTTTGTTCGCAAGTGTCATCTTCTTTTCATGTTACGTAAAGGGTTAACCAATTTACACAGGGAAGAAAACAGAAGAGAAATTTTCTTGTCAAAGAGCCTTTTAGGAGAAATTTTCTTCTTATCAATTTTGACTGGTGCTGTATTAAAGGGGAATTATAAGTTATTTCCAAGTCACTGTCCCTTTATGCCCTGAGACTACTCAATAAAACACCAAGCAATAGTCCACTTCTTCAAATATGTCTGTATAACATGTTTTCTGTTTGAACAGAATTTCATATGCCAACATTCACACACAAAGGGCTGAAAGGCATGTGTTTGCAAATAATACAAGGTGACACTCCATTCAAACATATACTCAAAATCTGGATTTATAATTAAAAGTGAGACATCTGTTAAAATATCCCACAGACACACTCTCTTTAAATTTTCACCATGTAGTTTAATATATGCCTGGTAATATAAATGATTTCATACTTTTTTATTTGATTTTACCCACAAAAGTTAAAAAGTCACATCAGAAATGAAAACTTCATGTGCGGATTAAAAATGAAAGAAGGTATATAATTTAATGAATAAGCTTGGTGAATGGCATGTTTCCATGTTATTCATTTCTTATATTCTTTTACACAGTAGTTAATTATGTAAGCATATCTGATTGTGAAACTGTATTTTGTAGATACAGTAGTTATTAAAACTAGTAGACCTGGGCAGTATTGAAACTTCAAGTTATTTATTTATTTATTTATTTATTTATTTATTTATTTATTTATTTATTTATTTATTTATTGGGTTTAACAACACTTTCGACAGACAGGGTCACCTCGTGTCAGACAGTTTTACAGGTGGAGGAAGCTGGAGTACTCAGACAGAACCCCTGAGCAATGGCGAGCAACTGTCAGACTCCCCAACATACAACTCCACACAAGAAGGGTTAGCATTGGTTGAAGACAAGTGAGTGCACCATCGACATGCTGAGTATGCCTTAGTACATGGTGCCACCATGAACCCAAGTGGGCAATCAGCATTAAGTTCCTTGCCCAAACAAGTTCGGTATCATATCAGTATTGTTACGTTGATTTACCTCGGAAATGGAATAGTATTCAGTGTTGACAACATTCTGACACCAATTCCAATATTGCCTGGTAATTTTGGTGTTTTGCCCAGCTGGGGTCACCTTTCTACAGTATAATCAGAGACTCAGAATGCTCATATTCAGGGGCAATATAATTTTCAAACACAAAACCGTTTACCATACCTTCAGAACAAATTTGATCTGTTAATTGCATATGGGTTGTAGAGTAAACTCGTGTTAATTATATATAAATTTTTGTAATATGTCGAACAAATTACTGTGACACACACCAAATTCCCCTTATTTATCAACCTTTTTGGCCTCACTACATCCAATACAGGCATTTATTCTATTATATCTTGTTTGACAGAGCTCTATGAGCTCTGTCAAACAAGATATAATAGAATAAATGCTCAGTTCACCTCCAGAACACAGGACAGGAAACTGACCAAATCCCTGTTAATTGTATACTCCTGTTAATTGAATAATTTTCACTGGCAAAATGGATATTCAATTAAGAGGAGTCTACTGTATTTTCTTTTAAATTTCAACAAAAACACATCATGAGAGACCTCACTGAAACGAGCTCATCGAGCTGACATTCCAATGAAGGGTCACATGATATGGTTTTGTTGAAATGTTTAGAAAAATTTGAATAAAAGAAGAGATTGTCAATCAGAAGTGACTATGCCCCTGACATGGCAATGACCTTGATATGTGATCTTGACCTCCATCTAACAAAAAGAAATTTTGTGTGCGACACATCGTCTCCCCATAAGCAACATTTATACCAAGTTTAAACAAAATCCAATGAAGCATTTCATAATTATGGAGTGGATTAACAAAAATTTTCCTGAAGGACAAATAGACAGACAAATGGGCGGATGGACGTAATCGACAAACACTATATGCCCCCGAAAATTTTTTTCGGGAGCATAAAAATAATTAAAATAACAAATTTTGGTATTATGTACATTGGATATAGGGTTAAGCTTTGTGTGCAAGTTCACAAATTATTTAACCTCCAACCCTCTGCACACTGAGGTCACCGGGTAATGAACTGGCCGAAATTCTCTGTCCGCTTTCCAGCCTACAACACTCTGGTGGAATGTCAACAATCCAAAAAGAAATGCAAAAACATGGTGTGGTTTTGTTGCAATCTTTTTTTAAATAATGTTTTTTCAACTGCTCAATTTGTAAATTACACAGGTGATACGGATGATTCGCTAGGTAAAGGGATAAAATATAACTGGCAACAACACTCTGAGAAGAAATACAATTGTTACATAGACAAACTGATCTAATATATAAGATACATAATCCTTTATGATAAACCTTATCAGTGATTCAACAAATAATATTGACAAATTCTGTCACATTTGAGCCACTGGGGGCAAATGCATTGAGTGTCAAGTTTTGTTAATTTCAGTGGAGTCTGAAAACTTTGAAAGAAGATCAGAAATATACCGTCAAGGTTGGGAGCATTTGTACAAACTGAATAGCATTTACAAGAGAGATCTTTTTAGTGTTCAACCGATGATCGGAACTGGCCACCACAATCAGCCAATTGTGGGCAATCGGATAACAATGGCAATAGCTCCTGGAACATCGGTTCAACTGATTGTGTTGCCAAGCATTTTGTGATGATTCATAAACCGCATTTTATTATCTTCTGCAATTGTTCAATTGTTAATGTAAAATGATGTCAATGATACCATTCAATAAAGTTGAAAAACCACCACAACGTGTATTCTTAATCTCTCTAGATGCCCCTTTATGGGATATACAGGTTAAACAACATGTAAAGCTTACAATGGAGCGTACTTGCAGCAAACACCAGTTCATATCGGAAAAGTGAAGGTTGCACTCCATTGACTCAGGTCACAGAAAAAATTACCAGTTGCACGCACTTGGGTGGTAAACGTGGCTCTGAGAGCCACGTTTACCGCCCAAGTGTGCACGACTGGTATTTTTATTGGACCCGAGTCAACAGAGTTTAACACTGTGACATATGTTCAATTTAATGCAGTTCTTTTGAGCCTCGACTTATCTAGTAGTGAACGGACTGTAAACACTGTAAAATATGTTCAATTTAATGTAGTTCTTTGAGAGCCTTGACTTGTCTTGTAGTGAACGGACTGTAAACACTGTAAAATATGTTCAATTTAATGCAGTTCTTTTGAGTCTCGACTTATCTAGTAGTGAACGGACTGTAAACACTGTAAAATATGTTCAATTTAATGTAGTTCTTTCGAGTCTCGACTTATCTAGTAGTGAATGGACTGTAAACACTGTAAAATATGTTCAATTTAATGTTGTTCTTTGAGGGCCTTGACTTGTCTAGTAGTGCACGGTATTACAATCGGAATCCACATCGGAATCGACCGAATGTGATCTCAAATAACCAGTAATCGGTCAGTGGACATTTTTGGTAATCGGCTGAACAATAGATCTTTTTTTGATTTGTTGTGGGCAAGATCACTGAACCCTTTAATTAAGATAGTGGCCAAATATTTGGAAAAACACAACTGGAAAAGCTTTATAATCCTGGACCCATGTCCAAATTTTCCTTCCAATATTGTAACAACAATACTGAGTTCTCTTCAACCAAAAAGAATCAAGGTTTCAAATGATATTAATTTAACACTAAAGCATTTGATTGATTTTTTTTTTTCTTCAGTGATGATTATTTTGATGCTTTGAAATCTGCAGTTAACAGACCTGCAGAGTTAGAACACTAGGGCCCTGCAAAACTTTGAAGTTTGATTCAAATCAAACTTGTCAACACAATTCGATTTTATTCGATTTGAGTCAAAGTAAAATGGAAATACTAGAATTATCACATCGAGACATGTTTTCAAATCTTATTTCATTAATTTTCACGTTAACCCTTGATAATTGGTAAAGAAAAATGTGGGATGGGGGAAGGGGGCATGTGCCCCCTGGCTCCATCACCCCTGTAGGTGGGCATTCTACTATGGTATTGAAAGCATATAAACATAGTAGCCATATAATCAAATTTAATACTGACTCCATGATAATCAGTGATGTTTTTCACATTTCACTGTTTTTTAGAAAAAATTATCTCAATTTTAAATGTCCATTCTAATTGTCCAATGCATTTGTCACATGGGAGCACCGTGGATTAGTGGTTATGGTATTGGACTTCAAACCAATAGGTCTACAGTTCTATCCCCACCACAGGTAACTGTACTGTGACCTTGGGAAAGGCATTTAATTCTGATTGCCCATGTAGGGGTGGGGGGGGGGGGGGGGCACTGTGTACCAAGCAGACCTGTTAACTCTCCCAGTTTCACCGTGAGTCTCCCAGTTTGAGGCACCAACTCACGCTCTCATGGTCACATCCTATTTTCTCCCGATTTGACACTTTTCAAAAATAGTCGTCCTGTTCTATTTTGAAAATTAAACAAGTTGCATTGTATGCCAAATATATTCTCATACTGTCGCGATTATGTGAAATAAAAATTATATAAACTCAAAATATAAATTAAATGAAAGAGTCAATGACTCTGTTGCTCAACTTGGATATGACAGGAATTAGTACTTGCTGTGACCAAGACAACTGAATAATGAATATGACAGGAATTAGTATTTGTTTTGGCCCAGTCAACAATAATAAAAGAATTACAAGGTGACTGTAATGGACTACAGATTAAGACCAATCATTGTAGATTATTATTTTTGTGTGGAAATTTTCAGTCCCAAACAAAATATTTTCAGACTAAAATTTTTTCTTCTTCTTCTTAAAATTGACCAAAATGCATCAAAACACAAAAAACTAATTTCCGGATTTTGGTCCAAAATTTTCTAAGTCCCACCCGGACCCCAAATTTTCAGTGTAAAAAAAATTAATTTTTTTTTGTCTTAAAATTGACCAAAACGCATAAAAAACCAAAAAACTAATTTCCGGATTTTGGGCCAAAATTTTCTAAGTCCCACCCGGACCCCTAATTTGCATAATTTATTCACGAGAAAAACTCTGTATTATATGTAATGTATCCCATGGTACTAAACATTCATACAAAAATTTATTCAAATCAGATCTTTCATTTGGAAGTTCTGCGCAAAAATCTGATTGCACTTAATTTTGAACAAAATGGCTGCTAGTGGCCATCTTGAATTTCAGACTGGACCCCAAAACACTCCTTCTCGTCCCACAGTGATAACAAAGGTACCCAAGAAGTTTCGTGAAGATCGGTTCATAAATACGGCCTCTAGCCCGAGCCGTATTGGGATTTGCACTCACAGTGCTGAAAGTAACACTAAATAAATCAAAGTTAGGCTAATTTGCATAATTTACGCACAAGAAAAAAACCTGTGATATATGTAATGTATCCCATGGTACTAAACATTCATACAAAAAATTATTCAAATCAGAGCTTTCATATGGAAGTTCTGTACAAAAAACAGATTTCGGCATCGTCGGTACAAAATGGCTGCTGGCAGCCATCTGGAATTTGGGACTGCACCCAAAAACACTCGTTCTCGTCCCACGGTCATAACAAAGGTACCCAAGAAGTTTCGTAAAGATTGGTTCATAAATACGGCCTCTAGCCCGAGCCATAGCAGCTTGGCACTTACAGCTCTGAAAGTAACACTAAATAAATCAAAGTCAGTCTAATTTGCATAATTTACGCACGAGAAAAAAACCCGTATTATATGTGATGTATCCCATGGTACTAAACATTTATACAAAACTTTATTCAAATCAGAACTTTCATACAGAAGTTCTGTACAAAAAACTGATTTTTGCATCATCGGTACAAAATGGCCGCTGGCAGCCATCTTGAATTTCGGACCACACCTAAAAACACTCGTTCCCGTCCCAGGGTCATAACAAAGGTACACAAGAAGTTTCGTAAAGATCGGTTCATAAATACGACCTCTAGCCCGAGCCATAGCCAATTGTTGACGTACGGACAGACGGACAGACGGACAGACGGGCCATGACAATAGCTCAAATTTGACTTCGTCAAAGTTGAGCTAATAAAAACATAATCTCTCAAGTATAATTAACTTCAGCTGACCAGTTATATATACTATTGTTAAGGTTCATACCAAATTTATCCATTTTGTGTAAAAAAAACATAATAATTACGATAAACCGATATTTTTGTAATTACACCGGTATTCAATCGATATTGGTTTGAATACCGGTATATATCAGTTTATCGATATACCGTGCAGCCCTAAGGATACCAAACATGGATCGACCGATTGGGGAGCACCCTCCTACTTTACAAATTTAGAAAACAGCCCTTCACTTAACTAGCTGTCCCAGTGTTGTTTGATCATTCACCTATGTATTCATTTTCTCCATATAAAAATCCTTGTGCCAAGGCATATGTGGTATAGCACTTGTCTGTCACAGAAGACCAGCAGTGCTCCACTTTCTAGGGTCACAAAGAGAATGTTTATGTTCAGTTGTGTTTAACTGGTACAGACCTAAATTATGTTTTAAAGGTAAATTTTAACAAGGGGATTTTTGTTCAGGGATACTATGCTACCAGAAAGGGGTCCCTTTGGGAACATCAGGAAGTGAAGCAGTGCTTGTTTACTGAGGTAAATAAGCTCTGTTTTACTGGTAAAATGTTGCAATCACAATTAGTTATTGTGCAGAAATATGTGACCTTAAACACCAATAAATAAATACAGAAAGGAGAGCCTTAATTTAGCAAGATTTCTTTCACAAATAATTGTTTTGTTAAAATTTATTGGAGGGTGCTAGCAGGCACTTCCAATAAAATGAAACAAAGTAATGTTATATAAACATTTTTTTTTCTTCTGCTCTGCAAACAATAAGCTAATTTGTACAATGTAAAGCCACAAAAGTTGCATTAGTGAAGAGAGTGGTCTCAAGGACTCAACCAGTTAGTCACTTTCAGCAACTATAGCTATATCATGACTGCAGCATAAGTATAAAGCCAGGTTTAGCCCATTGTTTATACTCATGATTGCTTCCTTACTTTAGAGGACTCCCATCCCAGTCATTAGCTACTGGTATGGGTGTGTATGAGGCAGGATTGAGCCACAGAATTTAGCATTTTCCGGGCAAGGGCTGGGTATTTTAAGGGCAAATCCTAGACTGGCAAGGATATTTTTTTAATTTTAGTGATTGTTATGGCACGTCTGTGGAAGCCATCAGGGAAAACTTCAAAGGTCAGGGCATTTTTGAAAAATACATTTTCAGGGCAATTTAGTCTGACGGCCCACCTACCCATCCCTGCATCCCATATATAAGGTCCTCCAATATCCTCTGGTTATTGGATCCTATTGGATCAGTGAAAAGAACTTGTCTACCACAGTATTCTAGCACTGCTCTATATTTCCCTTGGGATTCCCAAAGAGATACTAATGATTTTAATTTTCAACTCTGCAAGCCTTTATCAAAAATGGATCTAAAAGCAATACCCCAGTAACTATAAATAATCCCCAATAACAATAAACATAAACAGACAGTAGTTTGATAAACACAGTCATATCAAAGATGCAATGGCAGATCTCCAAGCAGCATCAAATCAATATCATAAAAAATGAAAATAAACACACAAAACAATGCAATATTTGTTTCAACAGTAGTTGGGAGTGTTAATCAAAGATGTCATCGAAGGTTTAGTTAAAATCTCTCTAATCTATCATTAAATTTACTGAACAGTGGTTCTTCTAAAATGGATCTCTGACCCTTTACCTAACATAACTAGTTGAGGACACTTGTCAAGAGATTTCTTAACCCTTTACCTAACATGAAAAGCAGACGACACTTACAAAAAAAATTCTTGAATAACTAATTTTTTTATTCTTTGTCTCAAAAAAAAAACAAAACAAAAACATAGGTTATGACCCCTCTTTGGAACGAGCTCATTTAGCTCGTTCCAAAGAGGGGTCATAACCTATGTTTTTGAGACAAAAAATGAAAAAATAATGAAAATTAATTGGCGAATCACGCTGCCGGTTTTGGCCATTACGTTGGGTAAAGGGTTAAATAAGGGGAATTTTTTTAAAATTTGCCTCAGAAACATACATACAACCCCTCAAGAAAACACACTTGATGATTTGTTCCAATGAGGGGTCATATCAACTATGTTTTCGGCAAAGGTCAGGCCTGGAAATAACCTGTGAATAATCATTTAGGTTACATGAGGGTCACATCAATTATAAAATATGCGAACGAACTGCAGGTTATGACAAAATAATACAACATAACTTAAATTGCTAGTCTCGCATGTTTGGCATGAAAGACATGACAATCTTTCGGAACTACAATGTATCTTGATTTGAAGGTTCAGAATTGCATTCACATTATGAAAAGAATGACATGCCATTTCCATCTGAAAAGAATTTATGCCTAAATAAATAGCAACAACTAACATGCAATTGCACTTTGGCAAGGTCACGCATTTGTTGTTGCTATTTAATTATGTTGACGTAAATCCCAATAAGACATAAAACAGCATGACTGGCATAGTGAAACAGAGAAGACAGAGAACCATGCTAAATAGCATAACCTGTGAGAGGTTATGATAAAAGTCCTTTATTTCCAGGCCTGAAAATTTACAAAATGATAAAATCGTGGGTTTTGAGAATACAGCAGAACCCTGTTATCTCTTTACCCATCGTATTAACCAAAACTGGCCAGCTCTATTCACAAACATCACAATTCAATTTTCATTATTTTTTTCATTTTTTGTCTTAAAAAGAAAGCTTATAATCCCCTCATTGGAACGAGTCCATTGAGCACATTCCAATGAGGTTTCATAAGCTAGGTTTTTGATGCAAAAAATGAAATCGTGTTGTTACTCACTACAAAACACAGCGAGAAGTGAGGAGCACATTGGTCCAATTCGATCGGCCAGCAAAATTGGCAAAAATAAACAAGGCGCAGTAACACATTTCTGTCTAAAAATAATTCCCCTACAAACTTGAGTTAAACTTGCAAAAATACTTTATTAAACGAACAGTGTGTGGTGTTTTCTACTGGCATTGTGTAATACTTTCAAAAAGGTTTAAAGAAAACAACAATTGAACTATTAATTATGCTACATGAATGTGGTAGAGGTCAAAGGTCAACAAGTCTGTCTCTACTACAGGAATAAATTCTTTCAGTGTTAACTCTTAACCTACTGAGTATTTTAAAGATATTTTTCGTCAAAGCTAGTCATGGCTGCTATGAAGCAGCCATGACTAGATTTGATGAAAAATTAATTAAAATATAACACTAGAAATCATTGAAGAAAAAATCCATTCAATTTATAGGGGGAAAATGTGATTAGATGTGCCCAAATTAAATTGTTTTCAGTGACAAGAGAAACCCTGTGCTGGGCAGGAATACCTGCCAGCAGCAAGCAAAGAGTTAAACCTACGAGAAGAATTTATCACCCTACTAGGTGATTAAGGCTAAAATTTATCCAAGGCTTTTATTGTTCAAATAAACGGCCATTTATGGAATAAAAAAGATTAAATGGTAATATTGGATGTCAACTACTTCAGAGTTGTTGCATTTATACTTTCCATATTACCAGATCTTGACTTTGTGGTTATGGCAACACCTGATACAGCCTGGAGCTCAATAAGTGATGAAAGCTTGGGTTCCAGCTCAAACGAGCAGACAGTTATAGAGCCTGATAGCCTAGAACATAAATTCCCCAGAGGAAGTCCTCCAGAGTCTGCAATCAACACACATAAATACACATATTCCAGTACAATAAACTCTTTTTTTGACAGACAGAAACCTATACACAAAGGATTTAAAGCTGGAACTACCAGTCTTTCTACAGAAGTGTAATTCACAAAACCTCTCTCTAATGGGCCTCTGGCCATGTATATCCAAAACTCAAGGCCATCGCACAGACATTTGCAAAACCATATACAGGACATTCTCATCCATGCAGGTTGAGTGATTATTCAACCCACATCAGCAGAAAAGAAACTTGACCTGGCCAGCACCACAGCCATGCCAAATATGCACCAAATTACCCCAAAACACTTGGTCAAAGAGCACAATCAAATCAAAATGGTACAAAGGACCAGTGAAACCCAATTGCATGACATGTATTTATCTACAATGAATCAATGTGGTAAACAATATGTCAACAAAGTTAAAAGACACTTCAGTAGCCGCATCTGTGAACATATTGTGGATATCAAACACGACACACTGATTGCCATCAACTTTAACCAAAATAATCACAGACTATCAGATCTGTAGGTCCTGTACTCAAACCCTGAGATACCCAATATGACTTACACCAGTGCTGTACATGTGAAATACACTGAACAACCAGAGAAAGAGTGGTCATTGAGTACAAAAGTATGCTGGTCTCTCATGCCAGAGATCCCAGGATCGATCCTCGGTCGGTAAAAGTTCTTGACATGTCCGAACACTCTCTGTCAGCATCAACTGGGATGTTGATGCAGTCACAGCATACCATATTATCGGGTGGGGATGTAAAATGGCCGTCCTCTGTGTGGAGAGAGAGACAAACTCTGTGCAGGCTAAGGATCCCTTTGGAGTATTTGAGATGAGGGAGGTGATGAAATTGCCACGAAAAAGGTGATCCCAGCCTCTGCACCATTGTGCCAAGGAGAGGCATTAATATAAGTTGCAAAACTTACTTGCCAATTGTTGTAAAGCAACTAAGCTTACAATACACCATTTGTCCTGAACTCAAAGCAGGCCTGAAAATAAGCAGTCTGACATTTGCAGAATGAGGTCCCCAAAAGGTGAATTTGATGATGCTATTCCATACAGTAGGCCAATTTATCCTTTGGGTACCTCTTTCTGTTTAGTTTTGAGACCTTGATTCAGATTGAGGTTCACAGAGGGTAAATTTAGTGATGCTACCATGCTGTGCAGGGTAGTATCACTAAATTCACCCTCTGGGGACCTCATTTTGCAGATGACAGTCTGCTTATTTTCTGGCTTGACTGAAAGGACTTTTAGTGTTTTTATGTACTATAATTTAAGCCCCAAAAGGTTTTTATGAACACAGGAAATTCAGTGGTTGTCAGGGTAACTTTTTAAGCGTTTACAGGATTTTTTATACACTTAACAGGAGTTTACTCACTATCTTCCGAACACTGAAATCAAAATCTAAAAATTTCAAGCTGCAAATGTTTGCTGTATTGCAAATAGGAATTGAAAGAATTCAATCTGTTTGACAGAGATCATTTTCTCATAAAATTATGTAAAAAAAATTGCTCCTTGAAATTTCAGTATTTTGACATCAGTATGCAGAGGGTTAATCAATATGCAATTAACAGGAGGAATTTGTAAACAAGGTATGGTCAATAGTTCACTGCTTTGAATTTATATGGAATTGAGACAGCAAATTTATATACAAGGTTTAGTAAATAGTTTGGTGTTTTGAATTTATAAGTAATTAACAGGGTTATTCAGGTATAAATAAGCGGGCTCCCCTAACATTAGGTAAATGGTTAATGAAACATCATTCGATGTTTGGTGCAAACTTTATCAAGCCGAGTTAACAATCTATTGATGGCTCTACATATCCTGTTTGACATATTCTATTTTCTTGTGTGTAAAGGGATTTCTGTCGTCAATACACCTTCAATCAATTAACACTATTGTCAAAGAAATTATGTCGATATCTCTTATGAGGTTCATTGTGACACAAACTTATAATACAGTGTACATGTATATACTCCTTGTGGTAATTCCTTCTCGACAAAACAAGAATGAAAAAATCTGATTGCTTCTCCCATAATGATCCATTTTGTACTGGATATTGTTACTATTTTAGCGATATTGTGAGTTAAGTGGAACAAAATTAACAATTTCAGCATGGTACGCATAAAATTTAAACATAAATTGAAATCTGACAGTTTACAAGTAGAACACACATAACGTATAAAATTAGTGGGGAGGACAAGTTATTCTTCAACTGGTAGAGAGCTGGAAGCCCATATTTGGGCTTAACTCTGAAGTGCAGGTACTGAACGTAAAGGCAATATTCAGTGAATATGCTTCATACTATCTAGGGCTGCATGGTATATCGATAAACCATTATATACTGGTATTCAAACCAATATCGATTGAATACCGGTGTAATTACAAAAATATCGGTTTATCGTCATTATTTATGTACCCACAATTTAATTTTCAAGATGTCTTGAGTTTTTTAACTGTCACTCCGAATGAATAATATTATCCCTTTACCCAAGGAATTGTCTGCTTTTACCCACCTAATATACAAATTAAGCAGTTCAAAAAATAATTTTCGACAAATCTTTTTCATGTGACCCCTCATTGGAATGAGCTCAACGAATTTTGGGGGGAAAATCTGATAAACTAATTTTTAAAATAATAAATTTTAATGTCGTCTGCGTTGGGTAAATGATTTTCAAACCGCATCATCAAGGCATGCTGATTCGTTCCGACTGTGATTCCTTAAGTCTCAATTGTGGTACCTTTGTTTATATATTTGATCAGTTTCCGATATACCAGTATACCGCAGTATTTTTTGGAATACCGATACCGGTATTCAGTTTTGAGTATCGTGCAGCCCTAATACTATCTTTGAAGTGAAATTATTTTCAGTCTGTGTGAATTTGCCTTGTCATAATTTTGGGGAGAATGCCTATAGGCACTTTCCCATAAATTATAACAAGGCAGAGACAAGAGCAACGCGAAGCATGGCATATGCCACCTCATGCAATATCATGGATAGAAATACAAAAAAAACAAGATCAGTCTTGCAGAACTTTAGTTATAGAGCATAAACAAGTTTCAAGTGTATTTAACATTGGAGGTCACTGTGACTTTAACATTTGGCACACCATGGTCAAAATAAATAGGTTTCTTCCACTTCTCATACCTAACCCACATATGAAGTTTGGTAAAGATCCAGTTTGTAGAACTTTAGTTATAGAGCAGAAACCAATTTCAAGGGTATTTAACATTGGAGGTCAATGTGACCTTCACCTTTGGCACATCATGGTCAAAATGAATAGGCTTCTTCCACTCATCATACCTAACCCACATATGAAGTTTGGTAAAGATCTGGTTGGTAGAACTTTAGTTAACTGATGGCATACAAAAAGTTAATGGCCGGACGATGCCAGACACAGGCCATTGTGATAACATAATACCCCCTCCTCAAAGAGGCCGGGAGCAAGGGAACCAAATTCTGGTAACCAAAAATAATTTAGCACTCTACCAGTTGATGACACAACCCCACAGGCTTCAGACAGAGATGACTGGATATTTTTTTATGGGAGTTGAATGACACATTTGACAGCCAGCAGGGTCACCTCGTTTCAAAGAGTTTTACAGGTGGAGGAAGCCACAGTACCTGGAGCGAACCACCGTGCAGTGCCGACCAACTGTAAGACTCCCCAGTGCACTAACTCCATACAAGCAGGGTTTGCATTGGTTGAAGGCAACTGCATCATCCATATGCAGTATGCCATAGTACAAAGTGCCACTAAGCCCCCCCCCCCCCCCCCCCCCCCCCCCCTCCGTCACACACACACATAGAGGGGTAATTTGGATTAAGTGCCTTACCCAAGGTCATCATGCAGTTACTGCTGGTCAGGATCAAACCGTGGACCTTTTGGTTTGAAGTTTAATGCTTTATAACTACTCAGCTGCTGTACTCCTGGTTGTTTTCATATGAATTTAAAGTTAATGTGATAAAATAAATCATGAAATCACATAAGCTGAGTGAAACATATGCAAAACACATCAAAGGTCATCATATCATTTCTTTGATATTTAGCCCTCTGCACACTAATCTCCAAATACGCAAATTTGAAGTGGCACGTTTTTTCCATAATGCAACTAGGAATCGAAACAATTCAATCTTGTTTGACAATGAGCTCGTTTGAACAAGACTAAATTAGTTAAGTTGTATTACGTGAAAAAATCTGGCAATTAAAATTGTGGCGTTTTGACATCAGTGTGCAGAGGGTTAAATTAATATCAAATAAATGGCCACCTGGCCACACGTCCCCAAAAAAGTGTGCAATTTGAGGTATTTGAAAAAAAGTTGAAATTTTTGAAGTCGAAAAAGGGACATAATTCTTGAAAACAATGCCAGACTGAATCCCGATTAGGATTTGGCCTGTATTTTATGTTGATACACCTACATACCAAATTTTATTTGAATCAGTCAACAACAACTAAAGTTATCATCGGGAAACAAAAAAAATGAATTTTTGAAGTCGAAAAAGTGGCATAACTCTGCTCTGATACACCTATATACCAAATTTAATTTGATTTGGCCAACTATAACTGAAGTTATCATCGAAAAAACAAAAAAAAAATGAATTTTTGAAGTTGATAAAGGGGCATAACTCTTGGCAAAAATTGTCAGACCATACCCCGATTCAAACTTGATCTGTATTTTATATGGATACACCTACATACCAAATTTCATTTGATTTGTTTAACTATAACTAAAGTTATCATCAGGAAAACAAAAATAAAAGAACTTTTGAAGTCGAAAAAGTCGCATAACTCTGTCAAAATTGTTGCACCGCACCCTGATTTGAGAATGACCTGTATCTTATGTTGATACACCTAATACCAAATTTCATTTGATTTGGCCAACTGTAACTAAAGTTATCATCGGGAAACCAAAGTAGGTCGGATGCAAGTACGCACGGATGGACACCGAATAAAGCAGCTATAACTAGATTTGATGAAAAATATTTTTAAAATCACCCAGTGGGTTTTAAGAGTTAAAGTCCACTGCCCTAATCACTGAGTCCTGAGCCATTATTTATTGGGGTTTAACAACACTTTTGACAGCCAGGGTCACTTCGTGTCAGAAAGTCCTGGGCCAATTATGACAAAGACTGGATATCTCTGATGAAGATGCACCTATTTGTCACACTTGGAATCTGCTATCTGAGTCATTTCCAGCAATGTGTCACATTATAATTTATTTATTTATTGGTGTTTAACCCTTTACCCAACGCAGACGATATCAAAATTTATTTTTTTAAATATATTTTTTCAAATTTTCCAAAAAATTTCAACAAAACCATATCATGTGACGCCTCGTTGGAACGAGCTCGACGAGCTCGTTCCAACGAGGGGTCACATGATATGGTTTTGTTGAAATTGTTTGAAAAATAATATTTTTTCAACTGCTGAATTTGCAAATTATGCAGGCGGGTATGGGCGATTCGTTGGGTAAAGGGTTAAGGTCAGTTTTTGCATTTACGGCTACATGATGACAGCAACATAATTATGAAGTCAAGTTTATTTATATGCATGCTGTCCATTTTTACAGTAAACAAGCATTGTGCTCCTTCTCAGGGTTCCCAAGAAAAGTGTGTGTCACTGTCACACAATTCAAATTATCAACACCTGATATTGAAAGAATTCCAGGAAAAAACTGTGGTGTTACTGTGTTTTTTGGCAATGAAACAGTTAACTGGTAGAGTGCTGGAAGCCCATATTTGGGCTTTGTTCAGAAGTGCAGGTACCATGACTTAAGGCATCATATTCTGTGGATATGTATCATATTATCTTTAAAAATGAAATTATTTAGTCTGTAAGGCTTTGCATTGTTATAATTTAGGGGAGAGTGCCTATTGGCACTCTCCCCTAAATTATAACAAGGCAAAGACATGTGAACAAAGTTTGAGGACCAAAAATAATTTAGCACTCTAACAGTTAATAAACTCTGTTGAATCAGCATACTCATAAAAATGAAAACAAAGCAATATAAATTACTCAAGAGTACTGTTAGGTATCGAAGATCAATCTAGACACCGGGAAATCATTCATATAAACAAGCTCAATAAATCTGATATCTCAAATACATTATGGATTTCTATTCCGTATACGGAAATATTGATAAACAGTCCAGACCTGCACAAAACATTTTTATCTCAAAGAGGTGAACAGTCTTTAGATTTTGAGGTGGGCTGTCGCTCTTGTGTGCCAAGGCACTGCAAGTTTTATTTCTTGTAAGCAGACACAGCATGCCACCTAGTGAGCGATTAACCCTTACATCATGAATCAACTGCATCCAACGCATAATATGCAAATTGTGCAATACTGTCTTTTCGCTCATGCATTCCATGGAGAATCATCTGATTGATTTACGATTGCTCCATTGAAATTGCATTTCATGCATTGTACTGAACTCAAATAAATTTGATTATTGCTGCGAAAAGCTTATTTAAAAAATCAGGTAATATTTTTGGAATTCCTATTTACTGTGCACCAGACTGCCACCAGTGGAGTGAACATATCCGTTGAGGTTTTTCTTTAAACATTTTTCAGATGCCCAGAATCAACAAAAGCACACTTCACTTGAAATGGTAGCAAGCAGTATATACAGAGGATCCCACTTAATTGGATATCTCTTAACTGAATAACTCTGTTAATTGAATACAATTTCCCAACACAAAACCATTTACCATTCCTCCAGTACAAATTTGACCTGTTAATTGAATATAGGTTATAGAGTAAACTCCTGTTTAAATTGAATACAAAATCTTGTAACCTGTCGAGAAATTACCTTGGCTCTCCCCAGTTTTCCTTTGTTAAAAGACCTATTTGGCCTCAGTACATCCAATACAGGCATTTAATCTGTTATATCTCCATGAGCTCTGTCAAACAAGATATAATAGAATAAATGCCAAGTTTATCCCTACAATTCAGGAAAGTGACACAATCCCTGATAATTGAATAATTTTCATTGGCAAAGTGGCTATTCAATTAACAGGGTTCCGCTGTATAACCTATTAATTAATTGCAGCAAATTACTGCCATAAGACATTTCCAAATTTCAAGCACTGCAAAAGCAGACTTTGAGTGAACTCCAACACAACACTGTATTTATTTATCGGCATTTGACCCTTTACCTAACGAATCGACTGCATCTGCATGCGTAATTTACAAATTAAGCAGTTGAAAAAATATATTTTTCAAAACGTTTGAACAAAACCATATCATGTTACCCCTCATTGGAATGAGCTCAATGAGCTTGTTCCAATGAGGGGTCACATGATATGGTTTTGTTGAATTTTTTTTTTTTTAAATTTAAAAATAATAATAAAAATAATAAATTTTGATATCCTGTGCATAGGATAAAGGGTTAAGGTAATATATTTTGGAACAATGGCTTATATTAAGCTACCGCAACTTGGAGATAAAGTCACGTTTAGTCAAACATTTATACTCATGTTGCCCATTTCTGAGGACTTCAACCCCAAGCACTGGTGACGGGTTTCTATTTTACCAGCAAAATAGAGCTTGTTTATCACCATAAACAAGCACTACTTCACTTTCCGGTGTACCCATAGGGAATATAAGAGCCAGTATGATAGCTCTACTATATACCTTGATGATACAGCGAAACCCTCTTCAATGAATAGCCACTTTCGTCACTGAAGACTGAAGATTACCCAATTAACAGGAGTATTCATTTTACAGAGAAATGGTCATCTTGCCATATTCTGGTGATATCTGATAACCTGAGCATTTATTCTATTATATCTTGTTTGACTGTCAAAGTGATAGCTTGATTTTACAATTTTGTTGGTTAAAGTGTATACATTTTTGCTAATCTTTCTCACTCAGGCTAAATATAAAGCATAAAGATAGGTATCTGACGGATCCCGAAAACTGATTTGTCACTTAAACAGACCAGCAATTATATTTATTTATTTATTGGTGTTTAAGTCACACACTTATGCACAATGGCTAATCGTGACTGTGACAGTTTTACAGGTGGAGGAAGCCGGAGTACACAGAGAGAACCACCGAGCATCGATGAGCAACTGTCAGCTCCTCAACATTCTAACTCTGTTCAAGCTCCGCTCAAGCAGGGTTACAGCAGTTGAAGCCATGTGCACAATCGATGTGCAGTACGCCTTAGTACACGGCGTCTTCGTGCCCCCATGTAGGCAACAGCCTTGCCCAAGGACACAATGTGGGTCATCCTGGACAGGGATCGAACTCGGGACCTCTAGCACAGAAGTCCAACAGTCTACCACTGAGCCACTGCGATCCCTAACGGACCAACAATAATTCATGTGCTTCTAATTAAGTATAAAGGTTGATGGCAATTACTGTGAGTGCTAAACACCATAATGAGCTGTCTGGTAATAGATTAAAGGAAGTAAAAGACCAGTGTTCTCCTACGTCATGTGTGTAATTATGTCCAGTTTATAGGTAAGTAACTGTCATAAAAACAGCACAAAATATCGCACGCTCTGGGCACACACCCACATTACGTATCTGGTCTGTCACCGATTGTCCATATAGACTGAAAATACAAGACTTTCAAAGAAGAGAATTTTAAATTAAGATAGATCTAAGTGGCCAAGTTCAAGAGAAGCAATTAAAGTGGGAATTAATGTCCTTGTGATCGAATAAGAGTCGGGTGTTTTCTCGAAAATTTCAACCACTCTAAGACTGTGGGTCAAAGGCGAGGAGCTGGGGATGTCCCATGCTATAGGTTAGAGGAGGTGCCACATCGGTGCGAAGGTATAGGCATGTTGTAACATAAGAGGAGCCACAGAGCTCATATTTAGAGTAGGAACAGTCACAGGCCAAGTCGGTGGCCATATAAGAGCGTAAGATCAGAAATTGGTAGTGCAAGCTCAGGGAGCTCACAAATGTTGATGTTTAGGTAGACGGTATTACCTGTTGTAGAAGGGAAGCCATATGTAGAGAGAGTAGGCTTTGCCTGTGTGAACATTATTCTGAGATAAAATCAGAGGAGCATGTAACCCCCTAAGTGGCGAATGCTTGAGTGAAAAGCATCCAGTCAAGTGACGATACATTAGTGGCCATGCGATGGCAGTGGTAGAGTGACATTCCATCACATGTTAGAGTTGAAGGCATCCAGTAAAGTGACAATACGTTAGTGGCCATGTGACAGCAGTGGTAGTGTGAGATTCTGTTACATGTAACAGAGTTGAAGTCGTCCAGTAAAGTGACAATACATTAATGGCTGTAAGACGGCAGTGAAAGAGTGAAGTTCCAGTTGTGTGTTCGTGAAAAGACGTCCAGAGACACTACGTTGAGCTGAGGAGACCAAAAACAGCGACAAGGAAGAAGCAATCAGCGACAACAGAGAGCGCGGGCCTGCAAAGTGACTCAAAAACAAACTGTGTGGGTGATGTGTGATTGATGTTTCATTTTTCTTATTCACTGGATTACTATATTTTTTTTTATATGTAATAAAATTGTTGTTTTCAGTGAACCCCTGTTGATTATGCTTTTTGAAGAAAAGTCACTGACCTCTTCAGGAAAACTGAATCACCCGAACAAAAACAAAATGGGCAGGTTCGACAAGGTGAGACAAACATTTATGCATGGATTCAGGTAACACTCCTGGTGTCTAGGCTGAATACACGGCACGAATCTATCTCTCTCAGCAATGACAATGCCTGGGTTTTTGACATGACAGAGCACATGGAGCTCTGTCAAGCAAGATATAATAGATTAAATGAATGGATCTACGGAGGGAAATATTTATTTATTTATTTATTTATTTATTTAATGGCACTTTTGGAAGCCAGGGTCACCTCATGCCAGACAGTTTTATGGGTGGAGGAAACCGGAGTACCTGGAGAGAACCAACAAGTAACAGCGAGCAACTGTAAGACTCCCCAGTGTACTAAACTCCACACAAAAAGGCCGGATTAAGCATTGGTTGAAGACAAGTGCACCATCGCGGTGCAGTATGCCTTAGTACATGGCACCATGTGGCAATCAGGATTAAGTGCCTTGTCCACGGACAAAACACAGTTACCTCTGGCAGGGATAGAACCATGGACCGTTTGGTTTGAAGTCCATGCAATGTCATAACCACTAAGCCACTGTGCTCCATACTGTGAGAAAATATGTCTACAGTCCTTGTAATTCATCCTTGTTTCCTCAGCAAAAAAAAATTGCTGTGGAAAACTGATGCTTCTACGGCAATTACTGTGAAACCTGTTCACTGAACGTGTGTAAAAATCATCAGGGGGCAGGGCAGTCTCAATTGTCATGTATATGTCATATGTGGTGAAATGAAAACTTTCAAGTAACTTTAACATGTGAAAATAGTTCGAGATACACTATGAACCATGTGAATGCTGAGCAAAAACCTTGGGAAGTAAGCTGGCAACTTGCTCCATATGTATAGTATGATTGAAAATAAGATGCAGTATACCCACAAACCAAGTATCTCACTGCTTCTATGTTGATAACACCAGAATCTGACATCAGTTTCTGGAAAGCTCTGTGAGAGCTTTCCATAAACTGATGTCAGATTCTGGTGTTATCATCATAGAAACTGAACACATAGTTTCTAGTGGTTATGCTACAACTTGTACTGTAAATTGTAAGATTAGCAATGCAGCATATTCCAACCCACATGGTTTGATTCCTTGTGTAACCTGAAAATTGTGCAATTTCTGCCACCACAAGGCTTTCTGTAGAAGCCATCCTCGGCAGTATTTTTGCTGTGGATATTTTTTGTTTCCTCAGCATTTCCCTCGGCACTGCTGATTGCCGAGGGAAATGAGGAATTCTGTGATTTTCAGGGTAATTTCTCGACATATAAGATGTTTTGTTTAATTAACAGGAGTTTACTCTATAACCTATATGCAATTAACAAGTCAAATTTGTACTGAAAGTGTGGTAAATGGTTTTGTGTTTGGAAATTATATTCACTTAACAGGGTTATTTAATTAAGGGATATCTAAACAAGTGGGCTTCGCTGTATAAAGGTTTTCTCAAGTTGATGTCAAGGGCCGGAATTTTCAGTGAATAAAGATGAGAAATGTATTGTTGTTCTGGAACAGTGTATTTCAACTGATAATGTATAGTCTTCTTTGTCTATTAAACACTTCTGTATGTTTGCATTACATTTCACTATATTTGCACTTTATGTATTGAATATAGATAGTAATCGAATGTTTATCCTTTGTTCGCTTTATATTTCACTTATGCTTTGTTAATACTGATGGAATTGTAAGTGTATATGCTTTCTTTGTTTGCTTTATATGTTGTCATAAGACAGCAGAAGAATGTATTCTCAATAACAATGTACATGTAAGAATAGTCTGACCAGCTTAGCCTTTTACCTTACATGCCACTTGTCAAATAAATTTCCTGAATAATTATTCATTTCTTTGAGTTTAACCCTTTACCCAATGTTACGTCCAAAACCAGCCAGTGCTATTTTCAAAAATCGCCAATTAATTTTCATTATTTTTTCATTTTTTTGTCTCAAAAACAGATGTTATGACCCCTCATTGGAATGAGCTCATCGAGCTCATTCCAATGAGGGTCATAACCTATGTTTTTGAGACAAAAAATGAAAAAAAATAGTTATTCAATAATTTTTTTTGCAAGTGTTGTCTGCTTTTCATGTTAGGTAAAGGGTTAACAACAACTCATTCAAAAGCCAGGGTCACCTCTTGCCAGACAGTTTTATGAGTGGAGGAAGCCGATCTGACCAGAGAGGACCACTGAGCAGTGGCAAGAAACTGTAAGACTCCTCAAAATACTAACTCTGCACAAGCAGGGTTAGCATTAGTTTGAAGTATACCTTAATACAAAACGCCACCATGCTCCCATGTGGGCATTTGGGATTAAGTGCCTTGCCCAAAGACACAATGCAGTTACCCCTGGTGGGGATCGAACCATGGATCATTCGGTTTGAAGTCAATGCCGTAACCACTGATGAGTCACTGCACTCCATCTTGAATAACTAAAAATGTTCATTTTTGACTCCAAAATACTGGACTCAGCAAATCTTGAGTTTTGGGTTGGATCAAATCAGGCAGAGGATTTTGAATCACATTGAATCTTGACTCAAATCTTATGGCTCTTTATGTTGCAGACATTTCATGTTCAGACAAACAAATATTGTCTGTCTCCATCTCTAACTCAAGTTATGTTACCAATTGCAACTTGTTAAAAATGCAGAATATTATAAAATGGAATCAAAGTAGTTTTGAAGTGAAACCAAGCCAGAAAATAAGCAGACTGTCATATGCAAAATGAGGTCCCCAGAGGGTTACTTCAGTGATGCTACCCTGCATAGCAGGGTAGCATCACTAAATTTACCCTCTGTGAACCTCAATCTGAATCAGGGTCTCAAAACTAAACAGAAAGAGATATCCAGAGGATAAAATGGCCCACTGTATGGGATAGCATCATCAAATTCACCCTCTGGGGACCTCATTCTGCATATGTCAGACTGCTTATTTTCAGGCATGAGCGAAACCTTCTTGAAATGTTCTTTTATTATCAGGTCTTCTATACTGACGTGATGAGATAAGAAGAGTTCAAGGGAGACACTTATTAAGAAATTAAGAATACCTTAACAATTCAAAAATTTCGAAAATTTCCAAATCAATGTCAGCCAAATCATAGAGATAGGCAGTGTACCGTAATACCCTTCAGTATCAGTATTGAGTCAATACCAATTTACTGTACTAAGGGAGTCTAAAACTACCGAGATTTCGGTATCGAAAAGGATATTCCCAGACATTTGTTAAAAAATAAAAGGGCAAACAACAGAACATTTCACAAAATTAACGACAAGAAGAGCCCAAGGTCTGTGTATTTCTAAAGGCAATCACCACCGGTCATTTGATGTAACAAAAAAGCTGAAAGAAAATACCCCAGGGGGTATTTCCTCTTGGCTTTTTTCTTAAATCAAATGACCGATGCCAAGTGCCTGTGTTACTTCCAACATTTTTACAATTTGACAGATTTGTCTGCTGTAAAATGGGGATCTGCAGCTGGGCAGTATAATATAAACCCATGGATTGATTTGAAAAAAAAAAACACTTGAATCTGACTCCCCTTTGGATGCAGAATACCAAATATCAACAGATTCCAAAGAATTAAGAAGACAGTTTTTAAAGAATTTTCCTCATATTGCACTAAATTGAAATTTGGACTCCCATAGGGAGTCCAAATATGAATCGAGGCACTAATGATTTGAACAAATTAGAATCTGACCGCTTAAAGGATGTTGTGTACCAAATATCAAAAGATTCTGATGAGTGGTTCTGGAGATTTGTAATGGTATTGTTGAAAAAAAAAAAAACTCAACACGGAAAACTGCGAAATACTCAGACAACCAAGTAATTCATAGACTTCATGTAAGAAGGGAATAATAATAGATTGGCTTCAGGTGACTGGACATGTGGGGCTCGAGAGTCGAAGGCATCGAGCGACACATGTCAAGATACCATGAGCCAACTATTCAACGGCTTTATAAAGCTGATCCAGTCGACTGATGTATAATTGTAAGGCCCTTATTAAGTACACTCCATGGACGATTGGCAATACTTTACTTTATACTTATGTTGTGCTGAGGTGTTATTCAGACGTGGACAATGATGTTCAACACAAATAAATAAATTCCATAGTAAGTGGAAAAAGTGGGCATAGACGATTGTTCTAACCTGACTTTATGCTTATGCTGTGTCACAATATAACCTAGATGCTGACTTTGACGTTTACGGTTACAAACAAATAAATACCGCAGCAATTGGGCAACATGGTCATAAACGATTGACAAGATTTGGCATTATACTTATGTGGTGTTGTGATGGGCCCAGATGCCAAAACTTGACATTATACCTACGCTGTGCCATGGTGTATGGACTACACCATGACAGTGTTGTTAAACACCAATTAGTTAATAAAACTGACAGTGTTGTTAAACACCAATTAGTAAATAAAACCCTCAGTATGCTGTGTAATGGTATAACGCGCATGCTGATACCGCAATGACACTGAACACCAACAATTAAACAAATCCCCCAGTAAGTAAGCAACATAAGTATAAACGATTGGCAAAACTTGACTTTATACATTATGTTGAACTATGATATGACCCAGATACCGACAATGAAGCAAAATGCGAATATACAGATAAGAGGATTAAGTATGTGATAAGTAGGACAGGGGTGGGGTGGGGGGGGGGGGGGGGGGGGGGGTAGGGGGGATGGGGGTCAGGGTAAATGAGACCTCCCGTAGCTTTATGAGCCCAACTTGCACTAATCAATGCAATTATGTAGACAAATGTATAAAATATAATATATGTATTATCTTTGACACCAGGAAACTGGTTATAAAGAATAAACTAGAACTAGAAGATAATTTAATTTTTAAACTAGACCTGTTTGTAAGCACAGCTAACAAAATATCCCACAATGTGCAGGCCAAACAAAAATCAAGATTGCTATCCAGTCAATTTTTAAAAATATGTTAGCATATTGTATAGGTGCTTCATTTTGATACTCAGAAAAGGGAAGGAAAATAAAGTGTCACCATACAGTGACACAAAAAGATACCCCAGCTTATTTAACAATGTAAGTCTGACTATAGGTGATACAACACCTGCATTTCACTTTGGGTATACAGCAATAGGATACACTTGCATACCAAATATCAAGTCACTCAACCAAGTACTTTACAAGTTATTCATGATTGAAACCTCCGGTGGGGGTATAAAAACATTTCTGGGTAAAAACAGACTTAAGCCCCTTGTGGAGCCTCCTTTGGACATGGCATCCTTACTTGAACTAATTTGAATTGTCATATAATAAGAAACATGCATACCAAACTTGGTTCAATTCGGTCCAGTAGTTTTGGGGGAAAAGTCAATAATGTAATGTTATGATGGACTAAGGATAGAATTATAATTTATTGATATTTAAGTTCACATATTTCTGCACACTGGCTATTTATCACTGCAACATGGATAAAAAGTCAAGTCCAGCCAATCATTTATAACCATGTTATCCATTTTAGAGGACTTCCACCCCAGTCAATAGTTTCTGGTCCTATTTTACCAGTAAAACAGTAAACAAGCACTGCTTCACTTCCTTTGCATTCCCACAGGCAGGGGGAATGACAATGAATGGAAAGTAATTAGTTAACCCTTTACCTAACATGAAAAGCAGAGAACACTTAAAAACAAAATTCTTGAATAACTATTTTTTTTTATTTTTTGTCTCTAAAACATAGATTATGGCCCCCTCATTGGAACGAGCTCAACGAGCTCATTCCAAAGAGGGGTCATAACCTATGTTTTTAAGACAAAAAATGATGATATATAATGAAAATTAATTGGCGACTTTTTAGAATAGCGTTTGCCTTTGGTGGCCATTACATTGGGTAAAGGGTTAAGCTCTCTCAGGTGAGCTAAAAAAGAATGGTGATTTTTATATGTATGTATATACATGTAGTAACTCCAAAAGGAACAAAACTGCTGAAAAAACAAATTAAAACTCTGAAGTCAGAATACAGGTTACATAGTTTAATTATGTCCAGACATCAGAGTGTATTTTCTAAACATAGTGATTATTCTTCATCGATTCCTTAAAATGAGTTTTAAAATCCATTTTCAGGCTTCGAGAACAAAAAGGTTGGCAAAGCTTACCTTTTCAAGTCTATTAATAAACCAGTGGTAATAAGCATTAGCAAGACAAACATTAGTAACAACTATAAGAAGAATTGATTTTTATTTAAACATTTTATCCACCAAGAAAACACTAATGAAAGTAACCTTTAGAAAACGCTACCTTCCATTTGGGATATTAGGTCTGCCTCTGGAAAAATTTACTCAAATTATATGGTCACATTAACCCATTGGAATGAGAGGCCACTTTTCCAGTCCTGGAGCATGATGTGTTAAAATTTCATAAAGTAGGATGGGTGCTCAATGCATGTGTGGAAAGACCATTCAGTAATTTCAATGAGCATCCTCAAGGCTAAATGTTGAAAATATTAACTGGTCTTTGTAACCCCCAAATAATGAATGTGGACTCTTCCAACTGCTGCCATTGAACTGACATGAAAGAAACAACCAGGGTAGAAACTACCAGGGTTAAAAGAGTTAATGACTCTGATAGAACTAGAAATATTGTGGAACATTTGAACTAACACAAAACATATACATTTGAGCTTTTACCTGTCAAATCCATCAAATCAGCACAAATATCGACAATCAAATTTTGTTATTTTATTATTGTTTAACATTTTTGCTTCCAAAACACAGCTTATGTCTTCCCAATGGTAGGAGCTTTAACTTTGCAAGTGAGCTATGACAGATGTTGAAAATGAAAGAAATTCCAAGTGCATAAACGGCGATAACTCTGATAAAAATTCTCGATTTTAACACCTCCACTGAACATGGGTGCTGGACAACAATAAGAAACAGTGGGTTACCAAATATGCAGTAACCGGTTCTTGTCAGATCACCGAAGGTGGTTCTCTCCGGGTGCTCCGGCTTCCACCACCCATAAAACTGTCACCAATATGATATGACCTTGGCTGTTAAAGTGTCATTAAACCCTAATCAACGACTGACTGGGAATTAGAGACCTTCTTGTCGCAGCTAAAAATGCAATTGTTGTTACTATTTGAGTTATGCAAGGGGTTAAAAATGGCCATAAGATGATGCCCTACAAATGAATAATTTTCACTGGCTGCTTATCCAGGACATACATTTGTATACATCTACCTAGAGAATGACACATCAGAAATAGCAGGTAAAGTGTTGTGATTCCGTAAGTGAAGAGAGAATTTCAACCAGATTGTGAATCTGTGACAAACAAAATTCTCTGTAATGAGGTCTAGAGCTGGGCAGATTCATTGGTTTACTGGTTTGGTTCGATTTCTGCAGCAAACCGGAAAACTGAACTGCAAGACCCAGCAAGAACTGGCTGAGCAGTTTTACTGTGTGCATGAACTGATCAAATTACCTTACTGGGATGAAATGGACTTGTGGCCTCTTTGGATTCTTGTCCCTCAGTCTATTCAACAAAGGGGTGAACATGTTGTGTTTTCATTGTCATCTTTTCTCCCTTATTGACTTGTCCCAGGCCTGGCATTCTGAAAAATGCAGAAGGGCAAAAAATCGCTCTCCTCAATCAGCTTAGGAGAGCAAATAGCTTTACACAGCATTTTAAGTATCCAGTTGAACAAACTCATTGAAACTGAAACCAACAGACTACATCAGTGATTTTATTAACTTTACTAAGGTAAAGCAAAATCTCTTAGACATCTAGATGTCTCACTCAACAACCGAACACA
Organism: Pictodentalium vernedei; assembly: GCA_031216915.1. Taxonomy (NCBI): domain Eukaryota; kingdom Metazoa; phylum Mollusca; class Scaphopoda; order Dentaliida; family Dentaliidae; genus Pictodentalium; species Pictodentalium vernedei. Next base: position 99,812,666 of record CM062288.1, read on the forward strand.
CACTTGACAAGACCTGTGTGTGTACCCAGACCTGTTGTCCAAGAAAGTCATATGCCTTTGTCCAAGAAAGTCATACGCCTACCACTACCACCTTCAACCCCCCAAGGGGGGTGGAAGGTGGTAGTGGTAGGCGTATGACTTTCTTGGACAACAGGTCTGCTTGAATCTACAGTCACATCCTGGTGCAAGTGCTTCAAGTGACAGGATAGTAGTAATGGTAGTATATTATAGTGTCAATATTCCTTGGATAATTACCCCTCAAACTGTGATGTCAGTTGTTGAACTTGAAACTGACAGAAAAAAAAATATTGCTGTGACCCATTTTGCTTCAAATGATTGCAACTGTGTTTGGGTATGGTTGCAGCCATTACCTTTTACCACTGAACCACATTCAAAATGAAATTACGTGATGTTTTGTGACTTCGAAGTTAAATTACATTTTTGCTTTACAACAAAAATTTAATGTGAGCATAATACATGTAATCTCAATCATCCCAGACCAAAATATTTAGGAGGGCAATTTTTCGCTCTCCTTAATTCTTTCAGGAGGGCAGTAAGGAGAGCTAAAAAATCGCTCTCCTGAAATTGCCAAGCCTGTTGTCCACAGGACAACAAGGGAGAAAATGTGACAATGAAAACACAACATAGATTAGATGAACTTTATTCATTTGTTACCCTAACATACGTTTTTTCTGACTTAATATAAGCTTAAGCAAATCATCCCCTATAACTCCTGAGAATGATTAACCCTTTACCTAACATGAAAAGCAGACGACACTTGCAAAAAAAATTCTTGAATAACTAATTTTTTTCATTTTTTGTCTCAAAAACATAGGTTATGACCCCTCGTTGGAACGAGCTCGACGAGCTCGTTCCAACAAGGGGTCATAACCTATGTTTTTGAGACAAAAAATGAAAATATTTTGAAAATTAATTGGCGATTTTTTAGAATAGCGCTGGCCGGTTTTGGCCGTTACGTTGGGTAAAGGGTTAAAGGGAAGTTAGACTGAACACAATGGAGATACTTACAGAAACAGCTTTTTGTGGTGAGTATAGAGGCATACAAACTATTGCCAATTTTTTCCAAGTTAAGGAGCTTATAACACATAGAAAAACTGAACCAAAACTGAAATTGTTAAACTCCTAATTGATTAAAACAATATCATGTGACCTTCTCATTGGAATGAGCTCTTGTCAAGCTCATTTCAAGGTGGGGGGTACATGATGTGGTTTTGTTGAAATGTTTTTTTAAATATTTTTTTTCCAATAGCTCAATTTATAAAATACAAGGGCAGATGTGGCAGATTCTTTCAGTAAAGGGTTATTTATTTACTGTTAATGGTCACATATTTCTGACAGTGAGATGCGTCAGTCCAATATCAATATACAGGGAAGATAAAATAATAACTGCAGTCTGCAGCTGTCTGGTTGCAGACTGCAGTTATTATTTTATCACCAATGATATAGACATCTTATAATAAGACAATAATGGGACAAAATTATGCCTTGGTCCGAAAAAACGGTCTTACGTGTTCAAAGGGTTAAGGAGCTTATCACATAGAAAAACTGAATCAAAACTGAATTTGTTAAACTCCTAATTGCATTAAAACCATATCATGTGACCTTCTCATTGGAATGAGCTCTTGTCGAGCTCATTCCATGATGGGGGCACATGATGTGGTTTTGTTGAAATGTTTTTTTAAATATTTTTTTTCAATAGCTCAATTTATAAAATACAAGGGCAGATGTGGCAGATTCTTTCAGTAAAGGGTTATTTATTTATTTATTTATTTATTTATATTTACTGTTTAAGGTCACATATTTCTGCACAATGGCTACTCGTAACCACAAGATGGAGATAAAGTCAAGTTTAGACCATCGTTTATACCCGATTTGCACATTTCAGAGGACTTCACCTGAAGCATTGGTGATTAGATCCTATTTTACCAGTGAAACAGAGCATGTACACAACAGTAAACAAGCAATGCTTCATTCCCGGGGTTACCACAGTGGAGGTATAGGGTTAAAAAAAACTTATCTGTTATGCCCTCCAATAAGGAAGCATTCCTATAATTCAGGAACATTGGTTTAGTGCCCTCATTTATCTGAAAGTCCTGATAGAGGCTTCTAGAACTCAACCTGTTAAGGGTCTCTACATTTTTCTCAATTTTCAGCCACAAATTACAATTCAGCAACTTGCAGTGAACATACACTGATAGAAATGACAAATTCTTATTAACCCTTTGGACCCGAGAGGCCACTTTTCAAATCTGGGAACATGATAGAGTGGAACCCTGTTAATTGAATAGCCACTTTGCCAATGAAAATTATTCAATTAACAGGAGAATTCAATTAACAGGGATTGTGTCACTTTCCTGAATTCTAGAGATAAACTTAGCATTTATTCTATTATATCTTGTTTGACAGAGCTCTTTGAGCTCTGTCAAACAAGATATAATAGATTAAATGCCTGTATTGGATGTACTGAGGCTAAATAGGTCGATAAACAAAGGAATACTGGGGCAAGTCAGGGTAATTTCCAGGCAGGTTACAAGATATTTTATTCAATTAACAGGAGTTTACTCTATAACCTATATTCAATTAACAGGTCAAATTTGTACTGGAGGTATGGTAAATGGTTTTGTGATAGGAAATTATATTCAATTAACTGGGTTATTCAGTTAAGAGATATCCAATTAAGTGGGCTCCACTGTACATCATAACTGCATTGCGTAGGATGGCTGCAAGTGAATGTGATGGGGAGACCAATTAATATTAATTGGGCTACCCCCAAACAATGAATATGGACTCTTCCAATTGCTGCCATTGCACTGACATGGAAGCTACCACCACAGTTCAAAGAGTTAATGAATGTAACTGAAAGTAACTTTTCACACACTTTTTTAGAATTCTCAATTTCTTCAACATGATGGTAAATTTCCCAAATCAGAAGGGCAGTGCTCCCAATTTCCCCAAAATCAGGAAAATCTCTGCAAAAGCTGTTTTCAGCAGGAAAGTGGTGCAATCCTCCTCTAACAAATTCTATAGACTATTTTGTTTACTACAAGACATATGCTGTATTGTTTAATACAAAACAAAGACTTTTTTTTTCATTTTCTTAATGCAAATATTTGTCTTCATACTGTTGAAACTTGAGCTTATTCTTGGCAGACCAAAAAAGAAATGTTGAGTACAAAAATATTTGGTGTATTAGGACAGTTTCTATAGAGCTGTGCTATTACTGGAAAATTGTATAACATTGAGGACTTAATAACATATTGCATAGATTCTGTCTTCTACGTCCTTGTATGAATTCTATAGGTATGTCCTGATAATGCGATTGTATTACACAATGGTTTAATTTGTAAATCAATAAAAACCCAATCGATAGCTTCATAATGAAACAATCATAATAGTCTTTGCTACAGATTATCAAATACATACATTAACTTGTTACATGTTCAGCACTCTAATGGAAAAAGCAGTCTCTTTCTCAATCAGACTGCAGCCTGGTTGCATTGTAACGTACACCAGTTGATCAAGATTTGAGATGGGTGATGTACCGTAAATAGTGTTTGGTATTGGTATCAAGTCAATACCGATTAACCATCCTGAGGGAATCTCAATATACTAAAATTTTGGTGTTGAAATATATTCCCAACATTAGTAAAAAGATGAACGAACAAACAACAGTAAATAATACTAAATTCTTGATAAGAATTAAGAACCCTAATTTAACTATGTATTTCTACATGCATTCTCCAATGGTCATTTGATGTGACAAAAATGTTTTGAAAATATCCAGAGGGTATTTTCTCTCAGCTTTTTGTTACATCAAATGACCAGTGATGAGTGTCCTTGTTCCTTCCAACATTTTGACAATTCTGTGGCTTTGTGTGCTGTAAATGGTGAGCTGAGGTTACCCAAAATACCATTTGATATTGGTGTTGGTGTGTGTGTATGTGTATATGTTGTATGTTGCTGACACAGAATATATCATAGCACTACCAAGATAAATCATTCTAAAAATACTGATACCAAAACCGAACTTCAGATTTCAATACTGCCAAATTCTTATCAAGATTTCATATATACAGAGGAACCCTGCTAACAGAATAGCCACTTTGTCAGTGAGAATAATTAAACAAGTGTAATGCCATTGGATGGCCAATTCCCCCAACACCTATGTCCAACAAGGGCAATAACTCGGAATAAAAATACTTGGACACAACTGGTTTGCAAATTCCCTTCATGATGTTATCACCAAAAAGCAATATATTAACTTTAAAAAAAAAAAATCTTGAAGGATTTTCTTTGAATTGTGATGACAAGAAATGGTGTGGTGTTGACAAGAAAGTGATAACAAATCCAATTCATGATATTTTCACCAAAAAGCTAGTTATTAAATTTATGAAAAACATTTTTAACATCCAGATGGATGGATGGATGGCAGGGGGGACGGAACCCATTTGTATATGCTCCTCCCTCTACATTGTGGGGGACAATTAACAGGATTATTCAATTAACAGGGATTTGGCCATTTTTTGGTATTCTAGAGATAAAGTGAGCATTTATTCTATCTTGTTTGACAGAACTCATGGAACTATCAAACAAGATATAATAGAGTAAAGGCCTGTACCTGATTACAGAAGCCAAATATAAACAAGGAGAAATTGATTACTGTCAGGGATTTTTTGACATATCACAAGATTTTTTATTCAATACACACAGAGTTTACTCTATACATGTTAGCGATATGTAACTGGCATGTCAAATTTGCACTGAAGGTATGATAAATGCTTTGTGTCAGGAAATTATATTCAATTACATGGGTTATTCAACCAAGAGATATCCAATAAAGTAGTAAGCTCCACTGTTATTAAAATATTGCAAAATTCAGACTAATTATAAAGGAAAATAACCAAAAATTCTCAACAAGAATTCTGCAATACATTATGATTTACAACAATTTGCAGGATTCTCAATTTAAATTTAAAGAATATTTTATTTCCAAATTTTATAATCTCAACAATACAACATAATTACAGATGATGTATATATTACAAAGACAGAAAGTGGATCCACCAGCAAGCAAATGCTTATGTTAGCTGTCTCCATGGTATTTACACAAATTGTTTGTACATCAGCAAGGCGAGTATAGTTGTTTTACATACAATGAGCTGAAATATGCCTGTATTTGAGAATAATAACAATAAGAAGAAAAGGCTGAAGAAGAAAATACTGTTTTATAGTTGTAATTATATTTATATTTGGACCATGCTGGTTGTTAGTGAGATGGGATTGGAGATGTTCCTTTAGAGATGGATAGGTGGTGTAAGGACTAACAGCAAATGGTATGAGTAAAAGGTATGAGTCTACTCTCTCTATTAACAGGATCAGCCCTGGTAATTCACCTTCAGCAATCAGCAGTGCCGAGGAAAATGCCGAGGAAACAAAAAATATCCACAGCAAAAATACTGCCGAGGATGGCTTCTTCAGAAAGCCTTGTGGTGGCAGAAACTGTACAACTTCCAGGTTACACAAGGAATCAAACCATGTTGGTTGCACTACACTGTATTGCTAATCTTACAATTTACAGTGCAAGTTGCAGCATAATCACTAGAAACTATGTGTTCTGCTTCTTCTATGTTGATAACACCAGAATCATACATCAGATTCTGGAAAGCTCTAACAGAGCTTTCCAGAAAATGATGTCAGATTCTGGTGTTATGAACATAGAAGCAGTGAGATACTTAGTTTGTAGTTATGCTGCATCTTATTTTCACTCATACTATACATGTACATATTGAGCAAGTCGCCTTCTTACTTCCAAGATTTTTTCTCAGCATTCACATGGTTCATGATTGAGTGAAAGATTCTGCAAACTGACTGTGATTATATACACATGTGTCTCAAACTACTTTCACATGTTAAAGTTACTTGAAAGTTTTCACTTCATTGCATACCATATATACATGTACATGGCAACAGAGACTATGCCCTGCCCCCTGATGATTTTTACGCAATCGAACGGGCTTCACAGCAATTGCAGGAGAAGCACCAGTTTTCCACAGCAAGTTTTTTGCTGAGGAAACAAGGATGAATTACCAGGACTGCAGGATGGGGTACTGGTTTCCAATTACTCGATTGGGCTTAATATGATTGGAATTGATTCACTGTGAAATATGACTGAGCAAGGGAAATATTCAAAGAGAAGTGAGGCATTTTATTAAAAACAAGAAAAATGTTACTAAGGTAACACATGCCCCCCCCCCCCCCCACCCCGTGACCTCCACCTTGCAGATGCAGCGGAAACTATTATATGCGACTCACCTTCTGACTGTCCTTAACATTTGTAAAAAATTTAACAATTGTACTATGATTCGTTTCTGAGTTATGGCTGAGACACGAATATTGACCAATTTTTAGTGTGACCTTGAAATGTGACCTTGACCTTGAAGGTACGAACTCGGCTATGGTGTGTGACACATCCTCCCATAGTCCTTTATAATTGTGTGAAGTTTGATGACTGTGGCCCTAACCGTTTTCAAGTTATTGGATTGGACACACACACACACGGACACATGCACACTTCAATAACTATATGCCACCCGACTTAAGTCTGGGGGCATAAAAACCCATCAAATCCAAGAAGTGAGGCATTTTATAAAAAAAAAAACCCATCAAAACCCAAACCCATTAAATTCCAAACACATCAAATCAGATTTAGATTCTGGATTCTTGCTCAATTTTTCGGCACTGTTCAAGCACATTCAAGGGCGATGGTACACATGTCTTTAACCAATCTAACCCTGCCTGTGCTGCTGTGCGGAGTTACGATGTTGAGGAGCTGGCAGCTGCTTGTCATTGCTCGGTGGTTCTCTCCGGGCACTCTGGCTTCCTCCACCCGTAAAACTGTCATGGTCATGATTAGCCATTGTGCGTAAGTATATGACCTTAAACACCAGTAAATAAATAAATAAATGAATCTATATGGGTATTATGATTTCTTATCTTCTGTGTGAAGGTGCAAACAGCTATGTTGATAATTTAACATAACGTAATCAGGGACCGATCAGGACTATTTAAAATACGCTCTAGCCTCGGAGCCTATTTTTTCAATTCATGCGCCAGATTTCAACTTACGGAGTCACACTGCTGTTTGTAACACACACTGCAAGTATGTAATAGCTCTCATCATTTTCATTTAGTACACTATAGCAAACATTAATCTTCACTGTGGTTTCTGATCAAGTCTTGGCTGCCTATTTAGGCAGCCAAGACTTGATCAGAAACCACAGTGAAGATTAATGCTTGGTAATTTAGACTTGAAGTATTAACTTAAGCACTCTACAACAATGATAAATGATAATGATATATGTAATACATGTAAGAGTGTCTCTCTCGATTATCCATCGAAAGAATATCAAAATATGATCTGAGAAGTTACGCGCCAACTGAGAAGCCTATTTCTGAGATTTAAGAGCCAGGTCCTGATGTTTCAGAACCAAATACGCACTGGCGCATGCCCAGGTCGGTCCTTGGTAATATAATGTAACAGTGTGAATAAAAAACCTTCAAGAGTCATGCAGCTGCATGGTCAGCTCAACATTAAACCTTTACCTAATGAATCATCCACATCCACCCACATAATTTACAAATTGAGCAGTTGAAAAGAAAAAAACCCTATTTTTCAAAAAATGTCAATAAAATCATATCATGAGACCCCCTCATTGGAACAAGCTGATCGAGCTTGTTCCACTGATGGGTCACCTGATACAGTTTTGTTGTTTTTTTTAAAAAACTTGAAAGAAATAATTAAAATAACAAATTTTGATATTGTGTGCATTGGGTAAAGGGTTATAAAAAACAAAAAGTGTAAACATTTAAGTCTTCTTTACCAAACATGGACAGTAGTATGATCTGACAAGCAGTTTTTTTCTAAATTAGATTGCGATCTCATCGCGACATAATTACTCTAGTGATGAAATTTCAGAAACAAAATTTAGCAAATTTCAATATTGAATCAAGAAAAACATTCGAAAGCAGCATCTGAGTTTCAATACTCTTACATTTCTCTTTCAACACGGGAGATCCAACAGAATTGTTGTGAGGAAAGCAGAAAGAGAACTTTGAACAGATTGTGACGTTGTTATGATCCGGTCAAAACTCTCTGTCCATTTTGTGATCAAGGAATTGCAACTGAAAATAGAATACCGTATGTTTTTATTTTTGGAATTTAGTAAAAAAAAAAAAACTTTCCACAATCCATTCTAATGAGGTGTCATAACTTGAGTTTAAATGCTTCTTGAGAATATTACTGCCTGGTTTTTGTCATTATGTTAAATAAAATATTTCTATTGATGAGATTTATACCATGGCTGTACAGTGCACAGAGTTAGTTATGCAGTTATTTATTTATTGGTGTTTAAGTTCGCATACTTATGCACAATGGCAAATCATGACCGTGACAGTTTTACGGGTGGAGGAAGCCACAGTACCCGGAGAGAACCACCGGGCAATGACAAGCAGCTGCCAGCTCCCCAACATCGTAACTCCGCACTGCAGCACAGGCAGGGTTAGAATGGTTGAAGACATGCACACCATCAATGTGCAGTACGCCTTAGTGCACAGCATCATCGTGCCCCCATGTGGACCTCAGGGTTAAGTGCCTTGCCCAAGGACACAATGCGGGAGTCCGAATCGATCGCTCAGACGGTCACCCATCTGAGGACTAACAAGGCTTGACATTGCTTAACTTTGGTGATCTGACGAGAACCGGTTACCGCAACGCCACCGCACCCACAGTTATGCAGTTAATAATGGAATTACCAAATTTTTTATAACCAGAAAGTGTGTCTAACCCTGTGCACTGCACAGGATTAGTCACACTTTCTGGTTATAAATAGAGCTGGGCGATATACCAAATTTTTGGTATGGCTTCGATATTTCTTTGATATCGAATATCGCACTGAAAGCAAATTAAGTTTACCGAAATTTTGATATTTAGATTTTATGCAAGCTGATCAGGGATAAGGTGCAAATTCCTCATAACGCACTAAAAACATGGCAGAACGAAAGTCTAAGAGTGCATGGGCGACGCATTTTGAAAGAACTCACAAGAAGTCTTGCAGGTGTAAACTTTGTAACAGTTTAGTAGCTGCGTCAATGGCCAAAACGACAAATTTATGGTTTCACATTTACAAACATCACAAAAAAGGTTACAACGATATTGAGAAAGAAATTACCCTGAACTCATCAGTGGCAAAACGAAAATTGATAAGTTTTACTTTCATTTTCAAGTGGGGAAGTTCAGTTTGTGGAACGTGTACAATTTAACAGTTTTTCCATTTGTTTTTTGATCAGTATTCGGATATTATTTTGTTTATAACTAAACAAATCAAAGGTCTGACATTATTTAACCCTTTACCCAACGAATCGCCCGCATCCGCCCGCGTAATATGCAAATTAAGCCGCTGAAAAAATATTATTTTTCGAAAAATTTCAACAAAACTATATCATGTGACCCCTCTTTGGAACGAGCTCGCCGAGGTCGTTCCAAAGAGGGGTCACATGATATGGTTTTGTTGAAATTTTTTGAAAAAATTTAAAAAATGGTATTTAAAATAAAAAATTTTGATATCGTCTGCGTTGTGTAAAGGGTTAAGCTAAAACCAACGGTAACCTCCCAAAACTTCTACAGCCAAAACTTCTACAGTCTAAAACAACACATTTCAGGGTCCAAGGCATGATTAATATTGCGCATGTTACCTTAACTTGTGAATGGGATGGTCCAATTAAATAAAAACACAGTATGTGAAAAATGGATTGTTTATTATTAATTTTATGATAAGGCGCATATAAATTAAAAACAGGTAGTTCATAATAAATGGAAGTGGTTTTGATTTTTGACACAAAATTAAATACAGGATATAAGTAGTTTTGATTTTTGACATAAAATTAAATACATTTTTTTGATTTTTGATACAAAATTAAATACAAGTAGTTCATAATAAATAGAAGTAGTTTTGATTTTTGACATATGTCATGATTAGGCGCATATAATTAAATACAGGTAGTTCATAATAAATGGAAGTGGTTTTGATTTTTGACGCAAAATTAAATACAGGATATAAGTAGTTTTGATTTTTGACATAAAATTAAATACATTTAGTTCCTAATAAATATAACAATAGAGTTATAACAAAAGATATAACAGTTGATTTAGTACAAAAAAATTAGTTTTTTTAGGTTTAGGTAAAGGGTCAACCTCAACCTAATCTCAGAAGATGACCTGCAGCATCTAAAAATTCTAAGTTTGTCTTCTGTCCTCTATTTAACTGCTCCTTCAAACGACCTAAACGATTTTCCGTTTCTGTGTAGACACGTTTTCTGCTTGGTGGGGCTGCACCAAAATCTAATTGTTCAGTCTTTTGCTCTGTCTGCATTTTCTACTTTTTTTTATGACTTCAATAAAAAGGTAAATGTTGGGATGGCAGTGAGGTATGTAGTCATTGAAGTCTGTAGCTTTTGAGACCTCTGGTGTAGAGCTCATGACATCAACCCAAGTATCTTGTACAGCATGTTCCATCCATATATATGGTTTCAGCTGATTGAAGTGACTCAAGCTGTTCAGTGGTGGAAAAAGCCAGAATTTTGTCATCCTCACCATCTGTGAAAAGAAGAAATGGTTGTCCATCTAATGTCTTGTCCAGTGTCCATCAAGATTGACCTCTGACCTGGTTTGTGGTAAAGTGGGTATAGTCTTCCGCCTATGTCTGTATAAGGCACTACTTATTGATGGAAATGAAGGAAGCTGGTGAACTTCATTCGGGTTTTGTCTTGCTACCTCCTCGTTGTACACAGTGTGCATCTGTGTAGTTTCGTCTCTGGCTCTATTTCTCATAGAACTCACGAATCGGACTCGATATAATCACTGACTAAATAAAATTCACTTTATTTAATATTATTTTGTGATTTGTTGTTACTAAATACACATACAATTCATCAAATTTTTATTATTAAGATGAGCAGTTATTTTAGGTGATTTCCTAATCACTGTTTGGTTTGTTCCATTACAAAAATAGGTGTGAACAATTAACTGATCAATCACAGTGTAGAAGTTCTGGGTTGTAGAAGTTTTGGCTGTAGAAGTTTTGGGAGATAACCAAAACCAACTGATACTTTGGCCACAATGTGTGAGAAAAGTACAGTAATGAACTTAAGACAGCCCATGACCATGTGCTTGCTGTCATGACTATGGAGTTTTCGATAGATGCGAGATAACTCTATTGTCTGAGTTATGCTGGTACACAATTTCAGCATGCATGATCTGATACCGATATCGATACCAAAACTGAGGTATTTTCCATGAAAATATCGATATCGAATACTGAATTTCAATATCGCTCAGCTCTAGTTATAAAAAATTGGTGACACCCATATAACACACTTCATGAAAATGTATACTCATTGATGCTGAGCAATGCACAGGGTTAGTCGAATAATAAAGATGATCTTATTTATATCCAGAAAGAAAAGAGTAACCATGTGCATTGCACAGAGTCCGTTGGTAAGCTAACATACACTGGCTGGCCATAGGCATTGAACAGGATTTTTTTTTTTATTATTTACTGGGGTTTAATGACACTTTCGACAGTCAAGGACACCTCATGTTGAAAATTCACAGGATTAGTTGATACTTATTACTTACTTATTGATGTTTAAGGTCACATATTCATGCACAATGGCTAACCATGACCGTGACAGTTTTACGTGTGGAGGAAGCCGGAGTACCTGGAGAGAACCACCAAGCATCGATGAGCAGCTGCCAGCTCCCCAACATCGTAACTCCGCTCTGCAGCACAGGCAGGGTTAGATTGGTTGAAGACATGCGTACCATCGACGTGCAGTACGCCTTAGTACACGGCGTCATTGTGCCCCCATGCGGGCAATGGAGATGAAGTGTCTTGCCCAAGGACACAACGCAGTTGCCACAGGTGGGATTCGAACCGAGGACCTCTTGGCTTGCAGCCTGCACCTCTACCTACTGAGCCACAGCGCTCCCCAGGATTAGTTGATAGGCTGCCATCTCACACACTACACGAAAATATAAATTAAGGCTATAAAAATGCACAGGATTATAGTTGGTTACATGTTACATAGGGTGCAGGATTCAAGGTACTAATGGAAATACTTATCAGGCCTGAAAATAAGCAGTCTGTTATTTGTAGAATGAGGTCCCCAGAGGGTGAATTTGATTATGCTATCCCATACAGTGGGCCAATTTATCCTCTGGGTACCTCTTTCTGTTTAGTTTTGAGACCCTGATTCAGATTGAGGTTCACAGATGGTAAATTTAGTGATGCTACCCTGCTATGCAGGGTAGCATCACTAAATTCACCCTCTGGGGACCTCATTTTGCAGATGACAGTCTGCTTATTTGCTTATTTTCTGGCTTGATACTTAAACATGTACTGGATTGTGGAAATGTTTGCAATATGAAACCCAAACATGAAAACATATTTTATTTTAAATTAATAGCTTATTTGTAATAAATCACACAAAAACAGTGGGTGATGTTGCATACACAAACATTTGCATTTAAAATTTTTTCATTTCTTTATTTTTTCTTTCTTTCAAACATGGGTTAGGGTTAAAGACCAGGAATGCAACCAAGTGCTATTCAATCTATAATAAATATTTACAGTTAGAATATATAATTTGCAAAAATGCAGGCAGGAACAATTACCTACTGTTGAGGGTAGTTGTGTAAAATGCAGTACAAACAAGTGTATTGTCACTTATATTTTACCTTGAATAACATACTGTAACCATAAACCACTATCAAGAATGACCTGAATTTATTTATTTATTGGTGTTTAAGGTCACATACTTATGCACAATGGCTAATTGTGACCATGACAGTTTTATGGGTGGAGGAAGCTGGAGTACCCGGAGAGAACCACCGAGCATCAATGAGCAAATAACTGTGAGCTCCTCAACATTCTAACTCTGTTCAAGCTCCGCTCAAGCAGGGTTACAGGAGTTGAAGACATGTGCACCATCGACGTGCAGTATACCTTAGTACACGGCGACATTGTGCCCCCGTGTAGGTAACCGGGATAAAGTGCCTTGCCCAAGGACACAATGCCGGTCGTCCTGGATGGGGATCGAATTCGGGACCTCTAGCACAGAAGTCCAACAGTCTACCACTGAGCCACCACCCTCCCAGAATGACCTGAAGACAACACTTTCTGGCTTCTAACATGTATAACCCCCTCACATAAGTGAGACATTTTAGGATATGTTTTACAAGCAAAAGTTGAAAAATAACAAAATTTAACCCTTTACTAAAGCAATATGTAATATACACCAAGCAGTGTTAACAACAAGAGGCACAGGGGGGGGGGGGGGGGGGGCTTAACTGCTCACTTGAGAAAGTTGTTTAACTCTTAGAAGCCGGGGAATAAGAATGAATTTATTGAAAATGACATACTGCGAAGAACTTACAGTAAATCAGGTGCTTCTAGTCAAGTGTTGTCTGCCTATTCAGGCAGACGACACTTGACTAGAAGCACCTGCTCAGTGTTTAATCTCCCCCTAGCCCAAAGATAGCTAAACCATCACAGCCAGATTACCTGCCCTATCACATCACAGGCAAGAAAACTCGATTCCCAGCTTCTGAGAGTTAAAGAAGGATTTATGATTACATTCAGAAGCTACAAATGTACAGTACGTGGAGAGTGTATTATCACTAAATCACCTGCAGAGTGGAGAATCCATTCAAGCAATAATTGCAAATTTGTAGCAAAGCATAACCAGCACAAGCAAAGTTTCAGCCAATGGACCTCCGGGTTAAACCCGGAGGTCCATTGGCTGAAACATTGCTTTTTTTTTGTTGATATGTACAAAATTTTAAAGTTATAGCTTGGGTGATAACTCCACTCTGCTAGTGATTTAGTTACAATCCACTCTCCAGATACTGTAATAATTCAGACAATTATGGGGTACCCACATGTGAAACCAGGGGTTGATTCCAACAATCTTTAATCTCACCTCACTAAGAATACTGAATAGTGAATACCAAATATTGGAAGATTCTTTGATGTGGATTGGAAGAAGAAATCCCCCCTCCCCCTCCCCCCCCCCCCTGGGATGCTTCACACCAATCATCGAAAGATGTTGACTGATTGATCTGAAGAAACACATAAAGCATTTTTCTCATATTGGACTAAGCTGAAATTCAGGCTCCCACAGGGAGCCAAAATATCACCCCGAGGACTTGGTTTGAACAAAGCTGAATCTGTCCCCACTATGAATGCTGCAACCCAAATATCGAAAGATGCTGACTGGTGGATCTGAAGAAGATTTATAAAGTATATTCCACTTATCACACTATTTTAAAAAAAATTTGTGAGTGATAACAGATTTATTCCCCTTGTATTGGCCCCTGTCAGTGTGGCAACTTTATTTGAAAAAAATTGAAATGACATATGACTGTGAACATGTATATCAAACTTGGTTGATTTTGGTCAAGTAATTTATGAGAAGGCAATAACATAAAGTTCATGCTGGACAGCAGATGATGGACAAAAGATGGACAGGCAGATGGACGAAGGATAGAAAGTGATCAATAAATCACTCATTTTACTTCAGATATTTGCAGTGCACAGTGGTATTGAGAGAGTTGGACCCACAGGCCATACCACACACAAAAATTATATTATGGCCTTTGGGTCCAAGTTTGGAATAGTGTCAAGCCAGGGGTTTGTAAAACGACAAATTTCAGACAAAAGCCCTTTCTGGGGAAAGATATGAAATTGACGAACATCAACTTACATGTAGTTGATAGTTGGAACTTCAAGCAATGAGAGTTCATAAAACCCTGATAAGTTCATGACAGATCCAGTAATAAAATGCTCAAATCTATTTTCAAGGGCCACTGGTCACAAATACACTCAGATTACATTAGATTATTACACTTATCATGTTAATGCCAGGTTTTCAGTACACAGGTATAATTAATTCAAAAAGATAATGCAGGCTATTTTTTAGCACTATTCAATATGACACATGCAAGTTAAAAATTAAATTCAAAATACAAAAAACTATCAGTAAACAGGAATCCAGTGGATACCTGCTGTTTGTTGGTAAACATCTCGCAAAATAAGCTGGCATACCCAAAATAAAGAATAATTTAGTACATTTACAACTAATGACCCTGTAAACAATTTCTCTCCTGGACAAGGTAATGGTTCATCACTGTTTTGCTTTAAAATAAGTTTTGAAGAATTTCAAGTGATTTTTTGGCCCTCCCCCTCCCCCCCAAATTGCATCCAATTGACCTGGATGGGGGTGAATTGGGTAAAAACCAGCTCTAACCATTCACCCTTATGGGGGGAGGAGTGATTTAATCTTTTTTTTGCAAAAAAACACTCGAAATCTTGCAAAAACTAGACTGAAGCATGCCCCTGCACAGCATATGGACACATGGTGGCTGAAGGGCAAACAATGATTTGTTCCTCATTCATGTCCTGTGTCTATACACATATGTTTCCCCCTGCAAGTTCTTCTATGTAATTTAATGTACATATATATTGTTGGAGGAGTTAGCTGGACAACTCATGTACCCTATATTTGAAATTTCACAAAAATTTACTAAGTTCAACAACCTGTAATTTTGTGAACAATTGAATAGAATCAAATTCCCGGCAATATGCAGACCTTTGGTATGTGTATAAATACCCTGTAAAATAAAAAGGTTCCAGTTTGAAAACTGTGGGAGGAGTTAGGCAGACAAACTTTGTACCCTATATTCGAAATTTCATAACAATTTACTGATTTCAACAACCTGTGACTGTGAAAATAGAACAAAATCAAATTCCTGGCAAAATGCACACCTTTGGTATACATGTATGTATAAATACACTGAAAAATAAAAAGATTCTAGCTTGAAAACAGTAAGAGGAGTTAGCGGACAAACCTTTACCCTTCATGTATATGCAGATGGATGAATGGACTGGACAAACAGCCAAATGGACAACTGGATGGATAGACAGGGGTAAAACAATATGCCCCCAACTTTTCATCGTGGGGGCATAAAAAATAAAAAATCAGTCAAGAAACCATAAATCACCAAAATATTTTAGCTTCCACAGGAAGCCCAAATATGAACACAGGAACTTGATTGGAAAAATGTTGAATCTGAACACTCTTGGGATTCTGAATATCAAATCGTCGCCTGAGTGCTAGAATGTTCATGTCCCCTATGGGACATAGAACATTCTAGACTCAGGCGACGAAATATCAAAAGATTCTAAGTGGTGGATCTGAAGAAGGAGATTTTTTTAAAACATCCTTACAATGCACTAACTCAAAACTTTGGGCTCCCATGTCAAATATGAACCCAGGGACTTGATTTGAACAAACTTGAATCTGATCCCCCAGAACTAGAGATGGGCGGTGTTCAAGTTTCATGTCGTTCTGTTTTCGGTTTCATTGAAAGAGTCTGGTTTTCATTTCGGTTTTTATTGTACACACATAACAATACATTGCATTTGCAAGATGTATTTGGCATTAGTCAGTGTCACAGGGACTCTCCATCCATGGCAACACACCTGTGTAATATACTGGTACTCTGATTTCCTGAGCAAAATGTATTTGCATAAATTATCTAAAGAATTTCAAGTTTGAGAAAAATGATTTTTGCCTTCAGTCTGTTGCAAAATCACCCGCCCCAAATACCTGTGTTTAGGGTAACCCGACCAACTCTAAAAATTTTATCAGGTAAAAGTCGCTTGTATAGGTCATTGAAGCCCTAAATTTCTATCCAACTTCAACTGTGTTTTTGACGCTGACTTTGGAGTTTAGGCTTTCAAAATTACGTGTAGAAATAAAAAATATATTTGTCATTATAAATGTGGAAGAAGTGACAAGTTCCAGTTCTGCAGAGGAAATCGCATTTGATAAACAGATGAACGTTTAAAACACGATGCGTAAGAATTAATTTTGTCATCTATTCTCGCAGTAAATACCACGCTTGAATGCAATACTAATTAGTGCAGCTGTTCTGAAAAAGGGGTATCGCAACACTGAAGTTTGAAAACAGGATTAACTTTAGGTTGTTTCTATCTTTATTCTGAGAAGTGAAGACCTGATTAGAGTTTTTCCAACACTGAAGTTGAAAACTGCAATGACGGGTTTTCTGCAATTGTTTCGGTTTCAGTTTTGATAACAAAACCAAAACCGAACCAAATTTTTGGTTAACCACCCAACTCTACCCTGAACTTGATTTGAACAAACTTGAATCTGATACCCCTAAGGATGCTGAATACCAAATATGATAAGATTCTGACTGAAGGATCAAAAGAAGAAGATATTTAAAGAAATTTTCTCACTGCACTAAGTTGGAATTTTGGTTCCCATGGGAGCCAAATATAAGACCAGGGACTTGATTTGAACACACTTAAAAAAATCTGACCCCCATAAGGATACTGTATACCCAATAGGCCAATATCAAAAGATTCTGACTGGTGGATTTGAAGAAGATTTTTAAAGAATTTTTGTCATATTGCACTAAGTTAAAAACTTAAAATATGGGCTCACATGGGGAGCCCAATTACATGTATGAATCCATGGGACATGAATTGAACAAATTATAATCTGGCCAACTAACGATGTTACATTCCAAACATTGAAAGATTCTGATTGCAAGTTCCAGAGAAGATAATTTTTTCGATTTTTTTTTTGGTTAAAACATTTGTGGGCACAACCACCAGAGTTAAGTCCACAACCAGGAAGTTGTACAACCTCTGCATATAACCTCAGTGATCATTCCCACAATTTAGACAGGCCTGAAAATACACTCCTCTAACTGTTTGTTAAAGGTTGGAAAATTTCAATTCCTTCAACTGTCTCTCAGAAAACTATCTGAATGCTTTCTACATGTACATCTAATATTTACTGTCAGACTGAGAAAGAAAGGAAATTTTAATACCATTTTCAAGAATAGTCTCCAACAAAGAAAGAATCAAGAAATGTAATTCCACAGGTTACATGTGAAAGGACAAATCATTCTCTTTTTGAATGCAGTGGATTTTTCTGCAAATAAATAGTTCATGTCCCATTTTCAGTGGAATTTTGATTTGAAGATGGGGATAAAATATCTTATTTATTTACTGGAATTTAACACTTTGAACACGTAAGACCGATTTTTCGGTCCAAGGCACAATTTCATACCATTTTTGTCTTATTATAAGAGGTCTATACATGGGGAACTGATGATGAAAAAATAACTGTAGTCTGCAGCCAAATGGCTGCAGACTGCAGTTATTATTTTTTCTCCCCCCCCCCTCCCCCCCCCCACCCCCCCACTGCATGTGTAACATACGTGTGTCCCGGGTGAGATAGTAGGGAGAGACAGATGTATCCCACCCCACCCACATGACGTTATACATTTATAACGTTATTATGATGTTGTGCATATCGTATCAGTTTCTTGCTACCAACTAATTCATATTGAAATCATCGGAATGCAGTGTGATAAAAGTTCGATGCTCTAAAACTCTTCAACCCTCAAGCTGCCACCGTTCCTAATTGATTTTGTGGTATATACCTTTGGTATATACATAACTTGTGCATGCTCTTTCCGATGGTGTCATCAGTTTCTCAAAACAACAAATACAAAATGAGTTGATTGAATCAGCACATTACCTCTGGCTAACGTAATCACTGCATGGCGGGGGGGGGGGGGGGGGAGAAAAATCATCCTCGATGAGTCTGAAGGTGGGAATGGGGAAATCTCACCCTCGGGGCAAGATATCTGAACCAGACCCTCGGCAAGCCTCGCGTCTGGTTCAAATATCTTGCCCCTCGGGTGAGATTTCCCCATCCCACCTCCAGACTCATCGGGGATCATAATAATCCTCCCTGAATATTGATATTGGAATGACCTGTCTCACTGCAAATGTACACAAAGACAATACCATTCCAGGAAATGAGGGGTAAAAGGGTTAAGGTAACATTCAGGTAGAGCTGGGTGGAGTTGTTTGGTTTTCCAGTTCAGTTCTGGTTGTTGTGGCAAACCAGAAAACTGAACTGCAAGACCCAGCCAAAAATGGCTGAATTGTTTTATTGTGTTTCTGCATAAACTAAATGAAGTATCTTACTGGAAGGGAATTGGATGTGTGGCCCCTATAGACTCTCATCTCGTAGTCTATCCAGTAAAGGGGTAAATATGATGCATTCTCATTGTTATATTTTCTCACTTCTTGACTTGTCCACCAGATGAGTCAATAAGGGAGAAAATGCAGTGCTCAAAATAACTTTTTTTCTTTGCGTAGCAAAATGCTACAAATTTCCAAAAAACGAATAGCATTTTGTAAAAATTACATAGCTATTTTTGTGTACCAGAGTTATGTTATGCTGTTTTGTATTGAATTCTTCAAAGTAGATAGAATAGTTTCCATCCATTTTTGGGCATTTCCAAATGATCTGCAACACATGAAGCATTTACTATGTTTTTCTTTAACTGAAATGCCTTTAAGGGTTGCATGGACTTGGATATTTTCAAATGGCGTCTTGGTTGTTTAATAGAGTTCTCAAAATGGAAGTTGGGATTTTTAATTTGATGGGCTTGCAGTTATTTTTAATGGGCATTTTATGCAAAATGTTGTAAAAACAGGAAGAATTTAAACCAATAGAATTCATCTTACATATGAAGTTGCAAATGATGCTTGATGGAGAGTTAATCTGAGTTATGCCTGGAATGTTCCACAATCAGATGTAAAGCATCAGTGAACTAGTTTTCAAATTTGTTTGCAAATTTTCATTCACATTTTGCGATACAAGATAATCAACTGCAGTCTAATAGGCTGCAGTTGATTATCTTGCATCGCAAAATGCTATACATAATTGAACATTGTGTAGCTTTTTGCAAGTTTTGCATAGCAAAAAGCGACGCGACACCGCTTATTTTGAGCCCTGAGAAAATGTGACAATGAGAACACATTTGTTATACATTAGATGAACTTTAATCAGTTGTTACTTACAAGCCAGAAAATAAGCAGACTGTCATCTGCAAAATTAGGTCCCCAGAGGGTGAATTTAGTGATGCTACCCTGCTATGAATTTAGTGATGCTACCCTGCATAGCAGGGTAGCATCACTAAATTTACCCACTGTGAACCTAAATCTGAATCAGGGTATCAAAACTAAACAGAAAGATGTACCCATAGGATAAATTGGCCCACTGAATGGGATAGCATCATCAAATTCACCTTCTGGGGATCTCGTTCTGCTAATGTCAGACTGCTTATTTTCAGGCCTGGTTACTTACCCTAATTTATGTTTTTTCTGACTTAATAGCAGTGTTTCCACTAGGTCAAAAATGATGAGGCCATTTCCAAGATGAAAACAAAAGCATCTTCATTACCATGGCTCGCATATGAGAGTACTGTTATGAAATGTGCCCAGGACAACTCCGTTCTCTCACACGAGGGGCATGTTTAAACTGTCTATCAACAGGTGGCTTTGTCATTCTTGAGAGTATGTATCAATTAGCTGCCATAGTGGAATAAAGTCATCTCTCAGTGTACTTCCTCGGCTACCATATCAGAAAACCTTGAGCTCTCTCCTACAGAAGCACTAGGTAATACTACTTCTTCCTGCAAGCAATGTTTTGCAGCTGTGCGTAGCAGCAAAACATTGCCCTCGGGAAGATGTAGTAATACATCTGCAATTTCTCTGTGCGTCCCCAGAAAACTATAACCACTACCAAATCAAACAGCAATCTTGTTATAAGAGGTAACTACGTAATAGGGGAAAAGTTGGTTTAAACCATGAGGCCGCCAAGCGGACCTTCTGCCTCCCTAGCAGAAACCCTGTTAACAGGCATGGAAATGGTTTTCTAGAACCTTAAACTGATTGAGTGCTAGAAGCCACTATCAAGGCTTTCACACAAATGAGGGTACCTGTGCGAAAGCCAACATTTTCCTTGTTTGTGTCCCATATTCAGTTAAATACAAATAATATTCTGTTTATACAAATTTGTTTCTCTTCCAAATTATTGGAGAGTGCCTGTTGCCACTCTTCAGTAATTTGTAATAAAACACATTTGAAGAACAAATTCAGACCACCAAAAATAATCTACCTGTCAACCAGTTAAGAATGATAAAAGGAATGTAAGGCTGAACCCAATGGAGATACTTACAGGGTTTTTTGTGGTGAACGAGTTGTGTTGTACAAACTATTGCGTATTTTTTTCAAGTTAAGGAGCCTGAAGGTTTATTTACTATACAGTTAAAACTAGAAGTCCTGTAACAAATAGTGCGCTTGTCTAGGCTTAATTGCGCGTTGGAATTGCGCGCAATTGCCATATCGAATGGCATCCAAAGCACGGCAGGTTCACCTGGTTACTCATAGCAAACACATGCAATGTTTTTGCCAATGGACCTCCGGGTTACCCGGAGGTCCATTGGCTGAAACATTGCTTGTGCACAGGCCATATGTACATAATTTGATAACTTTACTATGGGATTAACGCGTACATTAACGCGCAGATCAGAGTGCTATTTGTGCGCATTTCATGACAGGACTTCTAGTTTTAACTGTATGTTCTTAACTGGTAGAGTGATAAGTTATTTTTGGTCATCAGAATTTGTTCACATATCTTTGCTTTGTTACAATTTATGGGAGACTGAGACACGAAAATGGACCAATTTTTAGTGTGACTTTGAAATGTGACCTTGACCTTGAAGGTACGGACCCGGCTATGGCATGCGACACATCCTCCCATGGTCCTTTATAATTGTGTGAAGTTTGATGACTGTAGCCCTAATAGTTTTGAAGTTATGCTTGAGACACGATTTGTGACCCTGAACATAAGAAGGTCAATTGTAACCTTCACCTTGCAGATGCGGTGGAAACTGTTATACGCGACACACCTTCTGACTGTCCTTAACATTTGTAAAAAGTTTAACAACTGTACTATGATTCGTTTCTGAGTTATGGCTGAGGCACGAATATTGACCGATTTTTAGTGTGACCTTGAAATGTGACCTTGACCTTGAAAGCACGAACCCGGCTATGGTGTGTGACACATCCTCCCATGGTCCTTTATAATTGTGTGAAGTTTGATGACTGTGGCCCTAACACTTTTCGAGTTATTGGCTCGGACACACACACACACAAACACACTGGCACACACACGGACAGACGGATGGACACACGCACACTTCAATCACTATATGCCACCCGACTTAAGTCGAGGGGCATAAAAATCAAAACCTCCCAGCTCTACTTTCAGCACCTATGGTTATATCCAGATTGTTGTATTACAAGTACAGAGTGCATGCAGAGAAAAGAAACAGGAAAGAACGAAACTGAAAACAAGAAAACAGAAAAAAATTGACAGGAAAAGAAGTAAGAGGCAGAAAGAAACACCACATTTTCTGTTTAAAATCTTAATGACTCCCCCAAAAATGTCCCCAGGAAAAAGGCCGTATTTTTTATATTTCTATTTTTTTAGATGATTATTTTATTTTATTACCAAAAATTAAAAATGATACCTGTTGGGGAAAAACAATCATACTTAAAAAGAAAAATGTAATGATGAATCATATGCCCCCAACCATTTTCATGCAAATTATAGAAATCAATTTTTGATTTGAATACCAACATGCTAAAATTTTCATTAATTTGCAAGAAAATAGTTTAAAAGACCATTTTCGTTTCAAATTTTTTTTTGTTTTTTTCCCTGCTTCTTTCTTACAGAGTGCATAGAGATCAGATTATCACTACAAGACTCATGAGTCAAGTTTCCATCCAAACCACATAGATTTGGGTATTATTGGAAAGGGTTAGAGTTTTGACTTATTGAGAATTTTATTTATTCATTTATTAAGGTTTAATGACACATTAACAGCTGAGGTCATGGAGGAAGCCAGAGTAGCTGAAGAGAACCACCGAGCAATGACGAGCACCATCGACGTGCTGTATGCCTTAGAGCATGGCGTCATCGTGCCCCCATGTGGGCAATTGGGGTTAACGGCCATGCCCAAGGACACAACACAGGAGTCTGAATTGATCGCTCAGACGGTCACCCATCCAAGGACTGACCATGTGCGGTGTTGCTTAACTTTGGTGATCTGACGAGAACCGGTTACTGCAACGCCACCGCATCCACAGGAATTTTATTGACATATCAAAACAAACTGGGAATTAGTATTGCAGCCTGTCAAGTCTCTGTAAGATTCAGTCCCAATTGAGACTACATGTACATCAACTTTTAGCCCAGACAGGTCTTGGAAAGCTTACTGGCAAAAAGTGCATTGGTTGAATGAGTGTCATATCTCGCAAGCTGTTGATGAATGAGCTTAACCCTTTGAACCTGAGAGGCCATTTTTCCGGACCAGGAACATGATACATCAGAATTTTATTAAATAGGATGGCTGCTGAGTGAATGTATTGGATAGACCAATTAATATTTTCAACGTGCAACAATGGCTGCATGTTGAAAATATTAATTGGTCTACCTCCAAATAATGAATATGGACTCTTCCAATTGCTGCCACTGACCTGACATGGACGATTAACCACCAGCATTCAAAGGGCTAAGTGTGAACACAGAACCTAGAGTCAGTGAGCCTAAAATGCCACTGTCTATTTAGACAAGAGAAAGGGACGCCTTACTTAATGTACCAGCCATTATTAGCAAGTGCTATATTCACAAAATTGCTGTTCACATTTTACTATTTTTTCAGTTTATGCATCACAAACAGCTTACAATCCCTCACTGGAATGGGCTCATTGAGCTCATTCCAATGAGGGGACATCAGCTATGTTCCGGAAACAAAAAAATGAAAATGTTCAGCTATTTCAGAGAGTGGTGGCCGAGTGGATAAATGCACTGGTCTACCATACCAGAGGTCCCGGGATCGATCCCCGGTGAAGAAAACTTCTCGAGGTGTTCGAACACTCTCTGTCAGCATCAGCTGTGGGGTTGATGCTGTCACAGCGTACCGTCCTATCAGGTGGGGACGTAAAATGACTGTCCTCTGTACAGAGAGAGACACACTTCATGTAAGCTAAAGATCCTTTTGTAGTATTCAAGAAGAGCAAGGCCACAAAGTTGCCGCTATGAAGGTCATGCCACACACCTACGCCATTGGGCCAAGGAGAGGCATAAATATAAGTTGGGCCTAAAAAAATAAAAAATCTGTTTCTCAGGCCCTCCCGCATGGTCCTTTTCGCTGCCGCATGCTCTCTTTTTATAACCAATTTAAACTTAAAAAAAAATTAAAATTTAATGGTTTATGTCTGATATTTTACCCAAGTTAAAAAAAATTGATGAATTTGTCCCTTGAGTGCAAGAAGGCTTTGCAATGCTTTAGCATTGCAAAGCCTTCTTGAACTCAAGGGATGAAATACACCACCACCTATGCTATTCTGTAGATTATGAGGCCTAAAATTTGAACCAAGAATATGAACTTTTGATGGCGAAGAAAAAATTACTGAAATAAAAAATAAAATAAAAAACCGCTCGCCCGCATGCAATTTCACAAATAATGGCCTGAGAAACAGAAGATCTACTTTGTGTGGCCTTGCATAACTTGCTCGCCACTCTCTGTAAGCTTAAAAAAAATAAAATAAAAAAAGCTATTTCAGAAATGTTTGAAGCATCATCTTCCTTTCATGTTAGGTAACTTCCCACATCCTGAAATCGGCTAATAATCTGGGCTGCGAAAAAATGCTAATTGAATCTGCTAATCTGCTAAACAGGCTTCCTTCTGTGAATATGAATATATTTCATAATCTTGTTAATGAGCAACAATATTTTTTACTTCTCTGAATATGAATATATTTCATAATCACATTCAAGAGCAAACAATATTTTTTTCATGTGAAAATGTTTTGTTTACAGTTTATTGGAGAATGCCAAAAGGCAGTCTCTATAAAACTGTTATAAAAAACAATTTTTAACCCCTACACACTAATATCAAAATATGCAAATTCTATCAGCAAATTTTTCCCATCATACAACATGGAATTTAATCAATTTAATCCTTTTTGAGCTCAATGAATCCTGCCAAACATGATTATATTGGTTAAATTCCTAGGTGCATTACAGGAGGGAGAATTAGCAGGGCTTATAATTTGATGAGAATCCAAGAATCGATTCACGCAAAGATTTGTGCAACAAAACCAGCAAGAATCCATGTAGATTCTCACTGCACCTCTGATATGACTCGTGTCAAAAGAATTGAGTCAATTTAACCCTTTACCTAACAAAGTGGTAGCAAATTAACCAATTAAGGCTAACATGACCTGGAATATCCTGACACTTAGTCAATAAAATTGTATAAATATGGTTGTCATTGGAACCGGCTCAATGAGCAAGTTCCAATGACAGCCATATTTGTAAGGCTTTATTGGTAATGTTTTTTTTGTTTTTTTTTTATACTTTAAAAATTAAAAAGCTGTGTTGGGTAAAGGTTAACATGTGTTATCAGTATTCAACAGAGGTTCAACCATGGTAGCCTCATGGCTTTGCCGTTGTGTCTAGGCAAGTCTTGGCTGCCTATATTGGCAGCCAAGACTTGCATAGAAACAACTGACAAGGTTCTTGGGATGTACATGTGACTTGCAAATGTATCTAAAAACAGCCTATTGAGGTACCTGTTTTGTGGCAGTAAAAATTGATGGAAGTCATAAAATTGTTCTTAAGGGTTAAAGATGGCTTGAATTTTTATTTGAATGAGGACTGAAATTGGGAAATTTTGGGTTTGAATTGGGCAAAATCATGCCAAAACACCATTGGGAATGGGTCTAATATTCAGCCTCTTCCAAGAGAATCCCTGGCTACTCCGGACGTGTGACCCTGGCTGTTGATAGTGCTGTTAAACCCTAATAAACATTAAACAAACAAAGAAACAAATTAAAAAAATATAATGTCCACATATGGAAATATCAAGCAGCATATTTTCCCATCATGGAACTGCAAATTTAACCACTTTTTTTACTATATTAATCTTGTTTAACAGGGCTCATTGAGATCTGTCAAACATTGACAAATAAGATTAAATAGGTAAAATTCCTAGTTGCATTATGGGATAAATATGAAACTTGAAATTTAGATATTTTGACCTCAGTGTGACATGCATGGGTTAACCCTTTACCCAATGTAATGGCCAAAACCAGCCAGCGCTATTTACAAAAATCACCATTCAAATTTCATTATTTTTTTATTTTTTGTCTCAAAAACATAGCTTATGACCCCTCATTGGAACGAGCTCAATGAACTCGTTCCAATGAGGGGGCATAAGCCATATTTTTGAGACAAAAATTTAAATATTTAGGTATTCAAGAAGTTTGTTTGAAGATGTCGTCTTCATTTTGTGTTAGGTAAAGGGTTAATAAGAAATTTTGACAACCAGCAGTTCATCAGTTAACTCCACCAAAACTCAAAGAAGACTAAAATTAACTCTTTCGACACGAGAGGCTGCTTTTCCGGTCCAGGAACACGATACGTAATAATTTCAGTAAGTAGGATGGCTACTAAGTGAACATGTGTCGTAGAACAATTAATATTTTCAACAAGCAGCCTAAAAATATTAATTGCTCTACCCCCAAATAATGGATATGGACTCTTCCAATTTCTGTCATTTAACTGGGATGGAAGATACTACCAGTGTGGAAAGGGTTAAGTTTTAATTACTTACCGGATTGTAGACTGCTACTTCATTCCCAGCATATGACTTTGGATGCACAGCTCTTGACTCCAAATCTTGTCCCGGCTGTGGACTCAACAACTTTAAATTAATATCTACACTGATTCTTTGACCATCATCTGTCATTATTTCTTGTGAAATTGGCTTCAACTCCAAAGGGCGCCTCGTAGGTGACATTGCTTGAGAATTATTGATATCTGTATAATTGTCATAATATTTGGGTTCCACTGGAACTGTTGATCGCTGATTCAGAGGTTCTAAATGATATGCTTTTGGCGAGGGATTCTTTATATATCGTCCACTATTGTTAGGATGTTTGTTAAACTGTCCTGAAGAAGGTTGTTTTTTACCTTTCAACTTGTTATCTTTCACAACGGAAAGATTTGAAGCTTTTTGCATCCAAAGTTCCTCAGCGGATGAAGGTTTATTTTGTCCAGGAGACTGAAGATGAGAAAACTCTGAATTGTGTCGAAAACCGGGAGGACCACTCTTAGTATGAGCAGGTTGTGCCACATTTTTCTTAGTCTTTTTTCGTTTTACATCCATAAAAATATGATTCAATTTTCCCTTCTCTTCAAGTTTGATATCTTTTATTTCTTTGTATGTCTTTCTATTTACAAAACCATAGTCATTTTTATTTTTTTCAACATAATTTACACGTGGTTCAGAAGGATGAGCTAGCTCCATCTTTGCTGCATCTTCTGGGTCAAAATGTTCTGGTGTTTTCTCTGGCATTCCATAATATCGGGGTGTACCTCCCCTATGTGGATGTCTTGACCTGTCCTGGTAATTCCGATCATATGCTGCATCATATTGTCCATTATAACTCTCAAAACTGTCAACACGATAAGAATCATTCCTGTATGGATCATAATTCTCTTTATCATAAGGATCAGTAATCCGGTCATGTGAATCCCTACTGTTATAATGATTGTCACGTTTATTCACAAATGGATTTTGAGGTGGACTTTCCCATTTGGAATTCCTGAAATCTGAATAGCCATTTGGAACAGATTCATCCACATATCGCTTATCATATGGTTCTTCCAAAGAATCTCTAGCAAAATCATGGCTATCATCAGTCTTTGGCATTCTGATAACTGCTCTCCCACTTTCCTTCTGATTTTCCTCAATACGATGTCTAAGCTGATCCTGATAGGCAGACTCCCTTCTTAGGTCAGCCTCTTCATTTGAATCATAATTTGCCTCCATAGGTAAATGTCTAACAGGTCTTGGCTCATATCTATCATCATGTCTTGAATACCTGTCATTATCTTGTGCATCTTCATTTCTCTCAAAGTTTTGTCTATTTCTATTACTTTCTCTCTGAGGTGGAGACCGATCATCTCGCCTTGGTTGATACATTCTCCCTTCATAGTCATGTTCACGATTTCTGTCTCTGTCAGGACTTCTTCCGTGGTCATAACTTCTGTGATCACCAGAATTTCTTTGATCATATCTGGGTGGACTTCTTTCATAGCGCTTCATATCAATATCATTTCTCCTGTCTCTATACTGATCTCTATCACTGGACCGTTGCCTATCATTGTCTCTGTCATTCCTCCTATCATGGTACCTATCTGTGTCTTCATATCTGTGTCTTTCATTATTTCTATAATTATATCTATCATTTCTCCTGTCATCTTGATCATAATTATTATTGTCCTCAAACTTCTGTCTACTGCTGTATCTGTTGTCATATCCTCTGTTTCCATCCTTCTCTCTACTTCTTTCCCTTGGATAGTCATTTCCTCTATTTTGATCTCTTTCTCTACTTCTTTCCCTTCGATAGTCATTTCCTCTATTTTGATCTCTCTCTCTACTTCTTTCCCTTCGATAGTCATTTCCTCTATTTTGATCTCTTTCTCTACTTCTTTCCATTGGATAATCATTTCCTCTATTGCCATCTCTTTCTTCATGTCTTCTCTCATGATTCTCATGTAATCTATCATTCTGTCTAAACTCTTCTACTCTTTGACTATCTCGTCTATTTGATGGATTAATTCTGTCTCTACTTCTCCATTCTCTGTTCTCATGACTATGTCTATCATCTTGTTGACTATAGGGAGCTTGTTGGTGTTCTTGAGGTTCCATTTTATTATTAGCTTTGTCTAATGTATTCTGCAAACTGTCTGGATCATCTAATCTACTCTTTACAAATCGGAATTCGTCTTCTTCTTCTCGACTAAATGATGGTGAATCAACATACACTCGTTGTATATCACTCTCCTTATTTCTATCACTACCAGACAGATTTGACTTGGCTTTTGGTGTGTGATGTCTACTATTGTGAGATGGACTTCGTGGAGGAGATGCCCAAGGGTCACTGTGAACAGTGCCACCTTTTTGGGGAAGCTCTCTTGTTTCTGATGACCTCCGAGATCCCCGAGGCTGTGGAACTGGTGTGGTATGTCCAGGAAATGAATCACTACGATGACGATTTTTTTGAGAGGAAGCACTACTTTTTTCACGATTAGGAGGAGAATTCCCTTGCCTTGATTTATTTCTTGAATCACTACGATTTTGTCTTGACTGTGGAGATGTTCTAGACTGCTGTGGCGTTGGAAACCTTTCTGCTGTAAAATCTTGTTGTGGAGTAATTTGTCTTACTGGAGAGATATTTCTATCATACTTATCAGGTGTTTGTGCATGGTTAGAGTTTTCCCTACTTGACAAATGCTTATTTTCTGAATAAAGTGGAGTTTTTTCACGATCCTGTTCATTTGAATGTGGTGTTATAGTTTTATCACGATCTACTTCCTCCTTCGTGTCTTGCCACTCAACAGGGCTACGTCTGGTTTCATTGTAATCTCCTAACTGTTCATTTTGATTGTTTATTTCTAAACTGTCTCTCTCAATATCTGGAGCAGAATACCTTCTCGTGTTATCTTCCGGTGTTCTGTCTCTAGGACTCTGACTTACTTCCAAAGAATCAATAGGCTCTGGCCAGGGTGTAACTTGTCGATCCGGATGTTCAGCACTTGGTGAACGTGTTCCAGAAGCAAACTTAGCACTCCTATTTCGACTTGAATTCTCTAATCTGTCTCTGTTGTCCAAAGGACTCTCCGATCTTGGGATGTCAGTCCTAGGAGAAAATGGAACAGCATTAGGTTCAGACAGGGAAGATTTTCTAATAATATCAAGACGTGAAGTTGTGTCAAAAGCATGCAAAGAATTATCTATAGGAGAAGAATGACGTGAACAGTTATTCGGGCGTGAAAATGTAGGATGAGTTTCACATCTACTGCAGTTACCTGCTTTATTATGTATACATCTACTCAAAGGCTTATCTGTTGGCTGGGATGCTCCATATCTAAATGATTGAGGCAAGCGTGATTTGGTGTGGCTGCGCAAAACATATTCAACAGGTGGTGATGCAATGGGATTAGGATTAAAGTGAGAATTGAGTTGTATACTATCTGCTTGGGGATGATGAACAACAAAGTGATGGGGTGAGGAACTATGGTTAGTCTGCCTGTCTGTCACTAATGAGCTGTCCACTTCTCCTGTTTTCTCTCTAAGAAGCTTAAGCAGAGCAGGATTGTCTGTTCGAATAAAACCTTGAGATGATACACGGGATACTACATTACTTCTCTCACTGTTCATATTACCTTTCATCTGCCATTATGCTTCTTCTGTTCCTCGGGAATCGGCTACATTATGATATAGTAACTGAAAGAAATACTGAAAATTAGTGCTGATAAAATATTTGAAAAGTAGTGTTGAAATGTTAGAGAATTCTCTTACAGGTAAAACATTCAGTTATAACTGCTCTATTACTGACTGACTTGGGACGAGCATTTTTTTTCGTTCTCCTGTTTGGTTCCATTTTTTTGTGATAAACCTAAGAACCAAACCGCAAGATGCAGCAAAAAATCACAAATCAGTTTTACTGTGCATTTATTGATCAAAGTATCTTACTGGGAGGGAACTGGACTAGTGGGGGAGTGCAGTGGTTCAGTGGTAGACTGTTGGACTTCTATGCTAGAGGTCCCGAGTTTGATCTCCATCCTACGACCCATGTTGTGTCCTTGGGCAAGGCACTTTATCCTGGTTGGGTACATGGGGGCGTTATGATGCCATGTGCTAAGGTGTACTGAACGTCGATGGTGCACATGTCTTCAACCAATATAACCCTGCTTGGGTGGAGCTTGAACAGAGTTAGAATGTTGAGGAGCTGACAGTTGCTCATCGATGCTCGGTGGTTCTCTCCAGGTACTCTGGCTTCCTCCACCCATAGGGTCTTTTTGTACTCTACAACACAAAATTTCCGGGAAATTGGACATAATTAAATTTTTTGTAACGTTGGTGTTAGAAGGGTCACCCGTAAATAGACCATAACCACTAAGAATTTCCCAGGTTGGTACAACGTTTATAGATATGGTTTTTGTCAGAGAAGATATTTACACAAGTTGAAATAGAGAGGCTTGATACATGCATCAATAATAAAGGATGAAGGAAACCAAGTTAAGCGCTACTATTGTTTTGATAAAGGTGGAAATTCCAAAAAGTGAGAATAAGAATTTGTGACTTGGATATTCATCAATAAGTGTGTGAAATTTCATGAGTAACCAATTTTTTGGTTTGGTACGTCCTTGCAAAGATATGCCACAGGCATATCCCAAAGGCCATAGGCCTAACTCTACATTTCCCTCACAAACCCTCCCACCAGGCCTGTTCTGGTGGAAGGGTTTGTGAGGGAAATGTAGAGTTATGCCCCTTCTGTTGACAACATAACTGGGATGACTTCCGACAATAAATATATCAACGAAGGAGAAATACGCAATCACTAGAAATATAGAGTTGTGCCTCTTCTGTTGGCAGCATTGCATATAAGACTTGTGCCTCTTCTATTGTCAGCATTGCATATAGTGGTGAATAGGTCCGGAACTTATTCGGCTGTGGCCCCATCATACATCAGGCCACAGTGCATTTCAATTTCCACAAACTGTAACAACATGTTTCTAATTATGCTTACAGTAGTCCAAACATGGCCTGAAAGTCTGTAATATAATTTTTTGGTTTGGTATGTCCTTTCAAGGATGTACCAAACCAAAAAATTATATTACGGACTTTCAGGCCATGTTTGGACTATGTTTACAGCTGAATAATAAGCACCTATTTAATATTTGTATGTGTACTTCTTTTTGTTGAGGCATCTAATATGCCGATCGTCAAAAAGTTGGTTAACCATTGGATCGTTTTGGTTAACCGATAGTCTGTTCATGTTAATTTTTGTTTGCGTAACCTCAAGCGGAATGGAACAATCGTTCGCCTGAATTGTCGAGACCTGTTTAAGAGGAGAAGAAGGTCTGTTACTTTTCCAGATCTATCTAAACATCTTTTACATATGGTATTCAATATTAGTACATGAGTAGGTCTACAATGATGCATCAAATTGTTTAGATGGATGAATCGAATCGACAGGAATGAATTGTGATGCATTGAAATCTTGATGCATCGTTGCACCCATAATGTGGGAATGGAAAATACCCTAAAAGTCAGTGGAAGAAAATAGAAATACAGATCACTGCATAGAAATTAGTTGTTGATGTGTTTTTCAACATTTGAATTTGATTGCCAATAACATTAATTTGAATGAAACTAGTATACACACAACTTGTACTCAACTATTGCTCTTCCTGTGTGTGGTATTATTATATAGTGTTATGTTATGTAGTGTTTAGGGTGGGGGGTAGGGCTGTCACCAGATGGGAAGGTAACCTGACAGTATTGACATCATATCTTCAGGAGTTGAAGTCAGATTTTCAAAATTTTCTCAACTTGTTAATCAGGACTACAAGTCCTAAATATTCCCTTATTTTAAACATTATACAGTGAAATTTAATTTTGAGGTTTTCCAAAATAGTGCATACAAACTTGTTACTGTATATTACCATGCACATGTCATGTATTACAACTGATGAAAAGGATGGGAAAGTAACTTCTAGCAATCTTTTTAGATTGTGGCGTTGTATAAAATAAGCCTCAAAATTCTGAAATTTAATAACCTATCAAGAAACAGGTATTATGGAAGTTTTTTGTGAATGTTTTTGTTATTCTATATTATTACCACTTCAGCGGGTGTTTTCTAATATATTAACGGAGTTAGTGGGACAGTAAAACTCAGTAATTCATGCCATCATACAACCTGAAGTGAGTGGCAGGCGTTAATGAATACAAAATTCATTAACAGGCTGCCGCCCGCTTCCAGTCATGGTAATAATAATAATAACATGATTTTGTCGGCCGTCCCAATTTATTAACGGCCCTTGAGGACTGAATAATAGCCCTCTGGCTTATTAACAGCCCTCAACTTTGTCTAGGGCCTGTAATAAATCCTCGGGCTGTTATTCATTCCTCTTGGGACATTAATATAACAATACAGTTAAAACTAGAAGGCCTGTCATGAAATGCGCACAAATAGCACGTTGATATGCATGTTAATGTACGCGTTATGGCCCAAGTAAAGCTATCAAATTCTGTACATATGGCCTGTGCACAAGCAATGTTTCAGCCAATGGACCTTTGGGTAACCCGGAGGTCCATTGGCAGAAACATTGCATGTGTTTGCTATGAGTAACCAAGAAAACCTGCCGTGCTTTTGATTCCATTCGATATAGCAATTGCGTGCAATTCCAATGCACAATTAAGCCTTGATAAGCGCACTATTCGTGACAGGACTTCTAGTTTTAACTTTAACATGAGTCTGGAGGCTGTTGCGGTTTATTAACGGTCCGAGAGGAATAAATAACAACCTGAGGGTTTATTACCGGTCAAAGATTAAGTCAAGGGCCATTAATTTGCCAGAGGGTCGTTATTCAGTCCTCGAGGACCATTAATAAACTGGGAAGCCCAATAAAATCCTGTTATTACTATTATTGCAATGACTGGAAGTGGGTGGCAGGCTGTTAAAGAATTTTTTTTCATTAATGCCTGCCACCAGCTTCCGGTTGCATGTCTATATGAATTACTGAGTTTTACCATCCTACTAAACTCTCTTAATATAGTAGAAAACACCCACTAATTTAAAAGTGGTAATAACAAACTGTAACATCTCCCAAATTCATGTTACTGTTATATTAAATCATATTTGCAGCCCCAGTACTACTCCATTTCTGTTTCTGGTGTACAAACTTTCATTTCACCTGGTTTTCTCCATTTTGGTTTTTGAGTACATTTGTATTTTAGGTTTATTCCATTCAGAGAATAAATACTGTGCCATGTTATTTTACTCCTGTACACTGTGTACTCTACATTACCAGCTAAAATAAGTTATAGAATATCCAATCACAAATTTTTTTTGATATTTCCTTTATTGCAATCAAATCCTTGATACCATTTCTTAGGATGCTCTCAGTGAGAAGTAAGTTTCAAACAGTTATCCTTCAAATTGAAATACTTCAGCTGGTAATATCAGGAGACAGGTCAGAAAGTTCTTTCTTCAAGAAAAGTGAATTTGAAAAGATTTCCAACTCAACTATCAACACCTTCACAGGTAATAACAGTTAAAAAGACTGTCTGCAGTCATTTTGTTCTTGCCCCAAAACTGACAGATAAAATGGCTCTTCTCAACCTAGATATAAGGTGGCTGGGGGGGGGGGGGGGGGGGGGGGGGGGGTAGTATCACCCCCCACTGAATTTGCCAGAAAAATTTTGACTTATGAGGAAATGTTTTAGGCTTTCAATTGCTGAAAATCTGCAAAGGTGGAAAAATATTATTGAGGTTTTGCTGAAAAAAAAAGATTTCAGACAGAATTTCCCATAACCAACCGATTTTGGTGCCAAAACGATGCGATCTACATCTCTGGGGCAAAGTGCAGTACTTTGGAGAAAATATGATACAGTTTTTTGTTGTTGTTTCATATTTTGTTATCAGTTCCAGTATGAATATGGTAGCAGACCTCTAAGAACCATTGGTGCCTACTCAGGCTAGTGTCAACTCTGTGAGATGACTGCATTTATTTTTTGCGTTCTATACTTCACAACCTTCACTATGATGTATAATTTGTGTACATTTAATTTGTATTTATGGCACACCAGAGGTGGAAATTTCAAATTAAAGTATTTAAACAGATTTCTCTTACTTATATAGCACCTTAACCCTTTACCCAGTGTAAGGGCCAAAACCGGCCAGTGCTATTCTAAAAAATCGCCAATTATTAATTTTCATTATTTTTTTCATTTTTTGTCTCAAAAGCATAGGTTATGTCTTATGATCCCTCGTTGGAATGAGGATGCCGAGATCATTCCAACGAGGAGTCATAACCTATGTTTTTGAAACAAAAAATTAGTTATTCAAGAATTTTTTTGCAAGTGTTGTCTGCTTTTCATATTAGGGAAAGGGTTAATAGCACTCAGCTTGTCAATAAGTAAACAACACAAACAAAGTAGAATTTCATACTCCTCGTGAACTGCATATATACAAACTGATAAAACAGTTAAAAAAAGTGCCCATTTCCTTTCAGTTCAGAAATACTAGTTCCGCTTTTACCTTCAAGGCTTCACATGAACCATTATACAGATGACGGTAACGAATTCATACTCTTCGAAAACGAATTATTCAGAAAAAAGTTAGCTTCTCCTAAATTATTTCGGTGAATCGACAGGAAAACGGTTGGAATCTTCGTTTTCGCATCGACAAGTTTTACTTTGCACTGATAAAATAAGATAATTTTCAAATTTATAATCCATAAATATCATTATTACCATCCGAAGGGGGCACGTAATGGTGATCATAAACTGAAATGAATCTCCTAGGTGTCAGGTCGTCAGAAAATTGCAAATATTATCGCGCTCACGAAAATCCAACTCGATATTTTTATTGATGTTTCTCCAAGGAAACTTTCAGGGGAGTTAATCCATGCCCACTCTAAAAAGTGGTTACAAGGAATTAAATTTCAATGAAAACGTGCAATGTCTTTTTATGTCTTCAGAGAACAGCCGCAAAACTTGAGTTGTCTCCTGTTGATGGAAGTTCAACAGGTCGCTGAAATACAGTGTGTACCATCACTGAAAGATCCATCATATCCAGAAAGAGTCCGGATGTTAAATTTACCATCTTTGATGTAGCGAAAATTATAAGTCGACATGATTGGCTTATTCATTCTCTCCGATTAGCATATTAACCCTCTCCTTTAATTGAGTCACTCACTAACCACATGCCCTTCATTCTCCCATCCCACTTCCCTATTATACTCCCAGTGAATTGAATTCTTTTAGACTGGAATTTTGGAAATTCTACAAGAAAGTTCCCGGGGTCTTCACCACGCCTAACTTACACATCTGGCACTCCTTTTCACTGTTTTCGCCATTATTTCCCTTCAGCTCCAGGGGCCGCGACCTCAGCTTGAACAACAGTGACCCCCACCCCCACAGGTACCATCAAGGTACTCTTCAAAACCAGTCTTCTCTTTCTCTTTGATTTGACCCCCTCTCGCCAATTAAGTATAGGCCTACCATTCTCCATGACTCTTCCTATGACGATTTTTTTTCCTTGGGCTGCCCCAACGTCTAGGTCTGAGATCTCCAACGAGTAGTTCTCTTTTAACTCCCTCACTTGGACCATCCACCATGTCTTGGTATTTGAGCTGAAAATACTCTGGAACATTAGTTTACACCATCGGCTGTCGGGGAGATTTACCAAATAATTAAGATAACCGAGTTTCAACGAGGCTATCCTGTCCTTGATCCTCATCCACCCAAGCTCACCCCTGATTGTTTCTAGTGCTGCGGCATTACTTAACCCCGTTATTCATCGGCCTGCATCGTTCTGCAGGGTTTCCAAGCTCTTTACAGTCGTTTGGTTTAGGGGTACCACTTCCGTACTATATGTTATACTTGGCAGACCCACCATTTCCCAAATGGTTTTCCCCACGAAAACCTTATTGAAACTGTTTCTTCCTATAAGTTTAATTCGGTTAAGGATTCGCCTCCCCTTTAGAATCAATTGATTTGTGTGATTTCAGTAGATGCCCCTTCCTGTGATGTTTATATTTACCCCAGATACTCATAGTCATAGATCTGTCTCTCCTACACTAAGAAGTTTTCTGCTACCTTCCGGAATACAGAACTCCCCCACACTCCACCTTCGAGTAGGGTCCACTTTACGGACCACGGGTATAACTTTGCTTTTGCTTTCATTAGTTCGAGACTCCATTTGTTCCTATATTTCCCAACAATTCCCAGCATTTTCGCTAGCCCCTCTTCGCCTCTCTGACACTAGCACCATATCGTCTGCAAAAAATATCTGCATATCGTCTGCAAAAAATATCTCTGGGATCTTCAAGTCCCCAACTGCTACCCCCTCGTCGCTACGCAGAAGTTCATCTCCTAAACCTTTGATGTATGGTGCAAAAAAAATTGGCGAAATGATACAGCTCTGTTTAAGGCCTATCTCCATAGGCACACGTTTTGTTGTTATGTTACCCAAGCTAAGTTCACTCTGTACATCTTTATATAATGCTTTCAGAATTCCAACAAACTTGCCTCCCAAGCCCACAGCCTCAATCTTTCGCCACAAACCCTCCCTCCATACTCTATCGTATGCCTTTTTAACATCCAAAAAGGCCATAAACATCTTTTTCTCTTTTTTTTTTTTTTTTGCTTTCGCGGATTCTATCATTTGGGATAGCGTGAAAGGATGGCCAGTGACTCTCTTTCCCTTCCTGAAGCGATTCGGAATCTCTCCCGAAAAACCTTCTCAATCTCACATACAGGACTTAAAGAAAAATTTTCCAATGTTGCCACTGGCAGAGATCCCTCGATAATTATCCAAAACGTCTTTTCCCCCTTTTTGTGAATAAATGTCACTTTGCTTTCTTTTGGGCCATTTTGTTTTTCTATGCCTGCATTGAATAGGGCAGTTAGGCTTTCACAGAGTTCCTCTCCCCCTTTTTTGAGAAACTGGTTAAGATTTTCGTCCACCCCTCGTTAGGAATTTCGTCCACCCCCTCACACGTAGTACAGGTACTGTAATCGCATTTTTTTCGATCGTTCTTTTATCCGTCCGTGAAACGATTACAACAATGGTTCGAGATTTGCAAAAAGAAAACAGCTTAAAAAATTCTTCGTTATTGCATTTATTTTTCAACAAGACTAAGTGAGATTCAGCTGTGTTGTCAGAAGGGAAACATAAAGAGAATATCGACCTGATCACGATCCAGTCGTGATCCGATCGAAATCACGGTTCGCTTTCGTAATCACAGTACTGTATATGACAAAGAAGTGGCCTAAAGTAACTATGATTCATACTTACTTAAATAAAGCAATGTTAACGTCTAGAATCCACCGCAGTGCTCTCTGACTTACATTATTACGCCGTATCACAGGTGTTCACACCCTTTGTTCATGCTATAGCATTCTCAGCTCAACTCAACGGAGCATACTACCGGCGCTCCACCGACGGGCACACAAGGCAAGCATCTCAACAGGTCCCTATTGTACACCCAGGTACGGTGGGGGCTGCGTAGTACTGCTGAACATCCCCAACGTCCACAGCTGGCATGTATGCAACGTCGCAGAATCACACACTCAAACTTCGCCGATCGCACACCAGCCACTACTACGGGAAGCACCCGAATGCCGTAACCTTTGAGTCACCGCACTGGGAACGCGATGACTCAAAGGTTACGGCACTTAACTTCGAACCGAAAGGTCCACGGTTCGATCCCTGTCCTTGGGCAAGGCTCTTCAACTAGATTGCACAAGTGGGGGGCACGTGGCGCTTTGTACTAAGGCGTACTTCATGCCTATGATGCGCTTGTCTTCAACCAATGCTAACCCTGCTTGCGCGGAGATAGTACGCTGGAGGGTCTGATAGTTGCTCGCCGTTGCTCAGTAGTTCTGTCCGGGTACACCGGCTTTCTCCACCCGTAAAACTGTCCGACACGAGGTGGTCCTGCCTGTCGAAAGCGTCGTTAAAGCCCAATAAATAAATAAATAAATAACTTACTCCCCGGTTTGTCTGCCTTCAAAGGTACACCGACTACTATCGTGGGTACACCAATATATTTACATGTACATCACCTTTGAGCGATATTTACATCTAAGTTAAAAACCATCATCACTAAAATCTATGTGTAGCATATAAAAGTAATCCTCCTTCGTCTTTAACCCTTTATCCAACGAATCGGCCGCATCCGCCCGCGTAATATTCAAATTCAGCAGTTGAAAAAATATTATTTTTTAAAAAATATCAACAAAACCATATCATGTGACCCCTCGTTGGAACGAGCTCGTTGAGCTCGTTCCAACGAGGGGTCACATGATATGGTTTTGTTGAAATTTTATTTAAAATTTGAAAAAATGATATTTAAAATAATGAATTTTGATATCGTCTGCGTTGGTTAAAGGGTTAAAAAACAATTCAATTAGTTACAATTAAAATCTATAATCTGTGGGTGTCACCCTATCAACGTTAGATAACTGTAGTCCCTGGTATCTAATTGTGTGAAGGTGGTAGCATACCCTCCTGAATTGCACTCTAAAATCAGTTGGGTTAAAATTCAACCCAGATCAACTGGGCTGAGTGAATATGAACACAAATGTGTTCGTATTCGCTAAGGGGGCGCGGTGGAGTCGCGGTAACCGGTTCTCGTCAGATCACCGAAGTTAAGCAACGTCGAGCGCGGTTAGTAGTTGGATGGGTGACCATTTCAGCGACTGATTCGCGCTGCCGCGTTGTGTCCTTGGGCAAGGCACTTAACCCCGATTGCCTACATGGGGGCACGATGACGCTGTGTACTAAGGCGTACTGTACGTCGAAGGTGCGCATGTCTTCAATCAATCTGACCCTTCCTGTGCCGCGGTACAGAGTCCAGTGTTAAAAAAAAAAGTATTCACTAAACCCAGTTAATTTGGGTTAATTTTTAAATCAACTGATTTTAGAGTGTGGTAGTGTTCAACACAGCCTAGCAATCTCTTCAGACAAGCAGTCATAAAACTTGACATTGAAGAAAGCAGTGCTTTGATCAATGGTGGACTGTAGAAATGTATATTGACTGATATCTGGATATCTATCATGGATACGATAGATTGTCTCTACAATAACTACCACACGGGCTGGCTGGAGATACTTACAGTTAATAGAAAATGTGCAAGGGTTTCTGGTGCTATCGTGCACAGCTGGCAAGTTGTATCAACATCATTTTGATGAATTTTGCGCGTTTAGACGGAAAGATGAAGGTAATAATAATAATTCTTTGGCTTTCCGCTGATTTGTCGCGGTCCTCTAACAAGGAAGCCAACATCAAACCCGGCACTTCGTCGCATGAGTGCTAGAATGTGCTATGTCCCCTATGGGACATAGAACATTCTACCACTCAGGCGACGACTTGCCTAGTCACTCATCGCCCACTATCCCTCCTATTCTCTCAACATTCTGATACAAACTGTTTTATTGTTTCCCCAATTCGCGCTTCTTAACTATGATATTGACTTTTTCCCTCATATCACCCCTCATTCACTTATCTCCCATACTCTCATCTCATTCTTCCTTTAGTTTTCCAAGGAATCTTATTCTTCTAGGCAAATGCTTAGAACATTCTAAAATACAATATCCCGGGGTACCCGTTACTCCCAAGCTTCACCTTTGGCCCCTCTCCTCATCTTTCCCGCCCCAACTCGAGTGACTTTGATATCAGTTTGAACAGCAATGCCTCTCATCAACGATCCATCGAGATGTGATCATATGAAATAAATACTGTTCAAACTTGAAGATCCAAAAGTAAGGGGGGTGTGTGTGTGTGGGGGGGGGGGGGGGGGTATGTCTTCAATCATAATAAAAACTAGAGAATTGTAATTTGTTGGACAAATTACGGGCTTTCCCAACTTTTTAATGTGAAAAGGCAAACTGTATTGTACACAAAACTATCGATCAGTTTTGAAAACAGGAAATTTAGTGGAAATCAAAGTTTTTGTGATTCTACTAGTTTTTATGCAGCCAAAACAGATATTTGAGATACAGCAGGACACCAAAACATTTAACACAAAATTT
Source organism: Pictodentalium vernedei (assembly GCA_031216915.1). NCBI lineage: Eukaryota > Metazoa > Mollusca > Scaphopoda > Dentaliida > Dentaliidae > Pictodentalium > Pictodentalium vernedei. The sequence continues at coordinate 99,853,390 of CM062288.1, forward strand.
GCTCTTCAATAATTACAGAATATTTTCATAGAAAGCAAAACAAGCGATGTCCTTTCTGCTTTGAAAAAAATAAGTACAGATGAATTATGGGCGTACGGGCCGGGGTTTCACGGAGGACTGTGCCCAAACCCACTCCTGAGTCAGGAAGGAGCCGATTTTACAGCCAATATGCCAGAAAATTTCGGACAATTTAGTTGCCAAAAATGACCACAAAACATTTTGGTTTTCCACACAAAATGTTGTTTTCCTATCTCATCAGAAGTTGCAAGTAAACTGACCATTGTACTGTACAAGTTGATTCAGTGGAACCGTATCCACGTTAATATTATTAATTTATAATCACACAAGTACACATAAAGAGCTCTATTACTGCATATTACGGGAGCACGGTGGCTCAGAAGGTAGAGATGACTGTTGCAATCCAAGAAGTCCTCGGTTTGAATCCCACCTGTGGCAACCACATTGTGTTCTTGAGCAAGACACTTCATCCCAATTTAATTTCCAACGTGGGGGCGGGGGGGGGGGGTATGATGGCGATGTGTACTAAGGGTACTTTGAGGGTGCACTTGTCTTCAACCAATGCTAACCCTCCTTTTGTGGAGTCAGTATGTCGGGGAGTCTGAGTCGCTTGCCATTGCTCGGTGGTTCTCACCAGGTACTCAATGGGGGTGGGGTGGTGGTAGACCCCCCCCCCCCTCTCCCATACCCGCATTTGGCATTTCCTCCTGAGATTCAACTTTTTCGGGCTAAAAGGGTTATCTGTCTCTTTGATGAACTTTTCAACCTCAACTATTTGCGGCTTCATGCAGCACCACCGAAAGGCCACTGCACGGTTACCAATACATTCAGGGATTGATTTTACGAAAACAACATTTATTATTTCGAATATACCCACATGGGAACTCCTAAATATGCCAAGGGTTAAACTTTTGATAATAACGTATAAACCAGAAGTTGTCATGCTATGCTTGCTGCATGCAGGCATAGAAAACATTCAGCGCTCAGTGAATTAGGAATGGAGTAAATTGTCACTTAAACCTACGGAATTCTGAAAAAATGAGAGTTTTTTTGACGGCACCAATTTTTATGCATTTGAGACAGGGATGGAGTTAAACATTACAGCAACCTTATAACAGAAAATATTCTTGGAATTGAACTGTGAATCCAAATTTCGAAAGCATTTTCGGATAGTTTATTCCAAACTACCACTGCACGCTTATCAATATTCAGTGATTTTATGAAAATATCAATTATTCCGACCGTACCCATATGGGCAGTCTCGAATCTGCCAACGGTTAAACTTTTAATAATGACATATAGAACAAAAGTTGTCATATTATGACTGCTGCATACAGCCATAGAAAACGTTCAGCGCTCAATCAATTAGGAATGGAGTAAATCGTCACTTAAACTTACCAAATTCTGAAAAACGATAGTTTTTTGGACTGCTCCTATCTTTATGCAAACAGAACGAGCATAGGGTTAAATTTTACAACTAGACTTACAACAGCAAATATGCTCGGTAGGCAATTATAAATACGAACATGTAAATTATTTTTTGATATTCCTTTCGAAAATGGAAGAAAAGTGAGCTCTAAATTAGCCAATTTTATGAAGAATTTTAGGGCACTCAAATTCAAGGCCCGAAAACTGGGTGAAGGTTAAAACTTTGAATAAAATATATCACAGCAAAATTGTTTTTGGACGAAGGCCCAATCCTCTCATGGAAATGGTTTGAAGACAATATGGCTCCAGTGCTGAGAAAGTGCATGTAAACGTTGGCGAAAATAACAATTATTCCGACAGTACCCTTATGGGAAGTCTCAAATCTGCCAAGGATTAAACTTTTAATAATAACATATAGAACAAAATTTGTCATACTTTGACTGCTGCAAGCAGCTATAGAAAAAATTCAGAGCTCAAGCAATTAAAAATGGAGTAAATCGCCACCTAAAGTTACCAAATTCTGAAAAATTGGAGTTTTTTGGAAGGTACCTACTTTTTTATGCAACCAGAATGGGATTGGGTTAAACTTTACAACCAAACTTACAACAGCAAATATGCTCGGTAGTCAATTGTGAATACGTACATGATAAGTTTTTGAAATTAACCCTTTCCAAAATGACAGAAAAAAGCAACCAAAGATGGCTAATTTTGGCATTTTCAAACGGTACTCTTATTCTCGCCCTCATTGTGCTTGAGGGTTAAATCTGAGATTAAGAAGTAAACAGTAACTTTCTTCCACAATCACTGTTGCATCTAGCCATATCAAAATAATTGTTACAACTACTTTGTAATTAGAGAAATTTGCCCTTGAAGTTGGCGAAAATAACAATTATTCCGACAGTACCCTTATGGGAAGTCTCAAATCTGCCAAGGGTTAAACTTTCAATAATAACATATAGAACAAAATTTGTCATACTTTGACTGATGCAAGCAGCTACAGAAAACATTCAGAGCTCAAGCAATTAAAAATGGAGTAAATCACCACCTAAACTTATCAAATTCTGAAAAAAATGGAGTTTTTTTGGACGGTACCTACTTTTATGAAACCAGAATGGGATAGGGTTAAACTTTACAACCAAACTTACAACAGCAAATATGCTCGGTAGTCAATTGTGAATACGTACATGAAAAGTGTTTGAAATTAACCCTTTCCAAAATGAAAGAAAAAGCAACCAAAGTTGGCTAATTTTGGCATTTTCAAACGGTACTCTTATCCTCGCCCTCATTGTGCTTGAGGGTTAAATCTGAGATTAAAAAGTAAACAGTAACTTTATTCCGCAATCATTGTTGCATCTATCCAAACCAAAATAATTGTTACAACAACCTTGTTATTAGAGAAATTTGCCCTTGAAGTTGGTCAATTTTGAAGAAAAAATCTATATTCATGTCCTTTTTGGACAGTGGGGGTTAATGTTGAAAGATTTGAGTGGTGCTTGTGGTGTATCATATTATTCTGTAAATGTGTGGAAAATTTGAGCGAAATAACTGTAAACAATTTTGAGACATTCGAAAAATGGTGAAATTTTGAAGGTTTTGGCAGAATATTTTGAAAATACGCGTTTTCACAGATATGACGATACCGCATTTCACTAGATTTTATGACATTACATAAGTGTGCCAAATTTGGTCAAAATCGTACAACTTGTTTTCGAGCAGTTCAACAGACAAAATTCAGGGAGGAAAAAAAAATAAAAACTAGAGAATTGTAATTTGTTGGACAAATTACGGGCTTTCCCAACTTTTTAATGTGAAAAGGCAAACTGTATTGTACACAAAACTATCGATCAGTTTTGAAAACAGAAAATTTAGTGGAAATCAAAGTTTTTGTGATTCTACTAGTTTTTATGCAGACAAAACAGATATTTGAGATACAGCAGGACACCAAAACATTTAACACAAAATTTGCTCTTCAATAATTACAGAATATTTTCATAGAAAGCAAAACAAGCGATGTCCTTTGTGCTTTGGAAAAAATTAGTACATATGAATTATGGGCGTACGGGCTGGGGTTTCATGAAGGACTGTGCCCCAACCCACCCCTGAGTCAGGAAGAAGCCGATTTTTCGGTCAATATGCCAGAAAATTTCGGACAATTTAGTTGCCAGAAATGATCACAAAACATTTTGGTTTTCCACACAAAATGTTGTTTTCCTATCTCATCACTAAGAAGTAGCAAATAAACTGACCATTATACTGTACAAGTTGATTCAGTGGAACCGTATCCACGTTAATATTATTCATTTATAATCACACAAGTACACATAAAGAGCTCTATTACTGCATATTACGGGATCACGGTGGCTCAGAAGATAGAGATGATTGTTGCAATCCAAGAAGTCCTCGGTTCGAATCCCACCTGTGGCAACCACATTGTGTCCTTGAGCAAGACACTTCATCCCAATTTAATTTCTCACGTGTGTGGGGGAGGGGGGGGGGGGGCATGATGGCGATGTGTACTAAGGGTACTTTGAGGGTGCACTTGTCTTCAACCAATGCTAACCCTGCTTTTGTGGAGTTAGTATGTTGGGGAGTCTGGGTCGCTTGCCATTGCTCGGTGGTTCTCTCCAGGTACTCAATGGGAGGGAGACCCCCCCCTCTCCCTTCCATACCCACATTTGGCATTTCCTCCTGAGATTCAACTTTTTCGGGGTAAAAGGGTTCACTCCCCCCCCCCCCCCTCCCGAAAATTAGCCCTGTACGCCTATCCAATGAATACCTGGACTTGAATAAATACCTATATTATGGTCATGATATAGCTGTAGATGCTGAAAGTGACCTTAAATATCAATAATTAATTTATTCTCTATCATTTTGTCTGTTTGTGAATGTGTGGGATTTGTCAACAAACGAGGGTAAGCTTCCTACTCCATGATTTCACAATTTTTCCAACATATCTGTTTCAGATACAATGAAATACATGTAATATGAGTTACTGTCACACACAAATTAGCTGTTTATTTGATATGGTTTAAATGAACTGCGAACGAAATGATTTCGCGCGCCGAAGGCGCGCAGGGACGGTATGAGGGACAAGCCCCTTTCGACCCTCGGTAACTGTATATGATGGCTGTCACATGTCTAGGCGTGTTGAGGGAGGAAAAGGATCCGGTACTCGGCAGGTGTCTCCAGTTGTGGGTAGGCGGTCTCGTTGACTGATGTCGGTTGAACCCTCGGGTAAGGACCAGTGTGGGAGGTTGGGTCCTCTCACAAAGGTACTACCTCTCCCCGAGGGTGCAGTCTATCTAGATTTTCGGGCAAGTATAGTCTGCCACTTCGGAGATGATTTTAAGTGATGGCCATCACTGGCAAGCATAATCCGCCTACCATCTAGAGAGCTAATATACACAGTGATGGGTACAGTTCAAGTCAAAATGAGTTGATTAAAGGGATGTTGAACAGCTTGTTAATATTTCTTGCATTACATTACTACTTTGCTATTTATTGACAGAAGGATTTCACAGAGGGTTTCCCTGACGGTGTTTATTTATTGGTGTTTACGGTCACATACTTATCCACAATGGCTAATCGTGACCGTGGCAGTTTTACAGGTGGGGGGAGTCAGAGGACCCAGAGAGAACCACCGAGCATCGACGAGCAACTGTCAGCTCAACATTCTAATTATGTTCAAGCTCTGCTGAAGCAGGGTACCAGCGGTTGAAGACATGTGCACCATTGACATGCAGTACGCCTTAGTACATGGCATCATCGTGCCCCCATGTTGGCAACCGGGATAAAGTGCCTTGCCCAAGGACATTAAGTGGGTCGTCCCAGATAGGGATCAAACTCGGGACCTCTATCATAGAAGTCAAACAGTCTACCATTCAGAAAATGTGCTTTCTTTCCTGGCGGTATTCATATTTGTACGGCCAAACTGGTGTTGGATAACACGGAACACCCAAACTTATAACACAAAATTTGTTCCCTATTGATTTTTGAAAGCAGTTATGAAAAGCTCAAAGAGCTCTTTCCTTTGTGTTTTTGGACAAGTGAGTATTCACTCAAATTTATTTTTTGCAGACAGTGCTACTTTTAAGTGGCCAAAGCACATGTTTCATGAAGTCCCAGAACATAACTGGAGCCGTATTTATTGATTAAACATCTCTGCATATAGCAAAGCAAAGTGTCTCAAATTAACCCATTCCAAAATGATAGTAGAGAGTAACAAAAGTTGGATAATTTGGGTATTTTCAAATGGTACACTTATTCACACTCTCATTGTGCTTGAGGGTTAAATCTGAGATTGAAAAGGTATACCAATCTTACTCAGGGAAGGTGAGTACAGAAAAGTACGAAATTAATCAGAAAATGAATTTTGTCTGACGGTACTAATATCTGTACGAGCAAAATTGGTACTGGATTTATTTATTTATTTATTAGGTTTTAACTACTCATTAACAGCCAAGGTCATATTATGTCGGTGACAGATGTATGGGTGGAGGAAGTCGGAGTACCCAGAGAGAACCACCGAGCAATGACGAGCAGCTGCCAGCTCCCCAACATAATGCCTCCGCACTGTAGCACAGGCAGGGTTAGATTGGTTGAAGACATGCGCACCATCGACGTGCAGTATGCCTTAATACACGGCGTCATGGTGCCCCCATTCGGACAGTCGGGGTGAAGTGATCGGGACATAATTGGAATATATCCGACAGATACAATGTCGGATATATTCCAATTATGTCCCGATCATGCAAGGCAGCAACTTGAAATTCTCAGAATGTTTCCTACTGTCCCTGCCCGACAGTTTAGTATCTTTGTCAAGTGCCGAGACCTCGCGGAAATACCGTGGATCAGGTGGAAACCGAGGGCACGATTCGTCCCTACTTTATTCTCAACTCAACGACTTTTCCATTCATTATTTAAATGTCACCGGCTGAGTCAGGTGTTATATTTGTCTATTTGATGAACTTTTCAACCTTAACTATTTGCGGCTTCATGTAGCACCACTGAAAGGCCACTGCACGGTTACCAATATATTCAGGGATTGATTTTACGAAAATAATTATTCCGACTATACCCACATGGGAACTCCTAAATATGCCAAGGGTTAAACTTTTGTTAATTACGTATAAAACAGAAGTTGTCATGCTATGCTTGCTGCATGCAGGAACAGAAAACATTCAGCGCTCAATGAATTAGGAATGGAGTAAATTGTCACTTAAACCGACGGAATTCTGAAAAAATGAGAGGTTTTTTTTCAACGGCATCATTTTTATGCATTTGAGACAGGGATGGAGTTAAACTTTACAGCAACCTTATAACAGAAAATATTCTTGGAATTGAACTGTGAATCCAAATTTCGAAAGCATTTTCGGATATTCTATTCCAAACTACCACTGCACGCTTATCAATATTCAGTGATTTTATGAAAATATCAATTATTCCGACCATACCCTTATGGGCAGTCTCGAATCTGCCAACGGTTAAACTTTTAATAATGACATATAAAACAAAAGTTGTCATACTATGACTGCTGCATACAGCCATAGAAAACGTTCAGCGCTCAATCAATTAGGAATGGAGTAAATCGTCACTTAAACTTACCAAATTCTGAAAAACAATAGTTTTTTTGGACTGCACCTATCTTTATGCAAACAGAACGAGCATAGGGTTAAACTGTACTACTAGACTTACAACAGCAAATATGCTCGGTAGGCAATTATAAATACGAACATGTAAATCATTTTTCGATATTCCTTTCGAAAATGGAAGAAAAGTGAGCTCCAAATTAGCCAATTTTATGAAGAATTTTAGGGCACTCAAATTCAAGGCCAGAAAACTGGGTGAAGGTTAAATCTTTGAATAAAATATATAACAGCAAAATTGTTCTTGGATGAAGACCCAATCCTCTCATGAAAAAGGTTTAGAGACACTATGGCTCCAGTGCTGAGAAAGTGCATGTAAACGTTGGCGAAAATAACAATTATTCCGACAGTACCCTTATGGGAAGTCTCAAACCTGCCAAGGGTTAAACTTTTAATAATAATATATAGAACAAAATTTGTCATACTTTGACTGCTGCAAGCAGCTATAGAAAAAATTCAGAGCTCAAGCTATCAGGAATGAAGTAATTCGCCACCTAAAGTTACCAAATTCTGAAAAATTGGAGTTTTTTGGAAGGTATCTACTATTTTATGCAACCAGAATGGGATAGGGTTAAACTTTACAACCAAACTTACAACAGCAAATATGCTCGGTAGTCAATTGTGAATACGTACATGAAAAGTTTTTGAAATTAACCCTTTCCAAATTGATAGAAAAAAGCAACCAAAGATGTATAATTTTGGCATTTTCAAACGGTACCCTTATTCTCGCCCTCATTGTGCTTGAGGGTTAAATCTGAGATTAAGAAGTAAACAGTAACTTTCTTCCACAATAATCGTTGCATCTAGCCATATCAAAATAATTGTTACAACTACTTTGTAATTAGAGAAATTTGCCCTTGAAGTTGGCGAAAATAACAATTTTTCCGACAGTACCCTTATGGGAAGTCTCAAATCTGCCAAGGGTTAAACTTTTAATAATAACATATAGAACAAAATTTGTCATACTTTGACTGCTGCAAGCAGCTACAGAAAACATTCAGAGCTCAAGCAATTAAAAATGGAGTAAAACGCCACCTAAACTTATCAAATTCTTAAAAAATTGGAGTTTTTTTGGATGGTACCTACTTTTATGCAACCTAAATGGGATAGGGTTAAACTTTACAACCAAACTTACAACAGCAAATATGCTCGGTAGTCAATTGTGAATACGTACATGAAAAGTGTTTGAAATTGACCCTTTCCAAAATGATAGAAAAAGCAACCAAAGTTGGCTAATTTTGGCATTTTCAAACGGTACTCTTATCCTCGCCCTCATTGTGCTTGAGGGTTAAATCTGAGATTAAAAAGTAAACAGTAACTTTATTCCGAAATCATTGTTGCATCTATCCAAACCAAAATAATTGTTACAACAACCTTGTTATTAGAGAAATTTGCCCTTGAAGTTGGTCAATTTTGAAGAAAAAATCTATATTCATGTCCTTTTTGGCCAGTGGGGGTTAATGTTGAAAGATTTGAGTGGTGCTTATGGTGTATCATATTATGCTGTAAATGTGTGGAAAATTTGAGCGAAATAACTGTAAACAATTTTGAGACATTCGAAAAATGGTGAAATTTTGAAGGTTTTGGCAGAATATTTTGAAAATACGCGTTTTCACAGATATGACGATACCGCATTTCACGAGATTTTATGACATTACATAAGTGTGACAAATTTGGTCAAAATCGTACAACTTGTTTTCGAGCAGTTCAACAGACAAAATTCAGGGAGGAAAAAAAAAAAAAAAAAAAAAAAAAAATAGAGAAGAAAAATTTTGAAAAAGAAGAATAACAATAGTCTTTCCCAAACTGGGTTTGGGAAAGCCAAATAACAAAAAAAATTTAAAAAAATAAAAAAAACTAGAGAATTGTACTTTGTTGGACAAATTACGGGCTTTCCCAACTTTTTAACGTGAAAAGGCAAACTGTACTGTACAGAAAACTATCGATCAGTTTTGAAAACAAATTTAGTGGAAATCAAAGTTTTTGTGATGCTACTAGTTTTTATGCAGCCAAAACAGATATTTGAGATACAGCAGGACACCAACACATTTAACACAAAATTTGCTCTTCAATAATTACAGACTATTTTCATAGAAAGCAAAACAAGCGATGTCCTTTCTGCTTTGGAGAAATGAGTACATATGAATTATGGGCGTACGGGCCGGGGTTTCATGAAGGACTGTGCCCCAACCCACCCCTGAGTCAGGAAGGAGCCGATTTTTCAGCCAATATGCCAGAAAATTTCGAACAATTTAGTTGCCAGAAATGACCACAAAACATTTTGGTTTTCCACACAAAATGTTGTTTTCCTGTCTCATCACTTAGAAGTAGCAAATAAACTGACCATTATACTGTACAAGTTGATTCAGTGGAACCATATCCACGTTAATATTATTTATTTATAATCACACAAGCACATATAAAGAGTTCTATTACTGCATATTACGGGAGCACGGTGGCTCAGAAGGTAGAGATGATTGTTGCAATCCAAGAAGTCCTCGGTTCGAATCCCGCCTGTGGCAACCACATTGTGTCCTTGAGCAAGACACTTCATCCCAATTTAATTTCCCACGTGGGGGGAGAGGGGGTGGGCATGATGGCGATGTTACTAAGGGTACTTTGAGGGTGTACTTGTCTTCAACCAATGCTAACCCTGCTTTTGTGGAGTTAGTATGTTGGGGAGTCTGAGCCGCTTGCCATTGCTCGGTGGTTCTCTCCAGGTACTCAATGGGAGGGAGACACCCCTCCCTCCCATACCCACATTTGGCATTTCCTCCTGAGATTCAACTTTTTCGAGCTAAAAGGGTTCATCCCCTCCCCCCCCCCCCCCGCCCCCTGAAAAATAGCCCTGTACGCCTATGCAATGAATACCTGGACTTGAATAAATACCTATATTATGGCCATGATATAGCTGTAGATGCTGAAAGTGACCTTAAATATCAATAATTAATTTATTCTCTATCATTCTGTCTGTTTTTGAATGTGTGGGATTTGTCAACAAACGAGGGTAAGCTTCCTACTCCATGATTTCACAATTTTTCCAACATATCTCTTTCAGATACAATGAAATACATGTAATATGAGTTACTGTCACACACAAATTAGTTGTTTATTTGATATGGTTTAAACCATCTAGAGAGCTAGTATACACAGTGATGGGTACAGTTCAAGTCAAAATGAGTTGATTAAAGGGATGTTGAACAGCTTGTTAATATTTCTTGCATTACATTACTACTTTGCTATTTATTGACATAAGGATTTCACGGAGGGTTTCCCTGACGGTATTTATTTATTGGTGTTTGCGGTCACATACTTATCCACAATGGCTAATCGTGACCGTGGCAGTTTTACGGGTGGGGGAAGTCGGAGGCCCAGAGAGAACCACCGCGCATCGACGAGCAACTGTCAGCTCAACATTCTAATTATGTTCAAGCTCCGCTGAAGCAGGGTACCAGCGGTTGAAGACATGTGCACCATTGACATGCAGTACGCCTTAGTACATGGCATCATCGTGTCCCCATGTTGGCAACCGGGATAAAGTGCCTTTCCCAAGGACATTACGTGGGTCGTCCCAGATAGGGACCTCTATCATAGAAGTCAAGCAGTCTACCACTGAGAAAATGTGCTTTCTTTCCTGGCGGTATTCATATTTGTATAGCCAATCTGGTGTTGGATAACACGGAACACCAAAACATATAACACAAAATTTGTTCCCCATTGATTTTTGAAAGCAGTTATGGAAAGCTCAAAGAGCTCTTTCCTTTTTGTTTTTGGACAAGTGAGTATTCACTCAGTCATTTTTTGCAGGCAGTGCTATTTTTAAGTGGCCAAAGCACATGTTTCATTAAGTCCCAGAACATAACTAAAGCCGGATTTATTGATTAAACATCTCTGCATATAGCAAAGCAAAGTGTCTCAAATTAACCCATTCCAAAATGATAGTAGAGAGCAACCAAAGTTGGATAATTTGGGTATTTCCAAATGGTACACTTATTCTCACTCTCATTGTGCTTGAGGGTTAAATCTGAGATTGAAAAGGTATACCAATCTTACTCGGGGAAGGTGAGTACAGAAAAGTACGAAATTGATCAGAAATTGAATTTTGTCTGACGGTACTAAAATTTGTACGACCAAACTGGTACTGGATTTATTTATTAGGTTTTAACGACACATTAACAGCCAAGGTCATATTATGTCGGTGACAGTTGTATGGGTGGAGGAAGCCGGTGTACCCAGAGAGAACCACCGAGCAATGACGAGCAGCTGCCAGCTCCCCAACATAATGCCTCCGCACTGTAGCACAGGCAGGGTTAGATTGGCTGAAGACATGCGCACCATCGACATGCAGTATGCCTTAGTACACGGCATCATGGTGCCCCCATGCGGACAGTCAGGGTGAAGTGATCGGGACATAATTGGAATGTATCCGACAGATACAATGTCGGATATATTCCAATTATGTCCCGATCATGCAAGGCAGCAACTTGAAGTTCTCAGAATGTTTCCTACTGTCCCTGCCCGACAGTTTAGTATCTTTGTCAAGTGCAGAGACCGCATGGAAATACTGTGGATCAGGTGGAAACCGAGGACACGATTCGTCCCTACTTTATTCTCAACTCAACGACTTTTCCATTCATTATTTACTTGTCACCGGCTGAGTTAGGTATTATATTTGTCTATTTGATGAACGTTTCAACCTCAACTATTTGCGGCTTAATGTGGCACCACTGAAAGGCCACTGCACAGTTATCAATATATTCAGGGATTGATTTTACGAAAATAACAATTATTCCGACTATGCCCACATGGGAACTCCTTAATATGCCAAGGGTTAAACTTTTGATAATGACGTATAAAACAGAAGTTGTCATGCTATGCTTTCTGCATGCAGGCATAGAAAACATTCAGCACTCAATGAATTTGGAATGGAGTAAATTGTCACTTAAACCTACGAAATTCTGAAAGAATGAGTTTTTTTTCGACGGCATCTACCATTATGCATCTGAGGCAGGGATTGCGTTAAACTTTACAGCAACCTTATAACAGAAAATATTCTTGGAATTGAACTGTGAATCCGAATTTTGAAAGCATTTTCGGATATTCTATTCCAAACTACCACTGCACGCTTATCAATATTCAGTGATTTTATGAAAATTAAAATTATTCCTACCATACCCATATGGGCAGTTTCGAATCTGCCAACGGTTAAACTTTTAATAATGACATATAAAACAAAAGTTGTCATACTATGACTGCTGCATACAGCCATAGAAAACGTTCAGCGCTCAATCAATTAGGAATGGAGTAAATCGTCACTTAAACTTACCAAATTCTGAAAACGAGAATTTTTTTTGGACTGCACCTATCTTTATGCAAACAAAACGAGCATAGGGTTAAACTTTACAACGAAACTTACAACAGCAAATATGCTCGGGAGGCAATTGTAAATACGAACATGTAAATCATTTTTTGATATTCCTTTCGAAAATGGAAGAAAAGTGAGCTCCACATTAGCCAATTTTATGAAGAATTTTAGAGCACTCAAATTCAAGGCCCGAAAACTGGGTGAAGGTTAAAACTTTGAATAAAATATATAACAGCAAAATTGTTCTTGGATGAAGGCCCAATCCTCTCATGGAAACGGTTTTGAGACAATATGCCTTCAGTGCTGAGAAAGCGCATGAAAACGTTGGCGAAAATAACAATTATTCTGAGAGTACCCTTATGGGAAGTCTCAAATCTGCCAAGGGTTAAACTTTTAATAATAACATATAGAACAAAATTTGTCATACTTTGACTGCTGCAAGCACCTATAGAAAACATTCAGAGCTCAAGCAATTAAAAATGGAGTAAATTGCCACCTAAATTTACCAAATTCTGAAAAAATTGGAATTTATTTGGACGGTACCTACTTTTATGCAACCAGAATGGGATAGGGTTAAACTTTACAACCAAACTAACAACAGTAAATATGCTCGATAGTCAATTGTGAATACGTACATAAAAATGTTTGAAATTAACCCTTTCCAGAATGATAGAAAAGGCAACCAAAAATAGCTAATTTTGGCATTTTCAAATGTTATTCTTATTCTCGGCCTCATTGTGCTAAAGGGTTAAATCTGAGATTAAAAAGTAAACAGTAACTTTCTTCCACAATCATTGTTGCATCTAGCCACTCCAAAATAATTATTACAACTACCTTGTAATTAGAAAAAATTGCTCTTGAAGTTGGCGAAAATAACAAATATTCCGACAGTACCCTTATGGGAAGTCTCAAATCTGCTAAGGGTTAAACTTTTAATAATAACATATAGAACAAAATTTGCCATACTTTGACTGCTGCAAGCAGCTACAGAAAACATTCGGAGCTCAAGCAATTAAAAATGGAGTAAATCGTCACCTAAACTTACCAAATTTTGAAAAAATTGGAGTTTTTTTGGACGGTACCTACTTTTATGCAACCTAAATGGGATAGGGTTAAACTTTACAACTAAACTTACAACAGCAGATATGCTCGGTAGTCAATTGTGAATACGTACACGAAAAGTGTTTGAAATTAACCCATTTCCGAAATGATGGAAAAAGCAACCAAAGTTGGCTAATTTTGGCATTTTCAAACGGTCTCTCTTACCCTCATTGTGCTTGGGGGTTAAATCTGAGATTAAAAAGTAAACAGTAACTTTCTTCCGCAATCATTGTTGCATCTATCCAAACCAAAATAATTGTTACAACAACCTTGTTATTAGAGAAATTTGCCCTTGAAGTTGGTCAATTTTGAAGAAAAATTCTATATTCATGTCATTTTTGGCCAGTGGGGGTTAAAGTTGAAAGATCTGAGTGGTGATTGTAGTGTATCATATTATGCTCTAAATGTGTGGAAAATTTGAGCTAAATAACTGTAAACAATTTTGAGACATTCGAAAAATGGTGAAATTTTGAAGGTTTTGGCAGAATATTTTGAAAATACGCGTTTTCACAGATATGACGATACCGCATTTCACGAGATTTTATGACATTACATACGTGTGCCAAATTTGGTCAAAATCGTACAACTTGTTTTCGAGCAGTTCAACAGACAAAATTCAGGGAGGAAAAAAAAAAATTAAAAAAAAAAAAAATAGAGAAGAAAAATTTTGAAAAAGAAGAATAACAATAGTCTTTCCCAAACTGGGTTTGGGAAAGCCTAATAACATTTTGACCAAGTGCTGATTTGTTGCAGTTCTTAGAAGAGAAGAATTTCATTAGCCTTGTGCCCCACTAGAGTTTATCAAGTTTGTTTCAATAGGGGTCACGCGACTTAGTTTTGTTGCCAATTTTTGAAAATTTTGAAAAAATTGAATTTAAAATAATAAATTTTTGGTATCGTTTGCGTTAGGTAAAGGATTTACCGCGATACGATAGGCATAGAACTTATTACAAGCTTCACCCGAGTATGTGTTGTTAATTGCTGCAAGTTATAAATTATAAAAGAACAATATCTTAGAGACATTGAGAATTGAACAAGAGAAAAAATCAAATCTGTGGAAGAAAAACGCGCTTTGACATCTTTGCACTACAACCCACTTCTTAGATTTTTAACCCTTTAACTAACATGGAAAACAGACGACACTTGCAAACAAACTTCTTGAATAACTAATTTTTTCATTTTTTGTCTTAAAAACATATGTTATGACCCCTCATTGGACCGAGCTCGACGAGCTCGTTCCAAAGAGGGGTCATAACCTATGTTTTTGAGACAAAAAATGATAAAAATAATCAAAATTAATTGGCGATTTTTGTGAATAGCGCTGGCCGGTTTTGGCCGTTACGTTGTGTAAAGGGTTAAGCTGGTGCGAATTGTCACATGATTGATGATGCTATAGCCAAGCGGCGCAAGATACACATTATAGGTTTTTGTTTCTCAACCTCTCCACAACTATGCATGGAAATTTACGGATGAATCGCATGTTGAAAGTCAATCAGCATTCCAGACTACAGGTGACATGCAGTGGTGGCCGGATGGTGTTGGGGCCTGTGGCCATAACACATAAAGACGCGCAGAACAGACCATGGTTTGGCTCGATGGTGGAAAATTTGTAAAATTGCATATGAAAACGAACAAAATCCTTAACTCTGAACATCGGTGCACTGAGGAAATACAAGTAGGAAATTTAGAGATTCGACCTCAATTTTTGTACGACTTTTTGTTTGAGTATTTTTATGGAAGTGTCTTATGTTCGTGTGGGATAGAGGGGTGAAACAAGAAATAGTCGACGACCCACTTAAAAAATTACGATTGACGCCGTCACTGTATAAATGTGCCCCGACAAAGGCACACAGCCAATACCACACTGCCTGTGCTGAAGAGTGGTCTTGCACGATCTTATACTAACAGCGTCCTGGAACAGTTTCTTAGCGACTGGTAACATCTGCAACGTTGCGAATTTTTCAGAAAGTAGTAGTACTAACAAATAACGACCAAGAGAGCCCATAATAAAACAAGAAACACAAAACTTGCCTTTTTGGTGTTCTCTATATCTCGTTGGACGAGTCTGTTACCAGAAAAACTTCACACAGTATCAGACGATGGACACAGACGATAAACTTAAAAATAAAAGTAAAGAATTTAGAATCTTTGTTGTAGTGGATACGATTTCACCAATGAATGCATCGGATTAAGCCCGGCATTTCTTGAAAAATAAACTCTTCAGGCCGAAAAATGGTGGCGAGAAATGATAAGCCTAGATTTGTTTTGAAACAGGTCTATATAATCCTGAGAACACTGAACAGAGCATCTTTCAAAAATCATAGCATAGATGTAACTTTATTGACTTAATCAGAAATAAAACACCACTTGTCATTCTTAGAGAGAGGCAGAGACAGAGTCAGAGAGAGAGAGAGAGAGAGAGAGACAGAGACAGAGACAGAGACAGAGAGACAGAGAGACAGAGACAGAGACATAGAGACAGAGAGAGGCAGAGAGTGACAGAGACAGACAGACAGACAGACAGACAGACAGACAGACAGACAGAAAAAAGAAAGAAAGAAAGAAAGCAACATTAATGATACAACAAATGCTTTACAATACAGAGACGGAAGAAATTAAGACCGCCGGTTCCGTTCTACTCTTCCCTACGAGCCTATTCACGAGTGTCTCGTTTTTGTAGATATAATTGTTGATGCAACGCATAACAAAAGAGGTTATGTCATAGTCAAACGTCCTGTTTAATATTTCAGTCATCTCCAGAATGATGGCTCATCTTATGCTGTGTCCGGCATGATGTGGCTCACTTCCTGTAAGAGTGCTTCCTGTTCTATGAAACATAACGGGCATTCAAGTAGAAAATGAATCTCACCTTTCACTTTGTTCCTGCGAAATAAACAAAGCCTTTGTTCCGGAGGAAAGGCGTTTTTATGTCTCCCAGTCTCGTCTCTACACTCTAACTAAAAAACCCCAATATATTCTAGGATATCACTCATATATGAGATAGCTAAACAAGAGCACCACATAGCGGGGCAACATACGCCCGTCAAAATTGGAACATGCACAAGTTTCTCTGGGGTAAAGTTTGAAATTTTTGGTGACTCGACTATGCCTGTCCCCCCCCCCCCCCCCCCCGCCCCCCTCCAATCATTGCCGCGTCTGGGGTAAAGGGTAATTCACCTGTTTTCACATTTTAATATTAATCGATCTGAGGTCTTCACAAAATAAAAACAAGGCTGCTGTAGAAGATTCTCCTCGCCGTTTACAATGGTAGCGTCCATTCATTGACAGGTTAACTTCATTGATAACGATTGACGATAGGTGGCGCCAAGGAAAAGGACATTTTGAGGATCATAATAGCTATAGACGGCGAGGATTCTCGTCGTTTAAAAATAAAATGGTGTTATCTGCTCCAGTCACATGCACAACGACAATTGATGATCAACATGGGTGCAAAGTTTGAACAATATAGCATGTAAAATGTTGAAGGAGAAGGCGACACAATACTGTAATGTTTTAAGTACTAAAAAGGGGCATAACTCTAGAAATACAAAATGGAGTTACCTGCTCTTGTTACATGCACAACAGCAATTGGTGATCACCATGTGTGCAAAGGTTGAACAAAAAATACATGTAAAATGTTGAAGGAGTAGGCGACACGATACTGTAATGTTTCAAGTACTAAAAGGGGGGATAACTCTGGAAATACAAAACAGAGTTATCTGCTCTTGTGACATGCACAACGACAATTGATGATCAACATGGGTGCAAAGTTTGAACAATAAACTAAGTAAAATGCTGGAGTAGGCGACACAATAGTGTAATGTTTCAAGTAATAAAAAAGGGCATAACTCTGGAAATACAAAACATAGTTACCTGCTCTTGTCACATGCACAACGAAAATTGATGATCAACATGGGTGCAAAGTTGAACAATATAGCATGTAAAATGTTGAAGGAGAAGGCGACACAATACTGTAATGTTTTAAGTACTAAAAAGGGGCATAACTCTAGAAATACAAAATGGAGTTACCTGCTCTTGTTACATGCACAACGACAATTAGTGATCACCATATGTGCAAAGTTTGAACAATATAGCATGTAAAATGTTGAAGGAGTAGGCGACACGATACTGTAATGCTTTAAGTACTAAAAGGGGGGATAACTCTGGAAATACAAAACAGAGTTATCTGCTCTTGTGACATGCACAACGACAATTGATGGTCAACATGGGTGCAAAGTTTGAACAATAAACTAATTAAAATGTTGGAGTAGGCGACACAATAGTGTAATGTTTCAAGTAATAAAAAGGGGCATAACTCTGGAAATACAAAATAGAGTTACCAGCTCTTGTCACAGGCACAACGAAAATTGATGATCAACATGGGTGCAAAGTTTGAACAATATAGCATGTAAAATGTTGAAGGAGAAGGCGACACAATACTGTAATGTTTTAAGTACTAAAAAGGGGCATAACTCTAGAAATACAAAATAGAGTTACCTGCTTTTGTTACATGCACAACGGCAATTAGCGATCACCATGTGTGCAAAATTTGAACAATATAGCATGTAAAATGTTGAAGGAGTAGGCGACCCGATACTGTAATGTTTTAAGTACTAAAAGAGGGCATATCTCTGGAAATACAAAACAGAGTTATCTGCTCTTGTGACATGCACAACGACAATTGATGATCAACATGGGTGCAAAGTTTGAACAATAAACTAAGTAAAATGTTGGCGTAGGCGACACAATAGTGTAATGTTTCAAGTAATAAAAAGGGGCAGAACTCTGGAAATACAAAACAGAGTTACCTGCTCTTGTCACATGCACAACGACAATTGATGATCAACATGGGTGCAAAGTTTGAACAATATAGCATGTAAAATGTTGAAGGAGAAGGCGACACAATACTGTAATGTTTTAAGTACTAAAAGGGGCATAACTCTAGAAATACAAAATGGAGTTACCTGCTCTTGTTACATGCCCAACGGCAATTGGTGATCACCATGTGTGCAAAGTTTGAACAATATAGCATGTAAAATGTTGAAGAGGAAGACGACACAATACTGTAATGTTTTAAGTACTAAAAGGGGCATAACTCTGGAAATACAAAATAGAATTATCTGCCCTTGTCACATGCACAGCGGCAATTAGTGACCGTCATGTGTGCAAAGTTTAAAGAATATAGCATGTAAAATGTTGAAGGAGTAGGCGACACAAAACTGTAATATTTTAAGTACTAAAAGGTGCATAACTCTGGAAATACAAAAGAGAGTTACTTGCTGTTGTCACATGCACAACGGCAATTAGTGGTAAACATGTGTGCAAAGTTTGAACAATATAGCATGTAAAATGTTGAAGGAGAAGGCGACACAATACTGTAATGTTTTAAGTACAAAAAGGGGCATAACTCTGGAAATACAAAATGGAGGTACCTGTGCTTGTCACGTGCACAACGTCAATTGGTGATCACCATGTGTGCAAAGTTTGAACAATATAGCATGTAAAATGTTGATGGAGTAGGCGACACAATGCTGTAATGTTTTAAGTACTAAAAGGGGGAATAACTCTGGAAATACAAAATGGAGTTACCTACACTTTTCACATGTACAACGGCAATTACTGATCAACATGTGTGCAAAGTTTGAACAATGTAGCATGTAAACTTTTGGAGGAGTAGACAACACAAAAATTGTTTACGGACTGACAGACAGACAGACAGACAGACAGACAGACAGACAGACAACGCCATAACATAATACTCCCGTTTTTTCAAAACGGGCGTACAAAAAAGCGAATGTGGATAGCCTGGCCTATATTTCGCGCGTATAATACTAAACGAATGGTTGTGGAATATCTAACTATCGATAAACAGGCGTTACGTCCCCTGCACATCCAACACGTGATCAAATTGGCCGCCAAGTGCTCGCGTTGTCTGTATCAACAATGGTGGTTTCAGTCGAAGACTGGGAGCATGAAAACGTGACTGAATGGCTCATAGGGAGCTGGTTGGATGACTTGGTGCAAACTGCATTTGATTTATGTGAGTTGAAGTGTATGCCTTTAATATCTGTTGATGGTTATTAACGGAACTGCATAACTCAATTTTTCGACTTTCATTTTTTTCATATTGGCATGATTAGTGGTGTTACCTACACAATAAATGTACTTGGCCCATGAGGGAGGCAGGAACTTCTACAGCTTTTCATACGTCAGTCCAGTTCTTTGGATTCCTCAATGGAGCAATATTTGAGCCTACCCCTCCCATGTATATGTTGTGTACATGAAAGGGATGGGGGGGGGGGGGGGGCTAACTAAGTACCGAACTTTTGGTTTCTTGGAACACTAGTATAGGTACTTGAGTTGAGTTCTCTGGAGAACCACAATAAAGTACCAAACGTTTGGTTTTCTAGAGATCCCAAACGAAGTCCCAGACAGTTTGGGTTTCTCAAAGTATTATTACAGTTTGGTTTCTTGGAGTGCCAACAATGTTTTGGTTTCCTGGAGTACCATAATTTTGGTACCCCGCACGGGACAAGTTGAGTACCACATTTGGTATCACAGAGTACCTAGAGTTTTTAGAGTGTATGACCAGTCTATGGGCGCTTATTTTTATTGATTAATAGAACTTTATTTGCAATACTGTTCAAAACTCAAATGACGTCACTGGAAGTGTTTTCCTTTCAAATGTGAACAGACGAACAGAGGTCAGGGTTAAGTTTCACGCAAGAATACAACTGGATCTACTCGAGGATTGTAATTGAGTGGTCGTGCTTTACGGTTTTTAACCATTTACCCAACGCAGACGACATAAACGTTTATTATTTTAATTTTTTAAATATTATTTTTTCAATGTTTTAAAAAATTTCAACAAAATCATATCATGTGACCCCTCCTTGGAACGAGCTCGTTCCAATGAAGGGTCACATGGTATGGTTTTGTTGAATCTTTGTTTAAAAATAAGTTTTTTCAACTGCTGAATTTGTATATAACGTGTACAGATGCGGGCCATTCGTTATCGAGGTTAAAGAATAGTTTTAATAGAAACAAAGGAGCCAGATCATGTTATAAAAATTCACATAGAGAGTAATCTGACAAGCTTTCTGAATATTTTATTATTGTCAGATCGGGCGACAGACTTATTTCGGTGGTCAGAATTCGCATTTCAATAATCGTTTTGTTAGAAATCTTTCAGGAACCCCCCGGGGCTCATCACAAAGTGTAACGAGACAAATGATTGCTTTCTTTTAAATTAATATAAACACACGCCCTATATGAATGCAGGAATAAATGAGAGGGAGAACCCCCTCTTGTCCTCAGCTGTAGGTCACCGGAGTTACTGCCCAGCATTCCTCCTGTAAATGTTCAAAATAACCATATCGCCCCCTGAGTTCCAATGTGTTCTATGTGCCTACTGGCACATAGAACACGTTGGAACTCAGGGGACGATATGTCTGTATAGCCTTATCTTTAACCCTTTATCTAACCCGAAAAGCAGACGACACTTGCAAAAATAATTCTTGAATAACTAATTTTTTTTCATTTTTTGTCTCAAAAACATAGGTTATGACCCCTCGTTGGAACGAGCTCGACGAGCTCGTTCCAACGAGGGGTCATAACCTATGTTTTTGAGACAAAAAATGAAAAAAAAAATAATGAAAATTAATTGGCGATTTTTGAGAATAGCGCTGGCCGGTTTTGGCCGTTACGTTAGGTAGAGGGTTAAAGTGATCTGGATTCTCAGTTTAGTAATGGATTTCAATCAGATTTGGTATTGCCTCCAACACATGTTCTGTGGGAACTTTTCCGTGTTTTTCATGTATGTTTTCTAACACTCTTTTCGAGAATATTAACGTCTTAAATCGTTATTGGTATTTGTACGTGCATAAAAAACTCCATATTTTAATGCGCACTTGCAAAACTGTTCAGTTTAGCCACTCAGTCCATCCTTCCCGTACCTCACCAACGATGGGGGTTATAAATTACACTTTATCGTGCTCTTGCATGTTCGTAGCCTCGACACTCATCTCGTGCGCCCTGCCATTTTGTCTTCCATCAGGCATCCGTGATCACAAGATTATGAAGCCATTACCACGGTGCTAGTGCCTTTTGTCAGGGCCCAGGATTGGCCTTACAGCAAAAGGCTGCAAACAAACGGAAAGATTTCATATACTGAATGGTAAAAGAAAGTGAGTCATCGGGTAAGTCTAGGGGACATTGCTTTGGACGGAACTGGTTTTGTGCAAAGTGCATGTTTATTTCTGTAAATGTTGTCTATAGATTCGGAGGAAGCTTTATCGGAATCACAAGAGCCCTGTACAAAGATGTATAGATTGTACTCAAACTGGGAAACATCACAACAAAGAGGGTTCCACTGGGTAAAGACACTAAACAGGGATACATCCCGTCAATGATTCTATTTGCATTGTGCATAAAGATTTAGAGGAAAAGTTGATTGCAAGTGCTCAAGGTGTCAATGTTGGTGAGACAAAAATCCCAGGGCTATTCTTTGCCGAGTTGATTTTATTAGCAGAGAGTGAAGTGGAACCACGAAACTGTTGGCCATGGTAGGAACATACGGGAATAAATGCCGACTTAACCCTTTACCCAACGAAATGGCCAAAACCGGCCAGCGCTATTCTCAAAAATGGCCAATTAATTTTCATTTTTGTTTTCATTTTTTGTCTCAAAAACATAGGCTATGACCCCTGGTTGGAACGAGCTCGTCGAACTCGTTCCAACGAGCGGTCATAACCTATGTTTTGGGGACAAAAAATGAAAAAAATTAGTTATTCGAGAATTTTTTTTGCAAGTGTCGTCTGCTTTTCATGTTAGGTAAAGGGTTAAATTGAACGAAAACAAAAGTAATACCTGTGGGCCCTAGTGTAGATGGGTCGCGAAGGTGGAGGTGAAGGTGGGTGAGTAAAATCGCTATTGGTGAAGAGGAAAGCAAAGATATAACAGTGGTAGAAGCTGGGGGAATATGAATACTCGGGAGTGCATTTATGTGTTACACGTAGAGGCATATGCAGAAACCACGCAAATGAACTTAATACAAAGAAGGAAAGAATACACAATCAGTTGAAACTACTTGGAAGGAATAGTATTAACAAGGTATTTGTTGAGAAAAATACTATTTGGGAGAGGGTGGGATGACCAAGTATAACTTATGAAACGGATGTGATCCCTTTAAACCAAACTGTAGTGAGGAACTTGTAGATTGTACAAAATGTGGATAGCGGGATCAAGTAACGCAGCCGCACTAGAAGAAATCAGAGGGTGGCCCGAGGGGTTCATGATGCCGGTCAAATATAGAATAGATATCTGTAGACATGGAAAAATTATGTTATCTGAATTACCCAGTATATCTTCCTTGTATGAAACTTTAACATTCAGACAGGATGGATAAGGCAGGCGAGGGGGGGGATGGATAATTACTCTATAGAGACTGACGATCTGAAGGGGGGATTCAAGCAGGGGGGTAGCTTTGTCGGTTGAAGGGTTCTCGAGGATTGCAATAGAAACTGGCAAGCTGGAACTAGGTTCAAGGGCTTTTTAGACGGGTAATATAAAAAAAGATGCGCCAACTTTTGAGAAGTATCTTGATGAATCGTTTGGGTAGTTACTGTTGTTCAAAGTGAGATCCAAGACACTACAGTTGAGGGGAAGAAACGGGAAAGGTGAGGAAAAAGCGTCCCAAATATATATATGTAACTTTGGAGTAACGGAGTCCCCGGAACATATCATTTTAGAATGCCCAAAATATTTGTCTTGTAGAACAAGACGGATTAGGAAACTAATGGAAAATGGGATGAAAACATGAAGGATAAGTGAATGAGGAATGACACGAGAGAAAGGGTTAACCCTTTGAACTCTAGTGGTATCTTCCATGTCAGTTCAAAAGACTGATTGCTCTACCTCACACATTTACTGAACAACCATCCCACATAAAAACTTTTTGACGGATCATGTTCCTGGTCGGAAAAGCGGCCGCTCGGGTTCAAATGGTTAAATTTATACATAATTTTTGGGTAGATCGAGGAAACGCCAATGGGATAATTTTGAAACAGCTTTTGACTGCATGCTGGAATATTAGGAGGGAGAGTGGGGGAGGGGTAACCGGCTGGGGAAGGCCAAAGAATTATTATTATTATTATTATTATTATTATTATTATTATTATTATTATTATTATTATTATTATTATTATTATTATTATTATTATTATAAAATATCAAATGATTTTGACTGGTGGATGGATTTTAAAAGAATTTTCCTCAGATTATACTAAGTGAAATTTCGGGTTCCCAAAAGGAGCTCAGATATGAGCACGGGGACTTGATTTGGACAAATTTATGTGGATCTCTCCACTTAGGATGTTCTTCCAAATATTAAAAGATTCTGAATGTTGGATCCGAATAAGAAGATTTTTAAAGATATTCCCCATATTGCACTAAGTTATAATTCATTTCCAGGGCTCCCATAGGGTGCTGGCACAAGTACTTGATATGAACAAACTTGGATCTGATTCCACTTGGGATTTTGCTTACCAAATATCAAACGGTGCTGATTTGCGGTTCAGGAGAATAATATTTTTTTAATTTCTGAAAGCGCTGACTTAGCGTTTTCCCCGTTTTTCCCGTTACCGACTGTGTTAAGATGGGCGTATGGCCCCATCACTATACCGATTGCAATTTTTAACCTATTTGATACCACTGATCTTAAGAATGCCCGTTATCACATAACAATTCTCTGTTCCATGCAGTATTGAAAATAGGGATATTTGAAGTTTTTAGCACAAATCAAGTACATACCTCCTAATTCTACGGCATACCAAATTAGGTTCATGCTAGTCAACCGGTTCAGAATAGAAATTTGAAGAGGGCCAAAATGATGCCGCCAGCCCATCGAGCCTAGGGCGAACGGTGGACGTCAAGTGATGACAATCGTCAGATAAGTTAAAATGAGCTCATAGGAATTTTTAGAAAGTGACGACTAACCCCACTAGAGCGAGAAATTTAGAATAGACACCAAAGTCATTCACAAAAACATAAAGTGCAACATCTCTAGGACCAGACAAGATAAAAATACAAATTTGATGTCCTTTTCTACTAATTTTAACATGATAAACAACTAAGATGATTGTTTTTAAGTTTGTAGATCATCATAACCGTGAAATCCAAGATGGCTCATATCCGACATCTTGAAAACAAAAGAAACACCACCCCAGGACCTGGATGAGCTACAGTTCTAGATTTATTATCAATAGTGTCACATACTGAGAGTGGTATCATGTTCTGTATAAGAGTGAATGTACTTTTAGTTGGAGAGACATGAACTCCTCACTATTTTGTCACATTAACCCTTTACCTAACAT
The DNA here is from genome assembly GCA_031216915.1 of Pictodentalium vernedei. NCBI lineage: Eukaryota > Metazoa > Mollusca > Scaphopoda > Dentaliida > Dentaliidae > Pictodentalium > Pictodentalium vernedei. Next base: position 99,878,319 of record CM062288.1, read on the forward strand.
GAAAAGCAGACGACACTTGCAAAAAAAATTCTTGAATAACTATTTTTTTCATTTTTTGTCTCAAAAACATAGGTTATAACCTATGTTTTTGAGACAAAAAATGAAAATATTTTGAAAATTAATTGGCGATATTTGAGAATAGCGCTGGCCGGTTTTGGCCGTTACGTTGGGTAAAGGGTTATGCAAGGTGATCATATTGTTCTGCAAATGCAGCTGTTGATAGACATATCTGTGACTATTATTTTCCTACCTTTTGTAGGACTGACTTGACTACCTGATATAACGTCGAGCGCGGTTCGTAGTTGGATGGGTGACCATTTCAGCGACTGATTCGCGCTCTCGCATTGTGTCCTTGAACCCCGATTGCCCACATGGGGTCACGATGACCCCGTGTACTAAGGCGTACTGCACGTCGATGGTGCACATGTCTTCAACCAATCTAACCCTGCCTGTGCTGCAGTGCGGAGTTACGATGTTGGGGAGCTGGCAGCTGCTCGTCGTTGCTCGGTGGTTCTCTCCGGGTACTCCAGCTTCCTCCATACGTAAAAATGTCACGGTCATGATTAACCATTGTGCATAAGTATGTGACCTTAAAACACCAATAAATAAATAAATAAATAAATAAATAAATAAATAAATAAATAAATAAATACCTGATATATTTTTTAAAAGAAAAGAATAGATATTGAACTTAATTTTTTTTCAGATTGTGGATAGTCGTCAGCTATGATTAACCCTTTACCTAACTTGAAAAGCAGACGACACATGCAAACAAAATTCTTGAATAACTAATTTCTTTCATTTTTTGACTCAAAAACATAGGTTATGACCCTCATTGGAACGAGCTCGACGAGCTCGTTCCAACGAGGGCCATAACCTATGTTATTGAGACAAAAAATGAAAAAATAATGAAAATTAATAGGCGATTTTTGAGAATAGCGCTGGCCGGTTTTGGCCGTTACTTTGCGTAAAGGATTAAGAGGCCAGTGTGGACCTGGAACCGTAAAAACCCATCCAGTGGATTTATAATAGTATAATACTAAAATTATTGAATTAATGAACAAATATACCTCGTTTGTACTTGAGCGTGTAGCTCATCCGGCTCCGGAGATATTGCATCTAATGTTTTTACAAGATGGCTCATGTTAGCCATCTTGGTTTGAAGGTCATGACCCCCAAAACTTAAAAACAACCATTCCCGAGGGTGCATTATGCTCAACTTAGTGGAAAAAACACCTCATTTATAACAGTAGCTCACCAGGTCCGAAGATAATCAATCTTATGTTTTCAAGATGACAGATTGCGGGAATCTTGGATTTGGTTCCCAATAGTTCAAATATCCACCCTAGTCCAGACTGTGCCATAGGAGCCACAAATACGGCAGTACTGTGGGATCTAAGAGTCATAAAGGCTATAATGTTGGAGTTATTATGACTCTTCTTCAGTGCTGGAGCGCACTCCTGAACAATCGGAATGTTGGAAAATAATACACACCAGGAGCAGCCAGGAGCCCATACTATAAAACTTTTACAATTGTATTTTCTAGAATTGTATTTTTTCGCTATTAATATAACTGATTAAAATGAATGATTAGCATTTTAAAAGATGTGGAAATTTGCCAGTTGGCAAATTGCCACATCTTTGAAAATGATAATGGTTCATTTCAACCCATTTAAAGTCATAGCTAGAAAATACAATTCTAGAAAATACAATTGTAAAAGTTTTATAAGTTGGAGGGATGTTTATTAGAGGGCTAAGCTATATTGCAATTACAAGTTATTAAATTGTAATAACAAGTTAGCTAAATTGTGATTACTGGTTAATCACTTGTAATTACAAGTTACTAAATTTCAAGTTAGCTAACTTATAATTTCAAGTTAGCTAACTTGAAATTATATGTTAGCTAACTTGAAATGTCAAGATAATGACTTGTAAATACAAAATAGTAACTTGTAATTACAATTTACTATCCTGTAATTACAATTTAGTCCGCTGTTATTACAAGTTAGTATCTTGTAATTCTACGTTAGTATCTTGTAATTACAAGATGATAAATGAAGATCAGTGGCTGTTCTACGCTATCGTACCATCCATACAAGTTCGCAGTAGTTAATCTTGAGATTTGCGAAACATCTCTATAGATTTAAACTCGATAAAGTAAGAATAAGAAAATACTCAAGTCTCCCCAAGTCTACAAACTGGGACTTTAGGGACTCGTGCTACATCCATGTCTGTCTCATAGAAAGATCACTGTGAAAATGAAGATTATTAATCAGTGTAGAACTTGGTCTTTGTGTAATATGACGGTTCTTGTCTCGTAAACATCAATCATTGATATGTTAATTGGTCTTTAAAAAGTTTTCATTGTCTACACAGCAAAAAACAAAGGTTCAATTTAGAACCAAAACTGGTTCTATCTTGACCCTGAGATGGAACCAATTTAGTTTAAACAGTATTTATTTCAAATCAAATAAATTTACCAAGATCAGCATTCAATTTTAACAGAATATTACATGAACTGAAGTAGATTCAGCAGTAAACTTGGAGCTTATTCAACGCAGTCGCCAAACATTTTGAAACAAAGCGAATATAAATATCTGGTATATTGGTTCTATACAGAACCAAAACTGGTTCATATCTCTTTTGCTTAATAATGATTTGAGACAACCTCGTATAGGCTCTAAACTTACGGCTGAACCCCCCTCAATTTATGTTTAATTCTGTTAATATTTAATTTTAATCTTCATAAACTTATTTGATTTGAAATAAATACTTTTTAAACAGAACTGGTTCCATCTCAGGGACAAGATAGAACCACCTTTATTTTTTGCAGTGTACCTGTGCCAAACTGCATTTTCAAGATTTAGCAGCCTTGTTAAAATGTTATTCCTCAATAAATGTTCAATAGAATAGCTCACCTGGGTAGTTTAAGACAGAAGTGACAGACAGAAAGAACTCTTTGACCCCTCAGCAATGGCGTACCTAAGGTATGGCAGGCATTGCACGTACGTGTGGTTTTCTATGTCTCTGGGAGTTAAGAATTTTTCAGCTAGGAGTGAATCTTAACTGGTAGAGTGCTGAAATATTTTCGGTCATCAAACATTGTACTCATGTCTTTGCCTTGTTACAATCTATGGGAGAGTGCTTGGGCACTCTCCCATAAATTGTAACAAGGCAAACCGTTACAGACTAAATAATATCACTTCAAAAATATTACAAAGCAAATGCACTGATTATGAGACTTTAAGCTGAGGTACCTGCACTTCAGAATAAAGCCCAAATATAGGCTTCCAGCACTCTACCAGTTAAGAGATGTGGAGCAAGGCCGATGGTTAACGCGATTTTGAGGATGTGGGGGATTATGGAACAAACGTAGCCTTACTTCAATAATTTATAAATTACCTTGATTCAAAGAATATAAAGCTGCTAACTACTGCATCCACATGAAGTGAATTTCGATTCTTTTCTCACAGACCACCATCGTCAAGTGCACATTTTTCCATTACTTTTGAATTATTCAATAAACTCGCCTTTCACTGGTTTGCTGGCGAATGTACCAGCGCGCTGTTGCTCATAAAATATGAATGACCCTCCCCGGTTCATCAATAAATCTATTGATTGAAAGTCTCATACTTCTGTATAGAATAGTCAATTGGAAAATACATTTCTCTTTTCAAAGACAGGAATAAATTGAATGGGGGGAAACAGTGTGCTCGATTCGTGTCACCATAATAAACATTCTTGTATACTGTATGTATGTAAACAAAGGTGCGATGCATCAAAAACATGTGGTAGCACATTCTTTCAATCAGATTCTTCACAATTAATTTTAACCTATTTTACACCGAAGTTAATTACTGATTAATTTCAACTGCATTAAATTTAATGACCTGAGTAGTCGTGAAAAGCACAAAAATGACCCCAAATCACCGAAACAGGCTTTATTTTAGCGCGAATATGTACAGTAGACAGTCTGTGTGAGTAGTGCGGAGTGCATAGGGGCTTTCATAGTTTGGAGGTTCTGTTAGATTAAACTGGAGAATACCTAATTGCCACAGACAACCAGAGAACTTCTCCTAAACTTCCAGAATCCTGCAACGAAGGCTTCATACAAAACGGGAGTGTCCCCAAAAGGGGGCGTCCGATTGTTCCAAGTAAACTTCAGTAGTGGAGAAAAGCCTTTTCAGTGGGAACAATTTTTTACTGTTTGGTTACCATTTTCAGCGTTTCTTGCCTCTTCAGATAGCTCTAACACTATTCCGGATATTCTTGGTTTTGATCAGAACACTCTAAGACATGTTTCATTTAGCTGTACCGTCTGATCACATCGCTTTACTTTACCACCACGTCTTGTGGTACCCCACTTGCAGCACCGGTAACTAACAGACAACTGGCCTCCGGCATCCCTTTTCTTCCGTATAAGGCCATGTGGGCCATGAGGAAATCCTCAATGAGGTATAATCTACCATCACTCTTATTCTCATATGGGAATTGAACGGACACGTTCCGTGACACCCCACCTCCAGCACCTTAAGTAACAAACGACTGGCCTTCGGTACCCTTTTTCGTATGAGGCCACGAGGACCACCAGGAAATCCCTCATTGGGGTATAATCTACAATCCCTCTTATCATCTGGGTATTGGAGGATACCTATGACATGGTGATGTACTTTTGAAGGATACTTTTTAACCTTTACCCAACGCAGACGATATCAAAATTTATTATTTGAAATATCATTTTTATAAATTTTTCAAAAATTTCAACAAAACCATATCATAGATCAAGGGGTCACATGATATGGTTTTGTCGAAATTTTTTGAAAAATAATATTTTTTCAACTGCTGAATTTGCATATTACCTGGTCGGATGCGGCTGATTCGTTGGGTAAAGGGTTAAATTATGGAATCTTTTGGACGATATTTATCAGAGGATATCTATTTGAGGATATACTCAGAACGACACACGCGTGTGTGAATGGGTTAATTGATATGGCACGAGTGCCAGCGCGGAAGGATAGAATGAGAGGCCGCAGGCCAACCAAATTTGCGAGGGGAAGTCGTTTTACCATTTAGTCCCCTGAGTTCCAGTGTGTTCTATGTACCGCCTACCTGCACATAGAACACATTGGAACTCGAGGGGAGTTTTAAGTATCGCTGGCGATTCAAATTGTAATTGCAGCGCACGATTTGTAGAAAATACCAGTGAAATTTCGCTTCTAATTGAAAATAGTCCTTCAACGATTTCCGTTCCGCACATATGCGCGGAACAGATTTTCATTTTCCGCATGGTTTAGTGTTGATGTCGATGGAGATTACAAAGAACAGGCGTGTAATAAAAGTTTTTATTACATGCCCATGCAGTCTCTCTTATGCAATACGGCGTGCAATACGGCTGTGCAATACGGAATTCCGTATTGCACACCAACCTGTTCCAACCGGGACTTTTTTTATGCAATGCGACTGCATAAAGTGCATGGTGTTTACCACCGTTGATAAAATAGAAAATTAGGTCAGTAGGTGCTTGGGTCATGTAATAAATACAAAACCACATGTATGTTTCAATGAGTCGTTTTGTATTCAATTCGTCAGATGTGCGTAGAAAGAAAACGTCTCGACCTTCGGTCTCGACGTTTTCTTCCTACGTACATCTGACTCATTGAATACAAAACGACTCATTGAAACATACATGTAGTTTTGTCTATGAGTCTCACTGGAGCAACCTCAATGATCTCATTCCAATGACATCTACAGTTTTATTGACTATATTTTTTCACTAGTGCCAGCGCGGAAGGATAGAACGAGAGGCCACAGGCCTTCTATCAGTCAGTTGGGTAGCCACGAGGCGAGCCTTGACCAGCATACCCCCATCGGTGCAAAGTCGGAACGTGGGGCTGTGTCAGGACAGGCAATATTTCTCAGTGAAAAAGGGCATAACGTAGGAGTTGGATGTATGGACAGCACAACTGAATATATATCTAATAGGGGATGTCATACAGGACATCCATGTAAAATGTCATTAAAATCTTACCTCTGTATTAGCTGAGTTAGAGACCCTTACGGACAAAATTGTCTATTTCGCAGAGGAAAGAGGCGCGTACCTCACGAGTGAGATGAGCGGACCACACACCTTGATATGTGTCCGAAAGGGTATGTCATACTGCACCTCCACTTAAGATTTCATTGAGGTCTGACTGCTAACAGCGGAGGTATGGACTCTCAGTAGAAAGGGGGGCATAACTCCTGGGTGAAATGCGTGGACAACATAACTTGATATTCAACTGAAAGGGCGGGTCATGCTGGACATTCATATGAGATCTTAATACTATCAACTGAGTTGTAGCCTCGCAGGGACAATAATGAAAATTCTCAACGGAAATGAAATGTGCGGACCGCATAACTAAATAAGTGGATAAAAACATGTCAATTTCTCAACGGAAAAGGGCAATACTCATGGCCGGAAAGTGCAGACTTCATAATCTGACATCTGTCTGAAAAGGCATGTTATGTAAGATCCGACCACAATCTGCTGAGATTTGGACTCGTACGGACCTGCTACCGGCCCTACAGACGGATGTATGTATGCACAGACGATCAGATGCCATCCAGTTTAGCCCATTACTTCTTAAAGCGGCGGGAGTGTATCAAATATGATCAAGAAGATAGCGCCTTTTGGAGATACTTTTTTTAAAATTAAACTTCAGGTGTGGACACAATTTTCAGGGACGGAAGAATGATACTATAAACTATTTTATTTATAGATATGATTTTCTTTCCAAGAATTGCCCATTATCAAGTTCAGTAGATATGGCTTCAAACTCCGCTGATATGAAGTAAAATATTCAAACCAAGCTAGAGTTCTCCCTCTTGATGCGTTACTAGACGCGCGGCCAATTTCATCGACATCCTTCAACGTTATTCGCCGAACGCAGTCAGGAAATCTGGCGCCACCGGGCATATGTACGGCGGCGTGGAAGCGACACTCTTTGTTTTCCTACTATCTTGTTTAAACGAGTTAGCTAAGTTGTTTAAACGAGATAGCTAAGTCGTTTAAACGAGATAGCTATGTCGTTTAAACGAGATAGCTAAGTCGTTTAAACGAGATAGCTATCTCGTTTAAACAACTTAGCTATCTCGTTTAAACGACTTAGCTATCTCGTTTAAACGACATAGCTATCTCGTTTAAACGACTTAGCTATCTCGTTTAAACGACTTAGCTATCTCGTTTAAACAAGATAGTAGGAAAACATAGAGTGTCGCTTCCACGCTGCCGTACATATGAGAATAGCATGATGCTGTGTTTTTGTATGGTGGGGAATTAATGGTGGTAATAAGTAACGGGTAGGTGGATGATGAGAAGAATGGAGAAAGTTGTACAGAAAATTCAAAGCAAACTAAGATTTAGGGTCGTAAGTCGAGATACGACGTGGAGGTTGGAGAAGAGATAGTTCACCTGTCTGTCTCGGCTTTCCCTCTCGGATAGTTGGACTCGGATTAGAAAAGAGGAGACTCAATGACTTTTTGAATAGAATGGGGAATAATAACACTGTCAGAAAACTTTCACCGATCAAAAAACATTTTGTAATTATTTACTTTTGGTTTAATAAATAAAGTGCTTATTACTTGGTTAGTTTCATATCGTCCGAGATATCAGCACTCGGTAACTTTATATCAGCCTTCGACCTTCGTTCTCAGGCTAATATGAAGTTACCTCGGATATATATCCCGACCGCTATATAACTGACCAACTGAGTAATAACGTCAAAATATCCGACACACTGATGTCAACACATAACATTGCTGTGTGACAAACCGATGGACTGAGATCGGGGGCGTCGCGAAGATACCTGATTGGAGGCGAAGAGTAAACCTGATTTGTCCCGACTGTGACGCTCAGTTCCCGGCTGATAACATATTCCAATTCCCACCGCACGGCATGGCGGGTATGCCTTCGTCGACGCCATGTTTTGATGATGTAACAGGAATATTAAGAAGTCGGGATTATAATTTAAAACATCTCGGGACGTGTTGGAAATCTATTTATGGATAAATAAAATACTCATGAAGAAGTAGTGGCGCAACTTCATATTTATTTAATACATACGATACTAAAAATCTATCTTGTCGAGTCCCAATTGCTCAAATAGAACACCGCAGCCAAGCAAGTATAAACGGTGGGGGGGGGGGGGGGGGTATCTTACACCCGTCGCCACGCCTTTGGCTGCAATGAGTTACATACATAATTTTTTAAGAAACTTATTTGTCAAGCATTGAAAAAATAATAAGGTCACATATTTCTGCACAATGGCTAATCATGACCACGACAGTTTTACGGGTGGAGGAAGCCGGAGTACACGGAGAGAACCACCGAGCAACGGCGAGCAACTGTCAGCTCCCCAACATACTAACTCCACACAAGCGGGGTTAGCATTGGTTGAAGGCAGGTGCACCATCGACGTGCAGTACGCCTTAGTACACAGCGTCATCGTACCCCCAGATGGGCAGTGGGGGTGAAGTGTATTGCCCCAAGGACTTGCCCAAGGACACAACGCGCCGTCAGCGGTTTTATCAGAACTTAGGTGGATCATTTTTTCTAAAGTTTTGCCTCCAAAACATAGTTTATGACCCCTCACTAAAACAAGCTCGTTCTAACGAGGGGTCGTAAACCATATTTTCGGAAGTAGAAATTTAACTTTTTTGTTTCTTAGCAGAAACGACACATTACCTATTCGTCAATTCCCTTTTCGTCAATTACAAACTCAGCAATTCCCAACTTGTCAATTCACGTTTTGTCGACCACTTTATCAATACATATCTTAATCAAAAACAATTTCAAAGACAACCTATCTTGTCTATGTTTGTCTATCGCCAAAAAACTGTTTGCACCCTCCCAAAGAAAGTTAATCCTTTACCAAACGTTACGACCAAAACCAACCAACGCTATATACAAAAATCTTTATTCAAATTTTATTATATTGTAATTTTTTGTCTCATAAACATAGCTTAAAACCCTCTATGAAATGAGCTTATTGGGCTCGTTCCAATGAGGCTCAAAAGCTATGTTTGAGACAAAATGTAATATTTATAGTTATTCAAGAATTTTTTTCCTAGGTGCTATCCACGCTGGATAAAGGGGTGATATTTTTTATTGTCTTTTTACGACCAACGTTTAAAAATCAAAATATATTATGTGCTATATAATTTAAATGCAATTAAGTGTTACTGTCAGTTATTCATTGCATGTTACTTGAAATTTTATTTAAAAAAATAATAAACTGACCATGCCTACTATAAAAATGGATATAATACACATAAATTTATAAATATATATCACTATATACATACAGTACCTATAACAGTATATATATTTAAAAACACGTAACACGTGATGACAATAGCCTGAATTTTTAAAATTACATTTCAAAACTTGCCCTAAAAATTTTGAAAACGTCTCGATAAGCTTGATTTTCTCCGACCCGGTGTAATTATCTATTACAAATAAATTATTTAATATTCGTACTAAATTATTGGAAATTAAATAGCGAAATAACTAAATTCCTTCTAAAATGCAATATATAAATAATTATTTGTTGCTATAATGAAAGTTGTAAACGTAGCGGCGGAAAATATTAACTGGGTTTTTGTCCGCATTTTTGTGGCTTTTTTTCTTGTCCGATCTTAAAAAAGGGAATTTTAATCGGGTGGCTGTTTGGACGGCGGTTCTTTGACCGGTGGCTTATTGTCCCGTTGACCCGTTTGTACATGCACTATAATTGAGTTATTATTGAAATAAATCTTACCTTTCCATCTTTTTCTATTAGTCTCTCAACTTCATATTTGGTGGGCAGAATATTTCTTGGCACCGAGGTACTTGTTCGTACAGGGCGTGGCAGCTTTTCTCCCTGTGCAATTTTTTTCCAGTCAATATGCGAATGTGAACGTAGCTGTCTTTCAGTGGCCATGCTTGTGAAAGTGTGAGCCATCTCTTTTAAAGCAGGTATTAAAGGAACCTCCGAACAGAGTCAACAGTATCTGTGTGACATTACAAATTGCAACGCAAACTATCTTCTTATTGTAGAAAAAACACACACATACATATATTTATGGACTTCAATGGACAATGAGGCATACTAGTTAAATAAGCGACAAGCTTCACATTTCTGGCTGAACTGAAAGTAATTAATAGGGCTATCGCACCTTTCCTTTTATTCACACCGAAACCTTCTGCATATTGTGGACTGTGGGTTCAACTGTTTTTACAACAATCAAATTTGTCTTGGTTTTAACATCAAAAGGAAAAAAATAGGCAAATGTCAGATTATATATTTTTATATGATTAGAGAGGTCAATATCTATATTATATGCACATATGCGCAGAGCATTGCTAATATGAAGACTAAAAAATATTTTAATCTCTAAAAGTTGACGAAAACGCAATTTTCCATTATTTTACATGGCACTCTACACGAAATAACCGTACCTTTTTAAATGAACAGGGGAAAAAAATTGGTCGAATGAAATGGTTCGATTATATCACCAAGTGAGAGCATATATATTGTTCTTAAATGTCTGATGCGCAGAGCAAATATAACTTTCACGGGTTTTATATAATTTTGAGAAATATAAAAATTCCCCATTCAATTAGTGCTAATTTTTGCAAGCCAATTCCTAGCAATCAGGGGAGATAACTATTTGGTAAATAGATGCGAATAACGAGAATAAGTGAATATGGATTGCCGCAGGGGGATTCGAACCGAGGCCCACTCGGCTTGCAGCCTGCACCTCTTTCTACTGAGCCACCGCGCCCCCACTGATGGACATTACCGTCTTGTTAATGTCGTAGACTTAACTCTTCTTGAGCACCGAGCTAGATAAAGACTAACATCTGTGCGGGTTCATTATTCAAATTATTTTATTAGGTCACTTTTCAAAAAGAAAGAAAGAGGGAGAAATAAGATGCATCGTCCAAGAGTCGGGAATGTGAAAATACCCGGACCGAACACTTTTACATATCAAGGGAGGCAATTAATATTGCTAGATATTCTAAGCACCAAGGGAGGCAAAGAGGGAAACACGAACATTTGTTGAAGATAAACTTTCCAAATGATTTCATAAGCTGCAGCGCCGGCATATAGGTGTCAAAATTTGGACCCAAGAGCTGTAACATAATGTTAGATATTGTAAAAAAATACATATCAATTTAGTAATCAGAATAATAAATGTATATAGTAGGGGCGTAGATTACACATACCCATCCCCCACCCCCCATCCATCCAAGGAAATTTATGCCACCACATTTTTCTGAAAGGAAAATCATTATAGTTTCTGGGCCATAATATCATTCTTCACACGCTTTCCGAAGACACCCGCTGAATATTACCGCATGGCATACATTGAATATCGTATTTGATGAGAGCATCGCTGTAGATCAGTGGTGAGTAAACTACAGAGTCTCCATTAAAACATAAAAACTTCCCCGATTTTCTAGCGTCACGGCATCACGTGACGTAAAAACTACCGGTGGCGCGTTCAGATTTTTGCCGTTTCAGCGAAGTTACTTCCATTCGCTATGAAAACTATTTCACATGTAGAAGTACGGCATGTTTGGTATTTTTATAATTTCTGGAGTATTTTCAATCTCGTGATAACCCGACGAGTTAATATGTGATCAGATTTTGGAACAGCAAGCGAAAATATAACCCTACCAACAAAAATGTCTGATATGATTTTAATTGATTTAATGTTCAACGTAATACTAGGGTCCACATATCCCTTCCTATCGAATATAAAACGTGGTAGTCAAATTTTTCAGTAAGTTCAACCATCAAAATGAACAAAGATCTCACAAATTTCCCCTTAACACTTTACCTAACATGGAAAGCAGACGACATTTGCAAACAACATTCTTGAATAACGATTTTTTTCATTTTTTGTCTCAAAAACATAGGGTATGACCTCTCATTGGAACGAGCTCGTTCCAAAAGAGGGGTCATAATCTTTGTTTTTCAGACAAAAAAATAAAAAATAAAGAAAATTAATGAGCGATTTTTGTGAATACCGCTGCCCGGTTTTGGTCGTTACGTTAGGTAAAGGGTTAAAAATACGTAATTCTCATATGTAGTCGGAGATGAATGGATCGTCCCTTTTTGCTTGGACTCCGCAAAAAACTCCGGAAGTGATGTCACAGTCTCGTCAACCAGCTATGTCATGTTTGGTTTTCATGATAGCCCGTGTGAGCGGTCATCTTGTTACACCATCATCATAGTGATACGTGGTATCAGTGCACAAGCGTAGCGCGTGCTGTTAAGGTGATGCATTTTTCGTCGTCCTTTTTGTATACTGGGGGCCGCCATTTTGGTTTCTATGGTCACACGTAGTTGCTATGCGACCCAAAGGCCCACAACAGGACGGTGGTATGTTCAAGGGTGTGTTCGACTAAACAGGAATAAATTTAATTGCCAAAAGAGACCCGAAAATTATTCCAAATCACCCAAAATCACTTTATTTGGTACAAATTCCTCCTTTTTTGTCCAGTAATAGGTTGTGTTTCTCCGTACTAGTCGGGGGTTTCCCAAAAGTCTCACATACTTCCTAGAATTATCACAATCAACCTGATAACTGTCAAAAGCACTGATGAGTACAATCAAAATGTAAAACACCAAGCAGTAGCAGCCATTGCTTTGGGGTGGGGTTTCTAGATATGAAAAGGCAAGCAGCTTAATGGACGAATGGCCCACGGACATTACACCAATGATCAAAATGACAAAGTAGATACCATGACTGTAATTCTGTGGTGAATAATGGCAACCAGGCTGTTCATAATTGCATATATCTATCATGAATACGGAGCTCGGTGTTTAGGAAATACAATGCTCTATCTTGATCACAGCGGATAATCGTACAGCTACAAAAATCGGAAGTCGTTGAGTCGGAGACGAGGTATTCTATTTTTAGATTGAAGTTTACTGAGGTTTTACAAATAAAATTCAATAAATTTCAAAAAAGATAGCACGATTGTTCTCGTCACTTCAAGGTGTGTGCATATTTTATATTCAATTCCCAGTGCTATGCGCATGCCTATTCGAGAATAATCGAGTTTTGTTGCAAAAATATTTAATTAAAACATCGTCGCTGAACAATTTCTCACCCACAAAATCTAAACAAAATGTGACCTTTCACAATTTTGTCAACGCCTTTTGGTGTTAGTGTTATGCAATATATTGATCTCCAATAGGTTTATGTCCAACCATTTGCAACACTTCCTGTCATCATAGATGGCCACAGATCCCCAATCGGATGAATTTATTCATGCACCAACTGCAAACACACTGTAGGGTTAGTCATGTACACCCAGGAGCATTAGTTGCACTTGCCGTACACCGCCAACAGGTATTCCGAAGAGCTAAATTTGACTTCTTAATGGACACAATACTGGTCAAAAGTGAAATAATGCATGTACATATAGGTATAGTTTAACATTTCATTTTTCGTCCCCTCAGTCTTACGACTAGTAGACCTCTCTTCGCTATGGAAAATTCCACATCGAACATGCGTGTGAGAAACTGTGGCAAAATAGGTAATGAGTGTCATTATTGGAATGTTAGAAATACACTGAGTTCAGAAAAAATATCATTCTTACTGAATATAGAGGAAAGGGGAACACAATAATCAAGAGCGAATTATTGAACGTAAAAGCCACACGTCTTCGAGGAAACACCTCATTTGTCAGAAAAATATCTTTAGTGACATTTCGGCGGTTCGAGCTGACTCATGTGTATGGTACTGAATCATTGAAAACATGTATAGATTATGATAAACACTTAAAACTGACGACGAAATTATCACAGTGTATAGGCGGAAGTGAACATATTCTGTCGGTAATATGTTTTCGAAGTGGGATCTTACGCTTCGGCGAAAAATCGTGAGTATATTTTCATTTATTTCTAGAATTCTGTAAAAAAAAACCTCAGACCCCAGGCCAATCTACCCTGATCAGTCACACATTCAGCCATATTTCAGTCGCATTTTTGTTTCCGAGACGCCTGTTGTTCTTCCGGAAATTTGATTAGAACTCCCTATTTTCGTCCAAAAAAATAAACCGAGTTGTGATCAAAAGCAATTTCCCGATCGAAGCAAGCTCAAATTTCACGACAAAGACAGGTTTTGGATGCTTTATTATCTGACTGAAAATAATGCATAGAGATTGCGACATGTCGCTTGTTATTTTTTTGATGTACAGCTCGATTTTCAAAGTGTGGTACGCGAATGAAATTGAACGGCTCGTAGACGCGACTGAAATATGCACTGAACGGCTGGTATGTTTTTATAATGTTTGGATTTAGATATTTGTCAACACAATGATACTTGTCTTTCATATAAAAGTTTTATTTTTGGTAGTCAAACCCCTTCCTTCAGGGTAGTATATCAATATAACCCAACCGAAAAGTTTCTGATGTAAGGCGTTGTGTATGCAATGCAATTCGTTTGTTGCCTTGTCCTACAGCACGATGTTTGCATTGGTCTCACCCCACCCCCCCCCCCCTTCGCCGGATCCTAGACGTACTCTTTGGTACACGAATTGCCATAACGAATCGAACGAGAATGAAAAGTCAGTAGAACTGGAAAACATGTATAGTCATAACTGCTTTGCAAATAACAACTAAACTGACACCCAGTTTTTATATTTCAAATGAACAACTCAATAGAAATAAGGGGCAATGACATACCTAGTGCACCACAGTTTTGGTGCCAGCATTGTGATTTCGTTACTAGACACAAAAGTTCGTCGACCCGACATTCAAAGTGCACATCAAGGCCAGGGAAAGCGTGTGATGCCCAGAAAACACTCGATCGGCCGGTCTGCCCACATGTGTGCAGGTTGTGGGAACGGGTTCAAGAGAAGTCAGTTCATTTAACCACTTTCAAGTACATGTGTGAATTATGTCAAAATGCTTAGAACCAAGTATACTCACGAATTTTCGTCGAGGTGTAAGATCCCACTTCGAAAACATATTACCGACAGAACATGTTCACTTCTGTCTATACACCGTAATGATATTATAGCATATTAATTTGATAAGTAAAATACTGCTGTGTTCAAGATACATGTGCAAACGTGTTTTCTCCCACACCCGCGCCATACCTTTCTGCTAGCTTCGATTGAAGTAGGACAAACGTGCTTCTCTTTACGCCCGTTTTATTGATTATGGCACTTGATTGATTCACTGTGCATATGTTTACACATATTTTTGATAATTGCTCGTTACAATATCTCTACAATACAATTGGTCTGTGATTCCTGTAGCATCCATATACATAAATAGGTTACCATATAATATGATGAACCGAGTTCCCGGAATGTATATATCGCACATATTCTACATATGTTGTATATGTTTTTCTTATTATGTTGTCAAATCCTTGTATTTTGTGGGTAGTAGAAAATAAAGTTATTATTATGATACTGCAACGTTTATTTAGGCCATATGGCTGAAATTTAGGCGCCCTGCATTGCAATCTTGACTAAACCTCATTTTAAATAAAGGACTCTTGAGATATTTCATCAAACTCCGTGAAGATTTACTTCCACTGATCGCTTTGTTGTAAAAACTGCCCACATAAACTAACATTTCTGCGTTTTTATATGTAGAGATTCGAAAGCTCGTCACCTTAATAAATATTTATCTCAGACGTCAGATATTCGCTCCAGTGTCGATTTTCGACACATATGATCCAAACCTGTTGGCAGTGATATGTCCCTTTCCGATGGAGGGTTTGACAAGGCGATAGGTAGTGATGTGTTGACGTGAAACATTTGTCAAGTTCAGCTGAAAACAGAAATTCGTATTTTTGCGTTTTCCAACCATGATATAATAATATCTGTTTGAGCTAACCTGCCTTTATGACCCCTTCTCCAATTTGAGAGATGTTATCCATTTTTCGCGACGAAAAACCAGGATTGTCATCATTTGAAAAAGAAAAACAATGGGTATACCATGTGACAGCCATCACAAATGAGTTCAAGCACGTGATTTGTACTGAATATATTTGTGAAGAATTGTTTCCCATATGTTATATGGAAACAGATGTTGTCAATCGCCGTAAATATTTGATCTATGAGCAGAATATAATGGGTTCAAGTAACTGAATATAACTAATAATTAGATATTGCACAGATATCTAAATAATCTGATCCAAAACACAGGCAGGACTTTCGTATCGTTCGAATACTAGATATTTTTCAGGTGAACACACGACATTTAACGAAATGTTGTTCTAAATCGACAATAATTGTGTTCGGTTAATCATAACAAACCGGAAAGATTTTCAGCAACTAATGATTACATGATTTTACAACTAACCGTACAGTGTGTTTACATTCGATTGGGGATCTGTGGCCACCTATGATGGCAGGAAGTGCTGACAATTGCAGGACATTAGCTTATTGTAGATTGGTATATTGCATAACACCCAAAAGACGTTGATAAATGAGTGAAGAGTGACATTTTGCGAAGATTTTGCGGTGAGAAATTGTTCATCGACGATGATTTAAGGGAATATTCTTGCAGTAAAACTCGATTATTCACGAATAGGCATTCGTATAGTACTGGAGATTAAAAAATATTAAAAAAAAATAAAATATGCACTCACCTTGAATTGATGAGAACAATCGTTCTATCTGTTTTGAATTTTATTGAACCATGAATTTTATTTGTAAATCCTCAGTGAACTTCAATCTAATTATTATATATCAACATTCAGTTAAGGGTTTGGGGTACTAACATTTCAGAATCTATGACGTCACTCGGGGAGCGCGGTGGCTCAGTAGGTAGAGGTGCAGGCTGCAAGCCGAGATGTCCTCAGTAGGTATAAAAGGCCGATTCCGTATCACTTGTACACGTTTTTGTACATGTACACGTACATCGATGTACACCTCCATAGGATTTAGTGTTAAAATCGTGTACAAGTACACAAAATGTCGTTTTTTGGGGGGTGATACAGAAGCGGCCATCGTTTTACATCGCACTTTTAACGTTCAAAATACCCGTTGGCGAACGCGTACATGTACACGTCACTCAAGAGTGAAAAAAATGTATGAAATTTTAAGAAAATATGATTAAAAATTTGTTCTCTACGTTCCCATCGCGGATTTGACCATCGATCCATCGTTGGTGAACGCGAGCAAAAAAACGTTTTGCCGATTCCGTATCAGCATCAAAAAGTGGTTTGCCGATTAGGTATCACCTAACTAGGTATAAGTAGGTATGCGTTTGCCAACGGGTATTTGAATGGTTAAAGTGCGATCCGATCGGGGAAACCCATTTGCCAATTCCAGATCAACAAATCGACCTATGTACAGCACATGGAAAAAAGGTGATGTCGAATCGGCAAAACCACTGCCACGTTCCCGATCGCGTTTGGGATGGTATAGGGTGCGATTTGATCGGTGAAAAAAAAACGATTTGCCGATTTCATCTCTTGAGTTTTGTGAGACGTGAATCGTGATAGAATCGGTTTTGAGGTGAGGAAATAAAAAAAGTGATTGATATATATAGGAGAGAAAAAAAATATAAATAAATAGTTATTTAAAAAAATAAAATATATCAAATCGAATAGATAATAAAAAATACGTAAATCATGAGCGCTTCTCAGACTATTAGAGCAAGGTTTCTTTTAAAAATGCTGATGAGAGCCTACGCATTCTGCGTGAACGAACAACTAGGTCGTCTCTTGTTAAAACGATGTGTCGGATGTCGGGATTACCTAGACTTCGATCACGAGAATCATTCATGTCTGACGATGGAAAGGGAAGATATGGTCATCAAGTATTTCGAACCAGCATTCGAACGCATTCAAATCGACGAAGTGATCACGTTTTGGAAGAGATTACTCTTCTGTAAGGATCGAGACAAGCCCACAGTTTCGGAAGAATTGAAATTGGCGCGTAGAAGTCTGACTTTAGAAGACAAGGGATGCGTCATGAAATTATTGTTCAATGAAGCATACGTCTAAGTTTTCTCATTGATATAAATAAGGGAGAATAGAAAATAAAAATAAATACACACATAAATTTTTTATCTAATATTAGAAAGAAAGAAAAAACACAAAAATGAGAACTAGAAATAAATTGCATCCAACGTTAGATGACGACGAGGATGAGAAGCTGAACAGCGTTTTGCCGACGGCACCATCGCTAGAAGAAAAAGAAAGAGGAGAGAGGTATCGCATCGATCAAATCAGTAGAATCCAATCATATCTAACTCAAGAGAGAGATTCTCGCCATTCTCTCAAGAAGAAGTATTTGCGTTTCGTGAAATTCATCAACGCGATTGACACAACACTCATCACAATTTCCATGGGTTTACACGCAGCCAGCATCGGATTGTTGTCGACCGCGATCGGCATTCCGATCGTGTTAACCATAGAAGGAGTGGCTCTCGCCGCCGGATTGTTTAGCACACTCGGAAACTTATTGAGTAGGAAATTATATCTAAAGGTGAGGAAACATGACAAGATTCGCATCTTGGCCGACTCCAAGATCGACACGATATCTGAAATGCTCTCGATGGCATTGAAAGACGGTAGGATATCGGACAGAGAATACTTCGCGATATTGGGTGAGAAAACGAAATACGAAGCCATGAAAGAAGCCGTGAGAATCAAAACTCGTCAGATCATCAAGGACGAGATGAAGGTTTCTCTCGTGGAAAAGGGGAGGAAAGAGGCCAGGGAGGAATTCAGTAAGATGATAGAACTCAAGAGCAGCGATTGAAAAAAAATATATATAATAAGAACAGAATTTTTTAAAAAAAAATATTAAATTTATATATAAAATAAAAACGAAATTAATTTAAATAACTCTCAAAAAATGTATTGCGTAAAGTGTAAGAGAGTTACCGAGACGAGTAATTCTCAAGAAGTACGAACTAAAAATGACAGACAGATGCTTCGCAGAATTTGCGACGTGTGTGGTTCTATCAAGACTCGATTCATCAAAAAAAAGAACGCGAGCAAAGGTAAAGGCATCGTGAATAGAATGATCAATGATCTATCTTTCGAAAAATGCGTCTGCCTGGTCACAGTTCCACGGGACCTGGAACAAAATTGAACAAGAGACTCAACGCCGATCTGACTCCTAAATCTTGGAGCAAATCTGTGAATAGGGTGGACATGGCCGCATATGATCACAATCTGTGCTACGCCGGACATCCCGACACCAAGACTCGCAACGATGTCTGTGATAAAAACAAGTTGGGGAAATGGAGAGCCTTATCGAATCCGACCAGGAGAGAGAAAATAGAATGTTCGCTGGTTGGCAATCTGATCAGTGTGAAACGCCGATTCAGATGGGGCGTTCAAAAAAAAAAGCGCATCTGAAAAGAAGAAGAAATGATTATTGATGAGCGAATTGGCCGAGGAGTTACACAAACCCATCGTGCATAAATTTCGAAAGAGAAGGGCGTGAAGGGTTTGGATGATATTTGGTCTGCCAACTTGGTCGACATGAGATCGTTTTCGAGGTGGAACGAGGGTGTCAAATATCTATTGACGGTCATCGACGTGTTTTCCAAATACAGTTGGATCAGAGCTTTGAAGAATAGATCGGGACCTTGCGTTGCCGAGACTCTGAAGAGCGAGTTCGACTCGTCTTCTCGAAAACCGAATAAATTGTGGGTGGATAAGGGAAAGGAATTCTACAACAAGCACGTTCATCGATTGGTCGACCTCTACTCGATCGAAAACAAAGAGAAAGCCAGCGTGGTGGAACGTTGGAATCGAACGATGAAGGAAAAGATGCATAGATACTTCATGGTGAATTTGACTAAGAAATACATATACGCTCTGGTTAAAGATTACAACGACATGCGACACAGATCGATCAAGATGACTCCCATGGAAGCTAGTGATCCTCGGAATGAAAAACGGGTCTACGCAAATATATATCCTGAGAGATCTAAGATTAGGAAGAAGTCTAGAATGCCGAAATTTGCGGTCGGTGATCGAGTGAGAATCTACACTTATAAGAAGCACTTCGAAAAGGGTTATACTCCTTGATGCACCTCGGAAATCTTTGTGATAATCTAAATATTTCACACCGATCCGGTGACTTACGAAATCGAAGCTTTGGATGGAGAAGAGATCATCAGAAAGTTTTACGAACAACAATTACAGAAGACAAAGTTTTGATAAAGAAAACAAATTTCTTTTATTTACTCTCTTTAACATTTTCTTGTTTACACATATATATAGGAGAGAAAAATAATAATAAAAAATAATTAAAACTATTTTTAGATAAAAAAAAGCAAGCTAATTAATAAACAAAAAAACAAAAACCCTTTAAAAATGGCAAATATACTAGATATAGCACAAAGCATAGTGAAAGATGAAAGTATTCAAGAATATGAGGTTCACGAATACAAACCGGTAACCGGAACGAGTTTGAAGAATGCGGGAGAGATCAGAATCAACGTCGAAACTCAAGATCTATTCATCCATCCTAGCGAGAGTTACATAGTGGTGCAGGGACATCTCACCAAGGAAGATGGGAGCGACTACGCCGACGACGACACGGTTACTCTAGCCAATAATGGCATCATGCATCTATTCAGTAATATAAAATACATGCTATCCAGACAAGAGATAGAATCTGTGTTTCATCCCAGTCAGGCCACCACGATGTTCAGACTCTTGACGTATCTGGATGATTTTTCAAAATCCAGAGGACTTAATCAGTTGTGGGTGAAAGACACCGTTGGCCCTGCTAACGCCAGCACCGCCGCGATATTCGACTACGTCATCAAGACATCCATACCTAAAGGAACATTTTCGTTCATGATACCTTTGAAACACATCTTCGGATTCGCAGACGATTACAACAAGATCATGTATGGATTCAAACACAATCTGACGTTGATTCGAAAAGGAAACGACGACGCAATAGTGAGACTCACTGCGACCAATGTGGGTAAGATAACTCTACACAAGATATCATGGTTCGTTCCACACGTGGAGCCTTCGATCGTGGAAAAAGCACGTCTCAACAAGATCATAGGATCCAAGTGTAAATTACCTGTGGGATTTAGAATGCGACAGTGCGACACGGCTAGCATTCCACTCTCCACGAATCACTTCGATTGGAGATTGACGGTGAAATATGCTTCCGAGAGACCGCGTTTCATCGTGGTTGCATTTCAGACCGATAGGGATGGGGCTTAGGAAAAGAATGCATCGCTGTTCGATCACTGCAGTTTGAGAAACATACAAGTGTTTCTGAACGCCACGAGATATCCAGCAATCGATTACAATGCGTCGTTCGACAAGAACGATTTCTGCAGACTGTACGACGACGCCGCTGATTTTAGAAAGAAGTATCACGGTCTAGACGAATTGATGAGCAACCCTAATATATCTCCCGGCGAATACAAGTCGATGTATCCCATGTTCGTATTCGACGTCAGTAAACAGAATGAATGACTCAAGAGTAGCATCTTAGACATTCAGATCAAGATGCAATTCAATAGGAACGTCCCGAGAAAAACCGAAGCCTTCGCCCTGGTCCTGTCGGATAGAGAATTACGATTTGAATCAGATAGAAATAAGATGTCGATCATTCGATGAGAGATGTGTGTGAAAAAAAATAAAACAAAATAAAAAAAGTAATGAATAATTATTAAAAACAAAAAAAACCAAAAAAACCAAAAAAAAAATAAAAGTAATGAGATCTAGAGAGATTGAACATCTTTCTAAATCTCATTACTCTTTTTTGTTTTTAATAATCACACATTATTTTTTTTTAATTAATTATTTCCACGCGTTCACTGTTTGTTCAAAGGAACTAGTTCGATCAGTAGACTCACCATGGAAGTGGCGGCTTCGGGATTATTGGTTTTCATAACAAAATTAATCCTGTCTCCGGCGTTCACTTTGAGAGGCGTGCCAAACGTGCTAACATTCGCATGTTGATTCTCAGTCTTTTCGGCGCTGTATCTCTTATCGCTCTCTACTCCATTCATCATGAGATTGACGACCGCTCTGTTATTCAAATCCAAGGAAGCCAGACTCATTCGAAGGATTTCACCTCCCAACGGCATGGGATATCCCACCTGACCATGTTTCGATCCACTACCTCCATTTCCGAAAGACCACTCAGCTTTTCCCTCCTCTAAGGTGCCGGCCTCCTCGGCCCACATGGTGATCAATTGTCTAGCATATTTGACTTTCTCCACCACCGAAATCAGGGTGCAGGCGTCCGTCATGTTCATGGGATCTGGTAGATTCGTGAGCGCATGTCCTCCCATGTCTAGTTTACCTTCCATGATGTCGCCCTTTCTCCAGACCGAGTTGTCGTCCACGTACTTCCTGCTGACCATGCTGGAATCGAATTCGGGATCGTGATTGAGTCCGAATAAATTCTCACCGTTCATGTTGATACCACCCTCCATGGTTCCGACAGATTGTTTGTTCAGGTAAAGATTGTCCACTTGCGATTCTACGTATTCTTGTGATCATATCATGGCAGAATCTACTTAGCCCTTGTTGACCGCGGTTGAGTCCACATCCGTATCGTCAACCTTCGACAGATTCAATATCTTGTTGAATCCCGCATTCAGGTCCGATTTCATTTCTCGTCTGTCAGACTTTCTCTGTTCCAGATCTATGTAGTGTTTGGTCGCCACGTCCTTGGGATTCGAGGGAGTGGCCACGTTCGTTATCTTGTTAGAATTGGCGTTCAATTCCGACTGCATCGTTTTCTGAACGTATCTATTTCTCAGGTGTTCGCTGAATCTCGCGTGAGAGTCGTCCGCGTGTTTCTTGGTCGTGGCATCAGTGGGATCTATGGGATTTGCGATGTTCACCAAACGTTTAGATTTCAGATCGAGATCGTCGGTCATGGTTTTATCCATGTAATTATCTAGCATGATTCGTTCGAAATCCGCGTTCCCCCTGTTGACGTATTTTTTAGTCGTGGCATCTGCGAGATCTATCAGCTCGGGAAGATTGTAGAGCTTCTTATCGTTCATGTTCAAAGGTTCCTCTTGAGGTTCGTATCTCCGAATGTAATGTTCGTCCAAGTTGGCAACACCGTAACCATCACCGACTTCGAGCGTCTTCCTCTTCTTTTTGGGTCGACTTTCGTCGTCACTTCTACCAAATTTATCAACTGGCATGTTGTTTTGAGATTTTTGTTTTAAAAAAAAATATATTTCAAATGCAGTTTATTAAAAAAATGAATTATTTCACTTATTTTATTTTTTCGTTTTTATTCGATTAAATTTTTTAAAATAATTTTTTATCTTTATATACTATAAAAAAATCTCTCTCTAATGTAAATCACTGAGAATGTCTTGAAGAAACTGATCTCCTTCAGACCATCTCTTGAGAACGTAGAGACATAACTGACCGCAAAACACTAGATCTGGTGATTGCACTCTTCCTGTGTTGTAACGAACCATCGATTTGTTGACATAGTTCTTTATTTCTTTCAGTGGCGAGATTCCGTAGCTGTTGAAATAATAATTCTTCTTCTCCCCGTTCAGTGGCGAGATTCCGTAGCTGTTGAAATAATAATTCTTCTTCTCCCCGTTCTTGAACCACGCCACCCAGTGAGTGCCTTCACCCAATAAATCATCTAGATTTAAAATTCCGCATTCCAATTGTCGAGGTCTTCTCTTTGGCAAGGCATCTCTGGAAAACACGCCTAGAAAATCTTTGATTTTCAGATCCTTCACCGCATTCTGCAGATTGATGTTGGTAGGGGTTCATTAGGTAAGACGACACCTTCTACGGATATCTCTATTTTCTTATTCATAAATGTGTATATTTTTTTTTTTATTTATTTATTTTATTATAATTCACTAAAATGACATTATTTTTTTTATTTTTTTATTTTTCTTTTTAAACTAACTCTATCGACTTCCATAATCTTGAATCCATCTAATTCCTCGACTTTCATAATCTTGAATCCGTTTAATTCCTCTTGATTTTCTGGAATCCTATCATCCTTAATCATATCTGGAATCTTATCATCCACAATCATATCTGAAATCCTATCATCTAAAATTAGATCCAAAGTCCAATGTCCACATGCTAAAGTGCTTATTTTATCATCTAACATGAATCTCTTATCGTTATCGGCCGTCAGCGAAATCTTGTTGACTATTTCAGTATACAAGTCGTGATTTTCACTTCGAATCGATTTCATAGTCTTATACACCGGACCACTTCCTAACAGACAATCTTTATACTCTTGGAAAGAGATGTTTTTCTTCACCACGCATGCTTTAACCCCTTTGCACTTCTTGATCTCTTCATCTTCTAGATGATAAGCATACAGTTTAGGTCTCAAGCCCACGAATTCGAGGATTTGTTTACCGCCACTCTCATCCTTAAATTTACCCAACACCTTCTTGTTGTCGTTCGATTGAATGTTGGACGGGTGATCGATGGGATAATTGCTCGTGTCGAACCACACGGCCACATCCAGAGATATATCTCAGTAGACGTCTTTCATCTCTATCTCGTAAACTAAACTGTCCATGTCGGTGAACAGTAGTTTGGCTTTATCACCAAAGTTTCATTTGATGTAATCGTAGTGAAACTCGTACATCAATCGCTTACTGATATCTAAGATAATTGGTCTGAGATAATATGGTTTGTCGAACTTCAGGTGCGTCTTTTGCATGTGAACGGCCACTAGATTTTCGTCGAATATGGTTCGGTGTTTGTAATTGGGTTTCACCACTAATTGTTTAGCTCTTTTCTCAGACGTGACGAGTCGAATGTCGGTTCTCTTCCTGATGTTTTCCATTGATTTACCGTACACGCAGTTGTTCATGAGTTTTAAGAAATCTTTTTTGAAAACGTTCTCGGCTCAAATTCTGAGATTCGTGTTGAGATCGATGTATTTTTTCATCCAAGGCTCTTCGTCGAATCGAATGATGTGATGTATGTTGACTAATTTCATCCCGTAATCGACGTATTGTTTCAAATTCTCACTGTAGACGACGTATTTACATTTGTTAAATAAATTGGGAATCAGTTTTTCCTCGTCTCCTTCGTTCGGTTCCATTCGTTCTGGAGCCAGTGGATAATCGTTGTGTAGATCGTGTAATTCTTCCAGATAGTTCAAATCGACTTCTAAAATGCAAGGATAGTCTCTCCATTTTTGCATCTCTTCCTGTTCCATTACCCATTCAAAATTTCCAATCGGTAAAGGATGACTCATAGCCCAACTGTACAAATTATTAGCATCCCAATACTGTATGTATTTATTCGATCGTTTCGAATCGAAACCTTCTTTCATGTAAGGATTGTTAGCTTCAGGATATCTGTGGGAGATCATCGAGACGCCACCCCTCATAGCTCTTTTGAACATGAGCAACATGTCCACGTCGGATAATAATTCCAATTGGACTTCGGTGGTCTTCAACAGAGCGTCCCATGCCAGACCGGGTGCAGTGAAATACCAAGTGGGATCCAGATCGTAATTTCGACGACAGACGTCTCAAAAATTTTCGAACACGTCTGCCAAGAGCAGAACGTCAGTCTTCAGATAGAGATCGTGATAATCTCTCATGGTTTTCATATCGAATGATTTCCACACATTTTTGGTGTGTTTGTAATTCTCGATGGAAATGTCGGATTCGTATAATTTCGAATAAAAATCTTCTTTTGAAGGTAGTGCACTGTCATCGAATCTCTTTAGATTGTTCATGTAATCATAAGGATAGACTCCTTTCCTCAACATAACGTCTACTCATTCTCTGAAATGTTCGCTCATGATTTTAAATTTATCCTTGCTCATGTTATTGACTAATTTTTCCAGAGCGGTCGACATGAATTTAAAACTGTCGATGAAACGTATGCTTCTACGAATGTATTTCATTTTTTCTTTCAACGTCTCTCCGTCGATTACTCTTTTCTTCTCCATGAGCTTCCATTTCGTGAAGGAAATGTATCTTTCTTCGCTGTTCGCAATGCAATTTAATTCTTCATGGGAGGTGCTGAGATTTTTCATGAACAGATGACTGTCGTAACCCGAGAGATTGTGAAATATCACCGGATAGAAAACGGCGTCTCGATATTTTAAATTACATTTGCTGTGAGCCAGACCGCGATACAGACCCGTGTAATGATCGTGGTCTCTGACCTTCTTATTTTCCTCCGAATTCTCGTCAAACGATTGTCTGCATATGTGACATTCGGTGGCTCTGTTATTTTTGTCCTGCTGCTCTCGCGTGATCATTTTCGCCGGAGTTTTGAATTTGTCGTATAACATTTGAATTTTTGATTCTAACTCTTCCACGAACCTTTGAGCCACGTTGTCATCTTCGCACTGTTTCATGTAGATGAAGGGACCCATGTCATGTTGCGAGTTGAAAGCACATTTCACGTAAATGCAATAACCCGAAGGTGTGTGTTTTTTATATCTTTCGACGTAACTTTGAAGAGGGTTAGGTTGGCAGGAACTCATTTTCATGTTGAAACATTCGAAATCGCCGTACACGACGAATGGTACTTTTAACCTTCTATTGCGATTTTCAAACTTCACGATGGTGTTGGGTTTAGGCATTTCAATGGCGACACCTTGATTTTCATTGCAATATTCCTGATGTTTTTCACTAACGATTTTTCACTCTGAAATGCGTTCATGCAGTTGCAACATAAACATATCTTATGTTCATGTTTATTATTTTGTCTCGACAGTAATCGGGACAGATGTTTAACCCAACAATAATGACGATTGTCACCATTCGAAATCAATAATAAAATAATCGTCTTTTGTCTTTCGAGATACGAAGTCTGTCTGAGAGGATAGATCGTTCGTTTTTCATCATCGTATCCCAAGACGTTCACCGCTATGGTGGGATTTTGAGCTTTGAAACGTTCAATGTGTTTTAACTGTGTTGGAAAAGTCACTCCAGTCCAATCGAGATTTTTAGAAGTCTCCTCGTAACGAGAAACTCTATCAGAGTTCATTTTGACAGAGTATAAAGCGGAGGTGACTGCCCATTTAAAACACTGATCATCTTTATTTCTCACGTTGATCACAGCATTTTTTTTAGTTTTTTTTTCTTTTCTTTTGAAACTTGAAGTTCTTCAATGGCTTTTCGTTTAGTTGTCTTCTTATTTTTCACAATCGAAACATTTTTGTTTTTTTCCGATGTCGGCATTTCGATTCCTTTTACTATCTTTTTCTTCTTCTCATTTTTCACAACCAATGCATTTTTTTACGTCGTTGACATTTTGTTTGCCTTTCCATTATTTTGCAAATATTCCTGTATGACTTCAATTTTTTGTTATTTAGTTCTTTGATTTCTGAAAAGTGGAATTTTTAATAGTTTACAAATCTCGTTTAACTGAGGTATGGTTTTCTCATTTAAATTTTCCATTTTTTTATTTGTTTGCTCCATTTGTAAGAATATTATTTTTTTGTTTTCGAATTTTGTATTTAATAATAATTTGTTAAAAGTTTTAAAATTGTTTATATATATATATGTTTTAATTCCTTCAAAAAAAAAATTTTTTGATGAAATTAATCAATTTTTTTTTATGTTCCTTAACGCAAAAAAATTGAATTAATATGAGAAAAAAGGACGTTAAATTTAAACTTTTATTTATATAAAGAGAAAAACACTTTTACAAAAAAAAAAATTTCACATTAAAGAAAATTAAAATTAAAAAAACTTTATTTTTATATATATATATATATATATATATATATATATATATAAAGAGTAAAAAAAAAAACTTTTTTAATAAATTATTATTTAAATACAAAATTTAAAATATATATTATTTGTAAGAATTCATAAAACAAAAAAACAAATAATTGATCATGACAACAACACCTAAAAGATGCGAATTGAAATTGAAATGAGTTGAAATACGTAAGAAATTCGGTTTTAAAATCTATAGATTACAATGACACGATTCCATCGAATTGAACGAGGTCGAGGTGAAGGGCTTAGAGCACAAATACGACAAATATAACATGCCTTTGAAATGGGATGAAGCCATGCTCGATTTGTTTCAAGACTACCAAATCGATCTACAGAAAATCGTCATCGCCAAAGATAGAGAATTCGACAAGGACAATTTGCCGTTGTCCTATGGAAGTTACATATATCTAAAAATCTCACTCGAACTCGTGGACAAATTGGGTGGTGAGAGCGCATTCACCGATGTAAAAAAACTTAAAAAAGTAAAGATAAACATTCAACACATTTTCGAAAAAGGAGAATACACGAGTGTCAACATGCTAATAACGGACTTGGAAATATAAACAATAGAGAGATTGATTTTTAGCGAAGAAGAAGGAAAAAAACGTAATGAGATCTAGAGAGGTTGATCATCTCTAGATCTCATTACTTTTTTTTTGTTTTGTTTTTTTTTTGTTTTTTTTTGTTTTCCTTCTTCACTATTGCCCATATATTATAATAACATTTCCTTTTTTCTCAAATTTCAGCGTTGATTCTTCTTTTCTTTTTTTTTGTGATATGTTACATTTTTTTTATAAGAACACATTTGTTTATCCAAATCATAATTATGAACGAATGTTGTGCATCTCTTGGTAACACTCGCATCATTACCATTCTCTTCTGAAGGTAGTGGTGATGGTGGAAAACGTCTCATTCTTTTAAATTTCAACCGTCTATCCCAATCTTTATTTAACTCTTTTATCAGTTCTTTCCTTAGATATCCATCATTAGCGTCTAACTGTTTTTCCACATCTTTTTCGCACTCTATCTTGCGATATTCATCATTATCGGCTAATTGTTTTTCCACCTTTTTATCCATTTTATATATTATTTTATACTTTCTATGATTTATATTTTATATAATTATATAATTTTTACATTATAATAACATACTCAAAATTGGTATATTCTTAAATGGTGAATTCTCACCAAACAACAAACCCTTGCCGAGTCTCTCAATGTTCCGTCCACTCTTCAGGTAGAGACCGATTCCACTCAAAGAGTTGTCACCTCTAACGGGTTCTAGATACAATCCTTTACCACTTTCGTCTACGTGGACGTGACACACGGCTCCTCCCTTCTTCAAAAACAGTCCGCTGCCACCCATTAATTTCTCAACTGACAAACTCGCGAGTCCCGTGAGAGCTCCCAGGCCGAGAGTCTTTCCGAGAAAGGGTAATGCCGTTGCGGCGAAGGGCAATGCTTTTGCAGCGATTCCTGCCAATAGCGGTAGGAAACCGCCTTTCATTCTCAAATTGTATCTCAATTGAGCGGGACTCAATCTCACTGTCAACCCTCTTCCATCACGAATCGCTTTCTCCATCCTTTTGATTTGACTTCTGGTCCAGGCGATCGAATCCTGACCGCCACTCGTCAGATCTTCGTGAGTGAATTTGAATCTCACCACCTCACCTCGAGTTGTTAATGCTCTCTTAAGTTTCTTCCTCTGTCCTGTGGATATGTTCACGTTTTTAACCACGTATTGTGTCATAATTCTTTTTTTAAAATATATTTTCTTCAACTGTTTTTTTGTTTTAATGATAATATATATTAAATAATTTTGTAAATTGATATTGCGTTTATTTTATTTTGTTATTTATATATACACAATATTTTTTTTTTGCTTTTATATTTCTCTTATGTGAAATCGTATCGTCACCCTCTCTCCGTGAAGATCTAACAGTTCACCATTTTGATCCGTCAACGTAGTTTTGAGACTATACAACATGTCTAAAATCACTGGTAGATAAACTAAATTTCGAGGTCGTTCCATGATCTTATAACCCGGCGACATGTTTGAAAAGAAGGAATAGATCGTCGGTTGAGCGCTGCCATTCACGTAGCTTCCAACAATCACATCCACGTTCACCAGAATGCTATTGACTGTGAGAATGTCGACCATATTTTCAGATGCCGTGTGGCCTCGATACATCTTTCGATCGAATCCCAGCATCTTGCCTATTGAATCGTCCATGTTGAAATCCACTCAAAAATTATCTTCCAAATCCAACATTGTCTGTAAGGTATTAGGATTGGGAGCGAGTCTGATCTTGTTGCTTCTCTTTCCAACCGTCTTCATTCGCATCTGAATGTAATTGTTTAAATCGTCTATGTCATAACTTCCTTTGGGAATTCGAATCTCCAACCAATCCACTCCGTCGGAATACTTGAACGAGTTATTCTTTTCGGTGATGTTGGGAAAGGAATAATAAGTCTCCAGATTCACCAACGCCATCTCGTATCTTTTCTCTCTATTCAATTCGATGGAAGGTTCGAATTTTGTTGTGAATCGAGTCGAATCGCTACTCACAACGATTTGAATGGATTGTTTTGCAGCCGTATTCTCAGCTATCCGTTCTAACAATTCTCCTTGTTCGAACATTATATTTAATTTTATTTTTATTTTTTCGAAACTAATTATTTGAAGATTTATTATTTTCTAATTTTTTTTATTTTCACGCTCTATCTTATTATCATCAGAAACATAAAACTTGTCGAATCCGCACTGATATTTTCTGCGATTAAATTCGCTAGTCAAATCGATCATGACGAGATTGTAAAGTCCTCCATCCCAAACCCTCTTACAGAATCTCCTGAATTCCGCCGCGCTCCTGTCGTTTGCGACGTGATCGCTGTAGATGTGATTGAGATTCTTGAGATCTTGGCGAAAGAGGCATAGAAAATTAGCTTTCTCCCTTATCGTCTGTCTGGGCAATCGAAAATAATTCTGCGACAGATAGAAACAGTCCATGTTGCTGTGACGACCCCTAACGTAATACGTTTCGCATTGGTTCTGTCTCTCCAAAAGCGGATCGTCGAAAATCATGAGATTCTTATCTTCTGATTTCAATTCTCTAGGATCCGGAACGTCGCTAGCGTTCTCATAAAATCGACACTCGACATTCAAAGATGCATTTCTCTTCATCAATTCCATCGCTGCACCGTCCAAAATAGTCAAAAGAGGAGCTTCACTTTTGTCAAATTCCTCCCTACTGTCAAAGATTCCTTAGGCAATCTACGATCCATGCACTCTCGAAGCAATCTGTATTCAGGTTGAAACAAGCTCTTGCCAAACACAAACAATCTGTCGTAATCCAACCAGTCGGGTCGGGACAACAGATTCATCAACAGATTGGTCTTTCCACAATTCGATTTTCCCACTATCAAGCCTCTTATGCTTTTGGGAAAGAACTCATTGTTCAACCTCTTAGTTGCGGCGTCGTTCCAAGACATATCTTTAATGTTCATCTTTGTTTATTTTTTTCTGTTTGTTATTTTAGATTTTTCAAACACAATTTTTTATGTTTTTTCAAACTCAGTTTTTTAATATTATTATTTATTTATATTACACCGTCGTGAGTTCTCTTCAATCATTTTGGCTAAATCTTGTATGGGTACCACAGCATCCTTAAAATCTTTCCAACTTTTCAGCGTTCGCTCTAACGTAGCTCGCTTTGCCAGTGGACTGATCAACTTATCGATCATGCATCGGCTGCCCTCTTGCCAGCCACAGAAGCTATCCTACCACTGGCTTTGGAAGCGGCTTTCTTACCAGCATCCAAAGCCGTCTTCTTACCGACCTCAAATGTGGTCGATGCGAGTTTTCTACCTGCATCGCTCGTGAACGCTCGCATTATAGAATCGATGATGCCAGAACCGCCTTGAACGTAAGTTCTGACGTATCCCCTGTTCTTTATCACCAACATATTTTTTATTTTATAATATATATTTTGTTTTCACTGGTAAATCGTTTGTTGTTTAAATACTTTTATTATTCTAGTGTAAAATTTACTATTTTTTATTTTATATATTTTGTTTGTTTGTTTCTCTCTACTTATTATATACATCAATCCTTCAATTCGTTCATCAGACTTTTCTAATGTTTTTTTATTCAAAACCTTCTGTCTTAACAATTCGTCAGATATAGTAACTATTTCATTATCTAACCCCGTGTTACCAGCACGTCTACTTGCCATCAAGAAACTCAATCTCTGAGACAGAGCATCAGAATCGCTCGGAACAAAAGTGGTTTCCACCCCTTTGCCAGTCACCGATTCGACGAACTTCTTAAGCGAATTCCATATAGGTTTCACCACTTTCGTCCACTTGTAACCTCTGTTGGCTTTAGGTCTCGTCTCTCCGTCATCATTATTTCTCTTCATGGCGTTGGTCTGAACCAGAATGTTGCCGTAATTGTTGTAATCCTGTTCTGTGTAATCACTAGGCTTGTCGAAAAGGAGCAATTTGCGCAGTCCATCAGTTATTTTATACTTATTCAAACTGACAATTAAATCTTCATCATCCATTTCCACTTCTGTGTCGCCCACAAAAGTTCTACCGTCCGAATCCTTATAAATTCCATACAACAGATCTCTCTTACCACCATCCTCAGACGACGCGAATGATATCAGTGGTGATAGTCGAAGCTGTATCATCGCTCAAATCGGTTTCGATTCTCATGGGAACGTAATCCGGTGTAGATTGAAAGGAAAGCTGTTTTGTAAAACTACCGGGCAACGAACCCATTCTCAAAGAACTCTCTTTTATAGGTCTCAATTCTTCAACTATCTCCTTCTTGCTTCGCTCTTGATCCTCCGTCACGGGTTTAAATATTTTAGTGGCCTCGCATTTGAGTTCAATCTCTCCAAGACGTCTGCTTCTGTCAGCCGATTGAATGCCCTTCTTGGCACGTTCATATTCATTTAAAAGCCGATCTCGGCGTTTAGCATCCATATGTAAAAACATTTTTTTCGTTTTCTAAATTATTAATATTTCCTTTAGAGTATGCTAACTTGAGTTATTTATTATTTTCAAAATTAAATATATAATTATTTTTATGTTTTATGTTTTAAGTAAATAAAAATCTTCTGTCTTTAATATAATAACTAAAAAACTAGTTGAGGAAAAACATTTTACATGATAAACCTCTATAAATGCGTTTTGCCTCTGAACGTGTTAAAATCGCATCACAGATTATTTCACTCAATGACGAACTGGAGAACTTTGGAAAGTTTGAAAGTTTTAGTACATAAGAAACCGGTTTCTGATTTAATGCGTTTGAGAATAATTACATCCGTTAAACGGATTCATTCATATCTCAAATTATTCACTAAGTGACAAACTGTAGAACTTTTGAAAAAAGTTTTAAAAGTGTATAAAAAGTCAGTTTCTGATTTAACGCGTTTGAGAATAATTACATCTGTTAAAAAGGGTTCTTTCATGTCTCCGAACATTATCACGAATACATTAAAAATTATTTACCACTGAAACCTAATTAAGTGGAAAATGCGTTTTTATTATCTATTATTAAAATAATCCATTAAACGAAAAACCGTCATTCACACCAGAATAAACATGAGTGTCAGTTTACCTATTAAAATTCACTCATGTGAAAAAAAGTTTTATAATAGAACTATTTTTTATTTGAATGAAAGAATTCTATAAAGTGTTTTATTAAAATTTATTTCACAAAATTTATTTCACAAATCCTTCCTAATCTTTATAAACTCAATTTTTTTTTCATTGTAAACGGAAAAACCTTCATTCATACCAAAACAAAACATGAATGTCTATTTTTACAGATACAATTTTATAATCGACTCTTTTAAACGAAACCTTCATTCACACCAAAACAAAAACACGTGTGCCAGCTTTACCTTTCATTCACACCGAAACAAAACATGAATGTCTATTTTTACAGATTCAATTTTTATAATCGACTCTTTTGAACGAAAACCTTTTATTCACAAAACTCAAGAGATGAAATCGATAATCGTTTTTTTTCACCGATCAAATCGCACCCTATACCGTCCCAAACGCGATCGGGAACGTGGCAGTGGTTTTGCCGATTCGACATCACCATTTTTCCATGTACTGTACATAGGTCGATTTGTTGATCTGGAATTGGCAAATGGGTTTCCCCGATCGGATCGCACTTTAACCGTTCAAATACCCGTTGGCGAACGCATACCTACTTATACCTAATTAGGTGATACCGAATCGGCAAACCACTTTTTGAGGCTGATACGGAATCGGCAAAACGTTTGTTGCTCGCGTTCACCAACGATGGATCGATGGTCAAATCCGCGATGGGAACGTAGAGAACAAATTTTTAATCATATTTTCTTAAAATTTCATACATTTTTTTTCACTCTTGAGCGACGTGTACATGTACGCGTTCGCCAACGGGTATTTTGAACGTTAAAAGTGCGATGTAAAACGATGGCCGATTCTGTATCACCAAAAAAACGACATTTTGTGTACTTGTACACGATTTTAACACTAAATCCTATGGAGGTGTACATCGATGTACGTGTACATGTACAAATCGTGTACAAGTGATACGGAATCGGCCTTTTATACCTACTGTCCTCGGTTCGAATCCCACCTGCGGCAACCACGTTGTGTCCTTGGGCAAGACACTTCATCTCCATTGCCCGCGTGGGGGCACGATGACGCCGTGTACTAAGGCGTACTGCACGTCGATGGTACGCATGTCTCCAACCTATCTAACCCTGTCTGTGCTGCAGTGAGGAGTTACGATGTTGGGGAGCTGGCAGCTGCTCGTCGTTGCTCGGTGGTTCTCCCCGGGTACTCCGGCTTCCTCCACCCGTAAAACTGTCACGGACATGATTAGCCATTGTGCATAATATGTGACCAAAAATACCAATAAATAAATAAATAAATGACGTCGCTCAGTTCTTCCAATACACGTGCTTTGCCGATTGCTTCCCTTGCAATGTTTCTCATGCTGTTTACTTGTAATGATTGTTACGAATCTAAATAAACTTAAATAGTATTAAAGAATACGGTTTATGACTTATCCAATCACAAGAACATTACAAAACTGGCGACGATATTATGAGCAAGTTCTGTTGTATTTGTGACTGTATCGAAATTTCCTCTCGCTTGACTTGGTCTGAAGGCTGAGTTTTTGTGTTTTCATCATCGCCCTGTCTCATTTCAAATTAAAATGGCCACAGCTTACGATAAAATTGAGGACTTCAAGGTACATACCGATCAAGACTGGACTGAATGCATTGAGAGGTTGGAACATTATTTTATCGCTTCGGTCGATCGGGGCCGACTTTGACCAAAACGTCCTTCTTGTTCATACAGTTTGGGATAATTTCTCAGAGCAAACATGTTTGCGAATGACATGCTATTGTACAGACTATTATTGCACAAAAATAGGCTATGGCAAAGGGCTGAATAACCCGATAATTTTTGTTTAACATGGAACGGGCAGCTAAATATGAACTTGCCACATTGATATCCTTCAGAAAGGGCGATAAAATTTCACAAAATTGCTCATTCTTAGTTTTCTAAAAATATTGCTGCCATCTTGTCGGCCATTTTGAAAAAAAGATGCAAATAACTAAAATTCTCCAAAGTTTACAGACTGGCATCAAACGGATTCGAATTCAGCACAAAAAGTTACCCTAGAAACGTAAAAAACATTGCGTCCACACCAAAATTTCCAGGTTAGGTCCAGCCTGTGCCGCACTACATCTGGGAAGGTCGAGTAATTAAACCAATCATATAATAACACAGGTAGAACAGATCTAGGAATTTGGGTATATGCCATAGAATGGGCTGGGGTATCCAGAGCACGAGGATTCTGGAAAAATCCGAGTCAAATAAACAGTTGTGCAGTTGTTGTGGTAATTAGTCGTACTCTTATGTAATGGAGTGCACCTTTAAAGGCTTATAGTACTACTTGTTACTCTTATTAATCTTATTAACCCGAGATGGTGCGTTTTGGGGTCCCCTTTCGTTGATGTTCGATTGTTTTGTGATTTTAGATCATTTTCGGGTCCATTGGGTAATTAGATATACTCCCACGATATAGAACACACCCTCCGAAATTCCCACCAAAAACCTTGCAATCTCATAATAGAAATCACGTGCCACCCTACAAACCCTACAAACCCTGATGGTGGTCTCCACTATATGAAAAGGATGACGGAAACAGGTATCACCCTTCCAACACGCGTTCGAATGCGAACTGACACATATCACTGGTGAGGACGTCACAACATGACCGCTTATACGGGATCCCATGACAACCGAACATGATGTCACTGGTCTCGTAACTATGACATCACTTCCTGAATCATGCGCGGGGTCATTCAACCGAGGGAGGAACACATACATTGCATAACACTGATAGGCCTAAACGATTAGCAAAACTGTACCGTACACTACTGTTGTATTATGATGTTGCCTAGGCGTTTGAAGTTACGTTGCACATCAATAGGCAAGTAATGGTGTAAATATTCTACCAATATGCTGTATCGAGTCCACTCAGCTGGGTTTGTCCCCTATCCACACCCACCCCTCCCACCCCAACCCCAAATTGTCTTTGTTTACAATCATTCAATGATACATTTTGGTTATTAAGGAAGAATCCGAAATGGCTTAGTCTGGCAACCCTACTGTAGCTTTTCGACTGAATTAGTCCAGAGGACACAACAGAGCCCACAACCCCATACCACCTCGACCAAAACCCACACCGCTAACTCAAAATATCGTTCGACGCCTTGTTTCCACTTCTGTAAGTTATAAAGCTCGCCCAAGTCGTTCTTCTCAAAATAATTTTTATATCATCCATCCCCGGCCAATTATACTTGTATTTTTATGCGGGTTAAGCACAATGGTATAATTCACCTTATCGTAATTAATTGACAGGTAAGACATTAAACTTACCTTTGTTTGCTTGTTGGTAAGAAATTATGTGAAAATGACAGTATTGATGTATTGCCACTGCGAGTGTTTTGTACTGCGAGTGAATACGAAAAGGATATTCGGTCGCGGTGCCAATCCATCGCACTGGCATAGTATTCCTCATCACGTCTTAGAAGTTACAGTGTTCCAGGTTTAAATTAATTTCTTCTGTTTGGAACGAAAACCAAACAAGTTCACAAACCCATTCGAAATAGTTATCTATAAAATTAGCAACCAACAATTGGTACCCAGGATTAATGCCTTGCCGATAACACCTAGTAACAACATCGCACTATATATACTTTAACCTGTTTATACTTTTGTATGTTTTTAATTTTTCTCTTCACAGCAGACTGATATATGAACCCAACATGTCCAATTACAAAATCATTATCAAAGTTAAATGTTTTTTCCTTCAGTGCAAATTTCCTATCATGAACTGGGACCATGGCTAACTTTATCAATCTTGGCGAGATACAGAACCGTGATAAATATGACTTCATAATAACGTAATTTCCAGTGATACCGACCCTATTCTTACCATGGATGAACATAAGTGCGAATACTACACACCAAAAACTGCAATGATGTTGTCTCCAAAGATAACAAGTCATTCTCTCTTTTTAACTTGAACTGTCGAAGTTTGAATTCTAACTGGGAACACTTGAGAAATCTCATTTCTGATCTTCAACAGGATTCTAACTTATTCGATATAATATTATTAATAGAAATATTTAATATTAAGGAAAACATCAACTATGAACTTGAAGGCTACCGCCCTCTAATCACCAGGCAGCGTCCCGAGTTCGACGACGGAAGAGGCGTGTGGGCATGTTCATAGCTCAAAACACACATTACAAAGTACGTCACGACCTAACGGTGTTTATACCCCATGTATTTGAATCCCTGTTTATAGAAAAAACATCCAAAGAAAAATGCATTATTGGTATTATATACAGGCCCAATACAGCACCTAAAGCAGATATTGGCCTTTTATTATCAACCCTCTTTCAGATACTAGAAAAATTAAACAAAGAAAATAAGAAAGCTTACATGATGGGTGATTTTAACATTGACATGCTTAACTTTGGAAATCACCAAAAAACTAACACATACATCGATTTAGTGTTCAGTGCTGGGTTCTCACCTATCATCACAAAGCCGACTAGAATTACCGACCACTCAGCCACATTGATTGACCACATCTTCTGTAATGACATTAATCCCAAACTAACTGGAATTGTTGTTGCAGATGTTAGCGACCATTTTGCTACGTTCTGTATTGACGTTTCTACAAAAGAAACCCCGAAATCTACCAACACCCTGAAGAGATCATTTAACGCTCGTATTATTACTACCTTCAAGAATTTGTTATCCAATTGTGATCTCTCAAGTATCTACAATGCGACTGAACCAGATGATGCCTACAATAGCTTTTTAGTTTGTTTCAAAAATGCCTTTGACCAGGCTTTCCCTCCCAGGGTAACCTCAGTCCCTCCAAAATTTATAAAACGCGAACCTTGGATGACAAACGGCCTGCTGCAGTCCTCACTCAACAAAGCCAAACTGTGTGCAAAAAAATTAAAACTTCCCTCAACTCATAATACAGAGCGCTATAAGGTCTTTTGCACCGTATTTAATAGAGTAAAACGTGCTTGCAAAAAAGAGTTTTTCTCCCGCATTTTGGCTGAAAAGAAGTATAATATTAAAAAAATCGTGGGAAATTCTGAAAAAGTAATAAATAAATCGAACTCAAAAGTGTCCCTCCCACCTAGTTTTATAGAAGGCAACCATGAACTGACTGATCCCAAACAAATTGCAGATGGGTTTAATACATTTTTGGCCAATATTGGACGGAACTTAAGTGAACATGTCCCCGACTCTTCAAATCACTTCAAAGACTATTTAAATGATAATATCGCCGAATCTATGTTTATATCACCAACGACTCCCCAAGAGGTATCCCTGTGTGTGAAAAACTAAACACTAAATCAAGTAAAGATTGTGGCGATGTTTCCACCAAACTCATAAAAAAATAATTAATGAAATCGCCGACCCCGTAACCCATGTAATTAACTTGTCGTTTTTAACTGGGATCGTTCCTTAAAAAAATGAAAACTGCTAAAGTTATTCCCATCTTCAAATCTGGCGACCATCAACTATTCACCAATTATCGACCCATAAGCCTGTTACCAGCTTTCTCCAAAATCTTATAAAAAATTATGCATACCAGAATGCTGAAATTTTTAAATGATCATAACAGTATATATCAGTATCAATTCGGATTTTGAAAAGGTCACTCCACAGTACATCCTATATTGCACCTTTTAAATAGCGTTGCAATAATGAACGACAGACCAACAAAAGACTGCACTTGCGCAATGTTCCTGGACTTCTCGAAAGCTTTTGACACTATAGACCACGAAATCTTACTTAAAAAGTTGGAACATTATGGAATTAGAGGTCATGCAAATTCCTTGTTTGCAAGTTACATAAATGGGCGAAATCAATATGTGTTGATCGAAAACACGGCATCTGACCTGTCAGAGATAGTAACTGGCGTACCACAAGGATCAATTTTGGGCCCCCTTCTCTTTATATTATACATAAATGATATAAACCAGTCAACTTCACTCGACATATTGTCATTTGCAGATGACACTCTGTACAACTCGTAGTTTCGATAATAATTTGGACAATCTGATTGAAAGAACAAACAACGAGCTTTGTAACATTAGCAGCAGGTGCTCTGCTAACAAGCTAGTGCTCAACACTAAGAAAACAAAATGCCTTCTTCTTCATCCCCCAAACGATTCGTACCATATAGAGGACCGGCTTATCACCATAAGCGACATAAATATCACATGCGCCGGTAATTCTAGAGATGAAACGTTTGTTAGAATCTTAGGTGTTAGTACGGACGAAAATTTGAACTTCAAACATCATATTTCTAGCGTTTGTTCAAAAATGTCATGGGCTATCTAATGCATTAATAAAGCAAAACATATACTTCCAAGGGAGGCATTCAAGTTTGGGGTCACTCACCTTCAGCACACAGATTATTCAATTTGCAGAAAAAAGCCCTATGTATTATAGATAACAAAAATACAACTATCATACCGATCCCCTGTTCTGGAAATATAAACTGTTGAAATTCAATGACCTATACAAACTTGGTGTCCTTCTTTTTATGTATGATTGGTTCCACAATAGGCTGTCCACGAGTAGTAACCATAGATGTCCGGACTGCAGGCCTAATAATTTGTGACTAGTATTTAGATGTTCTGTTGTCTAGCCCAGCATTGATCTGATTGGTCCTAGGACGTCAAATTGCACGGTAAAGTTCGGTTTGCCATGGTACTCTAAGCCACTGTGCATATAAATATGATACTCTCACCTTGGCCCTTTGTCGAAAACTGACCAGCACTCTTCACAAAAATCACCATACAGATTTTATTACGTTCTGATTTTTTATCTCGGAAGCGCGGCTCGTGACCCTTCGTTTGAATGAGGTCGTTGAGCTCGCTCTGACAGGGTGTCATGTGCTGCGTATTTGAGACGAGGAATGGATCATTCTCTAGAAATGATTTTGCAAATGCTGTTTTGTACCCACGTTGTGCAAGGGCTTCAATACCAATAAATCTAAAGGCATTACGGGCAGTTCTATGGTGGGCCGTCAATGTTTTCTGCAGAGAGCTCATTTTCGGCTTTTATAAACTTCCCCACTGATTCTCTTGAGATGTTGACCAAAATAAGTGTCTGAGTATACTTAATAGAAATTGTATCTGTTGTGAAGAGTACTTCTACTCCCAAAACGGGGACAGCGGGAAGACAGTCCCTGTGACTATGCTGTCTCCCCACAGCATAATATATGGTATTCAGTTTTTTAAAAGAAGATGAACACTATTATAATATTATGCTGTGAAATAAACTATTCATTCATAACACTTCTTTGTTTGAAGCACCACAGGATTCGTGCCCGTTAAGTCTGTTAATACAGTTCGATAAAATATTGGGGTCTTTTGAAAGAAAACATACCCCACAGCGCATTATTTACAGAAATGATTGAAGAAAAAATATATATGAATAATCGTGGTTGTAGTTATGAACTATTGTAAAAGGGGTCGTTCAATAAAATTTTGACCCAACTTCAGGTAATTTTCTCTAAAGTCCAGAAATGGCCAGAAAGAAATAATTCCAATAATTATAGAACTACAGGTGTTTAAAATGAAACATATATCACATGAAATCTGAAATTTTCTACAGAACTGCTGTCATGTGGTAGAAATCACTTCTGTAAGTCTGCTCTGACATAAGTAAGAGACCATTTTTAGTTCAACTTTGGCGAAGCCAAACTTGAGCTTATGCCATGGCCAGTTGTCCGTCGTCCGTTTGTCCGTCTGTCCGGGCCAACATTGAGGGTTTAGGGGATATTATTATTAGGGACTACCTCCAAATTAAGGTAGTGTTAGGGTTAGGAGTGGGGTGGGGTTAGGGGTAGCCCCAGAGTAGGGCTTAAGGTTGTGGAGGGTTAGGTCGCGGGGGGGGGGGTAGGGTTGGGGTCAGGGGTGGGGTTTTAGTTTTAGTAGCCCCTAAACCGAAAAATAGCTCCTAATCCTATTGGTTTGGCTAGGGTGGGGTTGGGTGGGGTGGGGGTTAGGGTTAGGGGTAGCCCCAGAGTAGGGCTTGAGGTTGGGGGTTAGGTCCCGGGGGTGGGTGGGGGTTAGGGTCTGGGGTGGGCTTTTAGGGTTTCGGCTCAGGGTGGAGTAGGGTTAGGGTTAGGGTGTGGTTTTTGGGTTTAGGGATGGGGTTAGGGTTAAATATAAGTTCTAGGGTGGAGGGGTGGGGTTCTGGGTAAAATAAGGTTTTGGACATACAAAATGGGTTTTTTTGGTAGCCCATAAACCCGAAATGCTGGAGCGTCCGTCTGGCCATCTGGCCGACTGGCCGTCAACAATTCAATACGGCTCGGGCTAGAGGCCGTATTTATGAACCAATCTTTGCGAAACTTCTTGGGTACCTTTGTTATGACCGTGGGACGAGAACGAGTGTTTTGGGGTCCGGTCCGAAATTCAAGATGGCTGCCAGCCGCATTTTGTACCGACGATGCAGAAATCTGTTTTTTTGCATAGAACTTCCATATGAAAATGCTGATTTGAATAATTTTTTGTATGAATGTTTAGTACCATGGGATACATCACATATAATACGGGTTTTTTTTCTCGTACGTAAATCATGCAAATTAGACTAACTTTGATGTATTAAGTGTTACTTTCAGCACTGTCAGTGCAAATGCCAATACGGCTCGGGCTAGAGGCCGCATTTATGAACCGATCTTTATGAAACTTCTTAGGTGCCTTTGGTATCACCGTGGGACGAGAACGAGTGCGGTCTGAAATTCAAGATGGCCGCTGGCA
This sequence comes from Pictodentalium vernedei, assembly GCA_031216915.1. Lineage (NCBI taxonomy): Eukaryota > Metazoa > Mollusca > Scaphopoda > Dentaliida > Dentaliidae > Pictodentalium > Pictodentalium vernedei. The sequence goes on from CM062288.1 coordinate 99,920,440, forward strand.
GCCATTTTGTTCAAAATTAGGGGCAATCAGATTTTTGCGCGGAACTTCCACATGAAAGCTCTGATTTGAATAATTTTTTGTGTGAATGTTTAGTACCATGGGATACATCACATATAATACGGGTTTTTTTCTCGTGCAGAAATTAAGTAAATTAGATGAACTTTGATTTTTTCAGTGCTCCTTACACACAGTGAGTACACATGTCAATACGGCTCGGGCTAGAGGCTGTATTTATCAACCGATCTTCACGAAACTTCTTGGGTACCTCTGCTATCACCATGGGATGAGAACGGGTGTTTCTGAGTGCGGTCCGAAATTCAAGATGGCTGCCAGTGGCCATTTTGTTCCGAAAGTAGGTCTAATCAGTTTTTTGTACACAACTGCTATACGGCTCAGGCTAGAGGCCGTATTTATGAACCGATCTTTACGAAACGTCTTGGGCACCTTTGTTATCACCGTGGGATGAGAACGAATGTTTTTGGGTGTGGTCCGAAATTCAACATGGCCACCAGCAGCCATTTTGTACCAAAATTAGTGCAATCAGTCTTTTGTACAGAACTTCTGTATGAAAGTTCTGATTTGAATAAATTTTTGTTTGAATGTTTAGTAAAATTGAATGCATCACATACAGTACAGGTTTATTTCTTGTGCAGAAATTATGCAAATTAGATGAATTTTGATTTATTTGGTGCTACTTATACACTGTAAGTGCACATGTCAATACGGCTCGGGCTACAGGCTGTATTTATCAACCGATCTTCACGAAACTTCTTGGGTACCTTTGTTGTCACCTTGGGACGAGAACGAGTGTTTCTGAGTGCGGTCCAAAATTCAAGATGGCTGCCAGTGGTCATTTGGTACCGAAATTAGGTCCAATCAGTTTTTTGTCACAACTTCTATACAGCTCGTATTTATGAACTGATCTTCACGGAACTTCTTGGGTACCTTTGTTTTCACCTTGGGACAGGAATGAGTGTGTTTTGGGTGCTTTTTTATCACTGTACTATGAGAACAAATATTTTGGGGTTCAGTCAGACCCACTCTGGGACTCAAAGATTTCTTTTCTAGTTTAGCATCTGACTGTCACCCACCTTTACAATACTTTACCTATACATTTGTTAAAGGCTACGGTCAGTATTTATGTACAGGCCGTTACAATACCTTATATGAACCTTTGTTATTAGGTCATTACCTAGATGTTTGTCATTGCTGTGTCACATACTATACATGTACATGTCTTGACAAGTTGAGCTACTGTGTCATTGACACTTCATTTACAATAAAATACCATAAAATTACCGAAGAATTATATTCTACACAATCCTTCAAGTACAACATCGGGGAAATCCCATTTTCATTCGTGAAAGAAATAGACAGTAAGACTGAGACTAATTCTAAGTACGGGTGTCTAACTTCCACAACACTTGTCAACAAGTATGGAGTGACAAGAGAGTTCATCGATGTGCAACGGACTATGTCCAATGTGACGTTTTCAGTTTGCAGTGATTTTATACCCCAAATTCTGTGACAGTTGGTATATTTGTGTCAAATTTGAAAAGAAAAATGAGATCGACCCACCAAAAAGGAAAAAAAATGCCCAACTTCCTTATTTGGTATCGTGAAGACAGCTGCTAATTGTGCCGTGTGAAATTGTGAATGCCCAAGTGATGCTAAAAATAACAAAAATTACCTGTACCGCGTGCAAGAGATTTATACCAATCACCTTTTTAAATTAGAGATGAGCGATGAAATCAACTTCTCAGTTTTACAAGATTTTGTATGCTTTATTTGTTTTAACTCCTTACATGCTGCTGGCGGATATTCCGGTCAAGGGCAGGATTTCTCTTGCCACTCAAATGAGTATCATGTGGTCACTTTTAACACAATTTTACCCTTATAGTTGAAAGGACTTTTTCACCAAAGATTTCTGAAATTAAATTTTGATGAATTTTTCATCAGATCTAGTCATGACTGCTTCACAGCAGCCATGACTAGATTTGATGAAAAATACCTTGAAAATACTCAGCGGGTTAAAAGTTAAAACTATCGCCCTTAAATCAGAAAATGCAAAAAACATCTGTAAGCGATCTGTTTACCGATTCCTATTTGATGGGTGGTGCATGGCGGGCCTGAACAAAATCACGATTATTTCGGTCTTTATTATTTAAATTCATTTACCATTGGTCTCATCTCGGTAATTTGTGTGCGTTCTGGCGCCTCGCTGTTGTGAACGAGCTGTTTTATGCTATTTCTAGCAACACAGATATCACAACAATACAGGCTTTTGGCGTTAGCAGGTATAAAAATCGACGTACATCCGTATCATGCTCGGGTTGTGCATGAGACAGAAAATTACATTTACCAACGCATGACATCGAACTATTTGGAGAACAGAAAAAGAACTTTCATTCAATTTATTCGGTAGCAGAAACCAAATGGCTCTCCCGGGGGGGGGGGGGGGGCGGGGGGATTTCGCCACAAATGTCGTTCGGACTTGTGTGAATGTAGTTCAAATTGTTGGCGGAGTTATCCATCGCTGAAATTTGTGTAACTTAAGGTATCACAGTACTAAATAATTCCCCATAGACTACCATTATAACGTTCAGGCGAAAAAAATATGATCGCACAACTTTAATTTTGGCTATGAATATCTTTGTCAAGTATAGCCCTTCAGGCAACTTTTTCTGACCCGAAAACATGGGTAAGAAACAAATAAGAGAGAAGAACTGACGGGAAGGGAAGTGCCAGTCACGTGTACATTTTTTTTTAGAGAATTCCAAACAAAAATATACCAATAGTCAATTGTATTTTTAGGTCCAATAGTCATCAAAATACCCTCTTTATTTCTCTGGAATATTCACAATAACGTAAGATGCCAGTAGTTTGCTTCAAACATCTATTGAAACGATATTTTTTCCCAGGGCTCCTTAGTTTTTGGAAATTGCATCATTTCCGAGTACAATTTTTCATGGCGGGTAACTCTGATTCAAATTTTTAGTACAGTCATCCCTTAACATTTGAAGTTGAGAGGTTGCTTTTCCGACAGGGAACAGGTTACGTCATATTTTGATTAAGTTTGGTGGCTGCTAAGTTAAAGTGTGGGGTAGACCAATCAATATTTTCAACGTGCAGGCGTTGAACATTTTGATTGCACGACACCCAAATAATAAATATGGACTCTTCTAATTGTTTTCATTCAGCTGACATGGAACATACCACCAGGCTCAGAGAGTTAATGCAAGCGGAATCCAGTTTTCAGAGCCAACTTTGTAACTGAAGGTTTGTCTCGCAGCCTTATTAAATTGTCTGGAATATTTTCCCCATAACTTATCGTGTGTTTTCAATTACATCGCCTTGCAGATTTGAAACGAGCAATCGGGTTTTTGATGTTTTCATTTCGTTGAAAACGAATTGTTCACAAGGTAGTCACGTGACCAAAATCAGCATGACTTCCTCTAATTCAATTATATTTTGTTGCCGTGCACTTTCGTCTGTGAGATTTTAAGACATTGGAAACTATGTGGTGAATATTTTTTCTTCTATTCCCAAAGGTCGTGTCTTTTATCCAACAATCATGTACATTTTGGCTTGAAAACCACGGTCGAGAAACGGTACGTATCACATAATGTGTTCCGATCCGTACCACATAGACGACACATTCTGATTCCGTGTCACATAGATTCAACTTCCGGTAAACACCGCGTTATGGCAAATAATAACATTTTATCTTATACCTGTTGAAGATATAGCCCATGTGTTATAGATTATCTATAACACATACCCCTATGTCATATAGATTGGAGAACGGACTATAGTCTTTTTCTATATTATAATATAATGATGACATTCGCAAAATTGTTTATAAATCGTGTCAAATCTGGTGAAATTGATTATCAAACATATTTTTGTCATAAATCATAAGAATTGAGGCGTAAGTATATTTTCTTTAATTGTTTTCCCAGTTACAGGGCCACTTTCTAAGGGGAACTATACTCTATCATTCACTTGAATTTGTAGCCTTGTTACGCACCAACAGCTTTTCCGGGCACATCACATGTATTCATGCCCAACAAGAGAAAGCAGTCGACTCCACTCCAGATGAGTCGACATTTTGACACGAAATCATCCCCAAAACCCTTTTAAAAATGCAGAAAAGAACAAAAATGGTCGGTATAAGATAAATACAACAATACCATAGTGTGTTTTGATATGTTTGATATCTCAACTCGTTGAAAGTGAGTTTTTTTCGCGAGGCAAGCCTCGCGAAAAAAACTCACTTTCAACTCGTTGAGATATCAAACATATCAAAACACACTATGGTATTATCGTATATACATACATCTATTCGTTGTTATAATACCTCTGGCAAGTGTTTTGTCGTCAAAAGCACAAAATTTCTTTTGTTTCGTGAAAAGGTTGCTGAATTAAAGTTCTTTAGGCATTAATTTGGTATATAATATGTCGCTTTTCTCCTTTTTAATTCGTATTTAGGGGATTGATGAACATAATCAACAATTCATAAAAGTTTTGTTGGACGACCCTTTAACCCTTTACCCAACGTAACGGCCAAAACCGGCCAGCGCTATTCTCAAAAATCGCCAATTAATTTTCACTATTTTTTCATTTTTTGTCTCAAAAACATAGGTTATGACCCCTCGTTGGAACGAGCTCGTCGAGCTCGTTCCAACGAGGGGTCATAACCTATGTTTTTGAGACAAAAAATGAAAAAAATTAGTTATTCAAGAATTTTTTTTGCAAGTGTCGTCTGCTTTTCATGTTTGGTAAAGGGTTAATGTTATTTATTTACTGCCAGTTCGTTATTATGTGATGGCCCGATTGAGCAAGTGAGAGTGATTGGATGCTCGTTTCACTCGCGCGGTGGATCGTTAGTCAATCTGACAAATGTAACCTCGTAGATGATTACAAGGCAAATTACTGAATAGAAATTCGTAAAGTGAACTGATAATCAAACAGTCAGTGTAGTCCGGCTGATGATCCGGCCATTCAAAGTACAGGAGGACATCTCCCTTCCAGTCTACCATGGTATCGTTTGCGAACTTGTCTTCCCCGTCTATCCACAGCGACTCTGAAAACAAAAATTAATGCAATAATGGCTTTCAAATATCTTTGTCAAGTATAGCCCTTCAGGCAACTTTTTCTGACCCGAAAACATGGATCAAGAAACAAATAAGAGAGAAGAACTGACAGGAAGGGAAGTGCCAGTCACGTGTACATATTTTTTAGAGAATTCCAAACAAAAACAGACCAATAGTCAATTGTATTTTAACACAGTTTATTGCTTCAGCTTCGTTTGTTTTGAATTAAGGTAGTTTAATTACACTAAATCGCAAATTTCGTCAAATTAATTTAAATTTGGATGTTTGTAATATTTAGCGAATATGCCGTTTAATCTTATATTTGCATTCTCCGTTAAGCCCCGAATGCGAAACGAAATTGTGCTTCTACAACAGCATTCAAAGGTGGTGATGAGCTCCATTCATTTGCGAATTGCGGTATATATATTTATAAATATATAATTATCTCAAACAAAATTGGAGTGTTTTCAACTATTTAGTTCATTGTTTCATTCTTTGTCCCGAACTTCTCCGAAGCGACCTCTGACCTTGCATATAATTAACGTCAAACATGCCGAATCGGCAATTGGCTTATTTTCGAAGATTTTGTTCATCAAATTCAAAATTTCACATTTTCTTCACTTCTTCAATTGGGACGTTGTAACTATTTCACCCAGGAATGTGAAAGATATATAATATAGACGGAAAACAGTACTCACAGTAAGATTTACGAGTGTAAAGCGAACCTACCCTCGCGAAGTCTGTTGCAAGTGTTTTTGCAAAAGAGAATTTGAAAGATAATATTAAACTCCAACTGCGCCAAACTTCTGAAAAAACACAAATATAATTTAGATTGGAAATTACAATTAGAAAGGAGGACTCGCCACAACCGTAGTTGGAAAAATCCAGAAAGAACCAAAAACGAAATTATTATAGGAAGTCGGAGGATCCAGAAAGAACCACCGAGCTGCTCCGAATGACTGTTGGACTTGTTGTAGGGTCTAATGTGTATAACCCTGGGGAAATTAGCTCACTAAACGCACCTTTAAACTTTAAGCGTTTATTTACATTCAATGGCGGTAACCTTTCGTACCGTTAGCTCAAGTTTGTAACCATACTACTGGTTTCAAGAAAATAATACAATTTATTACACGTTAAAGATGTTAAAGTGTGGTGTTCCTCAGGGCTCAGTTCTTGGTCCACTTTTGTTTACTCTGTACACTTCTTCTCTGGGTCGTCTTCTTAAAAGGCATGGCATATCATATCATCTGTATGCGGATGATACCCAACTGTACATTACATTTAATTCATCTCTTCAAAGTGACTCAATCACTGCAGTCAGCAACATGGAAACTTGCATAAATCTGGTGCGGGAATGGATGATAGATTTAAAACTGAAAATGAATGACTCTAAAACAGAATTCGTAGTGATATCCGGGGTTCGCATGCCTACACCCACTGTTACATCAATTCAGGTTGGAAACAACATCACCATGAAAAGTGAATCGGCCAGGAATATTGGACTGATTATGGACTCAAATTTAAAGCTAGACATCCATATCAATAAAATATGTCAAAAATGTTACTGGCAGCTTCAGAATATTGGAAGACTGAGAACTTATCTTAACCAATCAGCACTTGAAAAACTTGTGCATTCCTTCATCACCTCACAACTAGACTATTGTAATTCAGTGTTAGTGGGACTGCCGCAGTATTTGATTCAGAAGCTTCAAAAAGTTCAGAATATTGCTGCTAGGATAATTACTGGTGCCAAATGCTCTGAACACATAACACCTGTTTTAAGACAATTACATTGGCTTCCAGTTAAACAGAGAATCAATTTCAAAATATTGATCTTAGTATTCAAATGTATCCACAAACTGGCTCCAGTTTACCTGCAAGAACTCATCACTGTATACACTCCATCACGCAGCCTGAGATCTAAAGATCAAATTCAACTAGTCATACCTTTTAGCAGATCTAATCTGGCTTATGATCGTGTGTTCTCCATCGTGGGTCCAAGATTGTGGAATGCGTTGCCTATTAGTGTCAGAAATTCAGAAACTATCAACATCTTCAAAAGAAATCTTAAAACTTTCCTATTTACTGAAGCATTCTCCTGAACCTTCCTAGAGGAAACTGAAACATGTGACTCTTTATTTTCAGAAAAGTGTATTTTATTTCTGTGAAGCGTTTTAGGGCACTCTTCGTGGTTTTACGCTTTTACAAAATCAATTATTATTATTATTTTTAAACGATTGATTATAAAAGAAAATGCGGAAAGGTAGAAATCGTATCCCCCCACTATGAAGATATAGACATTTTCACTTTCACGGTATTAATCAAAATGGGGGCTTTCAAAGCATCACTTCAAGGTGAATTCGAGTCACATTATCAATGGAAATGGTCAATTTGTTCTAAAAACGTATAATGAAAAGAAAATCTAGTGTTTTTGGGAGAATACCGATCACTTCCAGCAATATTTCAATACGTATTCACCTTGAATTGATGCATGAAACCCGCTAGTCCAAACATGGCCTCAACGTCTTTCGACAAGGAAATGCAATGGCAAACTATGTCAAAAGGGCACGACAAATCACGGAATTATTGAACCTTGGCAGCAATCGGCGTCTTCAAATACAATACTCGAACTGTTCAGTGAGGTGGTGACCTGGACAAGCAGTTCCACTTGCTCATCATCGATGGTTTTCTAAACATTGACCTTAACCCTTTACGTAACATAGAAAGCAGACGACACTTGCAAAATAAATTCTTGAATAACTGATTTTGTTCATTTTTTGTCTCAAAAACATAGGTTATGACCCCTCGTTGGAACGAGCTCGACGAGCTCGTTCCAACGAGGGGTCATAACCTATGTTTTTGAGACAAAAAATGAAAAAATAATGAAAATTAATTGGCTGTTTTTGAGAATAGCGCTGGCCGGTTTTGGCCGTTACGTTGGGTAAAGGGTTAACGCCTGAATGCTCATTTGAGTTACTGTTTTGCAAAAAACATGTGGGTATTTATGCACACACCCGTGTGTGTGTCCGGGGGGGGGGGGACTGCTACAGGGTCACGGTGGGGATGATTTCTTTATTTTTTTTTTTTTTTTTTTTTAATTTTGCCCATACCGTTAGTTTTACGACTGGCGGATCTGATCTGCTGCAACTCTGTGGTGTTTTGCTCTGCAGGTGCTGTGTAATGCACACTGTGTTCATCCTTATAACAGTGAAATAAATGTTTCCAACTGACAAAATTCCATAAAATCCTGATTGCCCCTTTATTAACCACCATTTTCACCTGACAAGACCCCCATTTTTCCCTGTTAGAAATTCTAAAGGCGAATAAGAATGGAACTTGTACATATTCGAGGGTTTTTACTCTGCAGGTACTGTGTATGAACACTGTGTACATCCTTATACCAGTGTAATAAATGTTTTCCACTGATAAAATTCAAAAAAATCCTGACTGCGCTTTTCCTAACCACCATTTTCACCTGACAAGACCCCCACCGCTCCTTCTTAGAAATCTTGCACGCCAATAAGAATGAAACTTGTACATATGTTCTTGTTATTTGTGTTTATCTTTCTGCGCAATGCGCATTTGCAGCTTTCAGCACTTACACAACAGTAATTGCCTCCCAGTATTTAGTTAGTCTGGGCAAATGTCCTAAAACCAAAGGAGTTATAAACATGGGAACAGCCGATGGTGATGGGAAATTTAACACTGATGTATCAGTAGGACTTGGTCCTATACAATAATAATGGCGGGTAGTGTAGGAATAGACGAGGTGCAGACGAATCCAGAATTTGATCTCATAAAGTTTATAACGATAGAACATGCGAAATAACTGATGAAGAAGACTCCTTATTTAGAGACGTTAGTGGTGATTGTAAATACTATTGCCCCAATGAACTTAAATTATCGTACCGAGTAACTCTCGATGTTTCATATTAACTGCCAAAGTCTTTTAAGTGCCCATTGCGACCCCCTAAATGTTCGAACTACTGGCCGATCTTAAGGACTTAGAAAATGCCTTTAATATTATAGGGTTAACCGAATTTTTATTTTTCTTCCAACATGTCATATTGACTAGAAGGTTGTTACCCACTCATTAAAAATATCCGACCTGATGGAGACGATGGGCGAGGTGGTGTGGGTATCTATGTGAAGGAGGGTATTGCCTCTTCAATACGAAACGACTTGTCTGTCTTCATTCCCCATGTAATCGAGTCCCTATTTATTGAAATGAAAATAAATAATACGAAAAAATTAATTGGAGTCATATACAGACCTAACACCCAGCCTAAAGCAGATATAGATCTCTTCCTTACAAAACTAAACGAAATTACTGATATAATTAATCATGAAAATAAAGAGACATATATCTGTTTCTGTTTCTGTTTCGGTACAGTGCAGGAGCCGTCTTCGACAATGAGTGCACCGGAAGTGAGGCTCAGTCCTGGGACTTAAATATTGACCCATTAAAAACAAATTCTCATTCCAAAACTCAAAATTACCTCGACCTCATGGTGAGCCAGGGATTCATACCTCTTATCACTAAGCCGACTCGAATAACCAGTCATTCAGCAACTTTGATAGATCATATTTTCTCAAATAAAATATCCTCCAACTACTTGTCTGGAATAATTGTCACAGATGTCTCTGACCATTTTGGTATTCTATGTTGAAAAAAATGCTCCCCAAAAGGATATCCCGAAAATAGCGTACAAACGCAATTTCAGTGCTACTTCTTTTGCGAAGCGATTTTTCGCCTATTTTTTAAAAAACCTGTCCCAACACAGCATATGAGAGTTTCCTGAATATTTATTCTACCGCTTTTGAACAGGCATTTCCTTTGGTAAACGTGCAACTGAAGAAAAAATATATCAGACAGCAACCGTGGATATTTAAGGGCCTCATGAAGTCATCAAATACCAAGACAAAATTTTACATTAAAAAAATTAAATTCCCAACAGAACAAAATATAAAAAATTATAAAAATTATTGTAAAATTTTTAATAGAATTAAAAAGCAAAGTAAAGCAATGTACTTCAATAAAGTACTAAATGACAATAAAAATAATTTGAGAGGAACCTGGAAGATTTTAACCCTTAAGCCCCCATATAGCCCCAAACCGCCACTTTTATATTGCACTGAATCAGGTGTTCTCTTGTGTAATCTTTATTATTACTCTTGTATGAAGACTGAATTTTCGCTGGCAGTGGTTCTACATCACTGCTGGCTGCCTGTATAGGCAGCCAGCAGTGATGTGGAACCATTGCCAAGTCATCAATAACTATGTAAGCAGAAAAAGGCCATAAGTACTTTAAAATTAATCTGAGGACTTAAGGGTTAAATGAAACAATAAATAAGGCAAAGCGCACTGCCAGTATGCCTTCTAGCTTTGTTAAAGATAATAACCATGAAATAAATGACCCCCATGAAATAGCATACGAATTTAATAACTTCTTTATAAACATAGGAAGACGCACCAGTGAGCAACTAATACAAACAGGCAAGTCGTTTATAGACTACATTGATTTCCCTAACCAAAACAACTTTTTCATAACACCCGTAATCCCATCTGAAGTAATAAATATAGCTAATGGATTGAAGGTCAAAAACTCCGACGACTGTGATAGCATTACGACATATCTTTTGAAGAACAACATAAATATAATTGCTCAAATAATTGCCCATATTGCTAATCAATCTTTTACCAGCGGAGATGTGCCAACCAGAATAAAAATCGCCAAAGTGATCCCAATTTTTAAAACCGGAGACGAAAATCTATTTAATAACTGTAGACCGATAAGTATCTTACCAGTCTTTTCAAAAAATTTAGAAAAACTAATGGCAAATAGAATTGTAAACTATCTGAATACATTTGATATTCTATACCAGCATCAATATGGTTTCAGAAAAGAACACAGCACCATACATCCTGTAATACTACTTCTTAGACATATTGGCATCGAAAATAACAAACCAACTAGAGACATAACATTAGCAGTATTTATTGATTTTTCAAAAGCTTTTGATACCATAAACCACGGTATACTGTTAACTAAATTGGAAAGATATGGATTCAGTGGAATTAGTAATGATTGGTTTAAAAGTTACCTACCCGACAGAACTCAGTACACGAAATATGGTGAATATAAATCTAAAATGAGTCAAATAACATGTGGAGTCCCCCAGGGCTCTGTACTCGGTCCCATTCTATTCCTGCTGTATATAAACGATATCTGTCGCTCAACATTGCTAAACATACTTTCTTTTGCAGATGACACTACAGCCTACGCGTCTGGTTCTAATGCAAATATATTAGCTAACCACATAAATGATTAATCAAGTAAACTAAGTGATTGGTGCTCAGCTAACCAGCTTGTCCTGAATGCAAGTAAAACTAAATATGTCCTTATAAATCCGACTCATAATACGAGAGTCATAGAAAATCTACATATACATATACAAGACAAAACGACTAAACGAATAGGACGCAACGAAACGGAAAATCACTGAAATTTCTTGGCATTTACATTGACGATAACCTTTCGTATAGTGCTCACATTTCGCAACTGTACTCTAAAATAGGACGAATAAATTACTCTTTAAACAAGCTGAAAAAATTTCTGCCACATAGGGCCATGAAAACACTATATTTTGCCCTCATCCACAGTCACCTGTTATATGGCATACATATATGGGGTAGCGCCCGAGCAATTAGGAAAATCTTCATCATGCAGAAACGCCCAGTTCGCATTATTAATAATTCAAATTATAACGCCCACCATATTGATCCCCTGTTTACCAAAGATAATATACTCGAAATTAATGACTTGTTCAAACTTCAAGCATGCCTCTTCATTTTCGATTGAGAAAAGGGAGAACTTCCTTCGTCATTTCATTCCTTCTTTAAATAATTAGGACATGCCTCAGAAAGAGTTATGAGGCAATCAGATCTATTATATATTGGTAGAACCCGTACCAGGGCACTAGAAAAACTTCCAATCTATGCCTTTCCTAAGTTATGGAATGAGCTGGACCCAGAAATAAGAATCACAACAAAAAGAAAATTATTCAAAAGATTGCTGACACAAAAATATCTTTCTCAGTATCCAAATAGCGTAGAATGTGACAATCCTTATTGTCAAGACTGTAAGTTGTAGCTACAGACTGTCATCCTTTCATCCCCCCCCCCCCCCCAAAAAAAGAAAACAATAAAAGTAAACACAACAGCAACGCCAAATCATCTGTCTGTTATCTCGACTCTCAAAACATACTTTGTCTGACCCGCCAAGTCCCGACTTTCCGATGTCAGAACAATGAACAATAAACCCTACATGTGCAGTTATCCAGCTTTATCATTAACAATACGCCCCTGGTTGTGTACAGTGCTGATAACAAGGCTAACCAACATCTGTGGGAGTTGACAGGTAGACAGCCAATCTGGTAATGCCATCTCCTTACGGTATAGATACTGATTCCATGTTGTTTTGTAAATGCATTTCTAATACAAGCTATGATAATGTATTTCTATGAATCATAATTATCATGTATTGCATTTTATCTATACCGTTAAATAAATAATCTAATCTAATCTAAGTCCGTCATATAAGTTTCTGGGTTGGTACGTCCTTTGAAAGGACGTACCAAACCAAAAACTTATATTACGGACTTTCGGGCCATGTTTTGACTAGAAACCCGCCAGCTGAATTAGATTGCAAGACGCTATCTGTTCCAAGTATTAATCAAATCATTTCCTTGTTCCACTGATTCAATGCGCTGTTTTCTTTCCTGCACCACTTCAAGATTGGAACTAGTGGAATTATCGGATTCTTATAAAAAAGCTTTTAAGAAAAATAAATCTAGTGTTTCTGAGTGGATACCGAAAATTATCTCACTTGTGACCGAGAAAAATGGCTATTTCCGCTCGCGCAAGCGCTCACGAAAAATAATTATTTGTCTCGGTCATTCATGAGATAATTTTCGGTATCCATTCAAAAACACTAGATACGAAACTGTTACTGCAAACAAAGACATATGTACTAAAATTCAAAGCAATAATTACAGTTTATTGAAATGCAAGATCTCTCAGGCAGCCTGTCACTATTATATGGAGGACAAATCAGATTTATTTATTTAATGGGGTTTAACGACACTTTCGACAGCCAAGGTCATCTTGTTCCGGTGTAACAGGAATGGAAGTCCGTAGGAACGTTAGTCCCTCTGGACTATTATTCCGCGGAATTATAGTCCTAGGTCTGACATTTCTAGGAATAGTAGTCCGACAGCAGACTACTATTCCTAGAAATGTTAGACCTAGGACTATAATTCCGCGGAATAATAGTCCAGAGGGACTAATTTTCCTACGGACTTCCATTCCTGTCACACCGGAACTAATCTGATTATCAGCTTATGCATACAAGACACTCTATAACATTCGGCCTGGCACAAAGGATGTTGTAATTTCTGCCTGAAGACTACAAAAATTAACATTCACGCTTTCATTCTATAATTTAAAAATTTGTCGTGCATTAGAAATTTGTTCTACGGAATGTCTCTGGAAAACCTGCCTATAACAGTCTCCCTAACTGACCTACCACGCACAAGTAGGGTGAGTACGCGCCACTGTGCTCCAGGTGGAATATTTGGATGAAGGCCGCAACAGATGACTCGAGTCAGGATCGAGCCTACGATCTTTTGATCTAAACTCCACTACTCTAACCACTGAGCCACAACGTACACGAACAAGCAAATAAAGTGATAGTATAAAATATTATATAATACCTTTTTAGATAGCGGGAAATGTCCAACAAATATTCTCCTGGTCTATTCTTATGATAGGTAAAGAGAATATCTGTCCCAAAGTGACTCGCATCAGGTACTGAGCTCGAACTTATATCACTGTGCGTTTTCGGCGTCTCCAATCAGGGTGGCGAGAGAAGGATGGGGCTTTTTATCCCCCCCCCCCCCGGTCGGGGAACGTTATGACCACCCCCTCCCCCTCCCTCCACACACACTCCACCACCACCACACACACCCTGGCGCGACCTATGTTCAGTCAAGGCCTGTAAATAAGCAGTCTGACATGCAAAATGAGGTCCCCAGAGGGTGAATTTGATGATGCTATCCCATAGAGAGGGCCCAGAGGGTGAATTTGATGATGCTATCCCATACAGTGGGCCAATTTATACTCTGGGAACCTCTTTATGTTTAGTTTTCAAACTCTGATTCAGATTGAGGTTCCCAGAGGATAAATTTAGTGATGCTAGCATCACTAAATTCACCCTCTGGGGACCTCATTTTGCAGATGACAGTCTGCTTATTTTCTGGCTTGGTTCAGTCACAATCCAAAGTAAAAGTGATTATTTTACTTACTATCAAGAAATGTTTTCAAGATCCTCTTGACAAAGAGGCGTTTAGCCTTGCTATCAACTGATAACAGATGTCCACCATTAGTTAAACAGGCATCTGCTGCCGTAGTCTGAACAACTGTCGATGATACCAACTTGAGACAAAGTTCTAACTCCCGTTCTTTGTAAAGCCTGTAGCTTTTCTCTTTTGGACAATCTAAAAAAAATCATATTAAAATTTGTCATCCTGCGTATACGCTTGTTAGACTTCTAAACCTCATGTCATAACTTTGTTCGTGCAAGGAAGGGTATGGATATACATTTGCCTTAACCCTTTACCTAACATGAAAAGCAGACGACACTTGCAAAAAATATTCTTGATCAACTAATTTTTTTCATTTTTTGTCTCAAAAACATAGGTTATGACCCCTCATTGGAACGAGCTCAAGGAGCTCGTTCCAATGAGGGGTCATAACCTATGTTTTTGAGACAAAAAATGAAAAAAATAATGAAAATTCATTGGCGAGTTTTGAGAATAGCGCTGGCCGGTTTTGGCCGTTACGTTGGGTAAAGGGTTATCCCTTTACATAACGTAACGGCAAAAACCGGCCAGCGCTATTCACAAAAATCGCCAAATAATTTTCAATATTTTTTTTCATTTTTTGTCTCAAAAACATAGGTTATGACCCCGTTTTGGAACGAGCTCGTCGTGCTTGTTCCAAAGAGGGATCATAGCCTGAGACAAAAAAATTAGTTATTCAAGAATTTTGTTGCAAGTGTCGTCTGCTTTTCATGTTAGGTAAAGGGTTAAAGCATAAATACACAGAGCGTCGCGGTGCGTGAATGAGTCCGTCAATACGGGGCGGATGCCAGCGCGGAAGAATCGAACGATAAGCAATTGTTATTTTTCATCCATCTTCAAACCCAAAGACTGTATCACAGGAATACCTACCTATGTATACTATATTTTAGAATGTCTGTCTGTCTGTCTGTCTGTCTGTCTGTCTGTCTCTGTCTGTCTGTCTGTCTGTCTGTCTGTCTGTCTGTCCGTCCGTCCGTCCGTCCGTCCGTCCGTCCGTCCGTCCGTCCGTCCGTCCGTCCGTCCGTCTCTCTCTCTCTCTCTCTCTCTCTCTCTCTCTCTCTCTCTCTCTCTCTCTCTCTCTCTCTGTTAATGAGTACGTTGAGCTTACCTCTTACTGGTCCATAAAAACTCCCAACATTTGCATCAGACATCGCCGTGTTCCTCGTATGACACACTTTGGTTGAGGCATCGAAATGAAAGGTGAGGCACTCGACGTTCTGAGAGCAGAATACTACACATTCTATTTCAGAATGCAACAACAGAGAGTTAGTTTGATTCGTGAAAGCTACGGTCTCATAATTCTTCACCAAGTTGCTGTATAATCTTTGCTTTGTATGAACAGAGACACATTGCCCAGGAATTATCGCACCAATCAAAACATACAATACAGCCATATACTTCTCAACAGAACTGTACGATAAGAACTCGATAACCATATTCACAAGACTAAACTGTGTATAGTCGAGTTGCATCTCAGCTATCCAAATTACATAATTTATCTCTTAAACTGAAAAGAAAAAGAATTTGTTACGTGAGCTTTCATAATGTGCATTATTTACAAATTAGACAATTTGCATGAATTGTATAATTTGTAAATAAATGCACATTATGAAAGTATGTTTTACATTATTTAATATTATTTTTCAAGCAAGTCCGAAAATAAGCAGACTGTCATCTGCAAAATGAGGTCCCCAGAGGGTGAATTTAGTGATGTTACCCTGCATAGCAGGGTAGCATCACTAAATTTACCCTCTGTGAACCTCAATCTGAATCAGGGTCTCGAAACTAAACAGAAAGTGGTACCCAGGGAATACATTGGCCCACTGTATGGGATAGCATCATCAAATTCACTCACTGGGGACATCCTTCTGCAAATGTCAGACTGTTTATTTTCAGACCTGTTTTCAAGCCGCATAATCAAATACAGTACGAGGAGCGCAGTGTACAAAATGGGCAAGAATACGTGGGCTAGAAATCAATTGTGATGTTACGCGTTTTTCAAAAATCGAGGAAAATCTTCAGATTTACCCGCATTTTCTAGCCAACTAAAAGATTAAGATGCATCTCAGTAAAGTGCACGAAAATGCTGAGATGTCAGTGTGCTCGAAAAATAGAGGAAGAAACATTTTCATGCTTCAATAAAGCGCACTAAAATGACGAGACGTTTCTGTTCAATTCTGGCCCCGCATTTTCAAACTTTGTCAACAACAGACGTACCTTCAGCCCAACCCTTCCCTTTGTATGGGAAAAATGGAAGCTTTGTATGGAAAATGTTGCAAAAAATCATTTATTTATTGGGGTTCAACGACATTATCGACAGCCAGGATCGCCTCGTGTCGGACAGTTTTACGGGTTGAGGGAGCCGGAGTACCCGGAGAGAACCACCGAACAATGGCGAGCAACTGCCAAACTCCCCAACGTAATAACTCCACGTAAGCAGGATTAGCATTGGTTGAAGACAAGTGCACCACTAATGTGCAGTACACCTTAGTATACAGCACCACCGTGACCCCCGCACGTGGACAATCGGGATTAAGTAGATCGAACCGTGCACCTTTCGGTTTGAAGTCCAATGCGGTACCCACGAGTCGTTGATTTAAAAACAAACGATGTCGAAACATTCATATATAAAAGCAAAAAGAATTTAATTGATTAAAGAAATTTTTTTTTTTAAATGTCTTTTCTAAAAATTATAGACGCCGAGAAGAGAGAGGAGATGCTTCAACGATTTCTCAAGACGGCGATACACACTAAAAACTAAAGTGTTAAAACTGACACTTTCAAGGTGTTAAACCCATTCTAACTCTTAGGGTTTGATTTTAACACTCAAAGTGCAATGCTTTAAGCACTTAGACATTACAATCGTCAGACATCTGAAATTTGAATGGTTGGCACTTCCCATGTATCTAGCATTGGTGGTTCTTCCAGAATCGTCCATAATTTGATTTGCGCTTGGTGGGTACATAATTAAAAGGACACAACGCAGGTGACGCGGATCAGGCTCGAGAGTTCGAGCCTGATCCGCGTCATCTGCGTTGTTTCCTTTTAACTGTCGCGACATTACACTTGTCAAGTGGTATTATTGTAACACCTGTCAAGTTCTGGGATATCTACACTTGAACAAAGTGCTAGTTCAGCACTTAGTAAGTGTTAAATACAGCACTTCAAGTGTAGTTTTTAACACTTTAGTTTTTAGCGTGTAGACGGTGGTAAGAAAGTCGCGATGGAAGCTGGTAATAAGATTGCGACAGAAGCTGATGAGAGAACTGTTAATTAAGTTCACAAGCTGATGAAGCCATCAAAATGAGCGAAACTGACTCTGAGATCGGAATAGATTTTATCGAAGGTGAAAGGTTCCCAAGGTGGTGATGTTGTGAAGATACTGGCCAAGAAATTAAATGGATCAGAATTGAAAGTAATTTTGAAAAAAAAAATAATTACAAAATATAATAAACAGCTGCGCCATGAGAACATGATACGCCCGTTATTAATTACAAGAGGGAACCACACAATATGAGTATACATGTGTACTTGTCAGGTTACATATACTTGCCACCAAAAAATCATGAAAATTGCTCAAAGTCCAACATGTGGAAAATTGCCTATATTTTGATGAATAAAGTCCCATAACTCTGGAATGACAAATCGGACAGCGACACAAATAGAAAGGGAGATTCCTTCTATCAACATATACTTGCAACCAAAAAATCATGAAAATTGCTCTGAGCATTTTCAAGTTATTGTTCGACATGTGAAAAATAAAGTCCCATAACTCTGGAATGACTAATCGAACGGCGACACCAACCGAAAGGGAGCTTTCTTCCATCAACATAAACCAGCTACCAAAAAATCGTGAAAATCTCTCGAAGCGTTCTCGAGTTATCGTACGACGTGTAAAAAATCAACAATTTTCTAAGTAATAAAGTCCCATAACTCTGGAATTACTAATCGAACGGCGACACTAAACGAAAGGAAGCTTCCCTCCATCGATATACACCACCTACCCAAAAATCACGAAAATCTCTCAAAGCGTTCTTCACTTATCGTACGACATGTGACCGGACGGACAGACGGACAGACGGACGGACGGACAGACAGACGGACAGCGGTATACCATAATACGACCCGTTTTTTTTCAAAACGGGCGTATGAAAAACTAAGTTCAAAATATACAAAAGTATAAAGAAGTAAGTCCAAAATACCAAAATATAAAAAAAACTAAAGCCAAAATATATAAAACTAAATTGAAGAGACGTAAAAAAGAAAACGATTACAAAAGTAATAAATATTAAAAAATGGAAATCAAAGATTTATCATGGAACGAAACGAAGATCAAGAGATCAAATCATTCGTTATTTCCGAGAAGCATGAGAGGATTGATCATGGGAAAAACGAATTGTGGAAAAATTAATCTGTTGATGAATCTATTGTTGTGACCCGATTGGTTGGATTACGATAGATTATTCATGTTCGGCAAGAGTTTTTTTTAACCCTTTTCCAATGTAACAGCCAAAACCAGACAACGTCATTCTCAAAAATCACTAATTAATTTTCATTTAGAGTTTTTGATCATCAGGACAAAACAGACAAATGCGAGGTGTCACTCACGACACTCTTGGAAGAGATATCGAGCGAGCCCGGAAGTAATAAAAAAAAATAGGATGTGGAACAGGGGGGGGGGGGGGGGCACTAAAAATTTGCAAGACGTGACGTCCTATTTTTTATTCAGCTCCTTTTTACACCCACCCACCCCTACATGCAAATTTTCTACTACCGTTCTCAGACACCCACTCCCCACTCTCCCATTAAAATCTAAAATAAACTTATAAACTTAATAGACACATGTGTCTTTAGGGGGTTTCATAATGTTCTTAAACTGGTACCACCAATTTAAAACTCTGTGGGCCCCAATCTACAAATGACAAGCTGTTCATTATCAGGCTTGGCCAGAGCAGGTGTACATATACGGGAACAAATTTTCATTTGAATCGTTCTGTCAGTATTCTCGGGTGTTTGCTACTTTCCTCTTCTATCCATACAAATTCTATTAATAAATAAATAACTTGGGTTGAATTTAGTGCATCAGAGAGAATTTTCCCAAAATATTGTCTGCACATTTTCTATATTTAGAACATGACATCCACCCCCTACTAACGTGTGACATTTTCCCAGATTAAGCCCAATATTCTCACATATAAAGCTTCCTGATGTTGTATTTATGTTAAGAGTGTGATGTACAACATCATCTTTAAGGTTTGAAACACAAATGATGGTATATATTAGCTGATATATTGATATATTTTTAAAAAATTCAAAAAATTGCACAAGTTGGAAATGCACATTTTTGGCGCACTCAAGAGACCCACTCACCCCCACGTCACGTCTTGCAAATTTTTGGTTTTGTTGTAAAAACCTAATAAAATTCTTTAACAGTTTTCTCAAGCAATAAGTTTTTTTCTAGGAGTCTTATTTTAGACTATGATGCAATATCCGAGCAACATTTCAAGGCAGATCACTCTAAACTAAATATTTAGTTCCGTGAGACCATAAAAGAGAACGCAAATTTCTTGCGGTTGTTTTGTCCAATCTCAAGAATTTGAATCGCATCTACGATGATCACGTTGCAAAAAAGAATTCAAGGGATATTGTAAGGCGACGAGAGAACGAGGACCTCATAATTTCGAAACATTTTGCTTGATGCTGAAATCTTCTTCGGAACGATCGCATTTCAAAATAATAGGCTTTCGAATCGACAAAGACCATAGAAATCGGTCTTTTTATATCCGATTTCTATGACAAGAACGGTTCACAAGAAAAGAATCCATTCGTATTCGATCATGTGAACGTGAGGAACATGCACGTGATGCTCAATGCATCCAGATATCCCGTCATAGATTATAACGCCTCCTTTGAGAAGAATTCTTTTGTAGGATGTGCGTCGATGGGGCGGACTTCAGATTTAAATATCATCATCTGGACGAATTGATAAGCAATCTCAATGTCATCTTAAGGAATACAAGATGCATTAACCCATATACGTCTACGACGTCCGAAAACAGAGTGAGAGACTCAAAAATAGTGTCTTAGACATTCCGATCAAGATGCAGTTCAATGGGAACACATCCACACGAACAGAAGCTTTTGTTCCAGTCATGTCAGAAATTTCAATCATATGGAAATTAAATGTCTGTCCTTATGTAAATAAAAAAAACCCGAAAATTATATGGTATATTAAATTAAAATAAAAATTGTTTTAAAAAAAATTATATATTTTATTGAATAAATAAGAGACAATAAAAAATTACTTATGCTTTTTTTTACAAAATTAAATTTGAGGGTTTTTTGAGCGCGAGCGCCAAGGGAGATAATCAACAAATGTTATTTGGGTTTTTCTATTTCTGTTTTCAAAGGATATTATTTGATCAAGAGATACAAACCAGAAGTCACAGTTTTGGGATTAAACGAAACGGTTTTGAAAATTCTGTCTCCCAGATTGACTCGCAAAGGCTTGGTGAATGCATTCGAACTAAGATATTAATTCTCTGCCTTCTCAGTGTAAAACATTTCGCTTTCTCTCTCATCTTTCACGACACTGACTTTTTCCTTGTTCACTTTGTCGATAGAAGTCAAACACATTCAAATGTTTTTTGCTCTATCGGCATGGAATAACAATTCTCTCATTGCAGAGGCCCACCTCCTTTGTTTCCGAAAGACCATTTCGATTTATCCGAATCTAATGTACCACTGTCTTCGGCCCATATCGTTGTCAACTGTCTCGCATATTTTATTTTTACTACCACCGAGATCAGATTGCAGGCCTTAGTCATGTGTATGGGATCCTGTAGATTCACGATTCTATGACTTCCCATGATTAGCATACATTCCATCTTATCGCCTGTTTTACACAATTTGGTGCCATCTACAAAGCCCCTGCTGACTGCACCCAATCCAACATAGTTGATTGACGGGGTAAAACAAAACGAGACAGAACTCTTGGGATGTTAATATAACACAACAACTACCTGCTGTCTGGATCAACTACATTTAACTTGAATTTAACACTTGCCATATGCCATTCTATTTTATTTATTATTTTGATTGTCTAGGGGATGACAGGAAGACAGTCACAAGGCTACGTCATTCCCCACAGTATACATTTATACATCATTCAATAATTTTCTAACTTTACTCTCTCTCTCTCTCTCTCTCTCTCTCTCTCTCTCTCTCTCTCTCTCTCTCTCTCTTTCTCTCTCTCTCTCTCTCTCTCTCTCATTTGTATTCGTATGCTGTGAAATAAAGATTGAATTGAATTGCATTGAATTGAATCCGAATTCCGGGTCGGACCGAATAGTTTTCTGACCATCGATTCTGGACTCCACCATTCCTCCCGTTTTTATGCAGATATACACAGGACGACACGCGCGTGTGATTGGGTTAATCGATATGGCACGAGTGCCAGCACGGAAGTATAAAACGAGAGGCCGCAGTACCATATCGATTAACCCATTCACACGCGTGTCGTTGTGTTTATTACACGCCCTCACGTCTATAAAAAATAATTATTAGAAGGACACTCCGCAATGATAATAATGAATAACTACGAACAAAAACAACACATTTTATCGTCAACCAAAT
The DNA here is from genome assembly GCA_031216915.1 of Pictodentalium vernedei. Classification (NCBI taxonomy): domain Eukaryota; kingdom Metazoa; phylum Mollusca; class Scaphopoda; order Dentaliida; family Dentaliidae; genus Pictodentalium; species Pictodentalium vernedei. The sequence goes on from CM062288.1 coordinate 99,942,594, forward strand.
TTGCGAGGGGGGACCCGTGTTACTCTTTCGTCCCATGAGTTTCAATGTGTTCTATGTGCCTACTGGCACATAGAACACATTGGAACTCATGGGACGATTTTCAGCTATCGCTAACGATTCCAATTGTAATTGCTTTGCACGATTTGTAGAAAATTCCAGTGATAGTCCGCTTCTATTTAAAAATAGTCCCTCAACGATTTTCGTTCCGCACATTTATGCGGAACATATTTTCATTTTCCGCACGGTTTAGTGTTGTTGTGGAAGGGGACTGCATAGAACAGGCGTGTAATAAATAAATCATTCACATGCGTTTCGAGTTAGGTCTGAGATTTTGACAGGGCAGAATCGATGTAGCCTTTATTGACCGCAGTCGATTTCGAATCTTCATCTTCAATTTATTGAAAGATTAATAGTCTCGTTCAATTGGCATGTTAATCGGTTTTCTACTTGCTCATCGCCTCAATTATCGTTCGTTCTTTAGCATCCACGTATATCTTAAATGCCGCATATCTGGGATCCACGGGTTAGGCTAGATTGGATATCTCATTAGCATTTACATTCAGTTCAGAATTCATGGTCTTGTTGATATAATGTTCTCTCAGAGGGTTACTGAAACGTATGTCGAAATTGTCAGCATAATATTTTGTGGTGGCATCGGGTCGATCCATGGGATTGAAGACGTTCACCAATCATTTCGGTTTCAAATTTAGATCATCATTCGAGTTTCTATCCTTGTAATTATCTCTCAAGCATCTCTCGAAATCGGCATCTCCCTTATCCGCATAATTTTTAATTGTGACCTCACTGAGATCAACCGGTTCGAGAAGATTAAAAAGCTTATGAGAATTCATGTTCAACAGCCCTTTTCAAAGTCCATATGTCCTCACGAAATGATCGTTCCAGTAAGTCTCAGATATTCTGATGTTTTCCAGTGATTTTCACTTGTTCGTGAGTTCAAAAACTCTCTTTTGAAATCGGTTTTGGCCAGCATTCTCAAGCGAGTGTTGTGACCGATATACTCTTTTATCCAGTGACTCTCTTCGAATCTGATGACATGGTGTATATCGACTAATCTCATACCGTAATCTAATGTATACATTCAAATCTTCACAGTAGACTACATGTTTCATTTGTCGTTTAATTTTGAACGTGTTTATCCACTCCATTCACTTCTAATCATTCTGGTGGTAGTGGGGAAGCATTATGCTCGTCATGTAATAATGCTGGGTAATCTAGGTCCACTTCAAAATGATAGTGTCTGCACTTGTCGATCTCTTTTCGTTTCATCACTTATTTGAATATTCCAGTTGGTAACCGATGACTCATAGCCCAACCATATAAATTATTGGTATTTATCCCATAAATGGAAGTTTAATCTAACAATAAAAATCTTGGATAAACTTTTGCTTTATTCACCTAGTAGCAGCTCCTAGTAGGGTGATAAATTTTCCCCGTAGGTTTAACACTGAAAGAATTTATTCCTGTAGTAGAGACGGATTTGTTGACCTCTGACCTCTACCGCATTCGTGTTGTCATGACCCGTTTTACGTTTGTGTGAGACAAAATGAACCGACGTTTATTAAACGTTGACCGTCGCTGAAATGTTTAGTTTTAGAATATATGCTCTGTCTAATAATAAAACGAATAACAATTAACAAAGAAAACAAAAAGTAAACCAATCGAAATCAAACGTTGAAAAGCATATAAGTTCGCTTCTGAAAAGCAGGGGCATGATGAGTGATGTTTCATTTTCCAAATTAGGAAAGTGTAAATAAACAAAGGCGCGTGCCGTCTGCTTTGTTTATAAAACTCAAGTTGAATCGACGACGAAAAAAACAACAATAAACAAAGAAATTAAGAAAGGTAAACATTGTTCATTTAATAAAGTATTTTTGCAACTTTAGCTCAAGTTTGTAGGGGAATTATTTTAAAACAGAAATGTATCACTGCGCCTTGTTTATTTTTGGCAGTTTTGCTTGTCGATCGAATTGGACCAAAGTGCTCCGCACTTCTCGCAGTGTTTTGCTGCGAGTAACAGGACGACTTCGCCGCGACTGCCCTATAAATTATTTATGGGATAAACAAAATTAAACAAAATAAACGTATGGTGTTTTCAAGTAAAAAAAAATATTCTACTCGTAGGATTAAGAATGAAACTGACTCGCCAGAGGCAAGTCGCTTTCATTCTTAATCCTTCTCGTAGAATAAATTTTTTACATGAAAACACTGTACGTTTATTCTATATGTAAATACGCTATGTATTTACTTGGTTTATTCGAAGCGAATTCTTCCCTGTAGTGATTAGTCACTTTCGTGTATCTATGAGATTATTATTATCCCGGTGGGGGTTGGGGTGAGATGGGGAAATCTCTCCTGGGGGCAAGATATTTGGGCCAGACACGAGACTTGCCGAGTGTTTGGACCAAATATCTTGTCACGAGGGTGATATTTCCCCATCTCACACCCACCCCATCAGGGGTAATTCCCCCGCCCACACACACCAAAACACCATGACGTCATCGAAACAGTACCCAGTACGTGCAGCTATATCGAACAATTTTGTTGTCCGTTTCTGAAAAAAAAACTGATTTGCTTATCGGAAAGAGCGCACAAAAGTTCTGAAAATACCACGAAATTAAATACCAACGTCGGTAAGACAGGGATTAAATATTTGTAGCGAAATGAAAATCACCACATTCCGATGACGTCAGTCGGGCGCGTGCATCAATTGATCGATGGAAATTCCGCACAGTCATTTGACATTATTTGCTTTCCATATTTGTGCTCCTTCAACTGTCTATCATGCGATGATTAAATAGTCCGTGCGCTCATTAAATATGTTAATAAGCCGGTCACGTCGGTCATGTGAGATAGATATCTAGACACTCATATCTTGCATTTTAAGTGGGCGGAGAAATCGTGTATGCTCCACCTTCAACAGCTCTTTCAAACATGAGCAACATATTCATGTCAGATTACAATTCCAATTGGATTTTGGTCAGTTTCAATAGAGATTCCCAAGCAGTCCAGGCGGCTTGTAATACCAAGCTGGATCTAAATCGTAATGTGCAGAATAGACCTTTCGAAAAATTTCGAACACATTGGATAAGAGAAGCACGTCAGTTTTCAGATATAAATCATGATTATCTTTCGTGGATTTCATGTCAACTAACGTTCACACTTTTGACCGTGCACATAATCGATGTCGGAAATATGAGCGTCAATCGGTCTCGAATAAAAGTCTTCTCAGTTGGGTAATGGGGCTCGTCGTATCTTTCCAAACCGCCCATGTGATCGTATGCATTGACGCCTTTCCTCAAGACCCAATCTAACTGCTGTTCGTTTCCGAAGCGATCAGTCGTGATTTTAAAGTCACTCTTCTCTAAACTACCGACTTGTATTTCGAGACTTTCAGACATAATACTGTCTGTGAAACATATTTTTCGTTTGATTAGTACTTCTTTTTATTCCAAAGTCTGTCCATCTATTTTTCCCTCTTATCTACAATCGTCCATTTAGCAAAAGAAATGCATTTTTCTTTGCTTTTCATGAAGTGATCTGGGTCGTCGCATCACGTCTCGTTGAGGAGGTAAGATCGCCGGATCAAACGAGCTGCCTGTGGCAGATCGTTTGATCCGACGATCTAACCTTCTCAAGTCGACGTGATACCACGATCCAGATCACTTCACTGTAGCAATAATATGTATAAACAACATGTGAATGGCTACAGGGATGTGAAAATATTTGTATAGTTCTTTCATATTTAATTTCTTCTTGTCAGATAATAAGAGCTGCAGATAATATGCATTAAAATGTATGGACTTTTTAACTCTGTGAATCAGAAATCCCCGTGAAAATCCTTGGAGGCCGAGCAGCATTTGTTTAATGTAGTGGACAGGTTCTACTCCACTTGTAGAACAGGGCCCAGAACCAACGCCTGTGATGATAGTCAAACCAAGGTAGGCATCATACTTATAAAACTACCTAAACTTGAAATTATATCTATGTTACGGTTACAATATTATTTGTTTGTTTATTGGTGTTTAAGGTCACATACTTATGCACAATGGCTAATCGTGACAGTTTTTAGGGGTAGAGGAAGCCGGATTATCCGGAGAGAACCACCGAGCATCGACAAGAAACTGTCAGCTCCTCAACATTCTAACTCAGTTCAAGCTCCGCTTAAGCAGGGTTACAGCGGTTGAAGACATATGCACCACCGACGTGCAGTACGCCTTAGTACACGGCGTCATCGTTCCCCCATGTAGGCAACCGGGATAAAGTGCCTTGCCCAAGGACACAACGCGGGTCGTCCCGGATGGGGATCAAACTCTGGACCTCTAGCATAGAAGTCCAACAGTCTACCATTGAGCCACCGCGCTCCCGCGGTTACGATAAAGCTTTAGCTGTTCAAACTGACATTAAATACACAGAACGACACAAGCGTGTGAATTGGTAAATCCATATGGCACGAGTACCAGCGCGGAAGGATAAAAAGAAAGGCCTTCAGCGATGGCATAAGCTAGCGATTCAACTATGGTACAAACTAGCGATTCAAATTGTAATTGCGTTGCACGATTTGTAGAAAATTCCAGTGAAATTTCGTATCTATTTAAAAATAGACCGTCAACGATTTCCGTTCCGCACATATGTGCGGAGCAGATTTTCAATTTCCGCATGGTTTAGTGTTGCTGTAGATGGGGATTACATAGAACAGGTGTGTAATAAAACCCAATATGCATTAACTTGAACCCGCTTTTGTGAGTCTGGTTTATGATACGTCGTTACTTCAAATAGTCTCTTGCGCAGCCCACTAGATATTCACCTAGAGGCGAATACCCAGTGAGCTACCCAGGAGACTATACTCCATATAGTTTACGGCTGTCCAGGAATTCTGAAAAGCCCTATTATTAAATTACCATTCTCATGAAAACAGAGTAGAAAAAAATATATTCGACAACATTTAATGATTGTAGGGTCTTGTGAATCTCAAATTTCGGATCGAATCGAATTCCGAATCGAATCAGAACAACGATTTCGAATTTAATCGAATGAAATCTCGAATCGAATCTTACCGCTCTCCGGGTTGTAAATAATGCACCTTCTTACTCTTCCAAATATTCGCAGTCTCCTCCTAATGGCGCCCCGTCTTTTTGGTCATCAAAAAAGGAAGAAAACGAAATATTCCAGAATCGAAGTAGTTTCGGAAGCGAAACCTCCTTGAACTCTCTTCTATTACCAGGTCCCCCATAGAGGAGACCTGGCGATAGAAGAAAAGATTTAAGATAAGAATCTCGGTCTGGAACATCTGGACAATTCTAAAATGTTTCAATCAGAGCGACTCCAATCGAACCGAATCACCGAAACATTTTCGAATCGAATCGAATTTCAATGATTCGCATGGCCCTGGATAATCGATTCTGCAATGTCCTTATAATCAGATAATCATATGTAAAACCGGAAGATCCAATCTGTTCCAATGTTTTTTTTTGTGTCTGCGCGGTTGACGGGCACTACGCACTACAGAACAAAAGATTGGATTCCAAAGAAAATTATATTTTCACCAGCAGAGAAAATGGGTTTTTTTCCGTCTCCACAGATAGAGCCTTGCTTACCGGAATTGATATCCGCAAATCGAATTGCACGTTCGATGCCGATATCGACATTGAATCCCAATTATCGGAAATGAAGCGAAACAATTTTCGTGAAATCACTTGTTATTTTACCAAAGTAACTTATCGCCAAACTTGCATATCCTTGCGGTTTGCAGGTGCGGCAGACAACATGAGTACTCGAGTAAAGAGGTCGTGGGATTCCCGCACTCCACTTTTTCCAGTATGAAGAGAGTGGATTGCAACTAAATCACAAGTACACTTTTCGTGCACAATTAAACGAACAAATGACACGTTAACAATTTACCTAATGTAGCGGCTGAAACAAATTCCGCCATTCAAATGTGATTTTTTTAACCCTTTACCCAACAAATCGGAGCATCCATCCGCTTAATTTGCAAATTGAGCAGTTGAACAATTTTTTTATAGAAATTAATAAACCCATATCCTGTGACGGCTCATTAGTTCAACCTCGTTGGGCTCGTTCGAATGAGGGGTCATATGATATGGTTTTGTTGATTTTTTTGGAAAAATTAATTAAAAAAACCTTAAAAGAATAAACTTTATATCCTGTGTGTTGAAGAGGATTAGCTCTTGTCTCAGTGTGGCAGTGCGCGAAAATTTTAAAAAACCCATTAATTTAAATTAATTTTTATCATTTATTTTTTTTAATTTTCAAAATGCCCCAGAATGTTAAAGAGGATTTTAAATATTTACTGCTACAGGTTTACTTTATTTGTGCGCGCTGTATCTTTGCGACTTGCACAAAGAGAAAATTTGGTTCCTCCGTGATCCAAAACTGAGTCTTCAGTTTATCCTGGTATGGGAATAAAATCTGGTTACGTGGAACCAAACATACACATATTTTGGTTTTTCAATCTTTCGTATTAAATGGACTGTCAAAGACTTTGGATATTGTATTGTAGGGTCTTTTTTATTGGGATTTCTGGGATAACCTTCAATGAAAAAGAATATATAACGTCACATATTTATTTACAAGCACTGGTCAAACTACTGATGGTGATTTGGCCAGTGCAATATAAAACTAAATTGAAGAAACGTAAAAAAGAACATGATTACAAAAGTAATAAAAAAAATAAAAATTAAAAAATGGAAATCAAAGATTTATCATGGAACGAAACGAAGATCAAGAGATCAAATCATTCGTTATTTCCGAGAAGCATGAGAGGATTGATCATGGGAAAAACGAATTGTGGAAAAACTAATCTGTTGTGGTTGGATTACGATAGATTATTCATGTTCGGCAAGAGTTTCTTTTAACCTTTTTCCAACGTAACGGCCAAAACCGGACAGCGCCATTCTCAAAAATCGCCAATTAATTTTCATTTTTTGTCTCAAAAACATAGGTTATGACCCCTCTTTGGAACGAGCTCGTTGAGCTCGTTCCCATGAGGGGCCATAACCTATGTTTTTGAGACGAAAAAAATAAAAACATTAGTTATTCAATTTTTTTTTTTTTGCAAGTGTCGTCTGCTTTTCGTGTTACGTAAAGGGTTAACCCGAATAAAAATTATTGTAAGAAGCTCTGAACGAGAAATTACCGAAGGGTCTGAGAGTGAGAGTTTTTTGATCATCAGAACAAAACAGACAAATGCGAGGTGTCACTCACGACACTCTTGGAAGAGATATTGAGAGAGCTCGGAAGTAATAACAAAAATCGGATGTGGAAATGTCATTTCTGCGAAATGAGAACGACGTACCCGATCCCAGAGATTTGATATCGGAAAAAAAGTCTGATAATCTTCGATGATATGTTGTTAGAGAAACAGAATCGATGTAAATCATATTACTTTCGTGGTGGTCATAGCAACGTGGATTGTTTCTGCCTGTCTCAAATTTAGTCAAAATTAGATTACCGAGCCAGATCATAAGAGAGAACGCAATTTTCTTGCGGCTGTTTTGTCCAATCTCAAGAATTTGAATCACATCTACGATGATCACGTTGCCAACGACGTTTGCAAAAAAGAATTCAAGGGATATTGTAAGGCGACGAGGGAACGAGGACCTCATAATTTCGAAACATTTCTGTTGGAAACTGGTGCTGAAGTCTTCTTCGGAACGCTCGCATTTCAAAATAATAGGCTTTCAAATCGACAAGAACGGTTCACAAGAAAAGAATCCATTCGTATTCGATCCTGTGAACGGGAGGAACATGCACGTGATGCTCAATGCATCCAGATATCCCGTCATAGATTAAAGCGCCTCCTTTGAGAAGAATTCTTTTGTAGGATATGCGTCGATGCAGCGGACTTCAGATTTAAATATCATCATCTGGACGAATTGATAAGCAATCTGAATGTCATCTTAAGAAATACAAGACGCACTAACCAATAAACGTCTACGATGCCCGAAAACAGAGTGAGAGACTCAAAAATAGTGCTTAGACATTCCGGAAGATCAAGATGCAGTTCAATGGGAACACATCCACACGAACAGAAGCTTTTGTTCTTGTCAAGTCAGACATTTCAATCATATGAAAATTAAATGTCTGTCCTTATGTAAATAAAAAAAACGAAAATTATATGGTATATTAAATTAAAATAAAAATTGTTTTAAAAAAAATTATATATTTTATTGAATAAATAAGAGACAATAAAAAATTGCTTATGTTTTTTTTTTTACAAAATTAAATTTGAGGGTTTTTTGAGCGCGAGCGCCAAGGGAGATAATCAACAAATGTTATTTGGGTTTTTCTATTTCTGCTTTCAAAGGATATTATTTGATCAAGAGATACAAACCAGAAGTCACAGTTTTGGGATTAAACGAAACGGTTTTGAAAATTCTGTCTCCCAGATTGACTCGCAAAGGCTTGGTGAATGCATTCGAACTAAGATATTAATTCTCTGCCTTCTCAGTGTAAAACATTTCGCTTTCTCTCTCATCTTTCACGACACTGACTTTTTCCTTGTTCACTTTGTCGATAGAAGTCAAACACATTCAAATGTTTTTTGCTCTATCGGCATGGAATAACAATTCTCTCATTGCAGAGGTCCACCTCCTCTGTTTCTGAAAGACCATTTCGATTTATCCGAATCTAATGTACCACTGTCTTCGGCCCATATCGTTGTCAACTGTCTCGCATATTTTATTTTTACTACCACCAAGATCAGATTGCAGGCCTTAGTCATGTGTATGGGATCCTGTAGATTCACGATTCTATGACTTCCCATGATTAAATACATTCCATCTTATCGCCTGTTTTACACAATTTGGTGCCATCTACAAAGCCCCTGCTGACTGCACTCAATCCGAATTCCGAGTCGGACCGAATAGTTTTCTTACCATCGATTCTGGGCTCCACCATTCCTCCTGTTTTTTATGCAGATATACACAGGACGACACGCGCGTGTGATTGGGTTAATCGATATGGCACGAGTGCCAACACGGAAGGATAAAACGAGAGGCCGCAGTGCCATATCGATTGACCCATTCACACGCGTGTCGTTCTGTGTTTATTACACGCCTTCACGTCTATAAGAAAACAATTATTAGAAGGACATTCCGCAATTCATTTGACGGCTACCAATAAAAACAACACATTTTATCGTCAACCAAATTTGCGAGGGGGACCCCGTGTTACTCTTTCGTCCCATGAGTTTCAATGTGTTCTATGTGCCTACTGGCACATAGAACACATTGGAACTCATGGGACGATTTTCAGCTTTCTCTAACGATTCAAATTGTAATTGGTTTGCACGATTTGTAGAAAGTTCCAGTGAAAGTCCGCTTCTATTTAAAAATAGTCCCTCAACGATTTTCGTTCCGCACATATATGCGGAACAGATTTTCATTTTCCGCGCGGTTTAGTGTTGTTGTGGATGGGGATTACATAGAACAGGCGTGTAATAAATAAATCATTCACATGCGTTTCGAGTTAGGTCTGAGATTTTGACAGGGCAGAATCGATGTAGCCTTTATTGACCGCAGTCGATTTCGAATCTTCATCTTCAATTTATTGATAGATTGATGGTCTTGTTCAATTGGCATGTTAATCGGTTTTTTACTTTATCATCGCCTCAATTATCGTTCGTTCTTTAGCACCCGCGTATATCTTAGATGCCGCATATCTGGGATTCATGGGTTAGGCTAGATTGGATATCTCATTCGCATTTACATTCAATTCAGAATTCATGGTCTTGTTGAGATAATGATCTCTCAGAGGGTTACTGAAACGTATGTCGAAATTGTCAGCATAATATTTTGTGGTGGCATCGGTTCGATCCATGGGATTGCAGGGGTTCACCAATCATTTCGATTTCAAGTCTAGATCATCATTCGAGTTTCTGTCCTTGTAATTATCTCTCAAGCATCTCTCGAAATCTGCATCTCTCTTATCCGCATAATTTTTAATTGTGACCTCACTGAGATCAACCGGTTCGAGAAGATTAAAAAGCTTATGAGAATTCATGTTCAACAGTCCTTTTCAAAGTCCATATGTCCTCACGAAATGATCGTTCAAGTAAGTCTCAGATATTCTGATGTTTTCCATCGATTTTCAGTTGTTCGTGAGTTCAAAAAATCTCTTTTGAAATCGGTTTTGGCCAGCATTCTTAAGCGAGTGTTGTGACCGATATACTCTTTCATCCAGTGACTCTCTTCGAATCTGATGACATGGTGTATATCGACTAATCTCATACCGTAATCTAATGTATAAATTCAAATCTTCACAGTAGACCACATGTTTCATTTGTCGTTTAATTTGGAAAGTGTTTATCCACTCCATTCATTTCTAATCATTCTGGTGGTAGTGGGGAAGCATTATGCTCGTCATGTAATAATGCTGGGTAATCTAGGTCCACTTCAAAATGATAGTGTCTGCACTTGTCGATCTCTTTTCGTTTCATCACTTATTTGAATATTCCAGTTGGTAACCGATGACTCATAGCCCAACCATATAAATTATTGGTATTTATCCCATAAATGGAAGTTTAATCTAACAATAAAAATCTTGGATAAACTTTTGCTTTATTCACCTAGTAGCAGCTCCTAGTAGGGTGATAAATTTTCCCCGTAGGTTTAACACTGAAAGAATTTATTCCTGTAGTAGAGACGGATTTGTTGACCTCTGACCTCTACCGCATTCGTGTTGTCATGACCCGTTTTACGTTTGTGTGAGACAAAATGAACCGACGTTTATTAAACGTTGACCGTCGCTGAAATGTTTAGTTTTAGAATATATGCTCTGTCTAATAATAAAACGAATAACAATTAACAAAGAAAACAAAAAGTAAACCAATCGAAATCAAACGCTGAAAAGCATATAAGTTCGCTTCTGAAAAGCAGGGACATGATGAGTGATGTTTCATTTTCCAAATTAGGAAAGTGTAAATAAACAAAGGCGCGTGTCGTCTGCTTTGTTTATAAAACTCAAGTTGAATCGACGACGAAAAAAACAACAATAAACAAAGAAATTAAGAAAGGTAAACTTTGTTCATTTAATAAAGTATTTTTGCAACTTTAGCTCAAGTTTGTAGGGGAATTATTTTAAAACAGAAATGTATCACTGCGCCTTGTTTATTTTTGGCAGTTTTGCTTGTCGATCGAATTGGACCAAAGTGCTCCGCACTTCTCGCAGTGTTTTGCTGCGAGTAACAGGACGATTTCGCCGCGACTGCCCTATAAATTATTTATGGGATAAACAAAATTAAACAAAATAAACGTATGGTGTTTTCAAGTAAAAAAAAATATTCTACTCGTAGGATTAAGAATGAAACCGACTCGCCAGAGGCTCGTCGGTTTCATTCTTAATCCTTCTCGTAGAATAAATTTTTTACATGAAAACACTATACGTTTATTCTATATGTAAATACGCTATGTATTTACTTGGTTTATTCGAAGCGAATTCTTCCCTGTAGTGATTAGTCACTATGTGTATCTATGAGATTATTATTATCCCGGTGGGGGTGGGGGTGAGATGGGGAAATCTCTCCCGGGGGCAACATATTTGGGCCAGACACGAGACTTGCCGAGTGTCTGGATCAAATATCTTGTCACGAGGGTGATATTTCCCCATCTCACACCCACCCCATCAGGGGTAATTCCCCCGCCCACACACACCAAAACACCCTGACGTCATCCAAACAGTAACCAGGGGCACGTGCAGCTATATCGGAACAATTTTGTTGTCCATTTCTGAAAAAAAACTGATTTGCAAATCGGAAAGAGCGCACAAAAGTTCGGAAAATACCACGAAATTAAATACCAACGTCGGTAAGACAGGGATTAAATATTTGTAGCGAAATGAGAATCACCTCATTCCGATGACGTCAGTCGGGCGCGTGCATCAATTGATCGATGGAAATTCCGCAGTCATTTGACATTATTTGCTTTCCATATTTGTGCTTCATCAACTGAATGAATGAAAGGTTTTAGCGCGCCGAAGGCGCGCAGGGACGATGTGGGATTTACAAATCCCTTGCGACCCGGTTAACCTTATTTTATTCCACTTGGATCACACAGGCCTAGCTTTCCTATTGCCCAAAATGGAGTCTGAGGGGGGTATGCACGCGGTTAGAATACCCGACAGTTTACGTTGGAGTGTTAGATGGTCAATACTCAATCCCTCAAGGCCTTTAAAACTATTAGAGAGTGGGCTCTATTCGGTTCCATTTCGGCGATGGTAGAGTCCCACCATGGTGGCGAGCCAGAATGTAATGTTGTGCAATGGCAAGTTTAAGGGAAGAAGAGAAAAGAAAACCAAACAGCTACGCCGGTTTGGTAGCGGCCCCGGTATATGACCATAGCGGTTACAAAAAAGAAGTGGAGAAAGCTCCAACAGTTTAGTTTTGAAAAACCGGGAGTCATCCATCAAGCCTTCTGGGAGATAGGATGCCGTATGTGATTTTGAGGTATCTGGTTATCCTTCGGGAATTTCAAATGACCTCCTCCACCCCCGCCCCCCCCCCCCCACCAAAAAAAAACACAAAAACACCCTCTCACTGACACACACCCTCAAGCCCTTAAAAGGGCTGTTAAATCTTTATTCAAACGTTTATTTATATAAAATGAACACTCGTCCCCAGCCAGACAAGCTTGTTTCAATCCTTGCCTAGTGTTTGGTGGTTTCTTGTATATGTTGCAGAAAGGTAGGTTGCACCAATTCCACTTGTTTCAATCCTTGCCTAGTGTTTGGTGGTTTCTTGTATATGTTGCAGAAAGGTAGGTTGCACCAATTCCTTCTACGCTTTGTCTACCATTTCCATACGTCTTCTTCTAAGAGTGTTGCAAGAAAATTTGAGAATGTTCAATTAGAAAAGTTATAGGAAGAGAGAAAGATAGGTATCCGCTATTGGATACTGTGCCTGCTGTGTGATTGTTGCTACGGATGGGGTAAGGGGTGTTCCTTCAACTGTCTATCATGCGATGATTAAATAGTCCGTGCGCTCATTAAATATGTTAATAAGCCGGCCACGTGGGTCATGTGAGATATATATCTATCTCACATGGCCTTCTCACATGAGGCAGAAAAACAGCTCAGGCAGAAAAACAGCTTAACTGTGGCCTTCTACCAGAAAGGGCTGCCTTCACCGACTCAGCTAAAAATTACATCAGGATAAAATACTGTTATAAAAACTAAATAATAAATAGGGAACGAGAAGGTGAATAAACAGGTAGAAAAACAGCTTAACTGTGGCCTTCTACCAGAAAGGGCTGCCTTCACCGACTCAGCTTAACATTAAAACTTGAGATTGAACAAGATGTGCTACTTTTATCTTTACAGTTTACATACTTTAATGAAAACTAATTCTACCTTCTTCTTTTAAGCAGGTACACAGAAGATGCTTTTTGACCAGCACCTCAATAACCGCTACAGACAGTCTAACCGTTATGGAAACAGCCACCCCCACGGTTTCTGAACAACCTCCGCTCCATCCCTAAAAGTGGTCGACCACTTTAAGGGAGGCGAGCGTTGCTCCTGCGTCCCGCCTCTGCCCCTTTTTGTAAGCGCATTGCGCATCTTTTTGTCCCAACCCAATAGAATTACAATGCAGGCCTGCCCCGAACCAGGGAAGTTCGGGTCTTCTTCTTGGTGGTCCCCGAAAGGGGTCGTTGTTGTTTCCTTCAAAGACATCCTATCAAACACAGACAGCCTGAGGCAGATTATACTTGCCAGTGATGGCCATCACTCAAAATCATCCTCGAAGCGGCAGACTATACTTGCCCGAAAATCCAGATCGACTGCACCCTCGGGGAGAGGTAGTACCTTTGTGAAAGGACCCAACCTCCCACACTGGTCCTCACCCGAGGGTTCAACCGACATCAGCCAACGAGACCGCCCAACCACAAGTGGACACAACTGGAGACACCTGCCGAGTACCGGAACCTTTTTCCTCCTTCAACACGCCAAGACATGTGACATCCAATCATATACAGTTACCGAGGGTCGAAAGGAGCTTGTCCCCCATACCGTCCCTGCGCGCCTTCGGCGCGCGAAACCATTCCTTTCGGCTTCTTCTCACATGAGACACGCATATCTTGCATTTGAAGTGGGCGGAGAAATCGTGTATGCTCCACCTCCAACAGCTCTTTCAAACATGAGCAACATATTCATGTCAGATTACAATTCCAATTGGATTTTGGTCAGTTTCAATAGAGATTCCCAAGCCAGTCCAGGCGGCTTGTAATACCAAGCTGGATCTAAATCGTAATGTGCAGAATAGACCTTTCGAAAAATTTCGAACACATTGGATAAGAGAGGCACGTCAGTTTTCAGATATAAATCATGATTATCTTTCGTGGATTTCATGTCAACTAACGTTCACACTTTTGACCGTGCACATAATCGAAGTCGGAAATGTGAGCGTCAATCAGTCTCGAATAAAAGTCTTCTCAGTTGGGTAATGGGGCTCGTCGTATCTTTCCAAACCGTCCATGTGATCGTATGCATTGACACCTTTCCTCAAGAACCAGTCTAACTGCTGTTCGTTTCCGAAGCGATCAGTCGTGATTTTAAAGTCACTCTTCTCTAAACTACCGACTTGTATTTCGAGACTGTCAGACATAATACTGTCTGTGAAACATATTTTTCGTTTGATTAGTACTTCTTTTTATTCCAAAGTCTGTCCATCTATTTTTCCCTCTTATCTACAATCGTCCATTTAGCAAAAGAAATGTATTTTTCTTTGCTTTTCATGAAGTGATCTGGGTCGTCGCATCACGTCTCGTTGAGGAGGTAAGATCGCCGAATCAAACGAGCTGCCTGTGGCAGATCGTTTGATCCGACGATCTAACCTTCTCAAGTCGACGTGATACCACGATCCAGATCACTTCACTGTAGCAATAATATGTATAAACAACATGTGAATGGCTACAGGGATGTGAAAATATTTGTATAGTTCTTTCACATTTAATTTCTTCTTGTCAGATAATAAGAGCTGCAGATAATATGCATTAAAATGTACGGACTTTTTAACTCTGTGAATCAGAAATCCCCGTGAAAATCCTTGGAGGCCGAGCAGCATTTGTTTAATGTAGTGGACAGGTTCTACTCCACTTGTAGAACAGGGCCCAGAACCAACGCCTGTGATGATAGTCAAACCAAGGTAGGCATCATACTTATAAAACTACCTAACTTGAAATTATATCTATGTTACGGTTACAATATTGTTTGTTTGTTTATTGGTGTTTAAGGTCACATACTTATGCACAATGGCTAATCGTGACAGTTTTTACGGGTGGTGGAGGAAGCCGGAGTACCCGGAGAGAACCACCGAGCATTGACGAGCAACTGTCAGCTCCTCAACATTCTAACTCAGTTCAACCTCCGCTTAAGCAGGGTTACAGCGGTTGAAGACATATGCACCATCGACGTGCAGTACGCCTTAGTACACGGCGTCATCGTTCCCCCATGTAGGCAACCGGGATAAAGTGCCTTGCCCAAGGACACAACGCGGGTCGTCCCGGACGGGGATCGAACTCTGGACCTCTAGCATAGAAGTCCAACAGTCTACCACTGAGCCACCGCGCCCCTGGCAACCGGGATAAAGTGTCTTGTCCAAGGACACAACGCGGGTTGTCCCGGACGGGGATCAAACTCGGGACTTCTAGCATAGAAGTCCAACAGTCTACCATTGAGCCACCGCGCTCCCACGCTTACGATAAAGCTTTAGCTGTTCAAACTGACATTAAATACACAGAACGACACAAACGTGTGAATGGGTAAATCCATATGGCACGAGTACCAGCGCGGAAGGATAAAACGAGAGGCCTTCAGCGATGGCATAATCTAGCGATTCAACTATGGTACAAACTAGCGATTCAAATTGTAATTGCGTTGCACGATTTGTAGAAAATTCCAGTGAAATTTCGTATCTATTTAAAAATAGACCGTCAACGATTTGTAGGGTCTTGTGAATCTCAAATTTCGGATCGAATCGAATTCCGAATCGAATCAGACAAACGATTTCGAATTCAATCGAATGAAATCTCGAATAGAATCTTACCGCTCTCCGGGTTGTAAATAATGCACCGTCTTACTCTTCCAAATATTCGCAGTCTCCACCCAATGGCACCCGTCTTTTTGGTCATCAAAAAAGGAAGAAAACGAAATATTCCAGAATCGAAGTACTTTCGGAAGCGAAACCTCCTTGAACTCTCTTCTATTACCAGGTCCACTATAGAGGAGAAACGATTTAAGATAAGAAACTCGGTCTGGAACATCTGGACAATTCTAAACTGTTACAATCAGAGCGACTCCAATCGAACCGAATCACCGAAACATTTTCGAATCGAATCGAATTTCAATGATTCGCATGGCCCTGGATAATCGATTCTGCAATGTCCTTATAATCAGATAATCAAATGTAAAACCGGAAGATCCAATCTGTTCCAATGTTCTTTTTTATGTCTGCGCGGTTGACGGGCACTACGCACTACAGAACAAGAGATTGGATTCCAAAGAAAATTATATTTTCACCAGCAGAGAAAATGGGTTTTTTCCGTCTACACAGATAGAGCCTTGCTTACCGGAATTGATATTCCGCGAATCGAATTGCACGTTCGATGCCGATATCGACACTGAATCCCAATTATCGGAAATAAAGCGAAACAATTTTCGTGAAATCACTTGTTATTTTACCAAAGTAACTCATCGCCATACTTGCATATCCTTGCGGTTTGCACGTGCGGCAGATAACATGAGTACTCGAGTAAAGAGGTCGTGGGATTCCCGCACTCCACTTTTTCCAGTATCTAGAGAGAGGATTGCAACTAAATCACCAGTACACTTTTGTGCACAATTAAACGAACAAATGACACGTTAACAATTTACCTAATGTAGCGGCTGAAACAAATTCCGCCATTCAAATGTGATTTCTTTAACCCTTTACCCAACAAATCGGCGTATCCATCCGTTTAATTTGCAAATTAAGCAGTTGAACAAATTTTTTTTTATAGAAATTAATAAACCCATATCCTGTGACCGTTCATTAGAACAACCTCGTTGGGCTCGTTCGAATGAGGGGTCATATGATATGGTTTTGTTGAATTTTTTTTGAAAAATTAATAGAAAAAAAACTTAACCCTTTACCTAACATGAAAAGCAGACGACACTTGCAAAAAATATTCTTGAATAACTAACTTTTTCATTTTTTGTCTCAAAAACATAGATTATCACCCCTCGTTGGAACGAGCTTGACGAGCTCGTTCCAACGAGGGGTCATAACCTATGTTTTTGAGACAAAAAATGAAAAAATAATGAAAATTAATTGGCGATTTTTGAGAATAGGGCTGGACGGTTTTGACCGTCACGTTGGGTAAAAGGTTAAAAGAATAAATTTTATATCCTGTTTGTTGAAGAGGGTTAGCTCTTGTCTCAGTGTGGCAGCGCATGGAAATTAAAAAAAAAAATTTAAATTATTATCTTTTTTTTTATTTTCAAAATGACCCAGAATGTTAAAGAGGATGTTAAATATTTACTGTTACAGGTTTACTTTATTTGTGCGCGCTGTATCTTTGCGACTTGCACAAAGAGAAAATTTGGCTCCTCCGTGATCCAAAACTGAGTCTTCAGTTTATCCTGGTATGGGAATAAAATCTGGTTACGTGGAACCAAACACACACATTTTGGTTTTTCAATCTTTCGTATTAAATGGACTGTCAAAGCCTTTGGACATTGTATAAGCTGTAAAATATGAAGACGCGTCAAGTTGAAGTTTCAAAATGGCGACGAAGCAACGTCAGAAACAAGTTTTCAATTGTTTCATTACGCATGCGTTAATTTGCGCGCTAACGCATTTTGTTATATTATTTATTGGTGTTGAAGGTCATATACTTATGCACAATGGCTAATCATGACCGTGACAGTTTTACTGTTGGGGGAAGCCGGAGTACCCGGAGAGAACCACCGAGCAACGACGAGCAGCTCCCCAACAACGTAACTCCGCACTGCAGGACAGGCAGGGTCAGATTGGTTGAAGACATGCGCACCATCGACGTGCAGTACGCCTGTACACGGCGTCAACGTGCCCCCATGTGGACAATCGGGGTTAAGTGCCTTGCCCAAGGACACAACGCGGGAGTCCGGGTATGTTGTTATATGACCCTTTATCTAACATAGCAGCAAAAAACGGCCAGGTAATTGAACAAAATAAGCCTACCACAGCCTAAAATATCTTACAAATGCCCCAATAAAACCATATAAATATGGATATCATTAGAACCAGCTCGTCGAGCCGGTTCTTATGATATCCATATATGTATGGTTTTATTGATTTTTTTTCGAAAAATGTGAAATTTAATTTAATTTATTTTTCTTAAAGAAAGATGTGTTAGGTAAAGGGTTTAACAAGACGGGCAGTTCTACATGAGAGTGCCTGGTTCTTGTTCACATCAAGGCACATATAGTTTTGGTTCTTCGGCGGGTTTTGGTTCTACTTGGAACCAAATTTGGCACGGATTTCTTTGAGTGTGATTGCTCTAGGGTTAATGTAGTTTTAATGTTGATTAGTGAGTTTTTCTCTGCCGTGTTGCTGGGGTTCGGTTTGGCGGGAATTTATTCGGTGACCGGTCACTCCAATCTTCGTCGTCAAATTGTCAGTGCATAGTTTATGTGGAGGTACTGGGATCGCGGTGGCTCAGTGGTTACTGAATTGGACTTCAAACCGAAATGGCTAGGGTTCGATCCCCGCCAGGGATAACTGCGCTGTGTCCTTGGGCAAGGCACTCAATCCCGAATGCCCACGTGGGGGCACGTGGCGCTATGTACTAAAATGTACCGTGCGTGGCTTGTGCACTTATCTTCAACCGATGCTAACCCTGCGTCTGCGAAGTTAGTATGTTGGAGAGTCTGATAGTTACTCGTCTTCACTCAGTGGTTCTCCAATAAAATAAATAAATGTGGAGGTTCTGTTTACAAATTCTGAAATTCTGAATCCAGCCGTGTAGATTTGGTAAGTTTCTTTATTCATTCATTCGTTTATAAATTGTACATCATTGTTCTGTGCATCTGCAGTGTGATCGGCGTTTCAATTCCCTCTTTATTTATTTATTTATTTATTTATTTATTTATTTATTTATTTATTTATTTATTTATTTATTTATGTTTATCATTGCCTAGTTAAGGAATGGCAGGAAGACAGCCTTTTCGGCTATGCCATCTCCTTGCAGAATATTTCTTAAATATCTGCTAATCTATACAATTGTTGCATTTATTTATTTATTTATTTATTTATTTATTTATTTATTTATTTATTTATTTATTTATTTATCCATGTTGCCCATTTTAGAGGAATCCACCCAGGCACTGGTTACCGGGTCCTATTTTACCAATAAAATAGTTTTTACCACACTAAACAAGCGCTCCTGTATTTCCCGAGTTTCCCACGGGGACAGCCTCGATCAGCTCGCAGATTAATTAAACAATAACATGATTTTGGAGGGCATTATGGTTCGTGAGCGGCCCTGCATCGATGTTGAACAGCCCGTGGGTTTATTAAAGGCCCGAGACGAAGTCGAGGGCCGTTAATAAGCCCAAGGGCTGTTCAACGTCGATGCAGGGCCGCTCACGAACCATTATGCCCGACAACAATCATGTTATTACTATTATTACCACTACGTAATTTGTAATTTTACACATTTCCAAAATGATATCCCAGCAATCAAAAGACACAAAATTTAATAAAACAGAAACATTTTATATGGGACCACCTTTAAAAAAATTCCGTCTTCCACTTCCAGCGAGGGAGGTAATGCACGCAATGAAGATGACGAATCAGATGCCATGGAAAATGGCTACAACTGACAACATGGACACGTGTCATTTGTTTCTGTTGCTGTCGATCAACAAGACCGCAACATGGCGAAAGCATCAACTTTTCCTTGCGAGTTCTCGCCTCATTTCTAAATTTTCAATTCTAAAAGACGTCACGCGACAAGAGGGCCGATAATGAATTTTGTTTTCCATTAGCGGTCCTCCTATCACGTGACTACCGAGCAATAGAGGATATGATTGCCCGTTAAATCGACATTAATGCAGTAGGAAACGCCCTGCAAAGTGGTAATAATATACCTTGATGAAGAGTTGGAGTATTCTCCATTTCTTTGGAAGAACTAAAGTTCTGGGTCATCCATTCGATAAATTATGTATTGATAAATTATGTACCGGTACTCTTTATTTTTCAGGGTATTGATTTAAAATGATTGATAAATATGTTAAATGACCGAACAGCTGATTTTAATGAAATATTGCTGTTACTCCAATATTAATAGACGACACATGTGCGTTCACTGAAAATGAAAATAGGTATAAAATATCGGAAGTGGTAATAATAGAAATAACATGACTTTGTCTGTGATGATTTACACATAAATTGAGATGATGGAAAAAAACAAAGAACTGTGATAAACTTACAAATAAATTGGATACATAAACTGTCACCAGAGTTCACCAATTTCTTGGGACGCGACAACTCGTCCCCTGAGTTCCAGTGTGTTCTATGTGCCAGTAGGCACATAGAACACACTGGAATTCAGGGGACGAACTATAACTTATCCCCAGTTCCTTGTTCCACATTTGTCATCAACCGATAATCTGTTTGATAACGAAGGTCGAATAAGAACTGTAAATAAGTAACGGCTGTCACGTCGTCAACTTATTGCAGAATATCGGAAACCCACCACCACGACCTTCCAATATTATTATTTATTTATTTATTTATTGGTGTTTAAGGTCACATAGTTCTGCACAATGGCTAATCATAACTACGACAATGTTACGGGTGGAGGAAGCCGGAGAATCCGGAGAGAACCACCAAGCAACGGCGAGCAACTGTCAGCTCCCCAACATACTAACTCCATACATGCAAGGTTAGCATTGGTTGAAGACAGGTGCACCATCGACGTGCCGTGCGCCTTAGTACACGTCACCGTGCCCCCACGTGGGCAATGGGGGTGAAGTGTCTTGCCCAAGGACACAACGCGGTTGCTGCAGGTTAGATTCCAACCGAGGAAATCGCGGCTTGCAGTCTGTACCTGTACCTACTCAGCCACCGAGCCCCCCCCCCCCCCCCCGACCGTCTGATATCAAAACAAAGATTCTGACCCAACATTGGGACGAGGTCGTCGTATTTTTTTCAGACATAAAATGAAAATGAGTTATGCAAGAAATGTTTTTGCAAGTGTCGTTTTCTGCTCCTGGCGGGTAAAGAATTAACTGTTTCAAACATGGTCAATCCCTTATAATAAAGTACCATGGTAAATCCCAAAATACCCTGGTAATACCATGGTATTACCAGGGTATTTTGGGATTTACCATGGTTTACCATGGTACTGTTTTTTATAGGGGATGATTGTTGAAATCCACTCTAGTTACAAAAACATTCTACACAGCCATCAATTTTTTTTTAAAAACAACAAAAAAAGAAAATAAATTAAATTTGTATAAATGTATTAGAATTAATAGCATGGTCCATATAACTAAGCTTATAGAAAGATGTTATCGGAAACAACAATAATTAACGCGGATTTGAATAAAAACGAAATGCTCACCTACTCACCTCATAAATCTGCAGCAATATCTCGTTCTTGATATCGACAAATCTCCCGAAGAACGCGAAAGTCCCCTTTTATAGTAACTTTTTTCTGATCAAGAAACCACGTGAGATGAATCAACCTCTTCTAATTGTCTCTATTACGGCGGCGTAGAAGCATCAGGTGACTTCCAGTTATTAATTAATCCATATTTACATATTAGTAAATTAGATTAAATATTGCTGGAGAACTGGATTTACAAATATAAAATAAGAAGCCGTTCTTTATGATAAACACATCTTATATTACTACGACTCTCAGGCCCGAGCAATATTATTTGTTTGTTTTGTTTTTATATAAGGAATGGTCGTTTGTTTCTGTCTATTTCTTGAATTATGAACCCCCAAAAACAAAGGCCAAACTGTGTAAATGGGCTACGCCATGCATGTTCTTGTGTCATTAAAAAACTTTATTGACTAATGAACTGCGTAAGTTAAAAGGAACATCATAGGCCAAACCCACACAAAACTTCAATCTGCTTTTACACTTAAGGTGAGGGTGCTGTAATTCAAAGCAACACTAAATTAAATTTAATTCTGGTTTTGACTGAGAAACCGAAAACACAGTTTGTAAATGTGGAGTTTGATATAAACCCAAATGACATTGAAGTTGGTTGAACTTTGTCTCAGAAAGAGTTCATTCAGGCTATTTGGAAATTGGAAAGGTTTGTTGGCATGAGTTTCGTTTGTGGATTAGTAGGACCGGCCATTGTTTACGTTTGATTTGGGTACAACGATGAACGCAGACGATCATCTATTTTACATATATATAAACAAATGGAACACGGAATAAAAAGCATGATAAGGATTTCATTGTTTATTAAATTTTATTTTGAAAGTCTTTTTAATATGATGAGATAAATATTAATTACTTTTCATATTGAAACAATATGAACCTGCAGGGTTTCTTTTCCATTCAGCCTGTGCAACGTAAAATTCAAGACAGACATTGGGGCGTGGTTTAGGGCGGGTCTAAATGCGTTTTTTTCGGTTCATTGTGTTATGAAAAGAAAAAAAGAAATACTCCAGCCAATCATTTTGCCTGAAAATGCATGAACAGAAAAAAGGTTTAACTATTGCAGTTTAACGACACCTTTGACAAGCAGGGTCACCTTGTGTCGGACAGAGAACCACCGCGCCGTGGCAAACAACTATCAGATTCCACAACGTACTAACTCCGCGCAAGCAGGGTTAGCATTGGTGGAAGACAAGTGTACCATCGACGTGAGGATGCGGTAGCCTAGAGCGGAACGTGTTGCGCTCGGAACTCAATGTTTGCGAGTTCAAGCCCCAGTCGGGGAAATGTAACGTAATGCAATACCGGCGTGTATTCAAAACCACACCCCTCCTCCATAGTGCCGTGTTCGGGGATGGTGCTATGTTCGTCCTATCGGATGAGGACGTAAATGGCTGTCACGTGTGCAGTATTTACTGTGCACGTTAAAGAACCCTACTGAACAGAACAGAACAGAACACAGAACAGAACAGAATTTTATCCGAAAACTGCAGTTATATACAAGTGTAATGAATACAATAGGATACAGATAGTTATTAGCATCTTCAGAAGGCATCTTCAGAAGGCGACATGGCCTATTTGGCCGTTTCCAGTCGCTTCCTAGATAAAAAATAAAAATAAACAAACAAAAAAACAAAAAGAGGAGTAAAACTGGTTAGATCTTGATAAATTCATATAGTTGTAATATTTTTTCGATATGATATATATAAGACACTAATGATATGCTATTACTTTAACCCTTTACCCAATGAATCGCTCGCATCCGCCCGCGTAATATGCAAATTCAGCAGCTGAAAAAATATATTTCAAAAATTTTCAACAAAACCATATCATGTGACCCCTCTTTGGAACGAGCTCGTCGAGCTCGTTCCAAAGAGGGGTCATATGATATGGTATTGTTAAAATGTTTTGAAAAAAATTAAAAAATGATATTTAAAATAATAAATTTCGAAATCGTCTGCGTTGGGTAAAGGGTTAAGCGGTCACGGTACAGTGCATACATAATTATAGAGTGGACTTGTGTTTAAAAACATACAGACATTTAGCGGATAAGACAGACGTTGAGTAAATGTAACACGTAATTTGTTTTTGAGCCATTAATTCCTCCACATGCACACACACATGTATACATTGACCCATATATATATATATGTATATATACAAACATATGCCCATGTATACATGCATGCATACACACACACACCACACAAACGTGTATTATATACGTACACATATATTATACTAAATGGTTCATCTCGTTGGGCGTTATGTTTCGTTTGGAGGTCACTGACTGCTGTGAAGGAGAATTTATCGGACAGATAACATCATTAAGGAAACACAGGGCCATCTGCTTAGGTTAACTCCTTATATATATATCTTGTCGGTTTCTGCAATCTAAGCAGCGCGGATTGCTGCATACGACAGACGTTTGATACGCACCCACAAGTTTGTCATAAAGTCTTTTCTTGAATAACTGTCTGGGGTGTACGGCTGGTAATTTATGTTTTGGCAGGTTTGCACTGAAATTTGTTCGAGGTTTGTCACGATGAATTTGAGTATATGTGGACTGTCGAGTAATAGTAACGCACGATTTAATCTTGAAGATGTCGTTAAACGACATGGGTAGATTTCTATCTATCAAGTCAAACATAAAGAGGGTCGATCGCACTGAGTAAGGATCATCTATTTTTAAAATATTGGACTTTCGGAATAAAGGGTCAGTAGTTGTACTTGCCACGATCTATAATGCGAATTGCACGTTTTTTAAAGTGTGAGTAATTTTGTGCATGCTGAGGATTGTCCCCATACTTCGATTCCGTACAGGATGTGGCTATGGATTAGAGAGAAATAAAGTTGTTTCATGGCGACAAGAGGCAGTATGTTTTTGACCGTTCTGATCACAAAGACATCTCTGGATAATTTAGTACATACGTGGGCTACATGATCTCTAAAGGAAAGAGTTTCATCAAGGAGAATACCAAGAAATTTAACATGTTTTCCTGCATCTGAATTGCTTACTAATCTTATCTTGTTTCCATTTATTTTAATACATCTATTTCTTAGTTGTACTTTTGCGTTACTATGGCAAAAGAGCTGCAGCTTGGAAAAATTCACCCGATTCCGCCCTTGTTTCTAGTGTATCTAGTGTTTTTCATTACCTGTATAAAGAACCCCCGCAATGAAATCAACGGAGGAGTGACCGTAAAGCCCATTGAATTGTGTAACTACCGAAATAAAACGCGTGTAAGACGCGAACTGCAGCTTCAGTCCAAACGAAATATACCTAAGATGATTCTGGTGATGTGGGGTTCACACAGGGTGCTCCGAAAAATTAACGGAGGAATTTCCAAACATCAGAACAGAACAGAACAGAACGTGCAGTATTCTTCAGCGCACAGTGCCACCGTGCACATGTGGGCAATCGGCATTAAATGCCTTGCTCTTGGACAAGACGCAGTTATCCCTGCTGGGGATCAAACCACTCAAACTATTAGGCAGTCCACTTGATTCAATCACACACCTTGACCATTACATTACTGTCCAGGTTCTGCTCTGCAAATTCAGATAAACTCTAAATTCCGTCCACATCTTTATCGAGGAAATGAGACAGTCCCGTCACCCGCATTCACACCAATGCCAGTGAATCCACAGTATTTTTGGTTAATGAACTCGACCTTGATACTTCATCAGCTAAACACTTTTTGCAAATGGTTGCCATATCTACTAAAGGACTTCATACAAGACAACAATCTCAGTGTTTTGGCTCTAACGGAAACATGGTTGAAAGAAAATGATAGTGACAGTTTTTCTATTGGACAACTATTGCCACCAGGTTTCTCTCTCCATTTTACATAACTCACGGGGGAGCCGAGGTGGTGGTGTAGCTGTCATCCACAGCAATGCCTTAAAAGTAAAACATAATCCTGACATCTATAAAACTCAGCCATCTTTTGAAATGCTAGACTGCCTCATGTCGACCAACAGTTCACTTCGATTACGCATAGTTTACCGACCGCCACCATCAAAAAGAAACAAACTTACATCAGCACAATTTTTAAATGAATTCTCAGAATGTCTGTCCTTCTATGCCTTGTATGGAGGAGATATAGCTATTGCCGGCGACTTCAATATCCATGTTGACAATTTAAATGGCACTTTTACGAAGCAATTTACTAATCTGTTCGATTCATTCGGCTATTCGCAACTGGTTTTGAAACCTACCCACAACAGAGGACAAACCTTGGATCTAATTCTACAGATCCAGCATTATCTGATCACTATGCAGTCTTGGCTGAATTGACAATAGCAACCTCCAAAATTCCTCCCAAGAAAATTACTTATCGAAAATATAAATGCATCAACATTGATTCCTTGAAAATGGATATAAGTTCACCAACACTGTCTCCAAATTATTTTTGTAGTAGTCATGGATCATCTGAGCAACTGTTATCTTTATTTGAAGAAACTCTTAAGGGCATCATGACTGAACATGCACCACCGAAGTCAAAAGTTATAACTCATAGGGAAAAAGTGGAGTGGTTTACAGAAGATGTTAGAGCTGCTAAACAATAGCGTCGCAGACTTGAGCGTCTATACAACAAAACGAAGCTTGAGATTCACCGGCAGATTTTCTACCACCAAAGAAATACAACTAATAAGATCATCAAAAAAGCGAAGAGGGAGTACTACAATTCTCTGATTGAGGGGTCATCAAATACTAGGGTGTTATTCTCGGTAACCAATAGTCTCCTTGGTAAAGAACAAAAAGTCATTCTCACAGATCATCTAAATACCAATAAAATTCTGGAAAAATTCAGTGATTTTTTCATAACCAAAATTCAATTAATCCTGGATAGTATACCATCACGTGAACCACCAAAGTTTGATCAACTTGACATAAAAAGAGATTTTTCCAGTTTTCACACTGCCTTGGAAGAAGATATTCGAAAAATGATTTTGTCATCATCCAATAAATCCAATGATCTAGATGAAATTCCAACATTCCTTCTGAAAGAGACAATTGATCATCTTCTGCCAGCCATATCATCTATTATATCTGCATCCCTTCATGAGGGATTTGTTCCACGCCCTCTGAAAAAAGCACTTGTTACTCCACTCATCAAGAAGCCATCTCTTGATCCTGACAACCTGAAGAATTATTGACCAGTATCGAACCTCTCTTTCCTGTCTAAATTGTTGGAAAAGGTTGTTGCTTCACAACTCAAAAAAACATCTGCATGAAAATGATCTTTTAGAACCTTTCCAGTCTGTATACAGAGCCAATCACAGTAGAGACAGCTTTACTGCGAGTCAACAACGACATTGTTAAATCAGTGTCTGTGGGTAAGGCTGTACTGCTTGTTCTCTTGGATTTGTCAGCAGCATTCGACACAGTCGACCATGATATTCTTTTGCAGACACTGACACAGCATGGCATATGTGGAACTGTCTTATCATGGTTTGCATCATATCTAGAAGGTCGCAGTCAACAAATGTATATCAACAAGACCGGTTCAGAAAGCAAGATGTTAAAGTGTGGTGTTCCTCGGGGCTCAGTTCTTGGTCCACTTTTGTTTACTCTGTACACTTCTTCTCTGGGCCGTCTTCTTAAAAGGCATGGCATATCATATCATCTGTATGCTGATGATACCCAACTGTACATTACATTTAATTCATCTCTTCAAAGTGACTCAATCACTGCAGTCAGCAACATGGAAACTTGCATAAATCTGGTGCGGGAATGGATGATAGATTTTAAACTGAAAATGAATGACTCTAAAACAGAATTCTTAGTGATATCCGGGGTTCGCATGCCTACACCCACTGTTACATCAATTCAGGTTGGAAACAACATCACCATGAAAAGTGAATCGGCCAGGAATATTGGACTGATTATGGACTCAAATTTAAAGCTAGACATCCATATCAATAAAATATGTCACAAATGTTACTGGCAGCTTTGGAATATTGGAAGACTGAGAACTTATCTTAACCAGTCAGCACTTGAAAAACTTGTGCATTCCTTCATCACCTCACAACTAGACTATTGTAATTCTGTGTTAGTGGGGCTGCCGCAGTATTTGATTCAGAAGCTTCAAAAAGTTCAGAATATTGCTGCTAGGATAATTACTGGTACCAAATGCTCTGAACACATAACACCTGTTTTAAGACTACATTGGCTTCCGGTTAAACAGAGAATTAATTTCAAAATATTGATCTTGGTATTCAAATGTATCCACAAACTGGCTCCAGTTTACCTGCAAGAGCTCATCACTGTATACACTCCATCACGCAGTCTGAGATCTAAAGATCAAATTCAACTAGTCATACCTTTTAGCAGATCTAATCTGGCTAATGATCGTGTGTTCTCCATCGTGGGTCCAAGATTGTGGAATGCGTTGCCTATTAGTATCAGAAATTCAGAAACTATCAATATCTGCAAAAGAAATCTTAAAACTTTCCTATTTACTGAAGCATTCTCCTGAACCTCCCTAGAGGAAACTGAAACATGTGACTCTTTATTTTCAGAAAAGTGTATTTTATTTCTGTGAAGCGTTTTAGGGAACTCTTCGTGGTTTTACGCTTTTACAAAATCAATTATTATTATTATTATTCTACAAAATCCTCATATTAAAGGTATGGTGAGTTAGTGTGCACTATCGCTGAGTGTAAATAACAACTAAAGCATCCAAGAGCGAAGAGTGTATTTTCAGGCCCGGGTGCATTCTATCACGAGGCAGGGGCTCTTTCCGTTTATTTACCCACTTTTCTTGAAGTTTGCACGCAGACTCCTGTCGATTTAATGTGATGTCTATTTACATATACAAAGATATACAAATATTCATTCGTGCTCTAGGTATAGACAGCCCAATCAATAAATATTTATTTCACCTTGAACCATTTATCTAACGCAGACTATATCAAAATTCATATTTTAAATAAATTTTTCAATTTTTTCAAAAAAAAATACACAAAAGCATATCATGTGAGCCCTCATTGGAACGAGCTAATAAAACGAGATGCGCTTGCGCACTAACATCACGTATCACCATGGTAATGACATCACAACATGGCCGTCCACCCTATCATGGCAACCAAATATGACGTAACTGGTTACGTGACTATGACATCACTTTCCCCTCAGGTTCTCCCTCCAGGAACCGATCTCTGACCGGGCGAATGGCATACTACAATTTCATTACAAATGATTAAAGTTATCAACTTTTCTTTTCTATTCAATTAATCATTATACCAAGTGTTTACAGAAAAAGCAAAAATGACACAAGCTAAAGTAAATATGTATCTGAAACCCACCCAAGACAGGAAAATAGATAATTTTACCCCTATTCAAATATTCACCCTATAATCGACTTTGGTTAGACAAGTTCTAAGTTTGTTTGCTTTTGTTTTGGGTTCTGCACCCCCTTGCTTTTTTTATCACTGTGCGTATCTCTAAATAATTGAGAACCCCCACCAATGGGAGGCCCGTACCTATCCCACCTCAAGCACATGGCCTCCGGATATGCCTGTGGCATAATCGACCTGGCACCCCTAAACAAATTATGGCCCCCTCAATATCTAATCCTAGCTACGCCCCTGATTCTTTTAAGCCCCCCTCCGGATTTCAATTCGAAATATTTTGTTTTAAATCTCAATCACTGATGGAAGTATATCGCGACTGGATGGCGATCTGATCGAGAAAACGGTAACTTCTGTGATCACAGTGCTACAGCTGTCAATAAAATCAGACGTCATTTGAAAGGAGCTCGTGAGACTGATGTTCTCTGTAGCTTTTTGCGGCGACGCGAATGTTTGCGTCACAGGTTTTGATCGAGTGTTATAATTGTTTGGTAGTTTGTAGATTTATTGTATGGGTTAACTATGTTATTTGTAGATTTATTTAGGGTTAACTATGTTAATTAACCGATGTTTTGGGTTCTTGTGAAGGATAAACAAAAGCGTTTATTTGAATACACAAGTCTGCTTCTAAGAGATATAATACATTCCATTTCAGAACTGGCGGTCATTTTGAATTTGTTTGTAGTTTTTTGTCACCGGGGAGACAAAGTAGCATCCGTTTGTTTTTCTGCCAGTACAATGACGTGGTCACCAAACAGACCTAAAATCCTTGATTTACTACAACACTGTAAGGTTCTATGTATGTGCTACTTCACTAAGTAAATATTTCATTATCAGACGCAGTTGTGGATGCCGTATCGTTTATCAATACACTTAGTGTTAGAATTCCTTCCTTTTTTCCTAAGATCACTGGGACAGAATTGTTGACGCCATTTAGAAAGAGCGCATAGATATGATAAGTGATCTTTTATCAACGTGACTTTTCAGCAAGGGTTTTACTCATGTTCGTTGAAATAATGGACACCAAGAAAGGATCCCCTCTTTGTTGACAGACGTAGAAGATACGATAGAAAGTTCGATAAAAATCGAATAAACTCCATTGTTTTGTAATGCGTCATTGACCAAACGTCTGTTAAAATATTTCCGCTTTTCAGTACAGTAGCACACAAATGCAACTACATCCAAATAAAAAGTATTTTCATTTTTCGTACGAAGAAGAGTACTACATAATATTGAGAGGGTTGTAATAATTCTGAAAATATCTGGAGTGGCAGATGAAAATGATGCTTTTGACACACCATTTGACAAAAATAACTTAATAAACAAAAGTAAGCACAAGCAAACGAACTCTTTATGTCCGTCGTATTGAGGTCATGAAACACTCGGCGTTTCCTCTGTTACAACGTCTCTTGAGTTCCAATGTGTTCTATGTGACTATTGGCACATAGAACACATTGGAACTCAGGGGACGACACGTCAGTGTCAATATTGATTTATGTTGTAAAATAACAACGAACAAACAGCAAATAAGGTGGAATTGACTTTTGGTTCTACAGTTACCGAAAATACGAAGTCGTCGAATTGAACGAAACGTACACGTGAGGTTGTGTATACAGTGGAACTCTGTTAATTGAATAGCCACTTTGCCAATGAAAATTATTCAGTTAACAGTAGTATTCAATTAACAGGGATTGTGTCACTTTCCTGCATTCTAGAGATAAACTTAGCATTTATTCTATTATATCTTGTTTGACAGAGCTCCATGAGGTCTGTCAAACAAGATATAATATATTAAATGGCTGTATTGGATGTACTGAGGACCAATAGGTCTATAACCAATGGAAAGCTGGGGAGTGTTTTTTTTATTCAATTAACAGGAGTTTGCTCTATAACCTATATTCAATTAACAGGTCAAATTTGTACTGGAGGTGTGGTAAATGGTTTTGTGCTGGGAAGTTATATTCAATTAACAGGGGTATTCAGTTAAGAGATATTCAATTAAGTGGGCTCCTCTGTACTAGCATCGAGTGAAAATGTCACTGTTTGAGATATATTTCTCACTATGAGTTCACATGCGTTGAATGACGTCCTCATGCCAGAGATTTTGTCGGTTAGTTCAACGTTTGTACGGTATTATACGTTTCCTGCTTCGAATTTTAATAAAAAAAGAAAGAAATGCATCTCTATATAATATTAGTTTAGCGATCAGTACGTAGCGGCTATACCCCACTATGTGGGAAAGCCGCTTCGTTCAGATCGCTGATATAACATATGACACTCTGGGCCGGATTGCCATTGCAGTGTCTCTTATAATTCATAGTCCCGAGGGTAACAAAAATTGAAAATAAAATTCTCCCTCACTCACTGATTTGAAAAAAAATTCTCGAGAATCAAAACTATTTTTTGGTCTTAACACACCTTTTACATAATCTGAAGGTGTTCATGTTTAGTAGTTCCCAAAGGAAAGCTCCCCCAGCTCACTCTACCGCATCCAGTCTCCCTTCAAAGGCTGATGGGTGACTCCCCATTTCATAACACACATATTGGTGGATTTTTTTCCCATTGTTAGCCTTTATGTATTGATACCAAGGCTGCGAGCAAGCCAGCGCTACTGTTTTGGACTCTTCTCATTATTACACGCATGTTCTGTCAAATCCCCATCTGCAGCAACACCAAACAATGCGGAAATGAAAATCTGCCCCGCACATATGCGCGGAGCGGAAATCGTTGACGGACTATTTTTAAATAGAAGCGAAATTTCACTGGAATTTTCTACAAATCGTGCACCGCAATTATAGATGGAATCGCTAGCGATAGTTAAAAGTCGGCCCCTGAATTCCAGTGTATTTTATGTGCTAGTGGACACATAGAACACAATGGAACTCGGCAGACGAAATAGTAACACGGGTTACCATCGTGAATTTGGTTGGTGATAAAATGCGTTCTTTTTGTTGATACTTGTCAAATGAATTGCTGAGTGTCCTTCTAATAATTGTTTTTTTATAGATATGGAGGCGTGTAATAAACACAGAACGACACACGCGTGTGAATGGGCTAATCGATATGGCACTTGTGCCTTCGCGGAAGGATAAATCTCGAAGACTGTGGCCCCTCGTTTTATCCTTCCGCGCTGGCACTCGTGCCATATCGATTAACACATTCACACGCGTGTGTCGTTTTGTGTATTTCCAACATAAAATAACCGTAATGGAATCTTCTCTCACTGGCTATTTCTGATAGAGTAAAAATTATCCACCGGTGTTCCTCAAAAACTCTGGAAATATGCTAGTAACAGGTGACACAATTTGAGTCACAATGACTAACCACGCTTACAGCTTCCATGAGAACAGTTCCACACTTCTCTGCGTTTGTAAAATGACCCACTCCACAAATGTATGGAGTAACATAATTATAGCATCACCTGGATGGTATCCATTGATTGCATTGTCGGTTATTTCATAATCTGATATATATCGCGTCGCATACGCATGAAGATGAAATTCAAGAAGTCCTCGTCAATCAAAGGTTTGATTCTTCGTGAGCAAATGTTCGTTTTGCCCTGAGAAAAAAAGTTTGTTTTGCCGTGACCAAAAGTTTCTTTGCTGTGATTAAAAGGTTGTTTTGCCGTAATCAAAAGTTATTTTTGTCGTCATTTAAAATTTGTTTTGCCGTGAGTAGAAAGTTTGTTTTGCCGTGAGGATAAAGTGTTTGTTTTATCGTGTAGAACTGTTTATTTTGGCGTAATTAAAAGTGTGTTTCCGCTATGGAAAGTTTGTTTTGCCGTGGTACTATAATTTTGCAACAAATTAAGTTATCTTTACTGGAAACACTCACAAATCAACAAGCCTTATTATCTTTCCTGACTTCGAAATATGTCTGTAAAGGAAGTGTTCCCATGATTTGTTCGTGCTCTTCCGCTGGACAAATACAATTGACATGGTGTATGAGGATTTGAAATTACTTAACCCCCTGCACACTGATGTCAAAATATCCAGATTTGAAGTAGCCATTTTTCCCATAATGCTTCTGGGATTTTAACCAATTCAATCTTGTTTGACAGAGCTCATTGAGCTCTGTCAAACAAGATTGAATTGGTTAAATTTCTAGTTGCATTATGGGAAATATTTGCACCCTGAACTTTAGATATTTTGACATCAGTGTGCAGGGGGTTAAATAATGACGCTATCCTGCAGTAAATATTATGTTCGTAGAAACAGAAAACATATTTACAAAAGGACTTAGAATATAATATCAAACAGGAGTGGCGGTGCCTACAGGGGCATGGGGGCGTCTCACCTCTCCCAATCCCGGCCAAAATATTCAATGGTTAGAAATGTTTATACCTCAAACCACCAGCAGTTGGAACTGTCATGCGGTATTGTAGTACATTTTGTGGCATTTTATCTGTGGCGGTGACCGTTTCCAACGGATTTTTAGTTGGATGCTCGGAAACCGGGGGGGGGGGGGGATGGGTGGGATTCGGAGGAGGCATACACCTCAAACCCTCTAGCTACGTCCCTGGATGAGTATTTAAAACATGTTTCCCTTTCACAGCGAATATTACGGAGGATTAAAGATTTACTACATTTCCTCCCAAATTACAGTAAGAGCAAACATGCACAGATACAGCTTCCAAATACAGGTCTTGATAGCAACATAAGTAATATAAAACGATTGTCTCGCGTGTGTTGCAACCACTTTTGTTACGATGACCATTTTTGTTACAGCTTAGCATTTTTGATACAACCCTTAGCCACTTTTGTTACAGCTTACCACTTTATACACAATCAACCATTTTTGTTACAAAATGAGCTAACCAGTTTTGTTACAACACCACCCGTTTTTATTACAAAAAAAACTTGCTCACCATTTTTGCTACAAAATCGCCAGCTTTTGTTACAATTTTTGTCCGTGTGAAAAATAAAGTAATCCTCAAGTAGTGGAAAACATGACGTCCAATCATGATTATTACCACTTTGCGTTCTCTGGTATATTATTACCACTTTTGTGGGCGTTCCTAGCACACTAACAATGTTTTACCGGGCGTTGAAACCTCGTAATGCTCAACAAGTACAAGTCATGTGACGTGTTGGGCCATTATTGAGTGTAACAGCCCAACACGTCAATAACAGCCCGACACGTCTAAATATAGACAATAACGTCACATCTTCAGCGATCAACAATATTTTTCCCAGATTTCCATTGGGATCGAAATTCAATTCGCATTTTTTTAATTTGTAAACACAATTAACACATTTGTTTCAAGTGTGTCCCTTTGTGTCACGGATAGATAATGCCAAATATATGAAGCGATACACACAAAGTAAGTAATGACATCTTTGATGAATAAACTCTTTGCCTTAAGTTCGCATTTCGAAGATATATTTCATCATCTAACTTTCCAAATTTCGCCGGAGACTGCATGATCAGACGATAGTCATGTTACCCAGTTTGTTTGTCAACAAATCAGACGATAGTGTCGCTGTTTTTTTTTAAATTCTAAAACGTCAAACTCCATTCATTTATCTTATTTCCCATATAATTTAATTGTAATGTACCCGATGTACGAAAGTGGCTATAACAGAAATAACATCGCGGGCCGCTAATAAACTCTTGGGCTGTTAACCATTTCTGTTGAGCCGTTAATACACTGTAATGCCCTTCAAAATCATGTTATTGTTAAATTAGCGGAGTTTAGTAGGGCTCTAAAACTCCGTAATTCGCGATGTCATGCAGCCGGAAGCGGGCGACGGGCCGTTAACGAAAACAAAATTCATTAACAGTCGTCATGGTAATAATAACAATAACATGAGTTTGGAGTGCGTTACGGTTTATTAAAGGCCCGAGAGGAATGAATAGCAGCCCTCTGGATTATTAACGTCCCTCGACTTCGTCTCGGGCCGGTAATAAACCCTCGGGCTGTTATTCATTCCTCTCGGGCCTTCAATAAACCGTAACGCCCTCCAAACTCATGTTATTGTTATATTATCAAAACTTAACCCTTGTCGAGACACGTATGTCCGGTTGTAATGTCACATACAGGCGCGCACGAGTTACAAAAGTGCTATTTTTTTAAATTCCAACTTTTACGGCAATGAGACTGCTATTTCCTTTGTGGGCTTTTTGGGCCGCGTCTTCCTGGATGAGGCGTTTTTTAACTTTGTAGAATAATCTCCCGAATGTTTCGCCATTTCTCTTCCCTTCGGCCGATAGAATTGACTAAATGAAGCCGACTGCGTGAAGTAGGGCCTATGGTCAATATTCTTTAAACCTTCACCCAATACAGTATTTTAGAAAATAAAGTAAAATTTTGAAAAAAATGTAGTCATTATATTTCTAATATAACAATGAAACTGTAGATGTCATTGGAATAAGATCATTGCGTCTGTTCCAATGAGACTCAAACTTTTATTACACGCCTGTTCCATGTAATCTCCATCTCCAGCAACATTAAGCCATGCGGGAAATGAAAATCTGTTCCGCACATATGTGCGGAACGGAAATCGTTGACAGACTATTTTTAAATATAAGCGAAATTTCACTGGAATTTTCTACAATCGTGCACCGCAATTACTATTTGAATCGCCAGCGATAGATAAAAAATAGTAGCACGGGTTCTCCTCGGAAATGTGCTTGACGACAAAATGTGTTCTTTTTTTGATAGTCAAATGAATTGCTGAGAGATCTTCTAATACTTGCTTTTGTAGACGTGAAGGCGTGTAATAAACACAGAATGGGTTAATCGATATGGCACGAGTGCCATCGCGGAAGGAAAAAACTCGAGGTCGATTAACCCATTCACACGCGTGTGTCGTTCTGTGTATGTAATGTTATTTTGACAAACTGTAACGTTTGTTTTAGGGAATTACTCTTATTGGGGTTAATATTCGCCTGAAATTAGTTTGGTGTTCAGTGTTCAAAATTCATAACATTTTAATTTAACTGTTTTTCGTTGTTAGTGCAGTACCGTTTTTACACACAAAACAAGCTTGAAACCTTTCGCTTGTGAATGTCAGACTGGAGATTTTCCAGCCAGACATTCGCTGTCGGGTGATTTTAGGCTTGTATCGTACGTATACACGGTAAAGCAAA
Source organism: Pictodentalium vernedei (assembly GCA_031216915.1). Lineage (NCBI taxonomy): Eukaryota > Metazoa > Mollusca > Scaphopoda > Dentaliida > Dentaliidae > Pictodentalium > Pictodentalium vernedei. The sequence continues at coordinate 99,978,719 of CM062288.1, forward strand.
AATTAAATACCTATTGTCAAAGTAGCCACACACTAATATCAAAGTGTCAATGTGATATCAACAGTTTAACCCTTGTCTTTTAAGTTTTGATGAGAACTGTTACCTTATACGTACGCATACATAAAGATGACATAAAGCCAACATTGATCTGCAAACATTGTCAATATGATGAATTCACCATATATGTTGCGTCCTCCAACAAAAAGAAATCTGAGAGCACCCGCTTTAATGCAACACAATAGAGACAGTTTGAGGCTATGTTAGTAGTATGTCATGCACGTTTCAGGTCATAGTTGCAGGACCTCGGTGCAGGACCTCGGACGTGACGTCATGTCACGTGACCCAGTGGCGCCATGTTGTGTTTTCATTGTAATCCGCGTGGGCGGCCATATTGTGACGTCATCCCTATAGTGATACGTGGTGTTAGTGCGTATGCGCAGCGCGTGTTGTTATGGTGATACGTGTTTCCGTCGTCCATGTTGTATACTGGAGGCCGCCATCTTGGTTTCTACAGCAGTTAGAATAAATAGAACAAAGAAGTCATAAGAGAGCTTTTAGATACATAGGCAGAAACCGAGAATTTACTACTGTAGTTCAATCGAACTTACCCCGGTATCCCTCTCGGTCCTATAGCACTACAAGCTGCTCTACAAAATATTCTGGAAGAAATCCGTATGAAATAAAGTCAATTTCGGTAGTTTGGGGTGGATTTTGGTGATTTGAAGGGATTGTCGGGTTGTTTGTGGTAATTCTACGAATCGGGAAATTACTACTGTTCAATCGAGCACACCATCCGAACATACCCCTGTCCTATAAGAAGCCTTTGGGTCACACAGCAATCACGTGTTACCATGGAAACCAAGATGGCGGCCTCCAGTATACAAATTGGATGACGGTATCACGTATCACCATAACAACACGCACTGCGCATGCGCACTAACACCACGTATCACTAGGGATGACGTCACAACATGGCCGCTCACGCTGGTTACCATGACACCACAACACGGCGCAACTGGGTCACGGGACATGACGTCACTTCCGAGGTCCTGCAACTATGACCTGAAACGTGCATGACATACTACTTCTGTTGAACACTGAGCTCATCAGTGGCTTGTTCAATCGGCCCTGCTGATAGTGCAATTTGTCTAGTCTCAATTGTAATATAAAGGAAGATCTGTTAACCCTTTACCCAACGTAACGGCCAAAACAGTCCAGCGCTATTCTCAAAAATCGCCAATTAATTATCATTATATTTTCATTTTTTGTCTCAAAAACATGGGTTATGACCCCTCTTTGGTACGAGCACGTCGAGCTCGTTCAAATGAGGGGTCATAACCTATGTTTTTGAGACAAAAAATGAAAAAAAATAGTTATTCAAGAATTATATTTACAAGAGTCGTCTGCTTTTCATGTTAGGTAAAGGGTTAAAACTGAACACAAAAGCCCACCTGTTGTGCGCGACATATCTTATCCGTCCACTGATTTATTGATGTCTTCTGAGTGGATTAGTTTTTACTGTCGTACATGACCCATTTTATCTGCCTACTATTTAATGATGTTTTCTGAGTGGATTAGGTCACCCTGCTAGGTAAAAATATACCTCATTATAGAAAACGCAGTCGAAAAAAACTAACAATAATAATAAAATGATGCGCTCATGGTCCAAGGTTTTGGAATCTCATAAAATTGGTGCCGGTCAGTGCGTGACACCTTAGGTATACGTTTGCGAATGGACCACATATCACCATGACAATGGCACCGCAAGGAGGCAGGTTACTATAATACGTCGGTTGTGACGTGTCTACCGGACATGCGCAACAAGGGTTAGGTTTGATAATCAGCATTTAACGTAACGTCTCCCACTAAGTGCACATTACTTTATATTTCACACTAATAAAAATTGTAACAAAAGCTGGCGATTTTGAAACACAAGTAGTGAGCAAGTGTTTTTGTAACAAAAAGAACAAAAAGTGGTGAGCTCATTTTGTAACAAAAATGGTTGATTTTGTAACAAAAGTGGTGTGTTGGACCAAAAATGGTAAAGTGTTGTAACAAAAGTGGTGTTTTATAACAAAAATGGTTGTAATAAAAGTGGCTGCTACACATATGTAACAGTTCACTATCACGTCTCTTTCAGCTGTCGAACGCCGGATCGCCAATGACAGCAGCATGCCAATCCCCGGTGTCGATAATAAAGTGTAACGCCCTCCAAAATTATATTCCTGTTATACTAATGGTATTTTCAGGGAAATTCACAAACAACAATCAAATAGTTGGTGCCAGAAACATAAAACAGTATGCTGATTGTATTATGTCACAATTACATGTCAAATTGACAGAGTACTGGTTTTCCCAAAAAGTGGCAACGAAGGTCATCAAATTTGTATGGTGACAATCTGAATCGAATACACAAGTCGTCAGTGTTTGTTTTCTCGATACCCTCTGGTGGTATATATGGTAAAGGGTTGCCCCTAAAGGTTGTGTAATTTCCATCAACATCAGCATCGAAGCCATCCACCCAGACTTCACCTGCAAGATAATTAAAATAATATCATCAATTATCATATCCTTAATCTACACGAAATAATTATTATCAGGCATTTTTTTCTGTAATGTGGTATCAGGGGCGGACTAGGCCAAGTAAATTTACCGGAAAAGTCACCAAGGAGGGACTCGGAGAAAAGTTGTGAATTTTCGAACTAAAACAACGCTGGTTCCCAGCATCTGAACGATCAATTGCACTCCACATAGACGGCGTTTCGATGGCATTTTTATACCATCTTCGTCGCTCATTCACAAGAAATGGTTGCAGCGGGGTGGGGGGCAGCGGGGTGGGGGCGGGGGGTTGGACCATTGAACAGTTGACCATAGTTCGACTCAATAGAACAAATATTTCTGTGTCCTTGGATCCGAGCGATCCAATACAGATTATACTGCTGGTATACCGAATTGTTTCTACATGGACTGCCAATGTGTCGGGATGCATCAATTCTGGGGGCCCTAGAGAGACCCCAAAAGTGGGCTCACCAGAAAAATTCTGCAATCGGGGGAGATCTCTCTTTCTGAATTTTTGAAGGCCATCAAAGGTTATCACATGTGTTGTACACAGCAAATCTCAGTCAGATTTTGAATGTTTGTGGAGAACAGAACTGTTTATATATCAGTTGCTATGACCTTTTTGACAATTCGAGGGCCCTACTAGGTACAGAACACACCAGCATGGCCAGTCCGCTTCTGAGTGGTGTAAAATACAGAAGCCAAGTTGGCTTTTTTACACTTTTTTTCATACAGGTCTAACATTAAAATTATGAAATGTTAATGAATTTGTATCATCGATGTTCACATCATTTCGCAAACTTCAGACAGTTTTCTGTTAACCCTTTACCCAACGCAGACGATATCAAAATTTATTAATTTAAATATCGTTTTTTAATTTTTTTCGAAAAATTTCAACAAAACCATATTATGTGACCCCTCATTGGAACGAGCTCGATGAGCTCGTTCCAAAGAGGGGTCACATGATATGGTTTTGTTGAAATTTTTCGAAAAATAATATTTTTTCAGCTGCTGAATCTGCATATTACGCGGGCGGATGCGGGCGATTTGTTGGGTAAAGGAGTTAAATAGTATTAAAATACAGAAGCTGGATTTTTACAATTTTTCCATAATCAGTTTGAACGTTTCACTATTATTCTCTGTTGTAAATTATCCCCAAAACACATTCTCTCAACAAAGAACCAAAGTTGACCCTTACTTAGTGTTGGTAGGTGTGATACTGATAGTTATTTTTAATGACAGATTATCTGTGAAGTAGTCACTTCCAATTAGCTTGCCATAAAGAGCCAAGTTTACTTTTGTAGCTTTTAATAAACGAAAGAAAAGACAGCTCCGAGACCTATCCGGTTTTTTTATTTATTAAAAGTAACAAAAGAAAACTTAGCTTCATTTTCTACTGACGTGTTTTCTCAACAATTATTCGTCTCTTAACTGGACCCTCCTCGTCCGTCTAATAATTTCAAGGGAAATAACCTTATGGAAAGTCGATCTTCAAGACGACACAAGTTAGAGATGGTTGATCTATTATGAGCGAAACGGAATACCAATACCAGATCAGTTATTGTCATAATAATCGTTTTATTACACATCCATTAAACTTTAAATCCTTGTATTCAACGGAATCGCCGCTGTAATATAAATGATTCTGTATTCAACGGGTGATATACAAGCCGGAACTTTTTTACCGCACCGTTTAGATACGCTTCGAAAAGTTTCCAAATTTCGTTATACAATCATCGACCGTCTGTCGCACTGTGTGAAAATGAAAACGTCCAAAGCAAAATAAAGTCGGTTCACAAATAATTAGACAAAAATGAGACAATATTTTCAAAAAACCCAATCATTTCCAACCGGAACATTAACCCAGTCCCGTGGCCGTCTCGTTTTGTGGATCCCATTATATCTAAGTTGGTCAACTTTATTTCGGTAAATCTTCGTACTTCTTGACATGTCTCGAACTTCTTTTAAAAACGTTTCTTCCAGCTGTTTTGCAAATCTGCACATATTTGTACTTACATTCTTACTAACAGTAATAGCCACCAAATGGTTAGGCATGAATGGGCACCAGCCCATTCACGCCTAACCATTTGGTGGCTATTAATGTGAGTAAACAGCAATACCAATTTCAACAAACACTGGTTCAGAAAAGGTTGTTTTGATTTTTTATCGATCCATAAGATCAGTACAGCTTCAGACAAAACAAACTCTTCACCTTTGGGTTTAAACATCGGGATTAAAATTTGTTTATTTAAATGAATTTTAATGCATGGGTTGTGTAATAAACACAGAACGCGATGTGTGTTTGAATCTGTGGGTGTTTTACATAACGAGTTGGAATGGCGTAGTCATATTTCGCGAGAGCCGTAGGCTCGAGCGAAATATGATTACGCCATTCCAACGAGTTATGTAAAACACCCACCGATTCAAACACACATCGCGTTCTGTCTATTTATTACATACCTTTACAGCCGGTTGATAACGGTTGTCGAATGAGGAACTGGAAATAAGTAACGGCTGTCACGTCCCCGAAGAAAAAGAGAGTTGACGGTTCACAATACGATCGCAACCGAATCACGACCAATCTAATTTCTTTGTCGACTTTTGTGATGACAATACTGTTTGAATCCATTCTGAAATAGTGGGGGAAGGACCCGGAGAAAACCAACGCGCTGGGGTGAGCAACTGCCAGACCCCACAACGTACTAACTCCACACAAGCAGGGTTTGCATTGGTTGAAGACAGGTGCACCATCGACGTGCAGTAGGCTTTAGTACAGAGCGCCATCGTGCCCTGCATGGACAATAAGAATTGCACACAACGCAGTAACCCGTTGCGGGGATCAAACCATGAACCTTTCGGTTTGAAGTCCAGTGCACTAACCACTGATTCACCGCGCTCCCACCTTGCTATCCATTTAATTTGGTTTAAACCATTGCTGAACACATGTAGCTGTGGAATTCTTGGGTTTAACTGGTTACGTGCTGGAAGCCACTATCAGGGCTTTGTCAAAAAGGAGGGTACCTTTTAAAAATAACCCTTTTCTTTACTTGCGTTTCATATTCAGAGAAAAACAAAATATTATTTTCACCATGAGGATCTGCTTTATTAAAAATTGTTGGAAAGTGCCTGTAGGCACTTTCCAATAATTTTTAATAAAACAAATTTTGAAGAACAAATTTGAACATCTAAATTAATGTAGCCCTCAACCAGTTAATAGTTTGCAAAAACCTGACAGAGTTGACCGTTTTGTCATAAAAAATAAAGGGACTGCGTTAATAACATCGCATCGAACACTTCAGCAAATAATTTTCTAGAAACCTTTGCCGATACAGAGAGATGGATAGAAACAGCTTTCGAGTTGTAGTTTTTAACACATACAAACATGAAATATTCGTTGAGTTTGTTTATATGTAGTTTAAAGTTAGGAAGTGTTTTTTGGTTCTTTTTTTCTAAACCCTAGAAATCATATGTTGGCTACAATCGTATGACGATGGCTTCGGCAGTTTCCTGTATTAATCCCAATGCCACATGAGGTTTTGGTATACAGCTAAAACTAGAAGTCCTGTCACGAACTATGCGCCAATGTTGACATAATTCCGCATAGGATTTGCGCGAAATTTCCCCGTCAAATGGCATCCAAAGCACGACAGTTTTTCCTGGTTATTGAGAGAAAGAACAAAGCAATGTTCCCAGCTAATGAACCTTCGGGTTAAACCATGAGGTTCATTGGCTGAAACATTGCTTGTGAGAAGGGCAAATGTACAGAATTCGATATACGTAACCCTTTACCTAACGTAACGGCCAAAACCGGCCAGCGCTATTCTCAAAAATCGCCAATTAATTTTCATTATTTTTTTCATTTTTTGTCTCAAAAACATAGGTTATGACCCCTCATTGGAACGAGCTCGTCGAGCTCGTTCCAATGAGGGGTCATAACCTATGTTTTTGAGACAAAAAATGAAAAGAATTAGTTATTCAAGAATTATTTTTGCAAGTGTCGTCTGCTTTTCATGTTAGGTAAAGGGTTAATATTGTCATAACACGCAGATCAACGAGCAGAGTGACGTACTACTTGCGGGTAATTCATGACAGGACCAATAGTTTTAACTGAAAAATGAAACGGATGGTCAGACTTTTGATTTTGGTCGGGTCCGTGCATTGCCACGTAATGTGTTTTCACTATTTTTTCTTCTTCTTATCTTTGTTAACGCCTAAAACAATCAGATTATTTAAGTACGAATCAGCTTTTATAGAGATATGAGGATGTATGTAGAACAATGTAGTGAACGCAAGTGCTAACTTTTCCCCAACGTAACGGCAAAACCGGCCGGCGCTATTCTCAAAAATTACCATTCAATTTTCATTATTTTTTTCATTTTTTTTTGTCTGAAAAACAGAGCTTATGACCCCTCATTAGAACGAGCTCGTAACATTTTAAAGGGTTAATAGGTGTGACATGGGTGTGATCGTTATTCAATTCAATGATATAATTGATATTCAAACGTGGGATGCAATGGCGCAGATAAGGAGGAAATTTATTTATTTATTTATTTATTTATTTATTTATTTATTTATTTATTTATTTATTTATGCACATTTGATAATCATGATCACAACAGAGAGATAAAGTCAAGTGTAGTCAAGCGTTTATACCCAGGTTGCACATTTGAGAGGACTTCTCCCCCAAGCATTGGTGACTGAATCCTATTTTACAGTATAACAGAGCTTGTTTACTGCAGTAAACAAGTAATGCTTCCGAACCCGAGGTTCCCATGAAGGGGGGGGGGGGGGGGGGTGAGAATAGCTGCAAATTCAGCTTTAGCTTCAAGTAGATAAAGCTTGGCAGACAATTTTTTTAAAAGAATTTCAATTCGAGTTGAGGAAAAAAAAAACACCACCCCGTCCTCGAATTCGGTGACCATGTTATTGAAGAACGTGAATAAATGCAATGATAAGCATGGGTATTCTGAAACTGTTCCAGCGCTCTAATGAGATGAAGAGTCGGCTGAGCATGGCTGACAATTTCCGTAAGTTGAAGTGATTTAACCCTTTACCTAACATGAAAATAAGACGACATTTGCAAACAAAATTCTTGGATAACTAATTTTTTTCATTTTTTGTCTCAGAAACATAGGTTATGACCCCTCTTTGGAACGAGCTCGTTCCAAAGAGGGGCCATAACCTATGTTTCTGAGACAAAAAATGAAAAAAATAATGAAAATTAATTGGCTGTTTTGTGAATAGCGCCAATGGGTTTTGAACGTTACGTTGGGTAAAGGGTTGAAGGGTAAGTTAGCCACCCTTAATTTCCTAAACTTCCCAGTACGTTTAACACTAAAGGTATAGGAATTTCAGGTAAAAAAATAAATTTCGAAATGTTATCGAATTTGCATCGATGTGCGCATCGTTTCGCAAACGTCAGGAATTTGCTTCTGGAGAAGCATAAAGGTACCAAACTTGGTACAGGTATGCAATCCGATTTTAGCTGGAAGGGCATGTTTGTTTTTCACATTTCGGCACCTAATGCGTCCAATGTGATTTCCGTTTTCCCCATTATCTTTTAATATCGACGCCTGTATCAAGCCTCCTTATATCAAATTTTGTAAATATATTCTCCAATAAAAACTGTATTTGAAAATGGCGGCTCTACGTTAGGGATTCCTAACCCTTATGACCGAATTCTGAGGTGACGTTATAGGGGTCATAATGTGAAAAACTGAAATAAGTAATTTTTAAAAATTTTAGTATGTTATACAGATCAAAATTTGGGAGATAGCTGTTTTTAGCGCCATTTTTGTCGTTTTTACGCCACTTAAAGTTCAGCCCCTTTTGTACTTTTTTGCATTGAAAAATGCTAATTTGCTGACAAACATAACTCCACACTTTCAAAAGATACAGCCTTTAAACTTCACATGTCATTTTCTCCGTATATGAAATTGTGTCAAGCGGTTTCATATTTCGATCAACATGTGAGCGAAGCGAATTTATCAACTTTTCTAAACCTTTTTATTTCAAATATCATTTTACGTGCATACTTTCGAAAATTCGCCAATAATATCACTTCCAAGAAAAAACATATCTAAAATGTGATGCCCACATACCAATTTACAACCGTTATGGCCGAATTCTAAGATGATGTTATAGGGGATCGTAGGAGCAAAAATTAAAATGCGTCGTACTTTTTCGAAATTTCAATATGTTGTAGAGCTCCCAAAATTATGAGATACGTCTTTTGGGTTTTTTTTTTCAATTTAACGCCATCTTAAAGTTTTTACGCTACTTTGAAATTTGGTCTATTTTCTCATTATGAATTAAATGCTCAACATTTTGCTGTCCAATTGTGCACTATTCACATGGAATACAGTTTTTAAACATAAGACACCTATTTATGGTCATTTGAAGTTGTGAACCTTTATTTTTTTTTATTTAACCCTTTACCCAAAATAACAGCCAAAACCGGCCAGCGCTATTTACAAAAATCGCCAATTAATTTTCATTATTTTTTTCATTTTTTGTTTCAAAAATATAGGTTATGACCCCTCTTTGGAACGAGCTTCCTAAATGACGTTACGCTTCGGCGCCTTGAGCGTCGCCTTGAATGAACGATCTGCTGTTCTTTGTTATTGTGTTGACACGTGCGTGTTTGCAGTGAAATTGGGCAAGCGCTCGTGAAAAATAAAACTTTCAGGTCCACACTCATGAGATAATTCCCGATGTTCACCAAAATAGCGCATAAATTAAAATCCTCTATGGAGGAGGTGTGATTTGCTAATATTTTCCTGGGAAGAATAAAAACTTTCGAATTACTGTAAAAACACATTCGCCAAACAAAGAGCAAAGGTGGACTCTTACTTAGTGTTGGTAGGTGTGATACTAACAAACATTCTTAATGACGGATTATCCTTGAAGTGGTTGCTTCTGATTAGTTTGTCGTAAAAACCGAATTTCTTTTTGTTACTTCCAATACATGAAAACAACAGACAGCTCCAAGATCTGTCTGTTGTTTTTATTTATTAAAAGTAACAAGGGAAAACTTGGCTCCATTTTCTACTTGTGTCATAGGTGTTTCTAATCTTGAACAATTCATTGCTTCTCAATTGGACCTTCCTTGCTCGTGAAATAATTTTAAGGGAGATAATTTCATCAAAAGTCGTTCGATTTTTATGACAATTTAAGTTAGGGATTGTATGGGCTTTGGAAGGCGGAGACTCTCCTTTCCAGTGAACAAGAATTGATGAGCATTCTGCACGGGAATTGAGGATCTATTTGTGGTATTCATATAATCGAGATACCGGAAGTGGAATCCCGTTAGGTGGGATTCTCAGACGCCAGTTTCTCGACAAACTTTAGAGTGAATACAAATGGGGCCGATCTTTTGGACTGGTTATAACGCCTCTGACTATCGATAGCTTTACATTATAGCTGCAATGAGAGTCGAAAAACCCTTTACCTAACGAATCGTCCGCATCCGCCCGCGTAATATGCAATTTCAGCAGTTGAAAAAATATTATTTTTCAAAAAATTTCAACAAAACCATATCATGTGACCCCTCGTTGGAACGAGCTTCGTTTTGAATCAACGTCGCCATTATGCTATCTCTTCGAACCATAATATACTCTTTGTTACTATTTTAACTTGTTTGCTGCCCCATTGTCTTGTTAAATTTTTAAAGATCTCATCACGCTTCTTTCACCTAAGGCTTAATCGACTGATCCAATCGCTCCATTCACTTTAGTCTCGACAGTAAGCATGTGGAGTTATCTCCCTTTATCCAGTGGACGTCAATGCGATCCCCGCCAACACACCGACGCGGAGACTGTCCTTTTATCTCAAATGCCGAAATGTGCGCATGACACGTGGATTGTCCCATCGCCAGGAATCTCCGTCCCATTGCTAACAGATGCTCGTTAGCACCAAAAATTTCCCAGATGTTATTATGTACTGGTACATAATGTGTAATAATATGTGCACACGACATGCGCACATACAGGGTTTTGGGACTCCCCATCATTTCCAAAATGGTGGCGCGCGCAACGTCCCTACACTCGGCTACTGGATGATCCAGTTTCGAAAAAGGTGTGAAAGGCGATCTGGACTTTTAGTGTGTTGTGACCGTTGTTGTGTGGGGCACGCGGCAACCGTTACTTATTCCCAGTTTATTATTCGACATTCGTTATCAACCGGTTGTCACGTCCTTTGTCGTGTGATGACATGCAAAATATTCGGTCTTGCAATAGTGTGGAAAGTGTGGAAAGTGTGGAAAGGTGTTCGGCTGGCATCCAATTCTCGTACGCAACCACGACGGAATATTTGAGTAGGAACGATACTCTTTCATACGCTGTGGAAAGATGTTTTTTTTCATAATCAGGGATCGTTGAAAACATGACAAACATAAATGTTTCAGGCGATCATCTTAACCAGAAGAAATGAAGAATTGTAATCCGAGTGTAAATGGCATCACAAACATCCACAGAGTAACACAGTCAATCACTGAAGTCATTAGAATGATGATCGAGTGAACCCGAGTTCCACAAGAACCCATCCATGATACCGGTAGACAAGGAACGGGTGTAGTCAAGTAGCATGTGAAGATCTGATTTTCTGCTCACAGAAAAGCAATATTTTTATACTGTACCAATGACCCAGACATAGCTGGTGCTAACTCTTAAAAATCTAGGGCCAAACACAAATTTTGCCCCCCAATCCCCAAAATTTGCTTCTAAAACTAAAAGAAATCATGTCCTGAAGGACCTCCATACTTTGCCCCTACTGCGCATGCACAGTGTCAAGGACGTTCCGAAATTGGCGCCAATTACCATTCTTTGTTTGGCCCTTCATCAGTCAACATCTCACTGATCTTTGTGCTTGTAAATCTCAGTTTAAAGGATGCCAGACACATAATTATTGGAGAAATGGTGGTTCTAAGGAGGATATAGAAGGAGGAGAGGAAAAAGGAGTGACAGAAAATAATCAGGGCTGTAACTTAAAATTTTTTAATGAAATTATGTTAAGTTGCCTATTTTCGAGGCATGGGCCTGTTGTTGTCATTCTTGTTATAAAGTTGCACTGCTTATTCAGTGTTCCTCTCTCCTGGTCTTCTAAGTCCCCCCCTTGCTATTCTCCCATGCTTTTGGCATATTTTTTAGAAAGATCATTTCTAAATTCTCTTGGGAGAATTAGCTTGGTTACAGAATGAATTCTGTTATTTTCCCCATGTTTACGTTTTCACCCATGGGTGTTGAAACGTTGTGTTCTGCATCTACCATCTGATGTTCTGCAGATTCTCCCCTGGGAGTCTCTGTTTTGCATCAGATAGTGTGTAATTTTGATGACTGATTTCGGGCCAGTTTTGTCAGTGCCTGGAGTCATGTTTTCTGGTGTTTTTACACTATTTGTTTACATTGGCAACAGTCTCTTTTGAGGGGGGCTGTTTGCCTTTGGAGTAGTTTATCTCACTATAAGATACATTATTATTATCCGTAAGTGTTGCATTAATTATTTAATATAATTTTCAAAATTTTTGACCACACTTAACCTTGGGATCCATTGGGGCTCAACGTTACTTTTCAGAAACTTGGGCTTCGCTGAAAAAATATTTTTCAAAAATTATTTTGATTGTCAATTGTTTTTTCATTATTAATGGATCATGTTATTATGTATCTTTGTGTTTAGGGGTTGGTGCGAGTACTAGGACTTGTTGTTGACTTTTCACAATGAAAGGATATTCTTCAAATGGTAATAGGAAGAAATCTTCCTCTGACTTTCATGATCATTGTATTAATTGTAGTCAGTGTACTCGCACTAACTCCTGTTCAATATGTCAATATTGGGATGACAAACATTGGAAACGTGTGTCACGATATGTTGTTAGTGGAGAGAGGGCTATGCCGGCCCTTTCTCCGCAGGGTCACTCTACTCTATCAGTTTCTATTTCAGAGGATTAAGAACAGGGTGATGTTTCCATGTTATCTTCCGCAAGTGCGCTTCCGTCGTCACAAATGAATGCAGAGCTAGCGGCATAAGTGCTCATGGAGATACGACAGTTGCCTAAGAGGTCCCTAGTAGGATCGACGGCGCTGTCGTCCGCTAGCTCGCCCGGTGTAGCGTCCATTCACCGAATGGTTCGGCAGCCGGGTTCGTCCGATGCGGTCCAGGAGGAAATGTTGGGTGATGCGAGCACTATAAACATTCAAGGTGCACACCCAGTGACGACGGATAGTAGGAGAGATCGGAGGAAGCCTTCTAGTCCGGTTCCTAGCTCGTCCAGGTCCATCCGGACTGCGAGCGAGAGAGGCCCCTCTCTCGTACAACAACATCTGGGACCAGATGTTGTGGTACAAAATGTGTCGTTAGCGGAGCACACGTCCGTCGCTCGGGACGCTCCGTTGTATAGGCAGTCCGCTGAGACTGCTCAGGCTTCTTCTTCCTCTCACCAGCGCACACGACCGCACCTTGTCTACGTGACCGCCGATATTTTACCAGCTTCGCCGACCAGGGATTCTTCGGCGACAAGGTTCACGCCATCCGGTAGCCAGGGACAGGAGGCCGGTTGACTCCGGACGTTCGCATAGGAAGAGTATGCGGGAGTCACTAGATGCGGAGCTGCCCTCGGCGAAGCAGCGAAAGACTGCGCCTCCGCAGGCCTCGATGTCGGACGTGCTTGCTCAAATAGCACAACTTATCGCAGCATCCCAGCAACCGACAGAAACGGTGTCGGATCGGGAATTATCCGACGGCGCTGGGTCGGTACGCTCCGCCGAAGCATCGGGTGCGGACGACCGGGAGCATCATGAGGTCCGACCGGATGGTGAAAGGGATACGGATGACTTGGAGTTATCCCTTTTGGAACAACATAAAGCTGCCGTGGACTTCATCCGGCACTTTCTTCCTCAGGTTGTTCCGTCGGGCCAGACTGCTGCGGTACCGGACAAGAGAATTATAGCGTCATTGGACACTGATTTCTTCGAGCGGTTCAAGGACATCGCTCCTGAGTTTCCGTCTCAGTCCAATAATGTCACAAGGGCATTTGAATTATTGAACGACGCTATATTCAAGCTTGCTTCCAGAACAGGAAAAGCGGGTTTCTTGTCCGCCAATGCTCTTAACCTGCCTTTCATTAATGCAAGGAATAAATTTGATACGGCAGGACAGGGTATCCCGAGAGTTCCTCTGCGTATGGACGACGAGGCGGAAGACTTAGAATTATCATTACCGTCGTCTACGTCTATCCCAACCGCGGTGTTGGATACGACTATTTCGTCTAACAGAGCCAGTTTAGATGCTTTATCTTACGCAGACCACCTTACAAAGGCGTTATCACTGCGTCTTCAAGGGAAAGAATTCCAGGATGTTCAATCCTCTTTAAGACTTCTTTCAAGGGCAGTAGCTTATTCCACGTGTAACTCCGCCCTTTCAGTGGCAAACTTGGAGTTGGTTAGACGTGACGCAGCCCTAGCTACATCCACACTCGTGGATAGTAAGGTGAAGAACTCTCTCAGAGTCGCTTCGGTCTCCGGAGAACTTCTCTTCGACGGCAAGCTTTCTGCAATTTACGATAAAATTACTAAGAAAGCTTCGGATTCTCTGCTGTTTAAGTCCGCTTCTAAGAAGTCGGACACGGCAGATAAGAGTAAGACAGGCACTTCTGGGTCTAATGCGCCCAAGAGAGGTTCCTATAGAGGTTCCGGTGCGTCCTCGTGGTCTTATTCAAGAGACCGTCAAGGCAGCGACTCACGTGCGGGACGTCCTTCGGGCCGGGACAACCGGTCGGACGCCCCGAGGTCGACTGGACGAGGTGCGGGTCGTGGAGGACGTGGTTTATCCTCCCGCAGGCCTCGCAGGTCCAGTAGGTGGTGGCTTCAACCTCTATCGCGTTCCGGTTGGCGGAAGGTTGTCGAGTTTTTCACAAGAGTGGGCGTCGATTACGGACGACCCTTGGGTGAGAGGGGTGATTTCGGAAGGTCTGAAAATATCCTTCAAACGAAAGCCTCCATTAACTCGAAGTCCAAAATGGACTCAACTTCCGTCAAATCCGCAGAAAAGAGACGCTCTGTTATCAGAGGTGCAGTCTCTTTTAATGAAGAACGCGGTAGAGGTCGTAGAAAACCAGGAAACACCGGGATTCTACAGCCATCTGTTTCTGGTTCCGAAACCAGACGGCTCGTTCCGTCCAGTCATAGATTTGAGCTGGATAAACAAGCTGATCGTCACTCCGAAGTTTTATATGGAGACGATTCGATCGGTCAGAGCGAGTATTCGGGATAACGATTATGCAACAAGCATAGATCTCAAAGATGCATACTTTCACGTCATGGTACATCCGACATTCAGAAAGTATCTACGCTTCGCAGTCCTAGGAGTAGTGTATCAATTCCGGGCGATGTGCTTCGGATTGAACCTGGCACCCTGGGCTTTCACTCGGGTAATGAACTCGGTAATGATGTATTTCCGAGCTCATTCGTCTGCGGTAACGTCGGCCTACCTGGAAGACATTCTTCAGAGGTACGGCAACGAGTTAACGCTTCAGAACGATGTGCAGAATCTGCTTCTATTGCTCCGACGTCTCGGTTTTATAATAAACGAGGAGAAGTCGGATCTGGTGCCGTCCAAGTCATTCACACATCTGGGAATGAGCTTCGAGACGCACAACAATCTTGTTCGTCTGCCGTTAACCAGAGCGAAATTAGTCAGTTGTTACGCTCGCTATTGTCTTCACGCAGACAAAGTCACAGCGAGGGAGTTCATGAGACTGAGAGGTCTGTGCGGAGCCGCTGCGGATCTCATTCCGATGGGGCGGTTACGCACTCGTCTTCTCCAAATTTTCTTGACTCAGAATTGGAGTGTGAAAATTCATTCGCTCGACATAGACGTTCTCTTGTCAGATCAAGTGAAACGAGAGATTCAGACTTGGGCAAACATTCAGTGGTTAACTCAGGGAGTTCCGCTGCAGTTGCCGGATCCGAGTTTTACCATTATGACGGATGCCAGTCAAACAGGTTGGGGTGCAACATTGATCCCAACGGATTCGAGATGCCAGGGTCTTTGGGATCCACAATTCCTAGGCAAGCACGTAAACATCAAGGAAATTATGTCAATTTGGCTTGCGTTACGTCATTGGATGGACATTATTTACAAAGCTCATGTCCAAATCCTGTCCGACAATACGACAGTAGTGGCGTATATACGGAACCAGGGAGGCACTCATTCAGTTCCGTTATTCAATCTAACGGAAAGAATCCTTCTGTTTGCTCTAGAACATCAAGTTCTGCTTTCGGTCCGTCATATACCGGGTCGTCTGAATGTACTAGCAGACTCCCTTTCACGAAAGGGTCGCTTGTTGCCGTCGGAGTGGACTCTCAACAAACAAGTATTCAATCAGATTTGCTACCAATGGGAACGGCCAATAATAGACTTATTTGCGACACATCTCAACAATCAGTTGCAGACGTATGTGTCTCCGTGTCCGGATCCAAGAGCATTTGCAGTAGACGCTCTGTCGATCCCTTGGGACGGAATGATAGGATATGCGTATCCTCCAACGCCGTTGATTCAGCAAGTATTGCTAAAAATAAAACAATCTCAATGCAAGATTCTGTTGGTAGCATCTCTGTCTCCACAGAGACCGTGGATAAATCTACTCAGGTGTCTGTTGTGGGACCTACCGCGAAAGCTTCCTCCACGGGAGGATCTTCTTTCGCAGGGGAAACCGCGTCAACTTCATCACAACCCGCAAGGTCTCAACCTTCACGTTTTTTCCGTTGTGCGGTCCTTCTTGCATGGCAAGCACTTTACAGGACGAGCAGTGGACGCGATTTCTAACTGTAGGAGGACCTCCTCTTCGCTAAACTATGCGGCTAAGTGGAAGGTCTTTCGTCGTTGGTGTAGGGATCATTCTGTTGATATTTTTGATCCCTCCATACCAGACATTGCAAACTTTCTAGTATACTTGTTTGACGAAATCAAACTGCAGCCTGTTACTATTAAGGGTTATAGGTCTATGTTATCTGATACCTATGCACATCATGATAGTTTACAAATTGGATCTAATGTCTCTTTATCTAAGTTAGTTAAAAACTTCTCGATAAATAGACCCAGAACTCTTAGGTTAATTCCTAAGTGGAATTTAGCTTGGGTTCTTCTTAAACTGAAGGAAAAGCCATTTGAACCTCTTGGGACAGTAGATTTCAATTTTTGTCTTATAAGACAGCTTTTCTCTTAGCTTTCTCTTCTGCTAGAAGAGTCAGTGAGCTTCATGCACTGTCGGTGGATGATTCTCACTATCGTAGTGTCGGGAACACTATCACCTTCACTACTAATGTGGGATTTTTAGCTAACAAACAGGCTCCTAATAAATATCCGGAACCTATTGTTATTAAGGCCCTTCCGTCTTCAGACGGGCGTAGGCCTTTACTCTGTCCTGTTAGAGCGTTACGTATTTATAAACAGAGATCTCAGTTTATTAGAAAGGGACGGAAACGTTTCTTTCTGTCTCTGATGCCTAATAGAAAGGACATTTCAGTCCATTCTATTGCTAGATGGATTCAATTAACTATCCGTACTGCTTATGAAAATTTATCTTCTTCTCAGCAGTCTGTGCTTAAGATTTCGGCTCATGAAGTAAGAGCTCTTTCTACATCTTGGGCTTACGCAAATAGTATTGCTATTACAGATTTAATGAAGGCTGCTTATTGGTCTCAGCCATCCACATTCACGAATTTTTATCTCAGAAACATTGAGTCCATTTCTGGAGACCTGCATTGTTTAGGTCCGTTATCTGTTGCTCAGAATGTCGTCCACTAAACAGTTGCAACTATAGTTATGCAGGCTTTCTGTTCCGGCAGTGACTCCGCTCGGCTGCCTTCTTCGCTCTGGGCTATTTGACCCAGGGCAAGGGGAAGGGGGGGGGGGGGGGGTGTTCCCTTAGGTCACCTGCTTTATAGTGAAAAGCAAGGGAATTCCTCCTCCGAAGTCAGTATTTCTGAGTCGTTTCCGGGATGGTTTTAAAGTGTAATATTAATGTTAAAATTTCATTCATGTCATGTTTTTAAAGTGTAGCTCGGTGTGAAGCATTTGTATATGTCAAGTGTCAAACGGGCGTTAATATACAATCCTCGGACACTTTTAAAGAATATAAAGAGTCTCAATTCTCTGGACTAACTTTATTTATTGGCTTACTTTAAAAATAATTAATAATTAGTATAAAGGGTTATACTGGATGTTAATAGAGAACATGAATGTTATTATGCTCAATTATGAAGGGTATTGTATCTTTCTAATTTATCATAAAATAAGAAAGATACATGTAAAGCCTAATACTCCTTTTCTCCTTGAGGGGTTGACTCTATATTATATAGTTGAGCTTATTGGATTTTCCTCTATGTCCTAGGCCCTCCAGCCTTTTAACTATTCAGCTATGTCTGGGTCATTGGTACAGTATAAAAATGTTAAAAAATTTATAGTAATTTATATATTTTTTATACTTACCAATGACTCAGACGGGGATGGCCCTCCCAGGAGTTGGGAACTCATACCTCCCCGCTGAGTACATAGCGCTGACCAGGCACTGCTTGCAAGAATGGTAATTGGCGCCAATTTCGGAACGTCCTTGACAATGCGCATGCGCAGTAGGGGCAAAGTGTGGAGGTCCTTCAGGACATGATTTCTTTTAGTTTTAGATGCAAATTTTGGGGATTGGGGGGCAAAATTTGTGTTTGGCCCTAGATTTTTAAGAGTTAGCACCAGCTATGTCTGGGTCATTGGTAAGTATAAAAAATATATAAATTACTATAAATTTTTTAACTTTCTCTCGTCGGTGACCACTTCACTTATTGTCAGAGGTATAAGGAAAGTGTAAAAGGGCTCTGTAAAATTACTTTTCTCCAAATCGGTGTCGAGTAGAGGCCCCTCATGATGGCGCATTGTCCGTACAGATATTGTTACAGAGTGTTTGCAACAACAGACAATGTTAACAGATACCAGAACTGTCCCAAGCTGGCAATCCATTGAGACAGGATCACCCAAGACCCATGAACCTTAAGTGGACGTAACAAAGAAGCGTGTGCCGACAGATAAGGAACAGATATAGCAATTCTTGCGCAACACCCGAATATCCGGGATCGTCGCGAAGATGTCAACTGGGAGAAGGGGTGGGGGTGGGGGGTGGGGGTGGGGGTGGGGTAATCTACCCCGAATGTGATGGTGCAAGTCCTGACTGATTAACTTATCCAACTGTTTGTGTTGCGAATTTTATTCATTCAGAATTGTACTTAAAAAACACGAAATACAATACATGCGTCGTTCTCGTGCAGCAACTTCTTGTTTAACCCTTTACTACAGAAACGACCGCATCATGGGGGGGGGGGGGGGGAGGGGCATGTGAAAATAAATGTTATATTGTTATGTTGGTTAAGGGTTAATCAACACTCACCGCAATCCCACGTTGGTCAACCCGAATCAGGTAATGCTGACCTTCATTTGAATCCTTCGGGTTGGAAGATGATTGAAGTAGAAGAAGTGGACAGGAAAGTAACTATACCGCGGCATGCTCATATAAACAAGACAGTATAGTGTGTCACGGTACATTTACCGATATACGATAGTAACTTTTCTCCCCTTGGGCTGAACCATGGTGGCCTTGAAAATGTGTGCCCCTCCGCTTTTATCGAGCTTCCGCCGCCTCTGACTTGGCTTTATTTTCTGCTAATGTCATAGCTTTTTCTCAGCTATTAATTGCTCCTCAACTGGACCTTCCTCGCGCGTCTAATAATTTCAAGGGAGATAACTTTATCGAAAGTCAATTTTGATGATGATATATAAGTCAGAGATGACAGGAGAAAGAATATACTTGAGAATTTTATGCTGACCCATTCAAATTTTGAAAGGGTGATGGAGATTTATAAATGCTCACAGAAGACCTACGAAGAAGCTACAACTGTATTAACCTTGCGCACTCTGATGGTATCTTCCATGGCAGTTCAATGGCAGCAATTGGAAGAGTCCATATTCGTTGATTGGTGTAGACCAATCAATATTCTCAACCTGCAGCCTCGCGGCTGCACGTTGAAATATTGATTGGTCTACCCCACACATTTACTGACCAGCCATCCTATTTAATGACGTTATTATGTTTCATGTTCCTGGCCGGAAAAGTGGCAGCTGGGGTTCAAAGGGTTAGTTGGGCACGGTATTGTCCTCGATAACACATGGGCATCGACTATCGGAGGTAGTGGATTTCGCCTTCGTCCCGCTCCGGATGTGATACAATTTCCCGGTGGATTGGATATCGACGAGTACAGGGGCGGGGGGGGGGGGGTACCTCGATTTCACAAATTCGGGGAAATTGGGGGTGGAAGTTACTGGATGCATACGTACCCCACCGATTCTGGTCTATCAAGTCAACTATAAAACCATCTACCGGTGGATTGAATATCGACTTGGGGCAAGAGTGGGGGATGGTTCTCTGTTATCAAATTAGGAAAGTACCTCCCGATCGAAAGCTACTGAAGGCATACGTACCCCAAAATTGGTCTTTTATCAAGTCGCCAACGAACTGGAACATACTCTCATTCTCAATCAAGACTAGGTGACCTCCAATGCTGTTGCATGTACTCACAGCAGCAGTCTGTGTACTGTCGACTGAATAGTACTTCAGACAAAGATGGTTGTTGTCTCTAGTATAACTTTGATATCCAAGGTCAGTCGGGCAAGTTCCTGGAGCTGGAAAGAAAAACAATTGTAGATTAGGTTAAGGGGTTGTCCAATGTAACTTTCTGCATTTAACCCTTTACCTAAGATGAAAAGCAGACGACACTTGCAAAAAAATTTCTTGAATAACTAATTTTTTTCATTTTTTGTCTCAAAAACATAGATTATGACCCCTCGTTGGAACGAGGGGTCATAACCTATGTTTTTGAGACAAAAAATGAAAATATTTTGAAAATTAATTGGCGATTTTTGAGAATAGCGCTGGCCGGTTTTGGCCGTTACGTTGGGTAAAGGGTTAAAAAAATCCACAATGCCCTAAATACGAATTAAAGCGGTGAATAACAACAAATTATATACCAAAATAATGACAAAAGTATGCCAAATCCGAATTTATCCACTTTTTGAAATTTTTTTTTATGTTTTTGCTCTAGATTACAAAGAAATTGCCCGCCGCATAAGTAACCGCCAGGATTAACAAGGTATAGATCGGTAATTCGAATGTCTGAGTTGTAAATAAAAGACTATACACTCCATACTCGGAGAAAGCATATTAATCATTTCATCACCAACGTGGTCAGAGCGCTCAGGGGAAATGGATGACCACAAACGCTTGATTCTGTTCGGGTGACACGTTTGTTCTGATCACGCGGGGTTTGAGCGAAGTAGGGAAATGATTTGATTTCCCACGATCTGAAATTTTCAAACATTTCACAGTTGTTTTTGAATCTGGCAGGCGATGTAATGTACAACTCACGACACATTCATAGGAAAATATTCAACTGACAATGTGATAATTGCGAGATACAGTTAATAGTAGCGCTGTTGAGATCAGAAACTGTACAATGTGACGCAAGTGTCAGCAAGGGATTAATACGCCACCGATTCGAACTACTATTATTTGGTTGGTGACGATGATCAAAAACATAAAAGTGGAAAATTATATTTGAAAACAAAAATATATTCACATCAACATACATTACAGTCCTCACAATTGAATATTTACGAAAAAATAATTTTACTGTCGCCGAACTATATTAGTGACGTAAAGAAGGCTTGATGAAGTCTGCTACGAAAAAAAGAAGACCAATGTTAAGGAGAATTGTCGGAGAAGTTTCTTCCTGTTCACCAAATACAGAGAATTGTCATACCATCGTAAATTTAATTATCTCCCTCGCACAACCGCGTTGTGTATAAGACGGATCAACGTCGATTTTAGCGCTGTTAGCAACAGAAGGTTGTGAAAATCTGTGTTGACACTCTGTGTTACAGAAATAGAAAAAATCCGCTTGGCGGACAAAAATTTAGACGAATTACCGAAATGAGACCACAACGTGACGTAAGTGTTTAGATAAATGAATTTAATAACCAACACAATTCCGATATTGGTCAGGCCGGTAACCCCCCGCCTACAAAATTAGAATTGGTAAGTAGATCAGTTATTAATGTTCTTAAATCTCCCGAAAAAGCAACAGTCAAGCCTCCCCAAACAACAACTACGGGAGGCCGATAGTTCCAAAACAAATGAAGCATACAATATCATGTACATAAATGAATTGAAAGCCAGGATTTCTAACTTAGTGTAGCCGATTGGTGAAAGTATTCTGCACGCAGGACAGGTCATCTTTTCTTGCTTTGGCCACACTTGAACATTCAAATGACACCCTGGACAGCTGTCATTGCTCATGTAACCCCAGAAATGGACACATATAATACTAAATAAGAAAGTTTGGCAGTTTACCCATTTTGGTGTATCAATCTCATCGTATTTTACCAATTTGATACTGATCTCATTTAAAATGGCACAGGATTGTGTGTGGTGGGGGGGGGGGGGGGAGGTATGGTCACAGGAGACCCACAAAAGCCACAGTGGACATTCTTCATTTTTCATTGATGCACTCTCTCATGACTCCAAACTTATTCTTCTGAACTGGGCGGATTTGACCCTTGGTGAACTTAATAAAAGGTGAACAAACACAAGAAAAAAGCCAGTCCTTTTGAAATGTAGGCATCCTAAATTACAATTGGTCTCGTGATCCGTTCCTTGCAAGAATGATAAAAAGATTTCTCCGAATCTGTACTAGAAGGATTGCAGAATTTAACTATTCAACAAATTTAAGGTATTTTATTGTATAAAATCTGATCTCTTACTTATGCCATAACAGACTTTCAGGCAGAGCTTTTCTGCCACAGGGTAACGGTTCCATGACAAATATTAGTTTCCACAAAATCTATGTTTCATTCCAAACAAATTAATATATAATATATTGGGGTTATTCCTTTCTGACCTTCTCTGGACTTTGGAGAAAATTACCTGAAATTTGACCTTATTTACGTCGGACGTCCCATTAATCATATTTTATTTGAATGTTTTGCAACGTGAATCGGGGACAAGGGCTTTACACTTAGCAACCTATCCTCCACAAGAACAAGAAGGTCCAAATGCAGTGGTTAAGGAAAACAATATAAAGTCACTATTATAAACAAATTACGGAAATTGAAGAAATAAGAAAAGAGAACAGGAAAGGGAGATAAAAAAAATTAAAATGTCGAATACAACCACGAAGTAAGAGAGCTGAAGAGACAGTAGTAGGAAAAAATCAAAACATACAAAACACAGCTGACAATTTTCGTTTTTCGGAAGAGATTTAGGGGGGAAATTAGCTCCCCTTATATTTCCTGAAGCCGTCAGTTCATTTAACACAAAGGGTATGAGAATTTCATATAAACATTGTAATTTTGAAATGTTAATGAATTTGTGTCATCGATGTTCGCATCATATCACAAAATTCAGACAGTTTTCTATTGAGTAGTATACAAATACAGAAGCTGGCTTTTTACAATTTTCCCCAATCAGTTTTGAACGTTCACTTTTATCATAGTCATTGTTGAAACCCATTTAAAAATAAGAAAACGGCGTTTTCACCATCTTTTGCTGTTCTGTAACTACTTTTATTGCACGCCTGTGCTTTTATTTCCATAAAATACACGTTTTTTCTGCAAAAACCGAAGCGAACAATAATTGTTTTGTATTGTCCTTGAACAATACCGATCACGTGCGCGGACTATTTAACTTTTTCCTTTTTTACGTTTGGGTTATTTTGGCCAATAATTTGTGTTTTTAATATTTTTTAGTAAACTGTAGGCTTGCAATAAATACATAGCAGCATACTCGTTCGAACTGTCATTTTTTACCGCACTTGATCGATTTTGGCGGAGGGATAATATTGAACAAGAAGCTGAAGTCTTCGAGTTCAGTAGTATCCCTCCGCCAAAATCTATTAATATTTTTTTTAGTAAACTGTAGGAGTGCAATAAATACAGAACAGCATACGCGTTCGAACTGCCATTTTTTAACGAACTCAATCGATTTAGGCGGAAGGAGACTTCGGCTTCTCCTTCAATTTTATCCCTCCACCCAAATCGATCTCATGCGATAAAAAATGACAGTTGTCTCTTTTTCTTTATGTCTGTTCATTATATCAGCAGTGTGTGGATTGCGACATGTAATATAGACATTGTCCTTTCCTTTAATACAAAAGCCTAGGAAGTGAGATTTGTTAATTTTTCTCCCTGGAAGATTAAAAACTTGCAAATTACTGTAACAACAAATTCACTTAACAAAGATCCAACGTGGTCACTTACTCAGTGTTGGTAGGTGTAATACCGATAGATATTCATAATGGCGGATTATCTAATTAGATTGCTATAAAAAGACAATTTTCCGTTTTGAACTTTTAATAAATGAAAACAACAGACATATCTGAGAGCGGTCTGTTGTTTTTGTTTATTAATAGTAACAAAGAAAACTTGGCTTTATTTTCTACTTGTATCATTAGGTGTTTACTCTACTATTACTTGTCCTTAACTGGGCCTTCTTCACGCGTTTAATCATTTCAAAGGAGGTATTATTTATTTATTTATTTATTTATTGGTGTTTAACGCCACATCAGCAGCCAAGGGTATATCGTGGCGAGAAAACAGTGGTATGTAAACTGTCATTATCGATCATGATGTAAAAGATTGAATAAAAATAAAATATAACCACAATAGACATGTCAAAGACGAGAATGATTAGAAGAATAATGAGTAATGAAATAAGTGAATAACTTATAAATCAACCTGAGGAATTGAGACTCACTGAGTCGAGATTAAAAGAATAAAAACAAGGGAGGTAACTTTATCGAAAAGCGATTTTCATGACGAAAAAAGTCAGAGATGAGAGGAGAAAGAAAACACGAGGTGAGATGATAATAATAAATAACCACAAAACTGTCATCACACATTATGGACTGTTAGAAAGACATTACTCTGGTTCTCATCCGGTGTTTTTATGACAGTCTAAAGAGTATTACGAATCGCGGATATTTTTATTTTTTGAGTGCATTGCAGCCTCTTTCTCGATCTGACCGCGTTCTAGTTGTGACATATCTATGCCAATGGCTCGAGAAATACTTCTAAATCAATGACGAGTCAAGAAAACAAAAACGAGAATAATATCGCGTTTCTTCTTTCAGGTAGCTGCTTCTCGGTGGGTACTCCGACGTCCTCCATCCGTAAATCTATCCAACACGATGTGATCCTGATTGTTCAAAATGTTATTAAACTCCAGATAAATAAAGAAAGAAATGTTTCGACAGGTGAGATTCTACATGTTTTTGGACGACTAGCGGGCTGAAAATTTGGACCAGATCGCGCATCCCCGACTTGCACCGTCATGAAAATGGACTTTCGATAGTTATCTCCCTTGACATCATTAGACTATAAAGTTATCTCCTTGACATCATGAGTTGAGAAGCAAGTAATAAGCCTATTTCGAAACAGCTTATAACGTGCTTTCTTAAAATGTTATAAGCAATGTGAGAAGACTTGCGATTGGTGTCCTTCGGACCTCATTACGTTTATAAATTAGTGTGAATTCAAAACAACATTTAGCTAGTTGTAACCATTTGTTTAATGCAACAGAAAAATCGTATGAGAACTGTCATTATTTAAGAATTGAATGCAATGTTTATAATCTTTATTGGAGTATGAACGTGTGGGAATGGGTACAAAGTATGTATGAATCCCTTCGGGATTCATTCAATTTGTACCCATTCCCACACGTTCATACTCCAATAAAGATTATGAAAATTGCATTCAATCCTTATAATTACATTCCGTAACTGTTTAAACTACTTTTTACCAAACAACAAAGCCGAAAGAGGAAATAAAACATGTACGAACGAACGAGGCGAAAAACCACCCTCACACAAAAGACAAAGAGCACAACTCTGAGTTGAGCGCCGGTTTTCGGCATTGACCCAAATTTGTCAAATTGCCGTCTTTCGCAACGAAACTTGGAATGTTCAAAACAATTTATTTAACACATCAGTAAACTATAATCACTGCGAGAGGCGCTAAAAGTTATAAACCCGCCCAAACACCGCCCGAATTACATTCTGTCAACTGCGCCCTACCGTAAATGCGGGTCAAAGTTCGCCCAAATGTATTCATTGGAAAATGAATTACATTTGGTCATGACGTTTTCATCCAGCTGACCAATGGGAATTGAGTATTTGGACCCAAAACGTATAACTACATTAACAACAGATGCGAAGAGTTTATGGTTTGGGTAGTATATTGGGATGATGAGTGTAACCCCTATTAAAAACTACAGCCAGGACCTTGGGGAGATAACTTCTGAAAAAGGAGCGGCATTTGCCGAGGATGTCATCGAAGGGAAAAATGAGAAACAACCAGCAATCGAGAGATTCAAGGAGGCTGGTGCGGGTGCTTTGAACGAAGTGGTGGGTGGGTCGAAGCCACCCTGCAGAAAGGGGATAAAAAGGCGCGCACCAGACGGTGCCAGCAAATCGAAAAAAGGAAAGCGAACGATAAAGACGCAAGACGTTCTCTGTGCATTATGTCTCTCATCAACGAAAAATCTTGTGTGTCAAAAGTGAACTTGTTTTTCATACCGCCAACGCAGACGAGTGAGGAACATGTACAATGGGTAGAACATAGACCATTGACTACTATAGGAAACTGTGGGTCGATGGAGTTTAACCCTTTACCTAGCATCAAAAGCAGACGACACTTGCAAACAAAATTCTTGTATATAGCAATAACATGAGTTTGGAGGGCATTGTGGTTTATTAACGGTGTGAATAACAGCCCGACAGCTTATAAAAGGCCCGAGACGAAGTCGAGGGCCGTTGATAGACTGAAGGGCTGTTATTCACACCTGTTGGGCCGTTAATAAACCACAAGGCCCGACAAAGTCATGCTATTACTATTATTACCACTGCAATTCTGACAAAAGTTTTGATACTGTACCTTACATGGCAGCTACAAACAGACAATTGGTCTTCATTCAATTCGCTTGATTGAGACATTTTTAACGTTTTCAATTTTGGCAGATGATATAATCGTCTGTTCTCAAACAAACTGGTGTCACATGATTATCACGTGATCGGTGCCGGTACGCTTTCAATGGCAACGAAGTTAGCAAACTTAAAAACAGACCTGGTATTTACCGCTTTTAAGTCAGGAATAAAGGCTTAAAATGTCTGCAGACTTACTTGCTATATACAGCTGCTTGTTCTTATGGGACTGACTTTGCTGGACATGGTTTCAACATTTTTTTACTAGTTGAAACCATTTCTGGAAACTGTTTCCATTTTCGAGTGTACGACAGCGAGGAACAAAAGTCACTTGATGTGTCGGGCTGTTAATGAGATGTTTAACTCATTAACGGCCCGACACATCACGTGACGTTTTTAAGTTGAGCGTTACGTTCTTGTAATGCCCTGTTAAACTTTGTTAATGTACTAGGGAACGCCCTATAAAGTGGTAATAATAAGTAATATTTTTCATTTTTTGTCTCAAATAGAGTATGACCCCTCTTGGAACGAGCTCGTTCCAAAGAGGGGTCATAACCTATGTTTTTGAGACAAAAAATGAAAAAATAATGAAAATTAATTGGCGATTTTTGTGAATAGCGCTGGCCGGTTTTGGTCGTTACGTTGGGTAAAGGGTTAACATTGCTTGTTTGGGAGACGATTATTTGATCTGACACAGAAATATCTGTATGTTAAGGCGGCGGATGTAGATTTCAATGGGCATCATTTGCATCCGATGCAAAAGTGGACCGGTTAATTTATGGATGCATTCCCTATTCAGTCAAATTGACATCAGGTTGAACTACACTGCAGAGCCAACATAGAAACGTTGTTGAGTTATGGACCAGCTACCAAGAAGTCACAATTGACTAATGCCTTATGGGTAACGGGCACGACTGGACACAAGGAAGATCTGGAAGAAGAAAACAAAGGGTTTCTTATTAGAAAAAATTCACAGAGAGAAGTAAAGTTGTGACCATGGCTGGAAGATTACATTTGGACATGTTTTTTTTAAAACACGTTACATGTTGAACGGAGTTAATGTTCATGTTAAAATGGACAGATCCAAAGACGCATTCGCCTTGATGGGTAATACCAAAACCTACAACAATGGTGGTCGTGGTGCCTAATTTGGGCAGGTTGGCACCCAAAATGGCACAATTGAGTACCAATGCGATTTGTGTCAATTAAATATGAAGTTGTGTTACGACCACTAATTGTGTATTTTATTTATCTGCAAATAAATCTCTCCAGTCTTGAGTTTTCAAGAATAATCCCGACTGACTAATATTTCAACTTCATCGACAAGGAACACCCAAAACAAGTATTTTCATCCTTGTAGTTAGAAAACGTAGCAGGCTTCCGGAAAAAATCTCTTAATGGGGGCGTTGCGTTCCGCCAGTTCAACGCCTTGGAATATTTCACGGATATATTTTCACAAGTGTATTATTTATTTATTTATTTATTGGTGTTTAAGGTCACATATTTATGCACAATGGCTAATCATGACCGTGACAGTTTTACCGGTGGAGGAAGCCGGAGTACCCGGAGAGAACCACCGAGCAACGACGAGCAGCTGCCAGCTCCCCAACATCGTAACTCCGCACTGCAGCACAGGCAGGGTTAGATTGGTTGAAGACATGCGCACCATCGACGCGCAGTACGCCTTAGTACACGGCGTCATTGTGCCCCCACGCGGACAATGGAGATGAAGTGTCTTGCCCAAGGACACAACGGGGTTGCCGCAGGTGGGATTCGAACCGAGGACCTCTCGGCTTGCAGCCTGCACCTCTACCAACTGAGCCACCGCGCTCCCTTCACAAGTGTATAATTCACGGGAAAAATGCACGATTACCTTTAGAGCCCTCAATATGCAGGGCAGGAGAGAGGTAATTCGTCCCCATGGTCAATTCTGTGACGGGCCTCCTTTCAAAAATGTCGAGGTACTGATGCCGATGCCGAAGGAACCAGCGATGATATAGGGGTTGGGTGGGGAGGTCCTCCCCCAAGAAAATTTTGAAATCGGTTGGAGTAAAACAATCACGTTATTTTGGGCCATCAAAATGACGGGGTATTTTTTTAATTTTTAGCAACATGTTTCAATTTCCAAGTTCACCAGTGAGTATCCAGTGACCGAGAGTTATAGCTTTTGAGTGCACAATTCTTGAAGTGATAGGTTTATTATCTCAAGTTGATTTAATAGCGTTATTACTTCAAGAATCATGCAGTCGAAAATTACAACGATTGGTCAAGTGCAGGGCCCTATTCACGATACAGACCCCTTCTAACTATTGGTGGGGGGGGGAGGGGCGGGGGGGGGGGGGGTAGGCCAATCATGGCCCGAAAGCCCTTTTTATGAGGAAAGGAAGATCACATGAGGTAGTAAACACTAATATTCAATGGATAATATTTTCTTTTTTGTTGCAGTACTTTTACCCTTGTTAGTTAATATGTGCCGTAGCCCTGTGTTTGTTCTTACCGTAATAACGCTTAAATACGACTCCTTCAGCTAGAAGGCCCTTTGAGAAATGACAGCTTCTCGTTGTTTCATTGTAGCTGAATGTTGCGCAGCTTGCATCAATAATGCAGGCGATAGCGCACACCCCAGCAGTGTCTGCAGGAATTTTGTATTCTGGCGAATTTTCATTCTGTGTGTAAAAGTTTCCTGTAGTCGAAAATAACACACCGGCACACTCAGAACATCGACCAAAACAAAGCACAATGGCTGCATAGGACAACTCAACAAGTTTCTTGTACATGTTTGAATTAAATTGAGACCGTGTATCAGTTCGTACCTGGAACAACAAAAGATAATAACACGGATTACAAACAGACAGATATATTATGATCATTTGATGCATTTGCAAAAACAGTGTACAGATCCTGGAGGGGGTGTAAAAAATTTTCACGGAAGTATGCCGGGTTGCGTAATTGTCAGCGAAGGCCGAATACAAATTCATTGCACCCTCTTGTAAATTTTTGACTTAATCTCAAAAATGCATTATAAAGACATATTTACAGTTCGGCCGCCGTGGACGGGTCACTTTCCGCGGGTGGTCAATATTTCCACAGACGCAATAATATTACATTCCAAACACTTATTATAGCAGTAACCATCAAAAATTTAATTAATGACGCACCGGGTGCAACCCGGTGTTTCATTAATTTAAATTTTGCTGATGATAATTTTTATTACCTGGTAAACGCATGCGTGAACATCATTGCCCACACGAGGGGCGCGGTGGCGTTGCGGTAACCGGTTCTCTTCACATCACCGCAGTTGAGCAACGTCGAGTCCGATTAATCCTCTGTTGGGTGACCGTCTGAGTGATCAATTCGGACTCCCGCGTTGTGTCCTTGGGCAAGGTAATTAACCCCGATTGTCCACATGGGGGCACGAAGACGCCGTGTACTAAGGCGTACTGCGCGTCGACGGTACGCATGTATTCAACCAATCTAACCCTGCCTGTGCTGTAAAACTGTCACGGTCATGATTGGCTATTGTGCATCAGTATATGACCTTAAACACAAATAAATAAATAAATAAATAAATAAATAAATAAATAAATAAATAAGTAAATAAATTGCCCTCGCAAAGATTACGAATAGTTCACGGCAATTGTTTAAAACACATTATAAGTCAGGATAGATCATTATTAGGCAGTGGATAATTTTATTAGAACCTCTGATTGTTAAGAACGATATCTTTTGTTTCGAGAGGATAAACTTAATTGGGGCGTTGTACAGGGTGTGCTCAAGATAGACCTATAAGGTGGTTTGATTGGAGAAAATATGGGATAGATTAGTCTGAATTCAAGCTAATTTATTTTCAAAAACTTTTCCCAGCTTTAAACAAACAAAATAACAATCTGTAACAACCAAAATTTCGAAAGCCTTTCTAACTTGTAATTGAATAAAATAACCACAAAGGCAACCCAATACAGTAAATTTGAATTTGATTCTCAGTGTCAGAGCAACCACTTTTCCTACCACGTTCATGTCTCATTTATGTAAAAAATATCCGCCATTAGTTTGAGGAAACTGGATTACCCAAGAGTGGTGCATTGCTTCTCCACATTGTGACAAAATTCTTTGAAAAGTCGAGGCAATAAGTTCCACAACCGGCTTTTGGTTGTCTGTCGAACTCATCGCTTGAACCTCTTCAAGTTAAAAGAGAAATCTGTCAAGAATGTGTTTAAATATTTTCCCTCAAGATAACCTGCAAGACAGAATAGTTGAAAATCAATGTCTTTGTTTTGAGACATATATATTAAACCAAAACATTCTTTTTTTCATATTACTTGTAAAGACATGATTAACATGATTGAATACTCAATTCAGCTCAGTTTACTACAGCGAATAACCACATCCGAGTGTGGTTTCTTACAGTATCTGCTAAGGTTGTATACAAATCACCAATAATATTGTGAAGGTAATTTGAGGGAGGTAACTCTTGATTCAATTTTGACATTGAATGATGAAAGACTATGTATAGCAGTCATCTTAAGCATAATAATGAATTGGTTTAATATGACTTTCCCTCCCAACTGGTTATCAATACTACTCCACACTATATTGACTAGGGGAGGCGGACGCTCGATAAAAGTGGAGGGGCACAAATTTACAATGCTACCATGGTTCGACCCAGTCTGAAAAAGGTTACAATCGTAAAAAGTCTCTCGTTTAGATGAATATGGCGCTGTGTGGTCACTGTCTTGTCCATTTCTTCTACTTCAACCATCTTCCAACCCGAAGCCTTCGGGTGGAAGATAGTTGAAGTAGAAGAAACGGACCGAAGCGACCGAAAGCGGGATTCTTTGGCTAAATATTGTTTGGATTTGCAAATAATGTTACAGAATTGTCTGTATATTGACACGATTGCATGCGCCCATTTTAAATCATTGTGTAACTGCGAAACATATCTACGGAAAAAAGTGGAGGGGCACGTGCCGCCTGTGCCCCCCCCCCCCCACCCGGCTCAGCCGCCTCTGATATTGACAAAGAACTTAGTACGATGGTCATCTGGGGGATGATAACTATCAGGGGCGGCGGAGCCAGGGGGCACGTGCCCCTCCACGTTTTTCACAGACAAGTTGCGTGGTTACACAATGAGTTAAAATGGGCGTATGCAAACGTGCCAATATACAGGCATTTATGTAATATATTATTTTCAAATCCAAACATTTGGGAAAGAAATCCCACCTTCGGTCGCTTCAGTCCGTTTCTTCTACTTCGAGCATCTTCCAGCCCGAAGGCTAGCCTTCGGGTTGGAAGATGATTGAAGTAGGACAAATGGACAGGACAGTGACCACACCGCTACATGCTCATCTAAACGAGATACTATAGTGTGTCACAGTACATTTACCGATATACGATTATAACTTTTTCTCCCACTGAGCCGAACCATGGTAGTCATGAAAATGTGTGTCCCTCCACTTTTATTGAACTTCCACCGTCTCTGATAATTATACAATTTACTAACCACAATAAATCTACTGCAATAGGAATAGTATGTCTCGGGTTTTTGAGTCACTATTTGGGGGATCTCGGTGGGGGACCTCGGAAGTGAAGTCATGTCACGTGACCCAGTGGCGCCATGTTGTGTTGTCATAGTAGCCCGCGTGAGCGGTCAGGTTGTGACGTCATCACCATAGTGATACGTGGTGTTATTGCGCATGTGGAGCGCGTGTTGTTAGGGTGATACGTGTTTCCGTCGTCCATTTTGTATACTGGAGGCCGCCATCTTGGTTTCTATGGTAGCACGTGGTTGCTATGTGACCTAAAACCTTCTAATAGGATAGGGGTATGTTCGGGGGGTGTCTTCGATTGTGCAGGAGGAATTTCCCCATTCGTAATTCCTCTAAATCACCAAAAACGATGGATTTCCCATTCCATTGGCTTAGCACGGTTGTGCTATAGTACAGAGGAGGGCCCCTGGTAGTAAGTTCGATTGAATAGGGGTAGTTTTTTCTGGTTCAGATTTTCCCAGAATCCCTTTTTTAGAATATACCATGACGTTTTTCCCCAATAAAAAGCACGTTCCTTTGGATAAGAGCAGTTTCTAACCCAGGAAGCTAACCTCAAGTCCCACAATATACTCATGTGAGGATCTACCCATATGTTAAGCTAAGAGAATTCCTGTTTTTTCGTATGAGGTCTAATTTACCATCCCTCTTAGCCTCATTTCGGTATCTGAGGATACCTATGACATGGTATTGTATTGTTGGAGGATATCTTTTGAGGATACCTTTTATACGTTATAATTATTAATTATAATAACAACACAATTTTTACAATTTAATTTCTTCTATTGAACAACAAAAATACAACTTTTTATGGAAACTTCTATGGTATGGAGATTGTCAGATATTCATAAACAGTCTTTCTGCAGATTGGAATCTTCTCAGTGGTTTGCAACAGTCTTTGCACAGGCACAAATGGTTACATGGTCGCGGAGCGACATTGGCTTCAGCTAATAAACACACGCTACATTTCG
This sequence comes from Pictodentalium vernedei, assembly GCA_031216915.1. Lineage (NCBI taxonomy): Eukaryota > Metazoa > Mollusca > Scaphopoda > Dentaliida > Dentaliidae > Pictodentalium > Pictodentalium vernedei. Next base: position 100,011,857 of record CM062288.1, read on the forward strand.
TCCTCCGTGAATCTTCTTCTTGAAAGGATGTGTCCATTTCTTCTTTGATGGCCATTTCTTCTTCTTTTTCAACGTCCATGAATTCAGGTGGTAAATTATGAATGTAATAACAGTCTGGAGAATATTTTCTGTGTTCTTCTATAACATCATCTTCTGTTTCTCAGAAACGAACAATAATACCACAATGAAAACGTTGAGTTCTGTCTCCTGTCCCCAAGTAAAAGAATCCATCTTTTGTTAGTTCCTTTGGGGTTTTCACACTTTCACTTGGTAACATGAATTGAAATGTCTTGAGACGATTTTCCCCCAATGCACACTTGATGTGTTTTGGTGGCCTTTGTTCTGGTGTCTTTCTTATTTTCTCTTCTCCGCGTAATAACTGCTCCAGTACTGGTGGTGGAACATCACGAAAATACGTTTCGAATGAAACGCTCATTCTCTCTATAAAGTCTCTTGAATTTCTTGTTTCTTGGTTTCGTGATTGACAATCATTCAGTGCCATCCTGATCAAACATGGAATAGTGAACATTCTTCAATCCTTTTTATCTTCATTCTTCTTTAGTTTTCTTTCTCTCTTTGGTTTGGGTTCTCCTATTTCAAGGCTTCTCTTCTTTGCAATATCCACTACTTGGTCACTTGTTCCCAATCTCTTGTGGTAAACTCGAACCCAACGTCGTTCTTGAATAGTTGAATCTGTAAATCGTTGTTAAGTTTGAAGACGGTCACTTTAATAGACAACCTTCTTCTTTGGCTGTCGAAACACAAATCAGCTGAACACCAAGTGCACCCTTTTTATAGTTTTTTCTTCAATACAGCGACATCTGGTGGCTGTTTTTTTCTATGTCGCCATTGACCAACACATCATTATCCATTAGATCAGTCGTAAACATGTTGGATATGGTTTCCATCGGTACACCGCGACAGCGATCTTTCAGGCAAAACAGGCAGTATTGTCCACACACTGGTAATGGTCCTTGAAGGCGTTTTGTATTATACTTCCAATATCTGGAATTCTTCTTCAGGAAATTCTCGGATGGTCTGTGTTGTGGTGGTATCAAAGTCCTCTGCGTTGTGGTGACTCACAAAGAGAGCCACCCAATGTTCTCCTTTTCTGGGGTCTGCATCCGTGTTGGCTATCAAAGCCACTAGTCTGTGTTCTGGTAATCTGCGTGGTAATCTATTTCTTGCAAATGCACCCAAACATATTCTCTTCAAACAACTATCTGATCGAAGTGCATTCTTTAACTGCAACGTGTTTATGTTGAGTAATCGAAGATTACTTTCTATTCTTATCCACTTCTATGATGTTCTGGAATTCTGCATACACCAGTGCGTTCATTATGGTTGCCGTTGGTAATGGGTTTTCGAAATGGACTTCAAGTCTCAAGGTTCCTGTCTTCACCAGATCGAAGTGTGGTCCATGTGATAGGCCCGGAGTCAGGTCGAATACGAATAGGGTGTATCCATTTATGTACTCTTCTCGGCTGATGTGGTTTCCTTCATCCTCATACATTTGTCCAGTCCCTTGGAACAGAGTCGTATAACATCTCGCCACTTCTTGTTGTTCGAATCGAGGTTATAATGGTTTGGCTGGAATCTGCTGCCCATCCACGTACAAAGCCAAGTAATTGATTTTCTAGTTCTTGAAATTATATGGATTCTTTGAAAAGTTTCCACTGAAAGCATTGTCGTCCACGCACCCACCAGGATGCGTTTGGGTAGCAGGGCCTAAAAATAAAGTTTCCTGTGTAATGCTCAGATTTCCTTTCGGCACTGAAAACACCTTGGTTTCCACACGGTCGATAGAATATTTTGCAGTTGCTTTTGTTAGTGCTTTTTCGTGAGCCATTCTCACGAATGATTGGAGTCTCTCTTTGCGTACAAACATGGATACATCTAGAATTTTGAACTTGTACGTATCGGCATCGGCCATCAATGCGAAAGCATCTTTGGCTCTATTCATTTTAACATGAACATTAACATTAACTCCATTAAGCAAATAACGAGTTTGGAAAAACATGTCCAAATGTTATCTTCCAGCCATGCCCACTATTTTAGTTTTCTCTATAAATTTCTTTCGAAGAAGAAATCCCTTGTTATCATCTGTCAAATCTTCCATGTATCCGACTGTATCCTTGAACCATAATGCATTAGTCAGTTGTGACTTCTTGGCAGCTGGTCCATAACTCAACAAAGTTTCTATGAAAGCTCTGTAGTGATAAGTGTTGTTGGAAGGAGATACCAGTTTTTCATTCAAGCTGATATCGATTTGATTAAACAAGGAATGCATCCATAAATTGAATGGGCCCACAATGGCATCGGGTGCAACTCATATCCCTTTGGAATCTACAACCTTTGCTTTAATATACAAGTATGTCTGTGCCAAATTCAAATAATCATCTCCTAAGCCTGCAATGTGGAATTCTATTGGACCACTGTTTCCTATGGTCGCCAAAGGCCTGTGTTCTACCCATTGCCCATGTTCCACACTAGTCTGCGTTGGTGGTATGGAAAACAAGTCGAGTTCGCTGTTGACACACTCAAAAGATTTTTCATTGATGAGAGACATCATGCACCGAGAATGTCTTGGGACTGTACAGTTCTCCTTCTTTTCGTCGATTTGCTAGTTTTGCGTGGTGCTCGCCTTTTTATACCTTTCCTATCGGGTGGTTTCGACCTACCAATCACTTCATTCTAAGCTCCCGCTCCAGCCTGTTTGTTTCTTTCGATTGCTGCCTTTTTTACATTTTTCCCTTCAATGACATCTTCTTCCCACGGTCCTGGCTGTAGTTTTCAATAAGGGTAACACCATATTCTTCAGTCCTCTCAATATACCTCCTAAACCATTTCCTCTCTGTATTTGAGCTCCAGAAAAAGCTCATAGACCGCTCCCAGCTTGTTTCGTGTAATATTCTTCGTATAATTTGGACTTACAACAGTAAGTCATGTTTATGTGAAATGAAGAGATCTACGATTTCTGAAATGAAGTGTCACTATCACTTTCCCGAACTCGAATGGTACTGTGGCTCCTGTGTCATCCCTTATATACACCTGGACGGTGTAGAAATTGTTTCGTTCCACTGGTACATAATACACATTCTCAAAAGATTTGGAGATGATATTCCCATATTTTCCACGTATGGGTACGATACGAAGAAGTGGTATTCTTGTATCTCCTACGATTTGGTCACGAACCAAGTCACATTATACATAGAGTGAATAAAATCCTCGGTTGACATCGGCAACTCTGGAAGAATTGTAAGTTCCTGATTTAAAAACACACTCGTTAAAACCCAAAATATTTTGAAGAGCAGGGCTCAATGTGACCACGACTCTATCACGTACCGTGATACGAACTTTACCAGTCACTTCATCCAATTCAAAATCCACCTTATCGTGACGAGGCAAGAGTAATTCTTTAACAACATTGATAGCCTGTATCACATCAGTGGGATCCGAATAACGACTTTCCTTGAGAGTAAGTCGATAATTCTTTTTCGAAGACCAGAACACTGTAATGAAAGCTTCTTCTCCACGAATATTGAACCGAGTTTTTGGATACTGAATCTCTGCCAGACCTACTTCCTTCCCATTCTCCCGTGAGATTCACTGGTTGTAATAACTGAGTGGTGTACGTAGACAACGTGTTTTCAGTAAACACGTTCACAGAACTATTACTTGGTAGAGTCAAATAAAACATTACTTTTTCTTAATGGTTGGATTAGGCAATAAATATCCTATGCTACAACTCAAGAGAGCAGTCCACAACTTGCTGTCTGTGTTCTCGAGAGTGAGATTAACAACACTGGTAATAATGATGATGTACAAAATGATTATTTGTGAAAAGTAAGTGATCTCGCTCCTTGGAATACTTTTTCCAAATAGAGGCCAAGATCCGTTCGATCCTTCTTCCATTTTGAGGAAACCTCAAAGGTTCACTTCCTTTTATAGGTGAGCTGACTCTGCTTGATCCACGAAATGAACGAAGCGGGATATCCCAACCACTTTACTAACAGTTCTCTGTTTTTACCACGACCACGTTTCTTGAGAGCGTGTTCGATTTTGTAAATAGTTTTGTGTGCAACTCGCTGAAGTTCTTCAGTGTAGAACGACCCTTTCAGTACTTCCCCATTATCATCTTGTAAGATGTATGTGACTGGATGTCCTTTCTTGATGGCTACCACTGTGAATAACTCTTCGATCCAATTGGGCAAATAACCTTGAAACTCACTCTGTCTCCCACTTTGTACTTTGATGTCTTGTGTTTTATGGGTTTGCCATAAAGTTTCTGCAAAACCTCTTCTTGAGTTTCAAAGTTCACGACAATGGGGACCATACCGATACTACGATGATGAGAATGATTATATGATTTCACCAAGTTTTGAAGTGGAAAAGTTAGTGTATCGTTCTTGGTAAAATATTTCCACATCTTGGTTTTCAAAGTTCTATTAAATCTTTCTACTATGGAACAATTTGTTTCCACATTTTGTGAAGTGAAAAATTCGACTTTGTGATCTTTGAGAAAATTCTGAAATTTTCTGTTTAAAGATTCTTTGCCTTGATCAGTTTGTAATTTTTTTGGTTTACGACCTCGTTTAAACATTTTAGTAAAGGCTTTTACTATGGAATCATCAAGTTTGTTTTTGAGGGGTATGACCCAAGCACATTTACTAAACACATCTATACATGTCAACAAAAACTTGATGTTTTTGTTGAATTTACTTATGTTTGCTATATCTGCCAAATCACCTTGCCATTGTGCATCGATACCACTAACTATCACTTTCCTTCTAGGAAATGTACGATGAACAGGTTTGTGAAGAGTGTATGTGTCTTGAGTTTCTAACCATTTCACAACTTGTTTAGTTTTTTTCTTGGACGCCCTACGAAGAGCGTCCACACCACCAACACTTCCAGGCGCTTCAGAATCATAGTACAATGCTTCCATGACTGCCTTGTTCAAGTGTCAACTCTATTTATACCCTTCTTTGGTCCACTTTGGCGTTTGTGTTTTCTTTCGTTGTTTTGCTCCCGACTTTATCGGTGCCTGTTTCATGAAATCCGAACGTTCTTTATGACCAATCAATTATTGGGTTATGTTACTATCTCGCAGGGCTTCGACCAACACCTCCCATCCCATTGGTTTGAAAGATTTTCGTTTTCTAAGTAAATCGTTTAGAAGATCTGTTACATTCGACCCTACCACTGTTTGATCTTTGTGGATTAGTTCACCCTTCTGATTCCAAGATATTGTGACAAATGCCCCTTTTGGTGTCCATTTTTTTTTAAATTCACCTATTTTTTTTTATATATGTTCCCATCCCTAGTCAAGCAGAGAGATTTAATAAAACCCTACTAAGAATGGTGAAGGCCTTTCTAAAAGGGGAACAAACTGAGTGGGATTTGAATCTTGGCTGCCTTGCAGCAGCCTATAGAGCTACACCGAATGAAAGTACTGGTGTGACTCCCAATCTCCTAATGTTGGGAAGGGAAGTTAGACTCCCTGTAGAATTGATGTTAAATTTAGAGAGATGTAAAACTGATGAATCTTTCCCCTCATATGGAGACTATGTTGAGAGTCTACGAGAGAGAATGAGTCATGCACACAGAGTTGCAAGGAAAAATCTGAATAGAGCAGTGGAAAGACAGAAGTGTATGTATGATGTAAGTGCAAACCTGATGAACTTTGAAGAGGGTGATCCTGTATGGTATTTGAATGAAAATCGCCAAATAGGTGTCTGTCCGAAACTCCAGCCACTTTATACAGGGCCTGGCATAGTTAAAAAAAAAATATCAGACTTGAACTACTTAATTCAGTTGAATGAAAGAGGAAAATGCAAAGTATTAAATCATAATAAACTGAAGCCGTACAGGGGTGAATATGCTCCCACGTGGGTAAAAAGATTTAAACGAGGTACACAAAAATCGAAGTAAAAATGAAGTCTGAAAGATGTCAATAAACCAAAAAAAAAATTAACTGGTTTCTGTTATATGTTGTTTTCATACTTATTGCATGTTTATTGATGCCCGGAGCTCTAAATAATGATGCTGAGTGTCTCACTTAGAACATTTATGTTATATGTTGCATGTATGTCTGACCCTCATAGATGTTGAAGGAAGTCTTGTCACGTTCACTAATAGAAGTTTATTGTTTGTAGACCATGGATACTATAAACAGAGGGAGGACTTACAGATGTCAAAGATGTCAATATGAGGGGGAGAAGAGCAAAGTACTAAATCATTTTCTTACTATCCACTTAACTGCAGATGAGGCTCCAATAACTTGTACTTTGTGTGGATTCAAGGCTCTAAGTGAGAAACTGTTTGAAAAACATAAACTCACCTTCAGTGTACATAAGGAGAAAGTAAAAAAATTTAAAACTATGGGCGTGACCCTTAATGAAGAGTCCTATAAGAAGAGGGGAGCAAAACCTTATTTTATAACAGAGGGCAGGGATATTCTCAGACTATCTAAAGAAGTATCTCAACAAATTTGGCAAACTAAGTTAAAACCTAAAACTCTTACCGAAGTGAAAGAGGTCGTCAGTGAGGTTACCGATCATGTAGAGATGCCTGATTTCTCAGATTTTGATTTGCCGGCAATCCCATTGGGTGATACAGTTAGTGAGGATAACGATTTTATTAAGAGTATCCTGGAACCCATCAATAAAAATGTTGAAAATGATTTAGGGGAGGTTATTGATGAAATGGAGCCTGTTAGACGGGTAGAATTAAAAGACTCAACAGATACAAATAGAGAAATTTTGCAATTAATCAAATCAATTGAGCACGATGACATTAGGCTGCTAAAGGAAGAAATTGGTGAAATAAAGGACAAGATGAAGACATTTAGAATCCAAATGGAATCCCAGATGAGCTATGTTACTGCAGCTCTGGTTAGTATGACCAAAGTGGTGTCCAAGCAGGAAGCTTTGTTAGAAGAACTGAAAGGGACAAACCATGTGAAATGTGATACTGATTCGGTTAACAAGGTGGAGAAAGAAAAAGTGCCTGTTTCTGAGACTGTTAAAAGGAAATCTAGTGACACGGTGAAACATAAGGACAAAAAAGTGAAGAAGATAAAATCCACAGTAAAAACTGTTCCAGTCATTTCTTGGAGAGAACTTTTTTCAGATCCCCTGAAGATTCGCTCCTCTAAAGAGGAATGACACTCGATAATCAAATTTGCTATTTTCATGTGCTCTTGTTTCATCTAGTAATCATTTGATGCCCATCCTGTTAAAAGATGGCAGTAGTGACTATGGTGACTCTCTGTTGTGGTACTGACACTGGTTTTAAAAAAAAAAAAAAAAAAAAATCTATTGACATGACATATTATCTGGGAATTTTGGCTTATTGGAGTTTGTGTTGTTACCACAATTGAGACTCGTGCTTGGCACTTCCCGTGTAAATATATCAAAAAAAAAAAAAAAAAAAAAAAAAAAATCTTTTAAATATAATGTATGTTCCAGTAACAGTACAGTACTGTTGTTAACAAACTTTCAATGTTATTGTTAAGTGTTTTGTGGGGACACAAATTTTTTTTTAAGGGGAGGGTAGTGTGACAAATGCCCCTTTTGGTGTCCATTTTTTTTTAAATTCACCTATTTTTTTTTATATATGTTCCCATCCCTAGTATTTTTTTTTAAGTTTGTTTAATCCCATGTAAACATTTCAGTGGATTCCAGTGTTTAGGAGTACCGGTATATTCTTTAACCTGATGTAAGTTGGGAAACGTCATTGTGGTAATCAATGCATACCGTAGGTTATAAATTCTTATCTGTTGGATGTTAAGCAGTAAAAATGTTTTGTCACAACTCCTTCTGCCAGTAAAATTATCCACGACATAATATAATGTTGGTTTCGTAGCTTTATTGGTTCAAATTCACTCATCTTTATTTTAACATGTGAGCGTAAATTTTGTACTACAAGAAGTCAAGGACGTCACTGTCGTAATGCCTACTGGGAAATCTTGACCTATAAAAGTTGACTTGGAATTTCCAAGTTCACCTGAGTATTCTGTGATGTAATTTTCTCATTTAGCGATTCATTAAAGTTTTAATTAGTGGTAATATGCTTGATTTGGGGTAAATACCGTTGCTGGATTATGTCAGCATCAGCGTTTGTCTCACACAGACATTATTTTACGTGCTAATGGTCTGTCGGGCATTTGGTCTTTGGCAGAATTCCGCAGGGTTCAAAGTCCAACCTTTGCGGAATTCTGGCAGAAGTCATGTGACCCGGCGGAAAATTGACACTATAAAAGCAGAAGACCAGGGGAAAACGGGGCTGAATTCCTGAAGTGGAAAGCCATTATTGGAGAACGTTCCTAATAACACTGTAAGTGTTAGGCCATCACTTTAATTTTTATTATTTTTCCGTTTCTTCTGTTTGATTATGAAGCCAGAAGTGGCAGAAATAATATTTTATTTTATTTTAACCCCAATAGGCTAGGTATTTGGAGTCAAAGCCAGAAGTGGCAAAAGGCTCACGTTTATTTTATTTTGACAGAATTTGGCAGAATTATATTTAGTTTAGGCCTGAAGTGGCCATAGATTTATTTTATTTATGGAAATATTGTTTTTCTTCTCAGTAGTAGACCCAGTTTCTGTTTTATTTCTCTTTGGCATTATATCATACCCCCCCCCCCCCCCCCCCCATCTTTTTCTATTTTCACCACCACCTTCCTCTTTTCAGGCATATATTTTAGTACTATCATTTGCAAAGTGTAATAGTTATATTAAAAGCCACAAATTCTATAAAGCACATAACATCACTTGATTTGTCACTCTGAACTGTCTGGGATGATCCCAACATGGCTCATTCCAGAGAGTTACAGTGTCACAGATTTTGTAGGTTATACACCTTTTTGGTTAAGAATTCATATTTTGTAGAAAAATAGTCAATTACTTGCCATATATTTAGTTGTGCGTAATTCTCCATTAACCCCTTGTTGGGTTGTCTGTAGTTGATTATGACCCTTGCCCATAATGTTTAATACCGTTTCCTTTGCTTAGGTTAATACCTTCAAGTATTAACCATGGTGAAGACTGTAGGAAGGAGCTTGCACATATGGCTCTTTCCGGCTGGGTCCACCATGATTATTCAATGTGGGTATACAGTCTCTATTGTTAAGTGTAATTTAGTAATTGTCTTTAGAAGGACATAGGCTCACTTTTAGAAGTTATGAAAAATTGTCCATATAGCCCCTATGTTTTAGCCTGATCATATTTCTTGGAAAGCACCCATTTCACTTTGCTCAATATTCTTCCAAAGCCCCGGGTGCCTATAAATAGACCTTTTTAGTCTCATTTCACAAATGTGAAAGGTTTGAATAAATTATATATATCTGAGTAACATCAAGAGCCTGAAGGAGCCAGAATGTGTCGGATATCTTTCAACATCAGAGTCTGAAGAGACCAGGATGTTTCCTATGGGTACACCAGAGCCTGAAGAGGCCAGAATGTATAAAAGTCATATGACATCAGAGCCTGAAGGGGCCAGAATGTCTTGTATATCAAAGCATTTAGTTTTAATGCTTAGGTGATATCACCATAGGTTTGATATAGTTACTTAAGTAACAATGGTTTCATATGTCTCAGAGCCAAATGTGGCTTTAAACTAATATACCCCTTGTATGAATGTGCATAAAATTTCCTTTCGTATCAAAACAACAGTGATTGAATTAGGGCTCGGAAAACCTAGTCAGTAATTAGGTTTTTCTCTATTTCTGTTTGTCATTCCTGAGTACCGTACTTTGTCCTTCATGAAAGTGAACCTGGGATTACTATTTGAAATTTGGAAGTTTGCCCCATCGTAAAATCAGATTTTGTTATATTCCAGCCCAGCTTGATGTGTTGAGTGGCATTGGAAAGATCTCATACTGTGGCTCTTCCCAACCGCACACAACACCTCAAGCTCCACTCTGCCCATATGTTTGTAAAACATATACCCATATGGTAGTCCACCACAGTTTGATCTGTTGTATGGTGTTGGCAAGATCTCATGCTGTGGCTCTTTCCGGCGCCATACAACTGCACAAGCTCCCATTAGTAAATACCTTTTGGAAGATACATGCCCAAATGGGTATTCATTTCACCCTAGTTTGGTGTGTCGTATGTCATTGGAAGGATCTCATTGTATGGCTCCTTCCAACTGCATGCAACACCTCAAGCTCCACTTGCAAGTATTTTGAAACACGCTGTAAAATAAATACAGTGTTTTGCCATCCGTGTAAATTACATTTGCCTTTGTGTGACCCATCATCAGATTAACCCTGCCCACTTGTTTGTCCGGTAGTTATTCAATGGATTCATGCTATAGTTAGTCATCATGTGCAGTTCTGGAGGGAGTTGGAAAAGGGGCTCTTTCTAGCACTGCACAGAGTGATGGTAGTTAAAGGTTGTGTCTGTGTTAAAATATTGACTTAACACAATTGTTTGGGTTGTATACTCAAATGGGAGTATACACACAGATAAGCTGAAGTGTTTTTGCTTCAGTTGTGTCTGGTAAAGTATTGTTATAGTATTTTCAAGCATATCTGCCATAGTTTAGAATATGAACACTATGTGCAGATAATGCATTTGCCTGCCTTGGGCATTAAATTGGTGTAATCCGGGATTACACCAGTTTCGTAGTCAGGGACTACTGGGATTGGTAGAGATTATCTTGATGATGAGACTTCTATAATTGGCTCATCCTTGGGATAATAGCTATTAATCATCATCTATCAATATCACTTTGTGTGCATTTCATCTGCACTTCATCTACATGTTCACTTTCATGTCTCATCCTGTTAATGTAAGGTAACGTCCATGTTGTTGTACCGTATTTGTCCGTGTGATTGTGCGAATGAATGGCCTAGGTTTGTTCATAGTGTAAATAAAATTAAGCATTTATTAGAACTTAAATAAAGTATCAAACTTACTTACTTTCATTTTTTTTATTAAATTAATTGTAGACATTGTCTACTGGTGTCGGTGTCCTGACAATTCCCGGTGACCTGTTAGGTATTGTTGAAAGCAAAAGAAGGCCCAATTATGGTCAGTCTTACACTCAATGCCAGAATAGCATGCAAAGTGCACATGTAATCTATTCTGGGGTCGATTGTCATCCTGATGCCTTTTGGTTGTATTTATACAAAATTACTCTTCTCTGCCCCACCTATATTTTAAGTTACATCATTATTATAAGTGATTTTAGTAATCTTTCGTCCTTTCTCTTCTTTTGCTGGATTCAGGCCTAGTGTAGCTTGTCCAGAGTGTTCTTGAGCAGATCCATGGGGGGGGGGGGGGGGGGGGGGGAAATCCATTACCTTTCATATTTGTCCTCCCACTTGCAAATTGCTAGAGTTACCTCCCTTCATCTGTTCAGGTATCTGCCAACTTGCTTTTCACCCATTCTTTGTATTTGCAAGGAATCTTGATATTATTTTTCCTAAAACCCCATTTTATGTGCAGGAATTTTACTTTGTCATCTTGTACCGGTAGATCTGTGGAACAGTCATGGCCTTGAACGACAACCATAAACTGTTATTCAGTGCTTGGTCTGGGCCACCGGTTTACCGTTACATATATTTGGTGTCCGGAAGTGGGATTCCACTACAATTAGTTGAATCTAGTGATACGAGCTCATGTGTATGTGAGGAGTATGCTGACATTGTGTTTGTTAGTTGTGATGTGGGACTCAGGATTATTTTTTTTCAGAATAATTATTCCTACACCAACATCAACATTCATTATTATTGTGAGAAAAATAGACATTTAAAAACTAAATGTGTTTGGGTTATGGAGAGGCGAAATAAGAGAGTTGCACTAAATAAAATGATGGCCAATGAAGGTAATCAAAATGATGAAATAACCATGTCAAGGAAAGGTGAAGAGTTTAAAAATAAATTATTAAATGATGAGAGAGATGAAATAGAAGCAACTGAATTAACCATTAATGATGATAAGTCACCTAGGTGTGTAGATAATGATGTCCAAAAATTTAAAGATGTCACGGTCAGTGAATGTGATGCCCGCCCTAGGGTGGAGCATTCTAGTATGGCAGAGGGTGATTATGATCCTTATCACCATAATGTGCTGAGAGTTAATGATAGATCAAAAATTGATGTCCCCATACTGATAAATGATGCTATGAAAGATGCAATGAAAGATGTGTCTGATAGCTTAGCAGAAAGCATGCAGAGTATGATTCGAGGCCTCTTTACTGATTTGAGTAGAAATGTCGTACCTGCCAAAAATGGAGACAGTAAAACTAATAGACAGGAGTGTAACAGAAGGTGTAAAAGCAGTTATAATGATATAACTGTAGAAGACAGTGAAGTAGAAATGCAAAGTGAAGTTAGTTTTGATTCATTTGTTGCTACTCCAGTCAAATCTGGACCTAGTGCTCAAATGGGCACAAAACTTCCCACCTTCACGGGTAGAGAGCAGTGGAAGGTGTGGTTTAACCGATTTAATGTGGTAGCGAATAGAAAAAATTGGTCCGACAGTACAAAATTAGACGAACTCCTCCCAAGATTACAGGGTCCCGCTGGTGACTTTGTGTTTGGTCAGCTCCCTCAGAGGGTTATCAGAGATTATAAACTTCTGGTATCTGAACTGGAGAGCCGATACTGAGTCGTGGAAACTACAAAGACGTTTGTAGCACAATTTAGTAGGAGGAATCAACAGGCAAATCAGAGTGTAGAGGAATATGCTGCTGAGTTAAAGACGTTGTATACCAGGGCACACCCCAATAGAGATGGCGAGACGAGAGAAGAGGACCTCTTAAGACGCTTCTTGGATGGTCTTACAGATGACAGGGCTCGTTTCCAAGTTGAATTTGTAAAAGAGCCTAGTAATATAGATGAGGCTGTAAGTTGTGTTGTCAATTTCTCTGAGACAAAACAAAAACTGATGTCATCCTCTTATGAACCTTACTATGAGAGAAAGAGCAAACGGCCAGTTAGGCAGATTAATGAAGGAAATAATATGGACAATAGAGCTTTTAGGGCTCCAGAAATGAAAGACATAAAAGTGTCCAATGCAAACTCCAAGAATGAAATAGCGAGTAAAGCTGAAGACACATCAAAGATGAGCAAAGGAGAAGTGAGTTCAGACCTGATGAAAGAACTGCTGGAGCGTATAAGCAAGTTGGAAAGAGAGATTGAAGTAAAGGCCAAGCAGAAAGAATGTAAGATCACAGAGGAAATTAATGATCGAAGTAAAAAATGCTGTTATCATTGCCAGGGCTATGGGCACTGGGCTAGAGAGTGTCCGCTAAAGTTCAATACTCCCGCCAGAATTGACACTAAAAATGTCATCAGACCACTTATCAGAACAGAAGCTGAAATGAGGAAAACATCGTACAGGCCCTTTAATAACAAAAATGGTTTCGGGAAGCAAAATACCTACGAAGCAGCCAAGCATTTAAACTGTCAACGACTGACAACACGGGCCGGAAGTCAGTTGGGTGCAGAAAGGCCCCTGTAAGATACAAAACTTTTCCCACATGTACAAAGGACTTTGGAGAATCAAAGATGCCAACATATGATGGAATTTATATAGAAGGAGCAGTGGAGGGTATTAATGTTATCTTTACTGCTGATACTGGAGCCACCAAGACAATCATTTCCAGGAAGTTATTTGAGAAAATACCATATGAGGACAAACCTTGTTTAAAGAGCTCAGCCACGCTGGCAGGAGCTAATGGAAGACCACTAAAGGAATATGGGAAAGGGGTGTTCCACATTCAACTTGGAACACTTACACTGAAGGAAGAAGCAATAGTGGCCGAGATAGAAGATGATGCACTACTGGGAGTAGATATTCTTCAGAACCAATCAGATGGGCCTGCTGACTTAATGCTGAGTAAAGGACTGATTTTTTTAAAAGGGGTACCCATCACATGCATTCAAGTAGGAGTACCCGGGAGAATAGGCAGAGTTATGGCAGCTGATCATTATAGTATTCGACCGTATACTGAATGCCTTATAGATGTATTTATTGATGGAAATGATGGAAAAATAAAGGAGGCGATTATTGAGCCTGCAGAATCATTTATTGAAAGATATCCAGTGCTTATGGCAAGCAGTTTGATAAGTATGGAAAATTGTACTCATAAAGTCAGAGTGATGAATCCAACTGCCAGTAACATATCCATTAACCAAGATTTAGTTATGGGGTATGTTGAGGCGCCAAGCGGAGAGCATATGGAGTTATTTCCATGCGAAGATAATAGTGAAGTTAATAATGTAAACAGAGTGAGAAGAATCAAAACCAATAACAACACAGAGGTCATGGAAACCAGCTCTTTCAAAGAGAGTTGTCGAAATAGTAGAGCTAATGAGCTCCCTGAACACTTGAAATCACTATATGAAGAGGCTATCTCGAACAGAACAGAGAGTGAAGCTGAAATTGTGAAGGACTTACTCTTGGATTTCCAAGATGTATTTTCCAAGGATGAAGACGATTTAGGACGTACAAATCTGGTTGAGCATACCATTGACACCGGAGAAGAGCGGCCAGTTAAGCAGTTACCTAGGAGAGTACCTATGGCCTATGCTGGTGAATTGGGAAAGACAATCAATAAACTGCTGGCACAAGATGTCATAAGGGAGTCTACCTCACCATGGGCTTCACCAATAGTGCTCGTACCCAAGAAAAATGGGAAGCTTAGACTGTGTGTCGACTACAGAAGAGTAAATGCCGTAACAAGGAAAGATGCATTTCCCCTCCCGAGGGTGAGAGATTGCTTAGATGCAGTGGCTGGGTCCAGTTTGTTTTCAACTTTTGACCTAACATCGGGGTATCATCAAATACCTGTGAAAAGTGAAGATATGCCCAAAACAGCATTTGTAACTAAATATGGCCTTTTTGAGTACAAAATGATGCCTTTCGGCCTCTGTAACTCGGCTCCAGTATTTCAACGAGCAATGGAACTGGCCCTACAGGGACTTCAATGGCTGACTTGCCTCATTTACATTGATGACTTTGTGGTTTTCGGTAAAAATTTTGAAGAACACACTCACAGAGTAAGAGAAGTACTCAAGCGACTAAAAGATACAGGCTTGAAATTGAAACCTGAAAAATGTGCCTTATTGCAAGAGAAGGTATCCTTTCTGGGTCATGTTGTATCAAAAGAAGGAGTGAAGCCAAAGCCTGAAAACCTGGCCAAGATATTACAATGGGCAATTCCCAGGAATGTCAAAGAAATACGACAATTTTTGGGTATGGCGAGCTACTATAGGCGTTTCATAAAAGATTTTTCAATAAGAGCCAGACCAATGGTTGAACTAACAAAGAAGGGAGTTAAGTTCAAATGGGACGAAAAGTGCCAGAAATCATTTGAAAATCTTAAAGAGGTTTTGATAAGCCCCAATGTGATGGCCTATCCAAGAGATGAAGGAAATTTTATATTAGATACGGATGCTAGTGACGAAGGAATAGGGGCTGTTTTGAGTCAAATTCAAGAAGGAGAAGAGAGGGTGATAGCATTTGCTAGCCGTTCATTGAACAGAGCCGAAAAGAACTACTGTGTCACTGACAAAGAGCTTTTGGCCCTTAGGTATTTTGTAGAATATTTTCGCCAATACCTACTAGGTAGAAAATTCGAAGTGAGAACCGATCATCAAGCATTAATTTGGCTTTTCAAGCTGAAAGAACCTAAAGGAAGGGTAGCAAGATGGATAGAAATCCTATCCGCTTATGATTTTTCAGTTTCCTATAGAAAAGGCAGCAAACATAGTAATGCTGATGCCATGTCGAGATGTCCAAATCCCTGGAGCTGTCAGTGTGCTGATGAAGACACGATGGAACCACTAAAGTGTGGTCCTTGTAGGAAATGCAAGCGAAGAGCAGAAGAAATGATGCCAGATCTAAAATGGAATGAGGCGCACCGAATTGAGGGTGAAGACCATCCCCTACCCACTACTAGGGCAGTGAAGACAAGGTGGTCTGATAAATCACATTTACAGGCTACAAACAAGGCTGTCAATGATGCAAGCCCAAACCATGAACTGTTATTCCTACCATATGAAGCGTCTTTTACTATTGAGCAACTCAGACGAATGCAAGAGAAAGATGACGACATTAGGCCGTTACTGTTGGCTAAGAGAAAAGGAGTAAGACCAACCCATACAGAAATAGTGAAGCTCAGCCCAGCCACCCGCCATTACTGGCTTATTTGGGATGCGCTGGAGTTAAGAGAGAATCTGCTATTCAAAATTTTCCACAAACAAGATGATACTGGAAAATTTCTGCAACTGTTGGTACCAAAACCTATGAAAAGCGAAGTAATGCATCAAATGCATGACACACTACTCTCGGGTCACCTGGGCTGCAAAAAGACGACTGAAAAATTGTTACAACACTTTTACTGGTTTGAACTAAGAATGGATGTACGAAACTGGATAATGAAATGTGACAAATGTGAGTCAATCAAAGCGCCGATGAAGAAGCCAAAAGCACCTCTTGGAACAATGAATGTTGGTGCACCTCTTGATAGACTGGCCACAGACATACTTGGACCTTTACCCCGCACACCGAGGGGGGAATAAATACATTTTGTTAGTGACAGACCATTTCACCAAGTGGGTCGAAATATTTCCAGTACCTGACCAGTCAGCTCAAACATGTGCAAACAAAATTCTCAATGAGGTAGTAGGTAGATATGGATGTCCTTTGAGTTTGCACTCAGACCAAGGAAGAAACTATGAGAGTGACATTTTTAAAGAGATGTGTGAACTGCTAGATATCAGGAAGACCCGAACGAGTGTTAGGAACCCTAAATGTAATGGTCAAGCAGAGAGATTTAATAAAACCCTACTAAGAATGGTGAAGGCCTTTCTAAAAGGGGAACAAACTGAGTGGGATTTGAATCTTGGCTGCCTTGCAGCAGCCTATAGAGCTACACCGAATGAAAGTACTGGTGTGACTCCCAATCTCCTAATGTTGGGAAGGGAAGTTAGACTCCCTGTAGAATTGATGTTAAATTTAGAGAGATGTAAAACTGATGAATCTTTCCCCTCATATGGAGACTATGTTGAGAGTCTACGAGAGAGAATGAGTCATGCACACAGAGTTGCAAGGAAAAATCTGAATAGAGCAGTGGAAAGACAGAAGTGTATGTATGATGTAAGTGCAAACCTGATGAACTTTGAAGAGGGTGATCCTGTATGGTATTTGAATGAAAATCGCCAAATAGGTGTCTGTCCGAAACTCCAGCCACTTTATACAGGGCCTGGCATAGTTAAAAAAAAAATATCAGACTTGAACTACTTAATTCAGTTGAATGAAAGAGGAAAATGCAAAGTATTAAATCATAATAAACTGAAGCCGTACAGGGGTGAATATGCTCCCACGTGGGTAAAAAGATTTAAACGAGGTACACAAAAATCGAAGTAAAAATGAAGTCTGAAAGATGTCAATAAACCAAAAAAAAAATTAACTGGTTTCTGTTATATGTTGTTTTCATACTTATTGCATGTTTATTGATGCCCGGAGCTCTAAATAATGATGCTGAGTGTCTCACTTAGAACATTTATGTTATATGTTGCATGTATGTCTGACCCTCATAGATGTTGAAGGAAGTCTTGTCACGTTCACTAATAGAAGTTTATTGTTTGTAGACCATGGATACTATAAACAGAGGGAGGACTTACAGATGTCAAAGATGTCAATATGAGGGGGAGAAGAGCAAAGTACTAAATCATTTTCTTACTATCCACTTAACTGCAGATGAGGCTCCAATAACTTGTACTTTGTGTGGATTCAAGGCTCTAAGTGAGAAACTGTTTGAAAAACATAAACTCACCTTCAGTGTACATAAGGAGAAAGTAAAAAAATTTAAAACTATGGGCGTGACCCTTAATGAAGAGTCCTATAAGAAGAGGGGAGCAAAACCTTATTTTATAACAGAGGGCAGGGATATTCTCAGACTATCTAAAGAAGTATCTCAACAAATTTGGCAAACTAAGTTAAAACCTAAAACTCTTACCGAAGTGAAAGAGGTCGTCAGTGAGGTTACCGATCATGTAGAGATGCCTGATTTCTCAGATTTTGATTTGCCGGCAATCCCATTGGGTGATACAGTTAGTGAGGATAACGATTTTATTAAGAGTATCCTGGAACCCATCAATAAAAATGTTGAAAATGATTTAGGGGAGGTTATTGATGAAATGGAGCCTGTTAGACGGGGTAGAATTAAAAGACTCAACAGATACAAATAGAGAAATTTTGCAATTAATCAAATCAATTGAGCACGATGACATTAGGCTGCTAAAGGAAGAAATTGGTGAAATAAAGGACGAGATGAAGACATTTAGAATCCAAATGGAATCCCAGATGAGCTATGTTACTGCAGCTCTGGTTAGTATGACCAAAGTGGTGTCCAAGCAGGAAGCTTTGTTAGAAGAACTGAAAGGGACAAACCATGTGAAATGTGATACTGATTCGGTTAACAAGGTGGAGAAAGAAAAAGTGCCTGTTTCTGAGACTGTTAAAAGGAAATCTAGTGACACGGTGAAACATAAGGACAAAAAAGTGAAGAAGATAAAATCCACAGTAAAAAACTGTTCCAGTCATTTCTTGGAGAGAACTTTTTTCAGATCCCCTGAAGATTCGCTCCTCTAAAGAGGAATGACACTCGATAATCAAATTTGCTATTTTCATGTGCTCTTGTTTCATCTAGTAATCATTTGATGCCCATCCTGTTAAAAGATGGCAGTAGTGACTATGGTGACTCTCTGTTGTGGGTACTGACACTGGTTTTTAAAAAAAAAAAAAAAAAAAAATCTATTGACATGACATATTATCTGGGAATTTTGGCTTATTGGAGTTTGTGTTGTTACCACAATTGAGACTCGTGCTTGGCACTTCCCGTGTAAATATATCAAAAAAAAAAAAAAAAAAAAAAAAAAAAATCTTTTAAATATAATGTATGTTCCAGTAACAGTACAGTACTGTTGTTAACAAACTTTCAATGTTATTGTTAAGTGTTTTGTGGGGACACAAATTTTTTTTTAAGGGGAGGGTAGTGTGACAAATGCCCCTTTTGGTGTCCATTTTTTTTTAAATTCACCTATTTTTTTTTATATATGTTCCCATCCCTAGTATTTTTTTTTAAGTTTGTTTAATCCCATGTAAACATTTCAGTGGATTCCAGTGTTTAGGAGTACCGGTATATTCTTTAACCTGATGTAAGTTGGGAAACGTCATTGTGGTAATCAATGCATACCGTAGGTTATAAATTCTTATCTGTTGGATGTTAAGCAGTAAAAATGTTTTGTCACAACTCCTTCTGCCAGTAAAATTATCCACGACATAATATAATGTTGGTTTCGTAGCTTTATTGGTTCAAATTCACTCATCTTTATTTTAACATGTGAGCGTAAATTTTGTACTACAAGAAGTCAAGGACGTCACTGTCGTAATGCCTACTGGGAAATCTTGACCTATAAAAGTTGACTTGGAATTTCCAAGTTCACCTGAGTATTCTGTGATGTAATTTTCTCATTTAGCGATTCATTAAAGTTTTAATTAGTGGTAATATGCTTGATTTGGGGTAAATACCGTTGCTGGATTATGTCAGCATCAGCGTTTGTCTCACACAGACATTATTTTACGTGCTAATGGTCTGTCGGGCATTTGGTCTTTGGCAGAATTCCGCAGGGTTCAAAGTCCAACCTTTGCGGAATTCTGGCAGAAGTCATGTGACCCGGCGGAAAATTGACACTATAAAAGCAGAAGACCAGGGGAAAACGGGGCTGAATTCCTGAAGTGGAAAGCCATTATTGGAGAACGTTCCTAATAACACTGTAAGTGTTAGGCCATCACTTTAATTTTTATTATTTTTCCGTTTCTTCTGTTTGATTATGAAGCCAGAAGTGGCAGAAATAATATTTTATTTTATTTTAACCCCAATAGGCTAGGTATTTGGAGTCAAAGCCAGAAGTGGCAAAAGGCTCACGTTTATTTTATTTTGACAGAATTTGGCAGAATTATATTTAGTTTAGGCCTGAAGTGGCCATAGATTTATTTTATTTATGGAAATATTGTTTTTCTTCTCAGTAGTAGACCCAGTTTCTGTTTTATTTCTCTTTGGCATTATATCATACCCCCCCCCCCCCCCCCCCCATCTTTTTCTATTTTCACCACCACCTTCCTCTTTTCAGGCATATATTTTAGTACTATCATTTGCAAAGTGTAATAGTTATATTAAAAGCCACAAATTCTATAAAGCACATAACATCACTTGATTTGTCACTCTGAACTGTCTGGGATGATCCCAACACGGCTCATTCCAGAGAGTTACAGTGTCACAGATTTTGTAGGTTATACGCCTTTTTGGTTAAGAATTCATATTTTGTAGAAAAATAGTCAATTACTTGCCATATATTTAGTTGTGCGTAATTCTCCATTAACCCCTTGTTGGGTTGTCTGTAGTTGATTATGACCCTTGCCCATAATGTTTAATACCGTTTCCTTTGCTTAGGTTAATACCTTCAAGTATTAACCATGGTGAAGACTGTAGGAAGGAGCTTGCACATATGGCTCTTTCCGGCTGGGTCCACCATGATTATTCAATGTGGGTATACAGTCTCTATTGTTAAGTGTAATTTAGTAATTGTCTTTAGAAGGACATAGGCTCACTTTTAGAAGTTATGAAAAATTGTCCATATAGCCCCTATGTTTTAGCCTGATCATATTTCTTGGAAAGCACCCATTTCACTTTGCTCAATATTCTTCCAAAGCCCCGGGTGCCTATAAATAGACCTTTTTAGTCTCATTTCACAAATGTGAAAGGTTTGAATAAATTATATATATCTGAGTAACATCAAGAGCCTGAAGGAGCCAGAATGTGTCGGATATCTTTCAACATCAGAGTCTGAAGAGACCAGGATGTTTCCTATGGGTACACCAGAGCCTGAAGAGGCCAGAATGTATAAAAGTCATATGACATCAGAGCCTGAAGGGGCCAGAATGTCTTGTATATCAAAGCATTTAGTTTTAATGCTTAGGTGATATCACCATAGGTTTGATATAGTTACTTAAGTAACAATGGTTTCATATGTCTCAGAGCCAAATGTGGCTTTAAACTAATATACCCCTTGTATGAATGTGCATAAAATTTCCTTTCGTATCAAAACAACAGTGATTGAATTAGGGCTCGGAAAACCTAGTCAGTAATTAGGTTTTTCTCTATTTCTGTTTGTCATTCCTGAGTACCGTACTTTGTCCTTCATGAAAGTGAACCTGGGATTACTATTTGAAATTTGGAAGTTTGCCCCATCGTAAAATCAGATTTTGTTATATTCCAGCCCAGCTTGATGTGTTGAGTGGCATTGGAAAGATCTCATACTGTGGCTCTTCCCAACCGCACACAACACCTCAAGCTCCACTCTGCCCATATGTTTGTAAAACATATACCCATATGGTAGTCCACCACAGTTTGATCTGTTGTATGGTGTTGGCAAGATCTCATGCTGTGGCTCTTTCCGGCGCCATACAACTGCACAAGCTCCCATTAGTAAATACCTTTTGGAAGATACATGCCCAAATGGGTATTCATTTCACCCTAGTTTGGTGTGTCGTATGTCATTGGAAGGATCTCATTGTATGGCTCCTTCCAACTGCATGCAACACCTCAAGCTCCACTTGCAAGTATTTTGAAACACGCTGTAAAATAAATACAGTGTTTTGCCATCCGTGTAAATTACATTTGCCTTTGTGTGACCCATCATCAGATTAACCCTGCCCACTTGTTTGTCCGGTAGTTATTCAATGGATTCATGCTATAGTTAGTCATCATGTGCAGTTCTGGAGGGAGTTGGAAAAGGGGCTCTTTCTAGCACTGCACAGAGTGATGGTAGTTAAAGGTTGTGTCTGTGTTAAAATATTGACTTAACACAATTGTTTGGGTTGTATACTCAAATGGGAGTATACACACAGATAAGCTGAAGTGTTTTTGCTTCAGTTGTGTCTGGTAAAGTATTGTTATAGTATTTTCAAGCATATCTGCCATAGTTTAGAATATGAACACTATGTGCAGATAATGCATTTGCCTGCCTTGGGCATTAAATTGGTGTAATCCGGGATTACACCAGTTTCGTAGTCAGGGACTACTGGGATTGGTAGAGATTATCTTGATGATGAGACTTCTATAATTGGCTCATCCTTGGGATAATAGCTATTAATCATCATCTATCAATATCACTTTGTGTGCATTTCATCTGCACTTCATCTACATGTTCACTTTCATGTCTCATCCTGTTAATGTAAGGTAACGTCCATGTTGTTGTACCGTATTTGTCCGTGTGATTGTGCGAATGAATGGCCTAGGTTTGTTCATAGTGTAAATAAAATTAAGCATTTATTAGAACTTAAATAAAGTATCAAACTTACTTACTTTCATTTTTTTTATTAAATTAATTGTAGACATTGTCTACTGGTGTCGGTGTCCTGACAATTCCCGGTGACCTGTTAGGTATTGTTGAAAGCAAAAGAAGGCCCAATTATGGTCAGTCTTACACTCAATGCCAGAATAGCATGCAAAGTGCACATGTAATCTATTCTGGGGTCGATTGTCATCCTGATGCCTTTTGGTTGTATTTATACAAAATTACTCTTCTCTGCCCCACCTATATTTTAAGTTACATCATTATTATAAGTGATTTTAGTAATCTTTCGTCCTTTCTCTTCTTTTGCTGGATTCAGGCCTAGTGTAGCTTGTCCAGAGTGTTCTTGAGCAGATCCATGGGGGGGGGGGGGGGGGGGGGGGGGAATCCATTACCTTTCATATTTGTCCTCCCACTTGCAAATTGCTAGAGTTACCTCCCTTCATCTGTTCAGGTATCTGCCAACTTGCTTTTCACCCATTCTTTGTATTTGCAAGGAATCTTGATATTATTTTTCCTAAAACCCCATTTTATGTGCAGGAATTTTACTTTGTCATCTTGTACCGGTAGATCTGTGGAACAGTCATGGCCTTGAACGACAACCATAAACTGTTATTCAGTGCTAGGTCTGGGCCACCGGTTTACCGTTACAATATATTTGGGTCACTGCTAATACGATTCAACAACAACTTTCTCTTTCTCTTCATAGCCATAGGTACAGAATCGAGAATGCCTTAGTCTTTATTGTCTTTCTCAAATTCGACTTCAATGGGTCGAGGAGCCACTACCTTTTATTGAAATGTCAAGTACCTTTGTAAAATTTGATTATATTGAGTCATCTTTTCGTCGGATGTGAGAGAAGGGGCATCGAGGATATCTTTCTTTTCTCTCTCCAATGATGAAACAGCCAGTTCATTCGGTTGTCTTGGAGTCTCTTGTAGACGTTCCGATAACCTTGGTTCTACCAAAGCCATCTTATTTGCATATTCCATTATCCAAAAATACCTTTAACAGCACCCAATAATACAGGAGGTAGTAATGCATCCAAAAATCCCCCTTTCTGCAAGATTTGTCTTTCCTTTTGTCAGAGGTACCTTTATTTGCCACTGCCCTCACTAGTTGTTTCCGACGAACGAGTTTGGTGCTCTAAGCTTTGGTCAGAGGTACTGCCCCCTTCAGTATATTCGTGGCACAGTCACACAAACAGGTAATCAATTCTTTGTCTGCATGTTTTGGTCTGGATTTGACGATTGTGGGTTTCGATTTAATAAGAGGCTTAAGAAGAGCGATGTTGTGCTTGAGACGGTCAGACATACTTCTGACTAGAGGAAGACTTGTTGCTCCCCTTTTATACTTTTCATCGGATGGGAGAGAAGGGGCATCGAGAATATCTTTCATTTCTCTATCCAGTGATGAAACAGCCAGTTCATTCGGTTTTCTTGGAGTCTCTTGTAGACGTTCCAATAACTTTGGTTCTACCAAAGCCATCTTCTTTGCATATTCCATTATCCAAAAATACCTTTAACAGCACCCAATAGTACAGGAGGTAGTAAGGCATCCAAGAATCCCCCCTTCTGCAAGATTTGTCTTTCCTTTTGTCAGAGGTACCTTTATTTGCCACTGTCCTCACTAGTTGTTTCTGACGAACGAGTTTGGTTCTCTAAGCTTTGGTCAGAGGTACTGCCCCCTTCAGTATATTCGAGGCACAGTCACACAAACAGGTAATCAATTCTTTGTCTGCATGTTTTGGTATGGATTTGACGATTGTGGGTTTCGATTTAATAAGAAGCTTGAGAAAAGCGATGTTGTGCTTGTGACGGTCAGACATATTTCTGACTTGAGGAAGACTTGTTGCTCCCGTTTTATACTTTTCGGAGGTACACGTACTGGGTTTCCCCTGGAAAAAAATTGACTTCTTAATCCCATGTGTTCAGGAGTATCTTGTTTGAGATCGATTAAAAAGTAACCATATGGGATCGAAGTGGCATCTTCAAAAACTTTTTTCAGAAACATGGAATGACCAGGATACATCTGTGCTGCCAAGTGTGAGATCTGAGAACGATCTCTAGGATTTTTAAACAAAATCATGTAATGACTATTGAGAGCTACAGTCCTATGGACTTTATTTTTGTCAAATAAATTTTGAACAATGTACATCACACTAATTTTACGGTGATGACTACCTTTAGTAAATAATCGAGACACTCGAACACCTGCATCTAAAGATAGAGCAATACCAGTCTTTGTAGGATAGGAGTTCTGGTCTTTCCCCTCAGAGTATCTTCTGAGATGAATCTTCAGTTCACCCTGGTAGTGGATGACGTTAGCATAAGTCTGCTTGGTGCCAATTCGGAACATCTCCTTTGGTCAATGGTTCGATCGTCCATGCTTTGCCTAATCTTATATATCTTTGACGGACGTGTTTGAAAACATCACCCAAGTTCAACAAATTTTGATCGACTTTTTGATTCTTGGTTGGGGTTTGTGTTTGTTTCCTATAGGATTATAGGTTAAAGTTGGGAAATTCAGAAAATTAGTATAGAAGTCAATGGAAAAGAAACAAATGGGAATACACACATTTGATCGGTTGATTAGCTTCGATCTGATTGGTCAGTTTGGCGATCAAATTGCAATCTTGATCCTTAAACTGTAGGATATGGCCCTCTGCATTTTATACTGACTTGGGACAGGTCAAGCTACAAAGCTTTGTACAATGGAGAGAAGTCAAACAGCTCGAGTGCATTCCCACCCCCTACAGTTCGTACTGGTACCCTCTTTGGGAAATTTTTTCTTTGTTCATTAAAACATGTCCAACTTAGCAATTCAGACGTTTTGTCCATTTCTCATTTTTTTTTAAATATTCACAACAGAGATTTCTTAGTAATAATAATGATGATGATTTATTCTTTTGGTTATACAATAGGAGTAGCCTAAAAGACACCAGGAATCAACATTTTTTAAATGAAACTAAAAAGTTTTGAATGAAACTAAAAAGTTTGTTACAAAAACAAAATGTGTATCATCTGGTTCCAATAGGGGTAACCTAAAAGATACCATGAATCAACTTTTTTTAAAAATAAATGGAAGAAACTAAAAAAATTTGAAGCAAAATATGTATCATCTGGTTCCAATAGGGGTAACCTAAAAGATACCATGAATCAACTTGAAACTGAAAAGGTTTGAATGGAACTAAAAAGTTTTGAATGAAACTAAAAAGGTTTGTTACAGAAAAACAAACTGTGTATCTTCTGGTTCCAATAGGGGTAACATAAAAGATACCATGAATCAACATTTTTTTTTAAATAAATGGAATAAAACTAAAAAGTTTGGAATGAAAATAAAGAAGTATCCTCTACTTCC
This sequence comes from Pictodentalium vernedei, assembly GCA_031216915.1. Classification (NCBI taxonomy): domain Eukaryota; kingdom Metazoa; phylum Mollusca; class Scaphopoda; order Dentaliida; family Dentaliidae; genus Pictodentalium; species Pictodentalium vernedei. Next base: position 100,037,598 of record CM062288.1, read on the forward strand.
AATAGGGTTAGCCTAAAGTATACCAGGAAATTACAACATGATGATAATGATGATGATAAAAACTCTCTGTATTAGAATAAATAAAAATTTGAGAAACAAACTTTCAATCCATTTCTATGTATTGCGTGTTGCCTTGTAAGACTTTGTATTGCCATATAGGACTTTTTAATGAAGGACTTTAGAGAATGCCATAAAGGACTTCGAGAATGCCATAACGAACTTTAGAGAATGCCATGTAGGACTTTATGAGGACTTGCCATAAAGGACTTTTAATTAGAGAAAAAGAATGCCATAAAGGCCTCTATGAGGACTGCCATAAAGGACTTCAGAGAATGACATATAGGACCTTATGAGGACTTGCCATGAAGGATTTTTTAATTAGAGAAAAAACTGTCATATAGGACTCTTTAATTAGAGAAAAAACTGCCAGATAGGACTTTATGAGGTCTTGCCATAAGGGACTTTTTTAATTATAGAAAAGAACTGCCATAAAGGCTTTAGAAAAATTTTTTGGGGGGTGAACCTATCATGATTGAGTAGACCACCTAAAATCCATTATGGTTTTTAGGAATTTTTCGGTCAACCTAACAAGATTGAGTAGACCACCTAAAATCCATTACAGTTTTTAGGGATTTTTCGGTCGACTAAACAGGACTTTTTTTGTAGGCAAAAGCTATTCTTTTTCTGGTTGTAGAAAATATGACACTCAGTGAATTGTTTCTTCTTGAAGACTAAATCTCTAGTGGTATGGTGCTAAATCCATCTTCTGAAACTCTTCGTTTTGGGTAGAAATACGATAGTCCATCTCTGCTCTGCTGGTAGGTATACATAGTGTTGTCATTCATAACCAATTCTCGGTTGATGCCGGATCCACTTTGTTGAGTCTTCAAAACTTGCAAATATTTGTTTTTCGTCCAATCATTGTGGCGTTTGCTGATTCTTTCACAACCAAATTTATTGGTGGCACCGAAACAATAATATGTTTTACTACATAGTCCAACAATGCCGCTTCCTTTCCATTTTATTTTGAACAAGCCTGGAGTTCTCCTGTCAAAACACTTTCTTCCTGGCAACATGAGGGTGACAGCCATTCTTTGCCTTCTAATTTGGTTTTCACATAATCATCTCTGTGGAAATCACAACACTCAGATGGAAACCACTTGTGATCCTCTTTGTAAAACTCTAGTCTCTTCTCTGGTTTCACTAATTCATCTATGGATGGTGGCGAGGTACATAGATAGGCAGAATCTGTGTCCATTTAAGCCTATTCGAAATCTTGGCGGTTGATAAAAGTATCGATGACATCATAATAGAACTGAAGCATCCCGAGTTTCGCATACTGGTATACAAAGAATCCGATGTGAAGTGACAGATCCAACTTTATGGTCTTTTTGTTGAGTTCGGCTTCATATAAAGTTTCATCTAATAGAATAAGGCTCTAAAGGACATGCCATTTACAGCTTTGGCGATTTCTTCATCATTCCATTGCAACAGCACACACGTCGATGCTTCTCTTTGTTGGTAACGATTTTTGCCATATCCAGAATTTCCCAACAGCTTCATGGTGTCGGCAACGATCGACTTGTCAGGGTCAACATCTCCTTGTCTTCTGACTTCGGATACTTCATCTCCAAATTTCTCAAAACATCTTCTTGGTTTATATTGGATATCCTGGTAGACGTGATCAACTTCAATACTATGCTGGAGGTAACACTGCAGCATAGGGGTTGCAAACAACATTTTTTCTGCTACATAGCTTCCGATCAAACTTTTACGGGGTTTCTTTATCATTCCATTCTTCTCAGCAAAAGACTTAGTGTGTTCACCAATATCATCTATGGCGATATCTGTATTCTTGAAGATACGTGTCATCTCTTCAAAGTACTCTTTCAGGTGATCTGTTACATGTATATCACATTCAATCAAACCAAACAGTTCACCTGACTTCACGTTTTTCAATACTTCTTCATCTGTCATTGCACCATCTATTTTGTCTGAAAAGTTCTCTTTCAGGAAGGCTTTGGGTGTGGCATCGGTCTTCTTCATCTCTCGGGTTTATCTCCGACTTCATTATGGAGGATAGGAAGCCCATTCTTAGCTTTCATGCAGGTATGTCCGTGCCGGAAGCAGCCATGGAATAGGTATACAGTCTGTGTCTCTCTGCACCAACCATCAACAGGCGACTGTCTTCGACCAATCATTTTTTCAGCTCCGTTAAACTGATGTCTTATGTGCATATCATCTCTCATCGATAGAAACCCTAACCATTGTTCAACCATTTTACCATACTTCATAGGATGTTCTGGTTTAAACTGGTTTTCTTCACGACGTCTAATTCTACAGCCCGTTGGCATCTCTTGCATTAGGCACCATAGATTTAATGTATTCGCATCAAAGCCTATAATACTTCCACATGGTTTTGCTTCTTCGCCATATTTTGTTTCTCTGATTCGGGTTACATCTTTCTCGTGGTACCGGTTGAAGATAATTGAAGGTCCACCAACGATATTATCTTTCACTAAGTGATGTAGGTCTTTGTTTCTCTGGTTAAATAACGTGAAGTAGGTGTCATCATACATGGTCTGGAACAGGTATTTCAACGTAAAGCCCGGAACACTGATACCATCTTTAAACATATCGATGTGGCGTTCTTGGTAGGAAGCAAACTGCTTGTCAACTGCTTCAAGGAATGGTTTTACATCTCGGTTATTGTACCAGATCAGAAAATCACGGAAAGTTGTCATCTCCAGGTCGTTCCATACATGCTAGCAGTACTGGTATTCTTCATTGGATATGTTTTCTTTCTTGAGACAACTGTAGAAGGCTTCATGGTCTGGTAGATGATCTTGATCCAATTTGTCCAAGCTGTCGATCCATTCATTTGGTAAAAATCCCTTTGTCACGGAACAGCCAAATGCTTTCAAAAACTTGTCATAGCTGAAGCGAGGTAGTTGCAAATATCAACAAACTTGAAAGATTTCTTCACTGCAAACTTGAGTGGATTCTGTCTCTTCAGGTCTGTCATCAGTTCACGCTTGACTACATTCATGTCGTATTTTCCAGGATTGAATCCGATGACTGGCATCTCCTGCAGGTAGTCTTGAAATTTCTTCTCCAACTTCTGTAAAGGTGCATCTTGGATGTATCTTCTCCAGTAGATCTGGCTTCCGCTTCAAGCGTTTCATCAATTTTCTGTCTGAGTTTGAGGTAAGGTCCACGCATGATAGGTCTGCATCAGTTGGTGGCAATGAGATGAAACATCTGTGAGGTATGTCATCATTTCTTGAAGAAGTTCTTGAGAATTTCCGTTAGTAATAAAACACTTCGGTTCTTGTTATTCTGGAACATTACTACATACGCACATACTCAATGGTCGGTGTTCTGCTTTCCATATCAGTTTATCAGTGTCGGCAGGTATACTGGACTTGTTAAAGTAACTTTCAAAATCAAAGGTTGCACGGTATGGATAAAACTTCTTCTCTTCAGGCACTTCTATACCTTCATCTTCCAACGGATCAAGTACGGACTGGGATGGATGGTATACACCACCAACATACTGGTAATTCACTTCATCTGCACATGTCTTCTCGTGACGATTAAGTCTGTAAACTTTTTTCCATAATTTACAGTATTGGTCTATATCGATGATGTACCTAAAATGGTTCTTGTAGACGTTCACATACATGGTATTCTCAAAATTTCTGAGATCTCTGGACTAGTTTGGCAACAATTTGGTCATCATCATTCTTGACAAGTTCATATACTTGAATGTTTACTTCAAAACATTTCTCCAAGTCGGGTAATTCGGCTAAAGTTACTCCACAGAATTCATTCTTTGGCTTCTTTGTATACTTGTTGTACATGGCATCTGTTGTATTATTCAAATAGCGTGGTATGGAACACTCCATAGAGCTGAACATCGGAAGATACACCGGTTGTCATCATAATAAAATTGGTTGCTATAATCTTTCACCAAAGCATTTACTGCTTTGTTCTGGAGAATGTAATCTGGAAGATCTTCTACCATTCCAACTGGGTGGTCTTTCAGCTTATTCACAAAAAAGATGACGTTGGTAACTCTCTCCACAAGCCATTTGGTCATTTTAACTTGGCCCATTCCAGGATATCTTCTTCCATGACATCATCTAGGAATTCTTCAAAGTCTTCTTGACAGCATACGAGTTGTGGAACATCAAGTACCCGAGCGTTGTTTTGTGATGGATGGTAATACTTCAGTTCATTCGTTTCATTGTGTCTCAGGATAAAACCAAAACTAAGATTAATTTTAAATCTGAGGTGTTGTGGCAGAAATACGGTAGTCATCAATTCAGCATTCATCATCTTCCGGTTCACATCGTTGATCCGGTAGTTATATTGGTCCTGGACTCTTCTATTCATCATATGGCGAGTTCTAATAGAACTCCAGTTATCTTCGTATATGGAAAACATCTTATCGGTCTCTTCTTCGGACATCATATTCTGGTCAAAATCAATCGGCTCAACATCATAACGGGTGGTCGTCGTGATCCGTGGTTGTTTGGTTGGTCCTCTCTTCGGTTCGTCAGTCTTCCTTTTGGCTGGTACAGATACTGGTCGGTGGGCGACGTTCTGGTGACGATTAAAATGGAGTAGTTGGCTAAACTCCTGGCCGCATTCCATACATGTATAGATCTCAAAAGAGTTCTTCAGATGTTGGTCCAGCTTCTCTTTCCTGGTAAAGGTCTTGTTACAATTGGTTCACTCATGGGTCTTCTTCTCTCCGTCGTGCTTGGTACGCACATGGCGGTTCCGGTTGCAGAGGTTCGTAAAGGTCTTCCCACACTCTTCACAGGCATAAACATCAGTTCTAGTAACGGCAGTAACAGCATGAGACTCCATAAAATTTTTGCGAAGGCAAAATTGCTATAGAGAACTCTCTAGCGATGTGTGCAGTTCGAAGGATCGAAACAGAATGACGCGACGTTACTCTTCTCCGACATTTATCTTTACGTGACGGACGTTTTTGAAAACGTCACGACGTCACAACGTTTTTTCACCGATATTTTCATTCTCGGTGGGCGATTGTGTTTGTTTCCTATAGAATTATAGGTTAAAGTTGGGGAAGTTAGAAAATTAGTATAGAAGTCTATGGGGAAAAACACAATGAGAATATCCTAATCTGATTGGTGGATTAACTTCGCTCTGATTGGTTAGTGTAGAAACATCTTGATCCTCATTAAATTTATTATTTAAAATCATGTAGTTGGGGGGTCATTTAAATTACTAACAATTAGTTAGGTGGTCAGTTAAGGATGTTACTAAAATGGACCGTAGGAATTTATAAAAATATAGTTCCAGGTAGAAGCAGAGGATTCTGGGTAATGACTCCTATGCAAAGGAACGCACCTTTTATTGAGAAAAAAAGCTCTAAAAAGGGATTCACTTAGCTTAACTCATGTGTAATTCCATGAATTAAACGAGGATTCTGGGGGAATCCGTTCCAGAAAAATACTCTAATTCAATCGAACTTCCAGAAAAATACTCTAATTCAATCGAACATACCCCGTAGTAAATAAAGTCAATTTTGGTGATTTGGGGTGGATTTTGGTGATTTGGAGGGACTGTCGGGTCGTTTGTGGTAATTCTACGAATCGGGAGATTTCTCCTGTGCAATCGAACACACCCTCCGAAGATACCCCTATCCTATTAGAAGGTTTTAGGTACCATAGAAACCAAGATGGCGGTCAACACGCGATGCTCATGCGCACTAACACCACGTATCACTATGGCGACGACGTCACAACATGGCCGCTCACGCGGGCTACCATGACATCACAACAAGGCGCCACTGGGTCACGTGACATGACGTCACTTCCGAGGTCCCCCACCGAGGTCCTCCAAATAGTGACTCAAAAGCCCGAGACATACTACTAACAGGCATGCTTTATTGGCAGGAGTTTGTCAAATTACACTGCAGACAATTTTGTGCTCTGAATGACTAGCCACATAATGGATGCAAATAAGAAAGAAACAAATTATGATATATTTTAGAAGCTTTCCTTCAGTGTGATATTTCAACTTTTTGGCTAACGTTTGAGGTGATGATATGTGGACTATAATATTTTTTATGTTATAATCCACACAGAAAAAGTAGAAAATTGAAGATTTAACATACAGATATAGGCTTACATGTGGAACAAATCATACTTTGGTTATAATCCATAAAGACTAATTTTCGAGTAAAATTTTCTGGGAAGAAAAGTGGGGTGGTGGGTCCGAAAATGGTCGCTTGCAAATTTTCGGCATGCCTTCCTGCCTTTTTTTTACACGCCCCCCCCCCCCCCCCCCCCCGACAGATAGAGGAAGGCACACCCTTCTAGGGGAACGAAGGAACAGGGCTTTTTGCCGTTCGAGGCCAATTAAGATTGGTAATTATTCTCATTTATTTCTTTTTCTTTTTTTTTTTATTATTTTGAATCGCAGAATCATGACATATCTGGATTATTACCATGATGTCTCATTGTTTATGTTTAATTAGTTTGAGGCCAATTTCAGCATCTATGGCAGTATCATGACCACAGACCAAGAATAAACAAATATAAAGTCACGTTAAATCAATCGCTTACATCAGTGCTGTTCAGTTCATGGGACTTATCGGAGGACACCACAGGGGAGGAGAGGCGTGGAAAGGGGAAAAACCATTCCAGTGTGTAGTCTTACCAATAGAAACTCGACATACGTGGACCGATTAAGTGGCCACAAATGACATCTGAATGCAGCACACAAGCTCTCGTTTTTGAAAATGTTCTCGAGGCGGGACGGACCCGTCCAAAGACAATTTTCTTAGTGGGGGGTTTCTCGCATTCGACAGTATTGGTAGAACCTTCGGCGCTAAATTGTATCACTTTTTAGAATTCATGGAGTCGCCAGTGTTCACACACAGCGCGTTGGTTACCGGTCAGAATATCTCACTGGAGTGAACTTATTTAGCACTCAAGTCTGATCCCATTTTTTTTTGTTACCTTAATATATAAAAAGAATTTATTTTGCATCAAAATCGCAGGTTATGAACTCTCACTGGAATAAGCATATCGCATTCGAATCATTGACGAGTCGTACATGTAACATATGGTTTAAATGGACACATAAAAATAACAAAAAATAAGCGGCAAGTTGTGTATTGAGATCTTAGTGGATTTATTGGGAACTCGTATGTTATTCCCATCAATTCTAGGTCCTTCGTGCCAGCAGTATTTGATGGAGTTTTCCACCCTTTCAGTGGAGGGGAAGTGAATTCATAGTCACGTGATCCAGTAATTTCATGTTAGGTTGTCCTGATACTCCGCATAAGCTGCCACGTTTTAATGAAACGTGGTGGCAGTGGGCATGTGCACTTCATTTTAGATTCATAAGGATAGAACGTAGTGCTGTTGGGTCCTACAAAGTGTGGGTGTCGACCGTGTCGTTCGATTGAACTGGAGCATGACTAATTATCACGAATAACACAACTATCAAAAAGAACCGAGACGGGCTTTTTTGGATTAGATTAGATTAGATTCTTTATTTACAGTATACATACAAGAAAAAAAATTACATTTATATAGTACAAGTAGTGTTGATGTGTATACTGAGGGAGATGTCATAGCCAGATTGGCTGTCTTCCTGTCACCCCCCTTGGAATTGCAGACAGACTGTGACCAAAAATTATCTATATGTAACAGATTACATGCACTGATATAAGATGGACAGAGCACAGGTAAATTCATTGCTGGGGGCCGTGCTATACAGGTTCCGTCCTGTACCTACACCTAAACCGGCTGGAGACTGGTGGTTGCAAATTGAAAGAGGGCAACCTGCTTATCGTGTCCATTCTCCATCACTCCGTGCAACTCCAAGTCCCAGCGAAAACTCTTTGCGAAACCGGCGTCGAGAGTACTATTGGTATGTTTTGTGCATAAAGTCCACGTCGGTCAGCACACCCATTGAGCCCATATTTAAATGTGCTCAGCATGTGTGCCGATCGACGAGTCTTGTATCACAGCAGGGAGTACATGTATGCGTTATGGTACATCTAAATGCGGGAGTATAAGCCTGTTGGGTTTGCTTAGGTTCACAATTGCTGAATGTTGGTTGGGCTACGCGGAGCGTGCAGCCGCAGGCGCGGACACGAGCAGCAAGTTTAGATCAGACGAGGGTTCCAGATTTATGTGCAGAGTATGTCAGTTAACTGTAACTAGATCGAGAGTTGCCAAACACTATATAGTTGAATAATCCTAAAGAATTACAAATTTAAAATGTGCAGTCTGGACAATAGGGATTATTACAGCGGACATCGGTTGAATATGATGATAGAAATGTTGAAGTCAGTTTTCTCTTTAGTGTGTTTCTATCATTGATATGACGAGTTGTATTGTCTAGGGAGTTCCATATTTTAGGAAACGGATTCTTTCAGAGCTAGTTTCTGTCTACTTCTGGCAACTCTCGCCCTAGCAGTCTGTCTTGTCAAGGCCATTTCTGACCTTGTTTCGATCTCTATCACTGACCAAGTCTTAGTAGACTCAATCAGATATATGTGGTTTATCACTAGTCGATTGCGCTGAAGAGCAAGAAGAGCAATTGTTCCTAGGAGTAAATACTCTCATGACTCTTCGACTCATTTCAAAAAAGGGATTCTGCATCCAGACACTAGGGAGGGGATTCTACGAATGGTATTCTGCTAGCAGTATTCTCTAGGCTCTAATATAACCGATGGCTTCTACGTCCAATCTTTTAGCACTATCAATTTCGTGAATGTCTCTGGGTAACAGTGGCGTAGTGAAAGGGGTGGAGACCTGTTTCTCAGAAACATTGGCCCGATACAACTTCCATATAACATGACGTAATCTTCTAAGTGATACATAGCCTTAGTGCGCATGCGTAGCGAGTATTGTTAGGGTGATACGTGTTCCGTCGTCCATTTTGTATATAGGAGGACGCCATCTTCATTTCTGTCGTATTGAAGTCCTGATGTCATAATACGAACGCGATGTCAAGGTGACGTCTACTGAATTATACAAAACGGGATTGCTGGAACGTCAGTGAAAACGGCGCCACTCTAACTGCGCCCCCCCCCCCCCCCTCCAGGGGCGTCAAGTCACTCAACGCCATAGGTCCTCCCAAGCCGTGAAGTTTGGTGACTTGAAAGCTGGTGTTTACCTTGCATGAAAATTATAACACCATGTCAACTTTCCAAAATCGGCTCTTTTCTGTCTATAATGTTTAAAGTATGTGTCAGCTGTTCAATTTGTATTGCCACGAAAAATCTGCACACCATCAACATTTTTCTCATACATAAAAGTACATTTTTTTTAACCCTTTACGCAACGTAACGGCTAAAACCGGCCAGCGCTATTCCGAAAAATCGCCAATTAATTTTCATTATTTTTCCATTTTTTTTTTTGTCTCAAAACCATAGGTTATGACCCCACTTTGGAACGAGAGGTTATGACCCCCTCTTTGGAACGAGGGGTCATAACCTATGTTTTTGAGAGAAAAAATGATAAGAATTAGTTATTCAAGAATTTTGTTTGCATGTGTCGTCTGCTTTTCAAGTTAGGTAAAAGGGTTAAACAGCGATCGGAGGCGTCAGTAAATTGAAAAGCTTTGAGATTCCTTTTGTTCTGGATCATTGTTTATTTATAGCAACTTCCCCACCCCAAACTCACCCCCATCCCCACCGCAAGATGGAGGCGTTTGAGACACTTTTCTATAAATGACCAATGAGCGTTCCAGCAATCCGGTTACACAGAGACCAGTGGGTGTATCACGTTTATTGTATGTGTGTAACAAAGTAGTATAGTATGAACAGGCTGAACGCCTGTTGATAAACTACTACGACATGTGGCGGTATGGGCTTTAGCTGGTTTCCCGTATGGTACTTTCGTATGAACAATGTGTGTACTCCTGTCGACCTTATCTCTACCTTTCTGAATCTGTCCCAAGTTCCATGCGCCATACACAAATGGAGAAAAATCTTGCGGTAGCCTCAGTACAGAAACCATAAGTACTTTTAGCATTATTGGTTCAGTCTAACCAGGGTAAATGTACAGTCCCGAAGTAGCTGTAGAAGACTATAGTGCTGGATGAAGGCTGCAAAAGCCCACCATAGGGTGGATATGGATTATCGTGCTACAAGTCAGCAGCGGTGGCATAGAAGGTATGGTGTGGTCTAGGAACCAAACTTTGATCATAGAGGCCAGGAGAATGGCATTGGCAGTAGTCTTTGAAAACTGAGGTAGTATGGGGCTGAAAGTGTTGGTAAAGACCGCAACAAAGCACAGTGCAGAAAAGTAAAGCATAGTGCTGTACGATGTCTGTAGTAATGATGCAAGACAGTGAGTCCATATCAGGCATCCTTTTGTAGTCACTGGTAGTACCTCTACTTAGATCAGTGGTGAGAATAGCTGGTAATGAAGAAAGCAATAGATAATTCACCCAAACTAACTTGAGTTTAGTTAAATGAACATATCAGTAGATAAGGAATTATGTACGGAGTGATGGTGGGCTGGGCTGAGACTGAACCACCCAAGGTTTGTTCCAATTAGCTGGAGATCAGAATACAATTCGTGGTAACCAAGGGTACTTACCAAAGTTATGAACAGGTTAACGGGGCAGCCCAGCTGATCGAATAGGGAAAAGATGGACAGGAAGGTGAATAGCCAATCAATAATATAATACCTTATCATGCCACCTGTTTAATTTGACCAATCAACATGCTCTAGTATCATCGGTGGTCTATGCAATATTAGGTTATTCAATGAGGAACCGGCTATCGGATTGAGTCCATGCACTGCCATTGATCGTGCATGAGTTCATACATCCCTCTGCTGGGCGCCAGCTTGTTTCCGAATTAATTTTCCCACCTCAAGTTTTCACCTATTATCGTGCAAATAAAAGACAGTTTCCTGATAAATATTCAAAATGAAGCGATTCTGATCTTTTAATTTATTATTTAATTCGTCCGTGGCATGATAAATACGTTACAGGACGTTTACTTGCCAGGTTTGGTGTCAGGTGTGGCTCGGCGTGATCAATATTACGCTCGGCCTACGGCCTCGCCTAATATTAATCTCACTTCGCCTCACCTGACGCCATACCTGACACAAAAACGTCCTGTAACTTATAATACGACAACCAAGTATACTCCATCGCTCAACATTATCCAGCCTTACATGTACGTACCACCTATGACAACTACGAGATGGAATAGCAAGGAGTTTTTCCAAATTGGAGGAACGAGAGTTGTGGATACTGTTGATGTAGCTACCAGGATTTAACCAGTTTACTGCCACGCCCACATTTATGGAGGACCTCTGTGTGCACTCGTATGCGAGGACGTTTAATACAATTTATGACATACTTGAAACTCTATCATCTGATTAATTGTTGGGAAGGGCTCTCTTAGCCCTTTCCAATAATTAATTAGATGGTAGGTTTGATCTGCGCATACCAGAACGTACAGATAATCATTATAAAACAGGTGACAGTAGTCGTTTTCGGAAGCATAAGTGTTAATACAGGGTTCCCCATACCCGCGTTGACAGTATAGCAACAAAGTTTACAAAAGGAGTCGACTGAGAAATTTAGAACAACCTATAGAACTTCCCTCCGTCCCTATGCGTTTGAACCTATAAGTTTTGTTGCTAGAAGTTTCCGATGTTTTTGTCCATAAGTTTTAGGCTATACTCTCCCCCCCCCCCCCACCCCCACAACCCGCCCCCCCCCCCCTCCAAAAAAAAAATTTCTTTGCTAATTTCTATAATAAATGTTGTGACATCAATATTCGGGTACAAAAAGGATATGGCAGTCCATACCAAACTGTCACCCTAGATAACTAAGTATACCACACAGCACTACATGGCATTGCATTACATACTGCCCAAAGCAACCAAAGGATGGTACAGCAAAGAGCTTTATGCCGATCGTCAGGTCGAGAAGGTTAACGATAGGCCAACATGTGTACTGAATGTCCATGCCGTACCACACAACAGACAACAAAGTGCATCCAATAACACCACATGACCTAGCATTACCTATTACTCATACTTTATTTGCAGCATACGAACATACAGTACAGCAACAGAACTAATCAGGTCACAGATGGAATAATAATCAAGGAAATGACACAGCCTAAATGACTGTCTTCCTGCCATTCTATTTTTAGACCGAAGGGGCGTTCTTAATAGCAAGGCTTGTGAAATTGATAGTTTAAACCTGATGTTGGCAAGTTCTCTTTCATAGATTCTATGGTGGAATGAGTACGATTTTCGTGTGGTCTTCCAACACCAACGTACGAAACGGCAGATCGTCCACTCAAACTGAAAACACAACAAGCGTCGACTAGACACCAGTCCGTGGATCATTTGAAAAGATCAAAACTTCCCAGGTCGAAGACTCGTCAGCGATTGTTCAGCCAGGAGCCAAAAGGGTCGAAAATGACCCAACCGAGCTTCATTGGCGATCCAAAGGCGGCGAAACCGGAGAAGGGGGCACACAGAGGGCACGTGACCCTCCACCTCTCCCACAGACAAGTTACGCCGTTATACAACGAGTTAAAATGGGCGCATGCAAACGCGTCAATATAGAGGCATTCCTGTAATATATTCCTAGCAAATCCACACAACATTTTGCCTAAGAATCCCTTCGGGCGCTTCGGTCCGTCGCTTCTACTTCAACCATCCTCCAACGCGAAGGCTAGCCTTCGGGTTGTTAGATGATCGAAGTAGAAGAAGACCGGACAGTGACCAAACCACGCCATGCTCATCAAAACGACGGAAACGGCGAGTCAGGTTATAGGCAATCATGATCGCCGAGTGTGTCCAAGAACAGTTAGGAATCGGTTGCGGGAGTTAAATTTAAGGCCACGGCGTCCCTACGTTAGTCCGCAACTTACACCCAGGTGACGTCAACGTCAATTGTAATGGTTGCGGGCACATGCACCAAATCGGTTTCACTTGGCCCACTGGTGACTGTGTTATTCACTGACGAGTCTCGGTTCACGCATTACAGGTCAGGTGTACGGCAACGTTGCTATCGACGTCGAAGTGAGCGATATTCTGACGCGTGCGTTAAGGAGAACGATAGATTTGGGGGAGGGTCTGTTATGGTTGGAGGAGGGGGGGATTTCTCATGTCGTGAAAACATCTCTCGTGGTCATCCAGGGAAATCTTACAGCCGTAAGATATCGGGATCAGGTCCTCATGTTCTTCCACTTATCAAAGCACGTAACTTTACGGTGCCGCAGGCCGCACGTTGCTAGGGTTTGTCCTGACTTACTCAAACAAAACAATGTCCCAGTTCTCGATTACCACCCTACAGTCCAGATTTGTCCCCGATCGAGCATTTGTGGGACGAGCTGGAAATAGGGCCAGAAAGTCCGTCACGTCCCGAACAACGTCGCTCAGCTCACGCAAGCCCTTCTTTAGGAGTGGAATAGCACCCCACAAAGGACCATAACAACTTGATGGGGTTAATGGTAAGGAGAGTTTGAGCAGCAACTGAAGCCCGGGGTGGGTACACTCGCTATTGATTCTGACCAGGAAATGGCGTAGGGTACCCACGCTTGAATGTTATCCATGCAAACGTCGTCTGTATTAAGACAGCAAAACTCGTCAAACTGTGTAATCAGTAATGAAGAAATAACATCAAAATCCAAACAATGAAATAATCATTCATAACACATTTGAAATATTTATCACAGAAAAAAACTTGCGTTTCTTTTTTCCGCTAGAAAATTTTCGAGCAGACAATTGAAATGTTTTGTTTGAAAATCAAACTTACATCCACATGGGTATAGAAAGCAATTTCATAAATTTGTCAGCCTGATTGTCACCAACCAGTGGTATTCTTGTGTTGCTTAAAGTAATATACCTACCCGCAGCGTTTATCGAGCCTTGTGGATGAAGAAAGATACATTTAGTTTTACTTCCGTTCAGCGCATGTTGGTTTGCGTCGCAACAGTCACTTATTTTAGGACACTTTGACAATGGCAGCGACAATTTGGGAGAACAGATTATTAAGGGAAGGCAGTTGTGTCATCTGCGAATTACAGTATGTTTAAGGCAGTTGATCAATAATCTCATTTATATACAACAGAAATAGGATAGACCTAAGACCTGGACCCTGTGGGGCACCCATAACTACAGGCGGTGGTTCGGAAGACATGTTCATGTATGAACCAAACTCAACATGTATGCATCCATACAGATGGGGGCGCGACGTTGGATCCTCTTTCACTTTTTGTGACAAAAAATGAAAAAATAATGAAAATTAATTGGCGATTTTTCAGAATAGAGCTGGCCAATTTTGGCTGTTCCGTTGGGTAAAGGGTTAATACATACTGGGATAGATTTCCTGCCCAAGAAATAATGAAAATGTATTGAATGTCTTTCTTATATGGTTCTTCTTCATTAACGCCACCATTCCCTGACACAGTCTTACCAAGGTTTTAGTGTCATAATCTGGTATTAAAGAGAGAGAGAGAGAGAGAGAGAGAGAGAGAGAGAGAGAGAGAGAGAGAGAGAGAGAGATCATTATCTTTTAATTATTTATGTTCAGTGGTAGCCAGAAAAATGTCCATGAGCATACAAATCTGGGGGAAAATGTCCATGGACATAATGTTTATGAAAATAATAGCTATGAATCATATAATCACAAATTATAGCAGATGGAACAATGATCTGAATACTTTAAACAGAATTCTCATTCAAATTGAAACGAACAGTTTTTATTATTTATGTAAAGCTTTCTTAGAAAGGATTTTAGGTATGGATAAATATTTTCAGCTTTAGGACTACAGATTAAAAAGATTTAATGATTTATAGGTATCTGACCCCCCCCCCCTCTCTCTCTCTCTCTCTCTCTCTCTCTCTCTCTCTCTCTCTCTCTCTCTCTCTCTCTCTCTCTCTATCTCTCTCTCTCTCGCTCATAACAAAACTCTCTACTGACCTGACATACCCCCCTCCTTGATCCCCTCCTGTATATAACATAAAGGATGAGTATGAAAGCTTTTAATTTTTCTTTTGTTACAGAGCATGTAAACTATGAACATTTTGGGACAGTACTAGTGGAAATAAGATGCTGGAGAGGAAAATACATTAACAAATTTTATCTCATTTTCTCCCTATTAATAATACCATTTGAGCCCTGACATTATTTCTTTGGAAGCTCTCCCTGAGAGCTTCCCAGGAAATGATGTCATGTTCTGGAATTATCAACAGGGGAAAATGTAATGGAAATCTTCTTGTGGATATCCTACAACTTATTTCAGATGGTACTTATACGGAAGGTGGATTACTACCAAATAGTGGAGTGTATTTCCTGTCTGACGATTATTCGCGATTTCAGACAAAAAAAGCACAAGCAATTAGTTTAGCTCACCGACCACTGGGTGGTCAATAAGCTGAAACTGAAAAGTTGATTAGGCTTTTCTGAAGAGCATTAATTAGTTGGCACACAGACAAACTACCCTACTATGATTTAATACAAATTCACTCTTCACATCCTCTATGCACTGAACAATGAATAAGGAACATGTAGTACATGCATGCATTGAGTATGTCCTATGTGGTTAATTAACTGAATGTGTGGATGGAAGTCACTTTTATCTTCCTTTGCTTTAATTTACGTGTCCATACAACCAATTTACTTTCTTTTATTCTGTTTGGAGTTTTGGTGCAGGGTTTTTTTTATCTGCGACCAATTCAAATGCTCCCTTACCAATTTATTCAAACTAAGGTTTTTTGGTGGTAGACCTATTTGGTCCCACACAAATAAACAGAATTCGCCAACAACAAAAATTCTAAAACAATTATCCTTATAA
The DNA here is from genome assembly GCA_031216915.1 of Pictodentalium vernedei. Classification (NCBI taxonomy): domain Eukaryota; kingdom Metazoa; phylum Mollusca; class Scaphopoda; order Dentaliida; family Dentaliidae; genus Pictodentalium; species Pictodentalium vernedei. The sequence continues at coordinate 100,053,436 of CM062288.1, forward strand.
AAACCTCAGTTCTCTGATTGTCACTTATTTTCAGAATAAATGGCTGAACTTCATACTACTTTGAAAAAGGTTTTAAATTTGAACTTAAATTTTCAATTTTATGTTTTTATTTTTTTAAATTGTTGTGAAGTGAATGTATCTTTGAAAATGGAACTTAAATTAATTTGAAATTTCAAATATTGATTATTAATTATGTGGTTTATGAACAATATGTCTATGGACATTTTGCTCTTGGGTATTTTTTCTGTGCATATTTTGTCTGTTGACATTTTGTCTAATTACCAATTACTAATACCCCCCCCCCCCCCCCGCCCCCCTTCGCCCCAATCACTACCACACAGACACACATACAAAACATTCACATCCCACATTGTGTAGGCCCGTTAGACTGTTTATCAGTGTCAGTGCATCCTACAGTCATTGCCCAAATTGAAGCAAAGTTTCAGTCCCCAGACCTCTTGGAAAGTGGTAATGTCCATTAGCTGGAACTTTGCTGTTTTGTTTTTTTTTATACTTATAAAATATTGAGACTTTTTCCCTTTGAGAAAATCCACTCCTTAAGTGCTTATTTTAAACACATGAAATCCAAGTTTTTCTGCAGATATTATAAGGTTTCTTGGGTCATTATAATTTGCATTAGGTACCGGTTGCAGGCTGCAGCTAAAAGAACTCTCAACATAAAATTATCTGGATGCCTCCAAAAACATTTCGGTGATTCCTTCTGATCTCCTAACAGATTGTGTCGATTTGCTGAAAATGTTTTAGGGTACGCATAGATATTTCGTCAATAATTATAACATCTGCAGACAAAGCCTCTCTTTTATATCATGATAATTGTCATCAAACGTGATTTTCTTTATCAAAAATTCGTCAGGAAACTCTGCCGTCCACCAAATCAAAAAAGCTCTGCACAGTCGTTGAGCCACGAGGAAAATTGGTGCTTGCCATACCAGCTGTGTCGAGTGTATATACTTTTTTTGTTCATATGTGTTAGTTCACTGTTGATTTTATTAAGGTAAACTGTTTTTCCCACACCAGTCTGTCCAATTTTTATAATGCTGTGGCCTTTTTCAACAGCATTTTCGATTTCTGAAAGCAACATCTTCGAATAAACCTCAATTTACACGGAGCACGTCCAATTGTTTACTATGAATTATGTTTAGAATGAAAAATAATGTGTTGAATTTTATATTGACCAATGAACGTGCGGCGTGGCATTCATAGTTCGGTTTGATAGGGCTGTCATCCTCTTATCTGCAACACCCGACCCGATAATGGTGATGGAAGAGGTGGTGTCGATTTATTTGTAAAAGATAATATGTCCTTCAAAATACGCAATGATCTTTCAGTCTTTATCCCTCATGTCTTTGAATCATTATTCACAGAAATCACTGGCAGAAATAAATGTATAATTGGTTCCATCTATAGACCAAATCCTGCACCAAAAACTGACCTCGACCTTTTTCTACCAGAATTATTTCGACTATTGGATATAATAAACTCCGCAAATAAATAGAGGATATTCACGAAAATTTTATGAATACCGAAAATATCTCGTGAGTGGCTACAAAGAAATATGAGGATCTTCACGAGCGACGCAGTCGCTCGTGAAGATCCTCATATTTCTTGTAGCCACGAACGAGATATTTTCGGTATTCATCAAATTTTCGTGAATTTTCTTTTTATTTAATGCTCTACGACTACAAACTCTCCAATTTGTGGCCTTTATTTGCCATTAAGGCGCAAAATTTATGTGCCGAACCGGCGTCCATACAAAAATTACAACAACCAAACTCCAACCATTGGAATGTGTGAATATCCGCACAAAAAGTAGTCCCGTCTTATTTCTCCCCTAACTTTACGATTTACCAAGGCTGGCGAATTGAAATAATCGCAATGTGTTTCGAAGAAATAGAACAATAACAAAAAACACCACTTTCTTATTTTCAATAACAAGACACGTCATTTTATTTTTTTTGAACTCAATGACAATGCACTGAAGACGTGTGAAGTTGAACTGAAGAAATTTGAAAGTGATTTCGGCTTTTCGCTGGAAGGTGAATGAGAAAGTCAAACTTTGAAACCGCTGATTTAATGAATTGATTTAGTCACTGTCACTATCAATTATTCGAATTCGTTTGTATTTGGGACTCTGGAATTCATTACTGATGTGCTGACTCGTTTAAAGTACATGTGATTCGTCATCCGAACCTACGATGAAATATCGATTTCTAAATATCATTTTGATATTTCGTTTTGCCGACCGACAGGGGAATATGACTTAATTTTTCAGCGTGAATTGATGCCTGAGCATTAAATAAAAGGGCTTATCTCATGGGCGACTTTAAAATTGATCTCCTAAACTTCAACAGTCACACTAAGACCAATTCTTATATAGATTTTCTGTTCAGTGCAATTTTCATGTCAGCTATCACAAGGCCAAAGAGAATAACGGACATGTCTGCAACACTGATCGATCATATATTCAGAAACAATCCTAACCTATATGAAGCAGGAACGGTAATTACCGATGTTAGCTTCCACTTTGCAACATTTTATTACGAGGACAAAAGCAACTGCCCGGTCCACGCACCTCAAACCATGAAACGCGTGTTCAAAGGGACAAATATTAGTCAATTTACTAAACTGACTAATATTTGTCCCTTTGAACACGCGTTTTAAGTAGCATTTATCGGAATGCGACTTTTCGGACGTTCTCAGTACAGAATGCCCGAATAGAGCGTTTGACCTTTTCCTCGACAAATTCTACTGTCTCTTTGACAGAGCGTTCTCATTGGAAGTGAGATCAACTTCGAAGATATACATAAAACGTTAACCACGGATGATACGTGGCCTCTTACAATTCTCTTTGAACACAAATAAATTGTATGCTAGAAAGAAAAATTCCCCAACTCCCTAAAACGTCGCTGAATACAAAAATTATTGTAAGATTTTCAACCGACTGAAAATAATAAGTAAAGCCGATTATTACACCGATACCCTTCTCTCAAATAAAAATAACATTATAAAACCTGGGAAATTTTGCGTAAAGCAATTAGCAAAACACACTGCCGTCTCCCTTTCGTGTTGACAATGACGAACTAACCGATCCTACATTGATTGCCGGTAGATTTAATACCTTTTTGCAAGCAAAGGTAAATCAATCAGCGAAGATTGAAATACCTTCGTCAAACAGTCATTTCTCGGACTACATTGGCAACATCAATGTGGAATCTTTCTTCATATCACCCATCAACGCGCAGGAAATAATTCTCTGTGTTAATAGCATTCGAGGAAAATCAATCAAAGATTGTGATAACTTGTCGACTAAGCTTTTAAAAGAGATCATCTCCGAGGTGGCAAATCCGCTAACTCACATAATTAACCTTTCGTTCCCTACTGGTACTGTCTGTGCCAAGCAAAATGAAGATTGTCGAAATTATACCTATTTTCAAATCCCCATATATTCAATTAATTACCGACCCATTAGTATTCTTCCGGCACTCTCAAAACTACTTGAAAAATGTATGTATTTTCGGTTATCAAGTTTCTTAGATGACCAAAAGACTGTATACTAGTATCAGTTTGGGATTAGAAAGCGCCACTCAACCGTACATACCATACTTCACCTAAAAAACAACTAAAAATTGCACCGTTTCGATTTTCCAAGATTTTTGCGAAAGCTTTCGATAGCATTGAAAATAATATTCTGCAAAAGAAACTTGACTATTATGGCAATCGAGGGTTAGCTAATTCCTGGTTTAAAGATTATTTAACAGAAAGAAGCCAGTCTGGTTCTTTCCATAATGGGGTATCTGACAAAAGAGAGATCTTCACAGGTGTATTCCAGGGTTCTATTCTCGGGCCCATTTTATTTGTACTATATATCAACATCAGCAAATCTACTGTGTTAAAAGTCTTGTCGTTCGATGATAACACAACAGCGCATGCAGCTAGCAATAGCATCGATACTCTCATAGAACATACAAACTCTAAGTTATATAGCATAAGTGAGTTGTGCTCTGCGAGTAAATTAGCTCTAAATGCTTCTAAAACCAAATTCATGTTATTCCATCCCCAAAATGAGCCCTAAAGTGCGAGAGCAAGGGCATATCATTGAATAATACGAATGTTACACTAGTGGGTAACCATCAAGATGAAATGACATTTAAGTTCTCGGTATTCATATGGTTGAAGATCTCAAATTCAAGCAATACGTCTCCACAGTATGCTTAAAAATAGCCACAGGTAACTTTTGCCATAAACTGGGCAAAAACATTCCTGGAGTAGCTCTAAGATTATTGTATTTCTCTCTTATCCAAAGTTTTCAAAAGCTGTGGTATACTAAAATTCCGATACCTATATACACTACATATTCTCCTGTTCATGTATGCTTGGTTTAGTAATAAACTACCCGAGTCCATCGATAACTCATTTCAAATTTATACAAACCCACCCAGTAATATACGCACACAAAAACCCAGAACTAGCTTCTTGGCCGAACTCCGGTTCCATTCATTCCCGCAGATTTGGAGTGACATTGAACCATCAGTCCGGCGTCTCAGTAGATCCCAATTTGAAAAGGCGATGACAGACCAGGCTCTAAATTCATACCATTCAGGTGTCTCTTGTAATAACCCTTCCTGTCCCGACTGTACTTCCATTTCGCCTGAATCTCCACATTCAGATTTCGACATTTTAGAATCTAGGCTTTGTTGATTAGACCATGCAATTTTTGCAATTTCTGTAATGCAATTTCTGCGATACTTTGGCCCCCTTACCTAGCGTAATAGCCGTGTCTGGCCTGCGCTGTTCGCAAAGCTCACACTACAGGTTTTATTCTTTTCTGTTCTTGCCTCCGAAACGGGGCCCATGGTTTCTCATTGGAGTGAGCTCATTGAATCATTCCGCCGAGTGTCATCCCTTTGTCCCTGGGGCGGGGATTGAAAGTCAAAGTACTGATAAACAAAATAAATGGAAATCCTATTTAAGAGCGTTTCTTGTGAAAACAGTGTTCTGTTTGCGCTGGACTAGGGGTTAAATAATTAAATAATTATGTAATACAAGTTAACCCTGTGAATCCCGTAAGGATGGAAATTGGTCGCAATTTTGATGTCAGGATTAATTATCTTTTAATATGGAACGGCAGGAAAAAAAGCCCCCAGGGCTATGCTGTTTCCATGCAGTGTAACTTTATTTCTGTACATTTCTGCAAGTTGTTTATTATACTCCATATAAACGTATACTGCAAAATAAATTTCGCTTCATTACATTTGAAACGCTTTTGATTAGAAATGGAAACTTCACGGTGCTCTCTACAACAATGGTTCAGTTGGAGACAACGAAGGGAAAATTGTTAAAATTAAACAAGGATACAGAACATTTTCAGACATAGCAAGATAGATATAGAATAAACGTATAGTGTTTTCAAGAAAAAAAATTATCCTACGAGTAGAATTAAGAATGAAACGAGCCTCTGGCGAGTCGGTTTCATTCTTAATTCTATGAGTAGAATAAATTTTTCACTTAAAAACACTATACGTTTATTTTGTTTATCCCATAAATCTTCTACAGGGCAGTCGCGGCAAAATCGTGCTATAATTCGCTACAAAACACAGCGAGAAGTGAGGAGCACATTGGTCCAATTCGATCGACCAGCAAAACTGGCAAAAATAAACAAGGCGCAGTAATACATTTCTGTCTAAAAATAATTCCCCTACAAACTTTAGCTAAACTTTCAAAAATACTTTATTATACGAGCAGTGGGTGGTGTTTTCTACTGGCAATGTGTAATACTTTCAAAAAGATTCAAAGAAATCAACAATCGAACTATTAATTATGCTGGACGAATGTGGTAGAGGCCAAAGGTCAACAAGTTCGTCGCTACTAGGGGAATAAATTCTTTCAGTGTTAAACCTGCGGGGAAAATTTATCATCCTACAAGGTGAATTTATTTATTGGTGTTTAAAGTCACATATTTATGCACAATTGCTAATCATGAACCGTGACAGTTTTACGGGTGGAGGAAGCCGGAGTACCCGGAGAGAACCACCGAGCAACGGCGAGCAACTGTCAGCTCCCCAACATACCAACTCCACACAAGCATGGTTAGCATTGGGTGAATACAAGTACACCATCGACGTGCAGTACGCCTTAGTGCACAACGCCACCGTGCCCCCACGCGGGCAATGGAGATGAAGTGTCTTGTCCAAGGACACAACGCGGTTGCCGCAGGTGGGATTCGAACCAAGGACCTCTCGGCTTGCAGCCTGCACCTCTACTAACTGAGCTACCGCGCTCCCCTACTAGGTGAATAAAGCAAAAATTTATCCAAGGCCTTTATTGTTCAAATAAACGGCCATTTATGGGATAAATAGTGATAACTTTCGTGGCATTCTTGAGGACAAAATTAAAAGGAATATTGAGGACAAAACCTTTGCGGCTACCTATACCTCAACCTCGCAGGTCCGTAGACACAAAATAAAGGACTCACATTCAGATATTCATACAGCATATGTTCCCCCAAAACAAGAAGTTCTATTGCATCCAGAAACATGTCACATTTCTAGTGCCATGGAACGAGAACGACCCAACGATAACATGGTGTCACTCGATATTTTCGTATCATACCAATCCTGAACTATCAGATTTCAAAGAAAAAAACTTTGGACAACATTCAAGGATGCGCTTAATATTTAGATTATATTTCCTACCTCTGTGTCCCTCAAAACATGATGCGAGATTCACTCACCCTTGTTAAAAATTGTATTGATATCATCACTTGTGTCTCGACAAAATAAGGGTATGGGTTAAAACGTAGGTGTTCATCAGTTGTCTGGATTGATTATTAACTCTCTCAACCCTGGTGGTATCTTCCATGTCACCTCAATGACAGGACTTGGAAGAGTCCATATTCATTATTTGGGGTAGACCGATTAATATTTTCAACGTGCAGCCATGGGGCTGCACGTTGGAAATATTAATTGGTCTACCTCATGCATTCACTCAGCAGCCATCCTACTTAATGAAATTATGACTTATGTTCCCGGGTTCAAAGGGTTAAGAACAATGTAGAACGACACTTGACAAACAAGTTTTGAAATATCTAACAATTACATCTTTATGATACTGAAAAATCCTTTGAACAAACTACGCATAGCAGGAGAAATGACGTCGGTGTGTGCAATTTGTTATTTATGAACATTACGAATATTCGTAAAAGGATCAATGAGAATGCTTGGTCCAATGGTATTCTTTTCAAATCGGATAAGGGCTCTACTTTAGACTGGAAACAACGTTCGAAATTGTAATGTATGTTTTATATTCAAAAAAGATGGTGGTGCGCCAACTAATGTGTGCCATTAATTCCTGTAGAGAAAATAAAAAAAAAGATCTGCAAGGAAAAAATCATTTTAAACATAAACAGCAGGCGTGTAACAAAACGAAAAAATACCACAATAAGTGTTTGATTCGCGTAGATGTAATGAACACCCTTCCTCACCGATGTAGTATATATATAGTAGCACGCATTCGGAATGGTTTTTTTTAGTTTGACACACATACTGTTTTCTATAGAGTTTAAAAGTAATAAGGTAAATGACAGCTCAAGGCGGACTTTCTTGTGTTTTCCTGGGGCGAAGGTAAAGGATTTGAGGGACATGTTGGATGCAGTTGTGGAGGGGTCAGGATCGGATTGGGTAGTTGTGGTTCATATGTGGGGTTCCAACAACATCAGAAGAAATCAGTAAGCCTGGTGGAGACGTACATGAATTTAGTCAGTAAACTGCTCAGGAAACAAGCAAGGGTAGTGATACCGGGGGTTCATCCTGGGTCAGGGTTGGGGTATTCGTATTCAGTATTCGTATTCAGTCGTATTCGAATACAGTTTATCAAGTATTCACATGTATTCAGTATTCACTGAATGTTATGAATACATATATTCGTATTCGTATTCAAATACATTAAAATTTGAGCTGTATTCATGAATACATTTTGAATACTTTTTTAATACTTTCTATATTTTGGAATTAAAAAAACATTTTCTGAATACAAGGTTTTCACAGATCAAGCCCATGGACTCCAGATAACAAATTCACACCTCATATATTATTTATACATCACCCAACACCTTGTCTGAATTTTTTTTTAGAGGTAATCCACTCACATTTTGTGATGCGTTGTCCATGGAGAGTAGTCTAATTACTGTGACACCCATAGAGTGGATTTCCCATCAGGTAATTATTTTAGTTTTCCAACAAAGCATGGTAAGCACAATTAAAGCTTCAGCTAAAGGACCATCAGTTTAAAAATGACTTTTAACCCAACAAACAAAAAACTTAAAGGCCTTGCTATAAATACTTCTACTTTAAAAAGTATTCAAGTATTCAGAAATATATTCATGAATACATTGTAATGTATTTGTATTCGTATTCAAATACATTTGAAAATTTGTGTATTTGTATTCGTATTCGTATTCATGAAATTTCAAAGTATTTGTATTCGTATTCGAATACATTTACAAAGTATTCGCCCCAAGCCTGCCTGGGGTAGGGCAGAACGGAACTCGAGGTTTATGGCGTTGAATGAGGAGTTAGAGGAATGTTGTGCTGATTTAGGAATGCCCTTTATTGACCACTGGGATACGTTCTAGGGTAAGGAGAGCATCTTAGCAGGGTGGGCACACAATGGATGACCAGATGCAATAGTAAGAGGGGATACGGGGATACTGAGGTTACTGTCAGGAAAAAGCAGCATCAATAAAAAAAATGTCAAGGAATCCTGTTACTCGGAAAGTGGGGAAATAGCAACATCCAAGATATCCACAGGAAAGTAAGAGAAGAAGTGAAATGGGAACATTGATCGAGCTGGTGGACTTTGACGTCATGTGCTTTAGCGAAACGTGCTTAATACATGATGGCCGGGCAGATCAAATTTAGGGAACGTATGAATAGGTGTAGGGCGAACTTAACGTCAGAAAAAGATGGAGGAAGATGGGCATGTATATTCAAGAGGATTTAAAACAGATGTCACAGATCTGACAGAAGTATATACCTCGGCTGAGGAATCTAAAGACATTTGGTGCTTAAAAACCAAAAGTGTTGTGTACTGTGTAGTGGAGGGAAGCAAACTTGAGTGGAGTGACTCAAAATTTGGGGCGAATTCACGCAATTAGAAAACAGGGGAATTGGTATAATTAAGTCATCCAACGAAGTTGGAATAACTTATTGGTTTCGTTGGCCTTTTTTCTTTTCCCTTTTTCATTTTTTCTCTTTCTCTTTCGTTAGACCAAAATTTAGGGTACTTCCCTTTAACCAACACTCACGGAATTTGGAACACGGATCGGAAGTATGAAAATCTCGTCCGGACAACAATCCGTTTCTGAAATTCTATCCCAGATGAGAGCGATGAGAATTTTTTTTTTTAAATTATATTTTTCAATATTTTTTAATACAAATGCCGTATCAAACTCCTCGCTTTCAAACTTTGCATATTCCAGTAAAATCCATATGAAAAAATGCTTTTACTCATGGGAAATTCTTAAGTTCTCAAGTGACGTCGTATGGGTCACAATTCGGAAACATTTAATCTGATTTTCATGAAATTATATGTTGTAGAACTCGCAAAATTAAGAGTCAACTGTGTGTTTATTTGTTTGTTTTTGATTTTTGTTGTTTTTTTTTTTGTTGAGATTCCGCCATTTTTGACATTTTCTCGTCACTTAAAATTTTAGCATTTTCTCATTAAAAGTGCTGATTTTGTGACACGCGTAGCTCCATGGTTATAAAATATATAGCCTTCAAACTTTTGATTTCCAGTTATTTGAAGTTGATCGATGTGGCAACTCGGGGAACGGATCGTGGCCCGCTTTTCGAGGAGATCCAAGCGTAGTTCGATTCGTGTAATTCCACAAACATCCCTCGACTCATCTACGAAATCAAAGAACCATTGAACATAGTCACAGCGGATAGGCGGACGATAGACTTTCCGGAAGTTGTGGTTCGCGAGGGGATGCAGTTCTATTTTTATTGTGACGTCAGTGTGAATGAAAATTTTCAAAGCAGGTTTTATCAATCTAAATTATATAACAAGAGATCAGGCCATACATTTTACGTAAGTGAATATTGTAAGGACTCCATTACCGATACTAGTGATGAATGGTTGTGTCATTTATCGGGGTTGAGCTTAAATCACAAAACAACACCTAATTCACCTCGGCTATCCCAGTTTGCCGAAAACAAATTCTGTTTCAAATGTCGTATTTGTTGTTTGAAGATACCAGAATAAATAGCAATATTAGGTTTGAACAAACGTTATTTATTTATTAACTCATTTGAAGTGAAGTAATTCACCCTTTTGTGGAAGCACTACCTGATCTCTGGCTGTCCGTTCAATTGGAATTGCTCATAATCACCAGTTGCTGGAACGCTCCGAAAAACGTCCAAACGGAAGTATTGCGCAGTCTGTCGTCCATCTTCGAATTTCTAACTACAATCAGCCTTCCCACTTCGGTACCGACTATATACACAAGTTTGTAAAATCCACATGCACACTCCAACCCCACCACCAGATTAATATACTAGCACTTCGAAGTAGGGGGCGCTGTGGTTCAGTAGGTAGAGGTGATGGCTGCAAGCCGAGAGGTCCTCGGTTCGAATCCCACCTGCGGCAACCCCGCTGTGTCCTTGAGCAAGACACTTCACCCCCATTGCCCGCTTAGCACGGTGGCGTTATGTACTAAGGCTTACTGCACGTCGATGGTGTACCTGTCTTCAACCAATGCTAACACTGCTTGTGTGGAGTTGGGGAGGTGACAGTTGCTCGCCGTTGCTCGGGTACCCCGGCTTCCTCCACCCGTAAAACTGTCGTGGTCGTGATTAATCATTGTGCAGAAATATGTGACCTTAAACACCAATAAATAAATAAATAAATAAATAAATAGTACTTCAAAGTTTCTGTTAGAAAGTTTGCTCTTGCACACCAGAAATGTTCCTGCAGGACTCTTACTTTTCAGGTAAGAAAGATGTGTTTGGATTTAGGAAAATGTGCAATTTTAGTGAATTTTAATAGTCCGAAAATTGATATTTTTGCATCAAAAATGTTTAAATGAATTTCATCCTTGCTTGATATAAAATTCTCACTTTTGCCTTCTCTTGACCCTGAAATTACAAGCTGTTGATATTTTCGCCCAGGTGAGTGGAGAGAGGCCGGAGAGTAGACACCCCATCCCATAGCTATATTCTAGATAGTTGCTTATATGTTCGATTGTTTTAGGCCACTAGCTGCTGGGAGGAAGGGGCTCGCATCTATTGTGAATCGGCCAAATGCTGGAACATTATTTTAATCCACCATGATCCAGCTTTGAAAAATATTGACAAATACTGTCAAGTCACTGTGTTCACCCAGACACTCGAAGAATGCTAGCACGTAATAAACTAGGGGTGCGGACCGGACCGCAAAAAGAACTGTGGACAGGACCGGACCGCCGTTACTGGATCGCTTTGGACTGGTCCACACATGACGATCCGGTACTGGACCGGTTCACATACTTTAATACATAGATGTATGTCTAGCTTTAGCACTGGGATTATCTGGTACGGAAATCCGAAGCTCCAATCTCCAGTCAACAGACTCAATACACAGTGTCGCAAATGTCTGGTCATCTGGTGTGAGATCTCATAACAGCCCATCAGATATATTCTCAGTTGATGTCGGTGACATCAAACGACAGTGACTACCGAGTACAGCCCGTCTTTTGATTCCATCGACTTCAGAAAATGTCCTGATTGGAACGCGCTTAGTTTAGTAACAAACTAACAATCTTCAATCACGACGATGTCAAATGGCAAACGTTTACTGACTTGAGTGTTGGGCCGTTGGCAGATGCCAGATGGTTCCAAATAAATCATTTGTAATTCTGTAACTCTACCTACCGGTCGTTTGTTTAAAATATAACAAAACCAGTTGTGAAAATTTAAATTAATAATGGAACCTTCTAGAGAGTAGATTGATAATCAATCCAGTGAAATTAGTGAATCGCCCAGTAATTCTAATACAGCTACAATTACAGGAACGATACCAAAACACAGGGCACTACGGGACTCGAACCTGGCAAATATTCTTTTCCAATATATGGGTATCTGAATTCAGAAAAGAATGATGCAGCTGGTGTTTTCCGATTTGTAAAATGTGAGGAAAAAATAAAGAAAGATGGTGGTGATCAGTCCAACTTGAAACAAACATTTTAAGAGGCACCATAAAGACATTTTGTATACAGTGATTAAACTACCAGCCAAAAGACATACGCCCATGATGAACTATGTAAAAAAGACATCCTCAACTACATCATCATATCCGAAACTATCCCGCGTCCATGAGGAATTGCAGTCGGGTTATCCGAATTCGCGTCAGAAGAATACTGCAAGAAAGATAGTCTTCGATATGCGCAATGTAAACGGAATCTCGCTGAGGTGATACGCCCAGATATTCAGCCTGTATCTATAGTGAATGACCTTGAATTTCTACAGTACTCTTACACATTAAATCAAAGATTCATAGTTCCTTCGGGAGACACAATGGACAATGAGATCACAAACCTATTCGACGATAGGAAAGCTACAGTGCAGAAAATATTTGAAAAAACATCACATACTTCTGTGCCATTTTTGATTTATGTACATCTAAGGCAGTGCATTGATATATCAGTTTGACTGTACATTTCATTTCAAATTCATGGGAATTAGAGAGTGTTAGAATTGGAGCAGTATCTTTTCCCGGATAACACTCAGGGAGAAGCATCGCTGACAAAGTTCTCGAAATAATGGACACATGGTAGCTGCCGTGAGACACGTTAATAGAGGCAACATGCGACAATGTCATTTCGAACATCAAATGTTGTAGAGACGTCTTACATGTTGGACGATTTCCATGCCTCAGCCATTTTTTTAACTTAGCTGTACGAGATGGACTTAATGTGCAGGGAGTAACTGAAGCCATAGTCCGGTGTAAGAAACTGGTAATGCATTTCCGGAAGAGCAAGGTCCTGCTTGATAAAATGGAGGCTGTACAACGAGAAAAGAAACTTAAGACATTGAGACTCATTCAAGATGTATGTACCGGATGGAACTCAATGTATTTAACCCTTTACCTAACATGAAAAGCAGACGACACTTGCAAAAAAAATTCTTGAATAACAAATTTTTTTCATTTTTTGTCTCAAAAACATAGGTTATGACCCCTCGTTGGAACGAGCTCGACGAGCTCGTTCCGACGAGGTGTCATAACCTATGTTTTTGAGACAAAAAATGAAAAAATAATGAAAATTAATTGGCGATTTTTGAGAATAGCGCTGGCCGGTTTTGGCCGTTACGTTGGGTAAAGGGTTAATGTTGTCAAGACTTTTGGAACTTAGAGACATTATAACTACCATTGTAGATGATACCCTACCACACAGGAATGCCTCAAAACCCACTTACTTCCCCATTGAGGTTGAGTGGAATCTCGTCTCCGAGCTAATTTCACTACTACAACCATTTTATGATGTGACAGTTTAGATGAGCTCCTTCGTGTGTGACAATATCGGCGGTTGGATCAGCTGTAGCGATGTTAGGGCAACACTTGGAAACGAGAGTAAACGACCAAGCCGGAATCAAGAAATGAAATTCAAGGAGCAAGCAAAGCTGAAGATGAACAAATTCTTCGATATGAAAGATGAAGAAAATCAAGTGGACATGAGATCATATGTGGACCCTCGTTTCCGAGCTTTCGGTCACACAAGTTGGAGGCGAAATCGACTATAGAGAAAAAAGTGATATGAGAACTTACGGAGCTAATCGGGTGTCTAAAAGCGCAGACATCAGATACTTGTGGAAGTGATTCTGTGGTGCAAGGTGTTGGGGATCCGACAGCACCGACACCATGCGAGGAGAAAGGTCTTGGCCGTCTTCTTGGCACCATGCTTGTCACGTAATTCGAGCAATTCAGACATCGCAATGACAAAAATAAGTATGTACAATGCCCGGTCGTGCGCTGGGATAACTACTAACCCACTTGATTGGTGGAAGTTACATAAATATACGCTGCCATACATGTCTGAATTGGTGAAAAGGTTGATGTGCGTAGTTGCTACTAGTGTGCCACGTGAGTGTTTGTTCAGTGTTACAGGAGACATTATTACTTTAATACGAAATCGTCTATTACCCGATACAGTAGCTAAGTTATCATTTTTGCATGACAATGTTGGGAAGTGCCACATTCCCAATACCTACGGATACGTAGTTTGTGCAACTGTGGGAATTGCAAGCGTCTCGTTCAAGATCGAGAAGAAGGATTTGAAAACCTATGAACTTGACAAGGAATATATGTGTATTGTGTTTACTGTTTATGTGACTCCCGTGTGACAATCAACTAGGGCTGTCACGATTAATCGATTGTTGATCGGTCACGGCGAAATCGATTAGTATTTTTCGTTGTCGAATAATCGGTAAATTATATCTCGTTTTAGACGTGTAATAATTAAAAGAAAATATGTTGAAAAAACTATTGTTTCTAAAGGTAAAGAGTTAAGAACATCGATGTTAAACCCCAAGAAGCTATTGGAAGCATTTGTCTTTCAGGTACATTCATCAAAGCTTTGATGTTCTGAACTTTTGAACCGTCAGTGTAATAATCAAGACCGGTCGGCAGTTGCGAAGTTCGCAACTGCCGACCGGTCTTGATTATTACACTGACGGTTCAAAAGTTCAGAACATCAAAGCTTTGAATGTAACTAAAAGAGGATCGTCTTCGTTGTTTACTTGAGGTAGGTCAACTCACTTCAACTTCATTTTTATCGACTTCAAAGAGGAGATGGGGGTCATCTAGGTACGATCAATCGATTATCATCGATCCGTCAGTGTAATAATCAATACCGGTCGGCAGTTGCGAAGTTCGCAACTGCCGACCGGTCTTTATTATTACACTGACGGTTCAAAAGTTCAGAACATCAAAGCTTTGAATGTAACTAAAAGAGGATCGTCTACGTTGTTTACTTGAGGTAGGTCAACTCATTTCAACTTCATTTTATCGACTTCAAAGAGAAGGAGATGGGGGTCATCTAGGTACGATCAATCGATTATCATCGATTATTTGCGACGATTAATCGATTCCTAAATTAAAAAATCGTGACAGCCCTACAATCAACATGATGCATCAAGTTAACAGTTGCAAGTGTTTTGGAATTATTTTTCTGTTTATAATTGCACAATGGCAAATGACCAGTTTACAATAATTATGCATTGCAGATTACACAAATATGAGACGATAGTTATAGTTTTATTCTGGTTGGGGCAAATGGACAAGCGACGATGTAGTCTACAATATGCATTATCGATTACAATAAGCCGCTTTATAAAGTCAGACATTGCTGCTTTAGAGATCAGATGTTTAGCGGGACACTTTCCAGGGACCGATCAGGACTATTTAAAATACGCTCTAGCCTCGGAGCCTATTTTTTCAATTCATGCGCCAGATTTCAATTTACGGAGTCACACTGCTGTTTGTAACACACTCTGCAAGTGTGTAATAGCTCTCATCATTTTCATTTAGTACACTATAGCAAACATTAATCTTCACTGTGGTTACTGATCAAGTCTTGGCTGCCTATTTAGGCAGCCAAGACTTGATCAGAAACCACAGTGAAGATTAATGCTTGGTAATTAAGACTTGAAGTATTAACTTAAGCACTCTACAACAATGATAAATGATAATCATATATATAATACATGTAAGAGTGTCTCTCTCGATTATCCATCGAAAGAATATCAAAATATGATCTGCGAAGTTACGCGCCAACTGAGAAGCCTATTTCTGAGATTTAAGAGCCAGGTTCTGATGTTTCAGAACCAAATACGCACTGGCGCATGCCCAGGTCGGTCCCTGACTTTCTAAAACGCGCTTCATACAGCCATCTTCTCTAACTTAACAGCTTGCATCCAGGACAAAAAACAACTATCCTTGATGAAACAAATAAGCGTTTTACAGAAATATCCTCTTTAACCTGTAATCTCTGAAATGACAATGTCTGAAATCACGAAACCGCTTATACATTGGTAATACCCAATGTGTCAGATATAGACCAAAATATCGAGAACCCGAACGTGGTAGTTGTATAAGTGGTTTCGTAATTCCAATGGCTAATGGTATGCATATTGCTAGTGACAATGACTGATGTCAGACAAAATAGCGAATTTGGAATTACCATATCAAGTTATCAGTTAACCCTCATAGGCTCATATACATTTCAATGTACTGACGATAGGTTGCAAATCTCGATATAGCTTATAGTTGGCAATATCTAACTCCAAGTCACTACATCCAATACCGAATACCGGTATGCATACCTGCATGTCGAAAATTGATCAATCTATCTGGAATATGTTAGGTACCACTGCTAAGAACAAACCGTTTTTGTGCTGAAAGACTTGGAGCGTTTACACTATCTATCTGTAAGTTCTTAACCCAATGATATACTATATAATATATAGTATATGATCAGTGCTCAAAATAACTTTTTTTTGCGTAGCAAAATGCTATACATTTCCAAAAAATGAATAGCATTTTGTAAAAATTACATAGCTATTTTTATATACACATGTACAAGAGTTGTGTTATGCTGTTTTGTATTGAATTCTAAGTAGATAGAATAGTTTCCATCCATTTCTGGGCATTTCCAAATGATCTGCAACACATGAAACATTTACTACGTTTTTTTTTAACTGAACTGCCTTTGAGGGTTGCAAGGACTTGGATATTTTCAAATGGCGTCTTGATTGTTCAATAGAGTTCTCAAAATGGAAGTTGGGATTTTTAATTTGATGGGCTTGAAATTATTTTTAATGGACATTTTATGCAAAATGTTGTTAAAACAGAGAGAATTTAAACCAACAGAATTCATCTTACATATGAAGTTGCTAATGATGCTTGATGGAGAGTTAAACTGAGTTATGCCTGGAATGTTTCACAATCAGAAGTAAAGCATCAGTGAACTAGTTTTCAAATTTGTTTGCAAATTTTCATTTACATTTTGCGATATAAGATAATCAACTGCAGCCTAACAGGCTGCAGTTGATTATCTTGTATCGCAAAATGCTACACATAATTGAACATTGTGTAGTTTTTTGCAAGTTTTGCATAGCAAAAAGCGACACGACACCACTTATTTTGAGCCCTGTATAACATGATTGTGTTAAGAACTTAAAGACAGATAGGGCAAATGCTCCCAAGTTTTTCAGCACTAATAACATTTAGTCTGTAGTTCACGTTTCCGCTATCCTCCACATGCTATATGACATATAGCATGTGCAGGATAGCGGGAAACGTGGACTACAGACTCCACAGTGAGTCACAGTCACAAGTTGTAAGTACGTTTATTCACTCTTTTCTTTTTCTTTTATGATGGATATGAGAAAATATTTCAAAATACACTACACATTTCCACAATGTGCAAACAATGTATTATACAACAAGCCCAGAGTTATCAAGCATGCCCGTCAGATGGCAATAACTTGATGCTTGCTTTAACACAAACGCGTATATCAACTGAATCATTATAAAATATCTTAAATAAAGCAAATGTGTTAAAATCTTAATTTGGTATTACCAAAAGTAAGATTTTAACACATTTCACCTCATTTAAGGTCTTTTATAATGATTGGACAGGTCCGAAACCGATCCAGAAAGAATATCGGACCACCTAGGGTTGGACCGGACCGAACTGGACCACCTCTCCCCTCGATCGGACCACCACTGGTGGTCCGGTCCGGCCCGCATCCCTATAATAAACCAAAACTGTTTCAAAATATATTCACTCAAATCAACTGGATTGAGTCAATATGAACCCAAGTGGGTTCATATTGACTCAATCCAGTTGATTTGGGCTAATTCTAACCCAACTGAGTTTAGAGTGTAAATACTGGAATCAGCATGTGCGTCCTTCCATATAGTCGCCTGTTTGTAGACACAAATTTGTCCTGATTTTCTTTTTATTTTAATTTCTGTTATTGTTATTATTACTTTTTTGTCATTTGTCACTCATTCCTCTGCACATTTTGCACAAATAGTGACCAGCATGAGGACCTGTGCACAACCGACTAGTCGGACTTTGTGGCAGATCAAAGCGTGTCGAGGCAGATTATGCTCCATTTTATATAAAATGTTTGGTGTCTGTAGAAAAAAAGAGGAAAGTGAGAAATGAAATGAATTTTGAGAGGGAAAAAACATTTATCTAGAAAAACAGAAAAAATTCCAGACATCGTAGCGGTAAAAACTGTTGTTTCCACATAGGGAGTGATTTGTGATCTATGACATCAGATACATTGAGAGTCTTTGTCTGTAGAGTCATCGGAAATGCGATTTCGAAAATAAAAACAACGCTAAATGAAGATTGCATTAAAAATGAAGGGAATAAAAAACAAAAGAAAATAGAAAATAGCATTTCAGATTCAATGTTTTGATTTATCTTACAACAAGGAGGCATTTCTCCCAATACAAGTGCAAACGTCTAGGCAAAATTCTAATCTGTATTGAGGGTAGTAAGCGCACAAGAGAACAGTGTGTTTTTTTATCTGCGCTCATCGAAAACTGATTACACATGTCAAGGCCACCGTTTTTGATAACAGTAATTAAATGATACATGAATCACCAACTCAACAGAATAAATTAAACTAGATCATTTTTGCCATTATAATATTTTTGTGTAGTCCTACCACGCGTTAAACCTGGAAAATAAACACAACAACGCACAGCACGACTATACACTTCAGCGGTTATAATACAAGTAGAACAATGAATGACATTACGTCATGCATAGCACAAGAACGAAAAAACATGACGTCATGATCTACATTTATAAAAATTCCATTTACAGGCGTTGAATGATTGTCAAAATATATGCGAACAAGTCCAGAAAGGGTGGAATATTGTAAGATAAATGGTATATTACCACCATGGGGGTTTCCGAGATGGTATATTGAAGTCCCGACCTCGCCTCTTGGTCATATATCGACTCGACCTAACGGACTCATCGAAACATTCCCAAGGCGAGCTCTCGACTTCGATACACCATCTCGGAAACGCACATAGTGGTAACAACATACAGGCATATATACTGGGCGACAGGCAAGATTCTGAGTGATAACATACTCCAACTACATCATCGAATTTATAGTTGAAAAACTCAAGCTTCTTGGAATTTTATTTGTAGATAAATAAAATATATATGTAGTTGTCGTAACACAGCTTCTTATTTAATTAAAATGTACCGTAACCGTATCGTAACCGTACCGGGGCTCCAAATTGGTCATGCAGAGGCCCAAACATCCCGAATCGAGCACTATAGACCTACATTTATATGACCTACTGTACGAGTGACATGGGTCCAAGTATTAACCCTTTACCTAACATGAAAAGCAGACGACACTTGCTTACAAAGGTCTTGAATAACTTTTTTTTCATTTTTTGTCTCAAAAACATAGGTTATGACCCCTCTTTGGAACGAGCTCGACGAGCTCGTTCCAAAGAGGGGTCATAACCTATGTTTTTGAGACAAAAAATGAAAAAAATAATGAAAAATAATTGGCGATTTTTGTGAATAGCGCTGGCCTGATTTTGATCGTTACGTTGGGTAATGGGTTAAACCGATAGTCATGTAAAAAGTGAACGATTACTAACAAGAGCGAGTCGACATCTAAAACTCTAATCAGGGGCGGATTGGCCATATGGTCTACCGGGAAAATTCCCGGCGGACGCCCTATTGGGTGGTCCCTGGCGTCCCCACAATTGATGCAGCCCAACACCTGTTGGTGTCTGAAATTTTGTTAAAACGCCTAACAGGTGAAATGGATCTGATTGCATAGAATGCCTTATATTGAAATATTTTCTATGTGGATTGCCAATGACAGTTCACATAGAGAACATTTCGAAACACCAGCAGCATTGTCTGCTACTGATCGTCCACACGCAAGGAAACAGCGTTCTTTTAATTTGAAAAATCAAAATTTTCCCCCATTTGGGCCGAACTATGGTCGGCCCGATGGGTCCGCACACCCCAACCCCCTGTAGATACCATTCTTGCCGAATGAGTGATGAAGATTATACAAAAATGCCATCGAAATGTTCTCTGTGTGAACTGCCATTGATCACTCAGATGCAAGGAAGCAGTGTTCGTTCAGTTCGGAAAATCAAAATTTCTCTGGGTCCGGGGTCCGCCTTGGTTCATTTCCTCCTAACTTTTCTTGTCCAAGTCCGCCCCTGAATCTTATCCAGACGAAAATGTTCCGACTGGAAAAAAAGTATTCTGAGGTACCGCCCCAACCCTCTTTAGCGACAATAGGGTAATATTATCATATGGGTTGTTGAAGTGCAAATTTAGATAACACCCAAACACCATTCAACAATTACTGTGTATGATTGAACAAATATAATCCCTCGAACTAGTGGAGAGAAAAAAAAATTATTATCAGCTTCTTACCTGGCATGAGAGAAAAGTAAATGTGCGGCATTGCTCTGCTTTCTTTAAAAACGAAAGATAAGTTTGTCTCGCGCTAAAGAGTTGCTATGTGTTCGTAAACATTAGGTAAATCCATATCAGGTCAATATTTCTGCGTGCAAGTATTCAATTTATTTTACCCTAGCAACAATTGGGAGCATGGGGATCCATTGGTTACTGCATTTCACTTCAGATTGAAATGGTCGACTGTTCGATCCGGAACCGCGTCATCTGTGACTGTTGAATCATTGGACAAGACAATTCCAAATGCAAAAGTGAAATCGCGATGATGCAGAGTACCTAGAGATTATTACTTGGTTAGTTTCATGTCTGCCGAGATATCATCCCGACAGTGGCGTGGGAACCGGGGGAGCGGGGGGGGGGGGGGGGGGGGGGGGGGGGTAAGGGGGTATTTACCCCCCCCCCCCAAAAAAAAAATCCAAAACTTTGTAAATTATATCTAGTATCTACACGAAAATTACCACATGCATCTGCATCATACAGGCGCACATAAATGTTGCCAGGCAGAATTAAATACCAGGCACAATTAACATGTTACGTACGTAGCCACATATATTGTTCTGACAAACATCCTCCTATAAACACCAAAAATTAACAGCAAAAATACCTCGATTTTTTCACTTGAGAAGCGAGGAAATGAGCTCTCAGTAGTTCATATCTCACAAATTTTCCCCCGGACTCCACCAGCTCCTCCCTCCCGCACTCTCCCCCAGGCTCGGCTACGCAGAGCGGGCCGCCAAAGGCGGCCGTGCTGTCCCCTACAAGCCCCCGTTTACAATACCCCCAATATTATAAGCTTCCTACGCCCCTGCATCCCGAGGTAACTCATATCAGTCTGAGGCCGAAGGTCGAAGGCTGATTTGAAGTGCTGAGGACTGATATCTTGACCGATATGCAACTAACCAAGTAATAACCTCTTTTTGTATTAACCCTTTACCTAACCTGAAAAGCAGACGACACTTGCAAAAATAATTCTTGAATAACTATTTTTTTTTTCATTTTTTGTCTCAAAAACATAGGTTATGATTCCTCGTTGGAACGAGCTCGTCGAGCTCGTTCCAACGAGGGGTCATAACCTATGTTTTTGAGACAAAAAATAAAAAAAATAATGAAAATTAATTGGAGATTTTTGAGAATAGCGCTGGCCGGTTTTGGCCGTTACGTTAGGTAAAGAGTTAAACCAAAACAAATAATTACAAAATGTGCTCAGATCTATTACAGTTTTCTGACAGACTTATTTGCTCTCATTTCTCCCAGTTCAGATCTCCGAACGGCTCAACTTCCCCACCGAGAAAGCCGCGACGTTCGAACAGCTGAACTATTTCTTCTACCCACTTTGCTTTACGACTTTGAATAGTTTGTGTTGAATTTCATGTACATCTCTCTTCTTTCTTCTCTTCATCAACCTAATTCTTACTCAAACTATTCTCTTATATCTGGAAATGCAAATTTTCCTGATAGCGCTCGACGAATAACGGTAAACGATTTGGATGTAAACATATTGATTGCGCCTAGTAATGCTCCAAGGGGGCAACTCTACCTTGGTACATATCGGCCAAGATGACATGATATCAGCCGGGTTTGAAGTCATATCTGCCGAGCTTGATAATGGCCAATTTGAGAAAAAAAATCCTATCTAATATATAATAAAGCCTACAGCACATCGATGTTACAATTGCTTCAATGCCGAGCCTGCTTGTACGGGTTAGTTGGAGAGTGGTTTCTTCCAGGTTCTTCGGCTTCCTCCGTCCGTAACACTCTCCGACTCGAGATGAGCTTGACTGTGTGAAATGTCGTTAAACTTCAATAAACAAGCAAACAAATTCTATCACAAACCAACATAAATCCTCCAGTGAGAAACAACGAATCACATTTGGCCAATAGTTTATTTTCTTTCAACGGCTTAGTTCGCTAAGTTTTTTCTATGTTTATGGCTCCAGTGTCAAATGTTACCGTCTGACGTCACCACGAGAAATAATTGAAATGAGGAACCTTGCCCACTTCGCAACTATTCCGTCAACGGAATGACCTGCAAACCGCTTCATGTTTGTAGATCTTTCACGCATGCAGCAGACGGTGTTCCGAATGAACCGGTGTTCCGGTGTTTCAACTGCAAATCGGTCTTCTATTTGAACTAAGATGGAGTGATCTCGACCTTTATCTGATTTATTGATTACTTGTTGACGCCCTGGAGAGATGAGAGGTTTATTTACTAAACTTGTGATCCTTAAAAGTTGCCTTGTTCATTTCACAATGTAGGTTTGGATCTATGGGTAGGGTCTTACTGGAACATATGGAACTAATACGTTATTGTGAGGAATTGACGGTAACTAGTCGGAGGTTTGCGGCTCGGAGCGTATGTTCAACCTCGACGGGAAACAAACTGTTGGGTACCATGTGGATTTTTCTGTTTTCCAAGATTAGGGGATCCTCTACCCCCGAATGCAAGTTTTTGCCAGCCTCGTCCGGGACACTCACCCCTCCCAGGTGAGTTTTTGCCCAGGCCAAATATTCGTCCTTTGTCCCAAAACAACGTCCTGTCAAACTTTTTTGCCCTACCCTTAAATATCTACGCCTCTGTCAATCCAATTTTCAGCGGTTATAGTTGAAATCTGGGTTGACGTCATAGGGATTCATAGAATCAAAAATTAAAATTCGTTGTTTTTTTTCATTTTTAGAGCTCAAACAATTAGGAGATAGCTGGCTCGAAGTCTTGCTTGCTGTCAAAGTCAGTCAAAACAAAGGTAACAATGAAGACTAACCAGTTGTACTGATAGTATATTTTCTTTGTCTATCTTGGTGATCTACTGGAGCACTAGTATCTCTGACCTGATTTCGACAGTTTCAACCTTGAAGATTCGGTCATATTTGGTTACTGCTGATAAAGTTCTATCTTGGCTTGTTGCTGTTCAGTTTGTATTTGTAGATTGTCATGCAGTTATATAAAATAATAGTTGATAACTGATTTTCAAGTCGGTCCCAAGCTCCCCCCAATTAGGTATAACATCCCCTGTGACATCAGGGATGACAAGCTTTCTAGGCCAAATTTTACTGACATCTCAGATCATTGGAGCCATATTTACTGATCCACCTACCTGACAATGTGCCAATTAGACTTACTTACTTAGCCTTTTCGCTCCCCCTGGAGCATAAGATCTCGACAAGATGCCTCTATCCAACACGGTCTTTTGCCTTGGCCTCTGCCTCGTTCCAGGTGGTTCCCATCTCTCTGTTCTGACTCCGCTGGTCTGCCCCAGGTGTGTTGTGGTCTGTCTCTTGGCCTCTTTTCTTGCGGGGTCCATCTCAGAGCAACCGTTGCTACGTTTGATGTTGGCATCCTTAGCACATGACCTAATCATCTCACCCGTTTCTGCTTGATGTCTTCCACGATACCGGTGGCTTGGCTGATCTCAAGGAGGTCTTTGTTTGAGAACATTGTTTGGCCAGAATATTATGTTGATCTTCCTGAGCCACCCAGGGTGGAAACTAGACATTGTTTCCATATCAGTCGTGGTGACCCTCCAGCACTCATTTCCATAGAGAAGGGTGGCCTTCACATTGCTGTTATAGATGTGGATCTTGGTCTTGCGGCTGTATTGCTTGGATTTCCAAATGAACTTTAGCTGCTGATATGCTCGTCTTGCCTTTGCCAATGATATCTGTTCCTGATGTCCTTTTTGGAAGCAACTTCGGTGCTAATGACTGATCCAAAGTAGATTAATTCACTGACCCATTTGATGTTAGTCCATTCAATACTGATGTTGACATTGTTGGTGGTATTTATACGCATCTCGTGGGTATTGGCTGTGTTAATATTTAGCTCAATCTGACTTATGGTTCAGCCTGTTTGACTTGGCTTGGATATGGTCGAATTTGGAGGATAGTAGGGCAATGTCGTTCCAAAATTCAGATCTTCTAAAGATGAGAATAGGGTCCACTTGATGCCTCTAGCTTGGACATTTGTGGTGTTTTTCATTACCCTGTCAATAGCAATAAAGAAAAGCATCGGTGATATGATGCAGCCTTGTCGTACCCCAGACTCGACAGCAAACCATTCTGTGAGGTTATTATTAAGGATCACTGCATATTCAAAATCTGTGTAAAAGCAGTTGATAAGAATCACAATCTTTATTGGTATTCCATGGGATTAGAGGATCTTCCACACGCTGTCCCTATGTACGCTGTCGAAGGCTTTCTTGAAATCAATGACATTTATGTACAGTGGTGCCTTCCATTCAAGGCTCTGCTGGATGATGTTCCTCGGAGTGAATATCTGGTCAAAACATCCTCTTCCTTTTCTGAAGCCAGCTTGTTCAGGTCTGAGCATGAGGTCCAGAGTGTTATCGATCCTGCTAAGGAGTATCCTGCAGAAAACCTTGCTCGGTAGGGATAGCAATGTAATGCCCCCTCCAATTGTCGCACTCCCCAAGGTCGCCTTTCTTTGGGATCTTGACCATAAGGCCCTTGCACCAATCCTTGGGGGTCCTTTCTTCCATCCAAATGTTGTCAAAGAGGTTGGTAAGCACGTCTGCTGCAGATTCAATATCTGCGAGAAGTAGTTCTGCGTGGATACAAAGTTGTGTTTTGAAGCTTTAAAGTTGTAAACTATGTGGCTGGACATATGGCAATTGACCACATTCCATGTTTTTGCATAGGGGGCCGTAACGCGCTCCCCTGGATATTCCCCGCCCCCCCCCTTCCATACGCTGCCCCTACATGCTATTACATATAGAAAGGGGTTGCAAAAATTCGTAACTGGTGAGTAAATTCACTCGCAAATCGAATGGAGTCATCGCGGAAGGTGTCAGCGCGATGCATGAACATGACGAGAAAGTGTTGTGCAGTTTAGTATAAATTCTATGTTACCCCTTTCTGTGCGTTATAGCACGTAGGCGCAGCGTAGGTGAGGCGTACGGAATATCCAACGGAGCACACCATTACAGGTCCTGTGTAAGAAATGATAAATAATCGGTTTACACTTGGTAAGTCCAGCCTCACGTCACATGGATTAAGAAATAAGTCGACCCGGTCACCTTCCGGGTCCCAGTATATGAACAGAGGTAACGTGGTCGATTTATTTTTTGATCCGTTCGCACAGATTAGTAATCCGTTCGCACGGATTAATAAACCATTTGCACGGATTAGTAATACGTTGGCACGGATTTGTAATCCTTTCGCACGGATTAATAAACCGTTCCCATTTGAAAACTTAACAAGCTGCCGGCGTCCATCGAAACGGCAAGACTCTCACAAAAACACTCCCATTCTCCCATTGGCTTCTTTTCATTATGATGAATAGAAGCCAGTGGGAGAATGGGGATCTTTTTGTGAGAATCTCGCCGTTTCGATGGACGCCGACAGCCTGTTGGGTTTTCAAATGGAGGATTAAAAATGTATAAAAGATAAATGTGAACACCAGAAATAAATGAATGTGGATCCAAGATTAGTAATTGATAAATGTATACGGTTAATATTTGAATCTGCCCTCCATAGACAACGGATCCTCAAATTTTCATTGAAATCGAAGAATTGTCGCTCGTAACCCAGTTTCCACTAAACAGTAACTTGTCTGACTAAGTGTTTTTCGGCTTTCTCTGCGACTTCTCTCGGTTATTATGAATAACTCAAGAACATCCAACGGTCGTGTAAATACACCATTGTAAAGCTTATTCTTTCTCCTTTCCACTGTCATGGGATACTGCTGGATGCGTTGGGTGAATCAAATTTGAGGGGCGTATAATGAAGATGAGTGCTTTCGTTTTCGAAAACGAGTTGTGTACCTTGTTAATATTTATATACCATTATGGGGGGCACGTCAGCATCGATTCAAAAATACTATCAGATATCTTTCTCTTTCGATTTCTCGGATTGTGCCGAGTACCTGTGGCCACATTTAGAAAGTTTGTTCTGGGGCGACCTATAGCCCACGCGTGCTTGAGGCATCGTGAACATTGAAATTATGACCACCAATCAATATACCATTTTTACATTCCGCCATCTTACATCCGGGACTTCATTTGCCCCCACAAACTGGCTTTTTTATCAACATTGGTCACACGTGTACTGAACTGCTGATCGGCATTGAAAGCTTCATTTTTGTCTCCGTTTTATCAGTTAAAATCCGACAATTTACCTAATCTGTGTTTGTTCTCATCCCCAAAGAAATTTGTGAATGTTGCGATATTATATTCCATACTTATCTGTTATCATTTTCATGTTGTAATGCAATCCTTCATGTTCGTTCCGTCGTTCGTCACAACTCTCAACTTCAATGTACCGTCGGCTTCTTTAAGGCTAAAAATGTTTCGTTCGAAAAACGACAGGCAGGCACACAGACGAATTTTGTTTCAAAAGGACGACAGCAATGACAAAAAATATTTATAGTGTGGAAACAAACTATCAGTGCAGCGTCCAGTACTGCACAACAGACGTGGGTGCCATTTTTAGTAACTAATCTGAATGGCTCGTTTCGATGGGCATATCGAGTCCCGGATGTACAATGGCGCTATGTACAAATGCTCACTTGAAAATAACAAGTAAGGAATATTACACTGCAAAATACACAAATTCCCAACACCCAACCTTTATTCTCTTTGGGGATGAGAACAAACGCAGATTAGGTAAACTGTCGAATTTTAATTGATAAAACGGGGACGAAAAACGAAGCTTTCAATACCGATCAGCAGTTCAGTACACGAGTGATCAATGTTGATAAATAAAGCCGGTTTGTTGGGGCAAATGAAGTTTCGGATGTAAGATGGCGGAATGTAAAAATGGTCTATTCAATGATGTCAGTATGTGCGAAATGATATGCTGGATGTTTCATGCGTGGAGGTGCAGGTTCTTAACACGAGTACTGGGATGATCTAGGCCCCTTCCCTCGACCTTGAGGCACCGTGGACCAATGAAATCGTAGTCACTAGTCCATTCATGTGTGACGTCGTGAAGGCGATTCTTCCATGATTCTATATGACTGTATTTGGAAATTTATACTGAGTGACTAGTAGTATAGGATGTGGAGATCGGGCAACATTGGGGTATCTCATATGTGACGTCATGTCACGTGACCCAATGTCGCCATGTTGTGTTGTCATGGTAACCCGCGAGAGCGGCCATCTTGTGACGCCATCTCCATAGTGATGCGTGGTGTGGGTGCGCATGTGCAGCGCGTGTTGTTAGGGTGATACGTGTTTCCGTCGTCCATTTTGTATACTGGAGACCGCCATCTTGGTTTCTATAGGTAGCACGTGGTTGCTGTGACCCCAAACCTTCTAATAGGACAGAGATATGTTCGGGGAGGATATGTTCCTTTGTACAGGAGTAATTTCCAGATTCGTAGAATTCCCACAAACAATCCGACAATCTCCCCAAATCACCAAAATCCACTTTTACTACGGGTTTCCCTTTTTATCGGCTTAGCACGTAGTGCTATAGAACCGAGGTGCACATGGGTGAGTTCGATTGAATAGGAGTATACTCCAGTAGAGTAGAAGAGCCTATCAACTGGAACAGCTTTGCTTATTGTTACTATATTTAGCAATTTCGGAACTATTCTTGTCAGTTCTGACCCTATTCCGAGTACTCTTGTAGTTTCATTTATCTAGATCACCCAATCAGTTTACTCTACTGGCGCTAACTAACCAATCAGATTGCTTGATTTCCCGTAATTTCTATGCAGAGTTATCTCCCCTTATTACAACGAAGTCTTATCCGATTCTCATCACCTCTATATCCAATGGCCATGTCCCATATTGTGGTAATTCTACGAATCGGGAAATTATTCCTGTACAAAGGTAACATTCCCTCCACGAACATATCCCTGTCCTCTTAGATTGTCCAACGTAAATATTAGCTACATTTATTTGAAAAAATATTATTGCCTCTATGTCTTGCTAGTTGGAATTTGGGAACGATTATGAAATTTCCTCTCTCGACGGATTTGGTTAGTCTTCAGGCAAATTTATTATATTTGTTTTGCCTTTTTTCAGATTCAGATTCTTTATTTACGGTATACATATAAAAACGTTTTACAGATAAATGTTTTACAGATAATGTATTCAGCATACCGTGGGAAGTGACATAGCCAGATTGGCTGTCTACCTGACACTTCCTACAAAAATAAAAATCGCAACAGACTGTGATGAAGTGATTGGACTTGAAGTAATTAGTCTAATTCCTAATGAGGGATGGGTGATCATATTCTTTCGCCAATAATTTGTTCTCGTATAAAAAATAAGTTGGGGGAAATAATTATAGATTCCAGCGGACGACTGGTACCTCAATATTGCCAATATCCCGAAATATTCTGTGCTTGAGAGTTGTGCGACCCGACTGAGACTTTCTTAGTGGGGCCGCACACTTCTCAGCCAGTGGCAGACTCAACCGTAGGGCCGAGTAGTCCGAACCAATCCTGACAATTTTGACTAGCCGAGATACTGCCCCCACTCCCTTAGGCAATCTTTGGCAACATTATAGTCTAATTGTAGAGATTATGTTATAGTCCTGGGATGTAATTAGCACATTATGGACGGAACTCTTTAGTGGGGGACACAGTTTGGTTGTAGGTGGGGGAGACTTTTGCCCCTCCCCATCCGTGAAGTACGGGAGGAGTTAAGATTTATAAGCAGTTTAGCTTGAACATGGTTAGGATTGGGATCCGGTATATGTATGTAGGCCAGCTCTCCTCCGTAGAGGTCTGCACTGGATAAAATGGGTAATGATTGGGATCCGATTTATGTAGGCCAGCTCACATCCGTAGAGGTCTGCGCTGGATAAAATAGTTAAAGATTGTGTCGCGATAATCGTGGTATTTGATAGTGGTACTCCTTTGAGTATGTCATTTTGTATAGGATTTGGGCGCGGAGTTTTGGAACGGAACTCCTTTGACTACGTAGAACTGAAACTATTTGTAGCTCCCCTCCTCCCGACGGGGATAGGGCAAGGGTAGTAGCTTTTTTATTGTTTCGTGCATTGGTTGAGCGTCCGCGACTGGTATTGAGCTGAAGGTAACGTGTTAGCTTCAATGTGGAGTAGTGCTTGTTTACATAGGTAAACAAGCCCTGCTCGTTTTGGTAACCCTCCTTAAGGTTGTGGGTAAAGAAGTGTTCATGAATGACCCGTTAACCAATTTAAATAAAAGTGAATGATGCAAGATCCCCCAACTTGAGTAAGGAGTAGAATAATGTACTGAAAAGTGTTGAAAATGTATTGTTTATATTAAATATTATATCATATTTTCTTGTTGTTCAGTCGTTGCAAACCCCGCTAGGAATGAGAACCCGCTTCTTAACCCCCAGTTTTTCCCAAATTGTGGACCTCTATGGGACCCTCAAGTTGTTTTGATCGGGGGCGGTGCACGGCATTTCTCTTTGGAGGTCTATGGGAGGCGCTGCCTTCGATTAGAACCCCACCAGGCGCTAATTGTGGTGTAAATGACGAGGGGCGGGGCTCAGGTTTGTTACACTACCATAGAAACCAAGATGGCGGCATCCAGTACACAAAATGGACGACAGAAACACGTAGCACCCTAACAACACGCGCTGCGCATGTGCACCCACAACACGCATCACTATGGAGATGACGTCACAAGATGGCCGCTCACACGGGTTACCATGACAACACAACATGGCGCCACTGGGTCACCTGACATGACGTCAATGAGCCAGTTCCAATGACATCCATATCTGTAATATTTTATTGCACATAAATATTAATTTTCCTGTATTTTTATTTTTGTTCTAACATAACCGGGCAAAAGGTATGAATTAATGAAAGTGTCAATGACACTGTAGCTCAACTTGACAAACTTGAACTTGGTAAGTTATAAATGAAATGGCAAAATTGAAGATCATTGGTACCAATGTTATTTGATGAAATTTCAACATAACAGCATTGTGTGTGCACAACGTCAGAGTAATCCATGCATTTTTAAATGTAAACTGCAAGACTGGCTAAAGGAAGAATGTTGATACAAAAATGTAGCATGTTCAGAGGTTATTGTAAATGGCAACTTTTTTCACAGAAATGAATGCTTGTCAACAGCTCTTATCTAAAGTTCTTGCCTAATGAGCACACCAAGTTCAAAAACAATCCTATGATAAATGTGGCCTGTAGGCCATGTCAAAGAATGTTGATCCACAAATGCAATAAATTCAAAGATTGTTGCTAACAACAACAGTTTTTGATGGAAATGAAAAGAAAATCAATAGCTCCTATCTTTGTCACCCTGCATAAGCATACAAAGTTTCAAAACAACCTGATAATGAATGTGTCCTCTGAGGCATGCCAAAGGAAGATGTTAATGCACAAATGCACTAAGTAGAAGGTCCTTGCTTGTGGCAATGGGTTTTTTATGGAAATTCATAAATATACCCTGCAGAGAGTGCAAAAGGGATAAGTTGATGTACAAATGCGGTAAGTTCAAAGGTTGGTGACAACGACAATAAATTTTTATGGAAACGAAAAAAAACAATACTTCACATCTAGAGGTCACACGGAACACAAATACCAAGTTTCAAAGTGATCCGATCATAAATGTGCCCTGAAGGCCGTGTTAAAGGGAAATATTGAGGTCTGACTAAGTTCAAAGGTCAGCGGCAACATTTTTTGACAGAAATGGAAGAAAATCGACAGCTCTCATATAGATGTCAGTCACCCCATACAAGCTCACCAAGTTTGCAAGCGATCCAATCATAAATGTGCCCCGCAGGGTGTGTCAAAGGGGAATGTTGATACCTAACTGCAATAAGTTTTTACTAAGTTCATTGAAGGTCATTCCCAGTGGCAACATGTTTTGACAGAAATGGAGGAAAATCGATAGCTCCCATCTAGAGGTAGCACAAACAAGCATACCAGGTTTCAAAGCAATCCGATCAAAATGTGCCCTGTAGGATGTGCCAAAGGGAAATACTGAGGTGTCTGACTAAACTAAGTTCTAAGAACGTTGGCCGCAGCAACATTTTTTGACGAAATGGAAGAAAATCGATAGCTCCCATCTAGAGGTCTCCCCAAACATGCATGCCAGGTTTCAAAGCAATCCAGTCATAAATGTGCCATGTAGGGTGTGTCAAATGAAACTTTTGAGGTCTGACTAAACTAAGTTCTAGGAACATTGGCCGCGGCAACATTCTTTGACGGAAATTGAAGAAAATCGATAGCTCCCATCTAGAGGTCAGCCCAAACAAGCATTCTAGGCTTCAAAGCAATCCAATCATAAATGTACCCTGTAGGGTGTGCCAAAGGGAATATTGAGGTCTTCTGACTAAACTAAGTTCTAAGAATGTTGGCCGCGGCAACATTTTTTGACGGAAATGGAAAAAAAATCGATAGCTCCCATCTAGAGGTCACCCCAAATAAGCATACCAGGTTTCAAAGCAACCCAATCATAAATGTGCCCTGTAGGGTGTGCCAAAGGGAAATATTGTGGTCTGACTAAACTAAGTTTTAAGAACGTTGGCCGTGGCAACATTTTTTGACGGAAATTGAAGAAAATCGATAGCTCCCATCTAGAGGTCACCCCAAACAAGCATACCAAGTTTCAAAGTGATCTGATCATAAATGTGACCTGTGAGGTGTGCCAAAGAAAATTGTGGACATACGTACGTACGTACGCCGACGGACGAGAAGTGATGGCAATAGCTCAGCTTGACTTTGTCATGATGAGCTAATAATTAATGAAAGTGTCAATGACACTGTAGCTCAACTTGTTAAGACATGTACATGTATAGTATGTGACACAGCAATGACAAACATCTAGGTAATGACCTGATAATAAAGGTACATATAAAGTATTGTAACGGTCTGTACATAAATACTGGCCGTAGCCTGTAACAAATGTTTAGGTAAAGTATTGTAAAGGTGGGCGACAGTCAGATGCTAAACTAGAAAAGAAGTCTTTGAGTCCCAGAGTGGGTCTGACTGAACCCCAAAATATTTCTTCTCATAGCACAGTGATAACAAAGGCACCCCAAAACACACTAGTTCCTGTCCCAAAGTGAAAACAAAGGTACCCAAGAAGTTTCGTGAAGATCAGTTCATAAATACGAGCTGTATAGAAGTTGTGACAAAAAACTGATTGGATCTAATTTCGGTACAAAATGGCCACTGGCAGCCATCTTGAATTTTGGACCGCACCCAGAAACACTCGTTCTCGTCCCAAGGTGATAACAAAGGTACCCAAGAAGTTTTGTGAAGATCGGTTCATAAATACAACCTCTAGCCCGAGCCGTATTGACATGTGCACTTACAGTGGATAAGTAGCACTGAATAAATCAAAGTTCATATAATTTGCATAATTTCTGCACGAGAAAAAAACCCGTATTATGTGTGATGTATTCCATGTTACTAAACATTCATACAAAAATTTATTCAAATCAGATCTTTCATACAGAAGTTCTGTACAAAAGACTGATTGCACTAATTTTGGTACAAAATGACTGCTGGTGGCCATCTTGAATTTCGGACCACACCCAAAAACACTCGTTCTCATCCCACGGTGATAACAAACCTACCCAAGAAGTTTCGTAAAGATCGGTTCATAAATACGGCCTCTAGCCTGAGCCGTATAGAAGTTGTGTACAAAAACTGATTAGACCTAATTTCGGTACAAAATAGCCACTGGCAGCCATATTGAATTTTAGACCGCATCCAGAAACACTCGTTCTCGTCCCAAGGTGATAACAAAGTTACCCAAGACGTTTCGTGAAGATCGGTTCATAAATATAGACTCTAGCCCGAGCCGTGTTGACATGTTTACTCACTGTGTGTAAGTAGCACTGAAAAAATCAAAGTTCATCTAATTTGCATAATTTCTG
This sequence comes from Pictodentalium vernedei, assembly GCA_031216915.1. Classification (NCBI taxonomy): domain Eukaryota; kingdom Metazoa; phylum Mollusca; class Scaphopoda; order Dentaliida; family Dentaliidae; genus Pictodentalium; species Pictodentalium vernedei. The sequence continues at coordinate 100,086,790 of CM062288.1, forward strand.
CACGAGAAAAAAACCCGTATTATATGTGATGTATCCCATGGTACTAAACATTCACACAAAAAATTATTCAAATCAGCGCTTTCATATGGAAGTTCTGTGCAAAAATCTGATTGCACCTAATTTTGTACAAAATGGCTGCCATCGGCCATCTTGAATTTCGGACCAGACCCCAAAACACTCGTTCTCGTCCCACAGTGATACCAAAGGTACCCAAGAAGTTTCGTAAAGATCGGTTCATAAATACGGCCTCTAGCCCGAGCCGTATTGGCATTTGCACTTACAGTGCTGGAAGTAACACCAAAAAAAACATTAGTCTAATTTGCATAATTTACGCACGAGAAAAAAATCCCGTATTATATGTGATTTATCCCATGGTACTAAACATTCATACAAAAAATTATTCAAATCAGCGCTTTCATATGGAAGTTCTGCGCAAAAATCTGATTGCACCTAATTTTGTACAAAATGGCTGCCAGTGGCCAACTTGAATTTCGGATCGGACCCAAAAACACTCGTTCTCGTCCCACGGTCATAACAAAGGTACCCAAGAAGTTTCGTAAAGATCGGTTCATAAATGCGGCCTCTAGCCCGAGCCGTATTGAATTGTTGACGGACAGACGGACGACAGACGACTGGCATGGCATAAGATCAAATTTGGCATCGCCAAAGTTGAGCTAAAAATGGGTACTTTTTTAGCCATATAGCTTGCTCTTGTATATTCTTGTTTTACACAATGATTAAACACGGTGTAAAAATGCCACTGTGGATTGCAAGTTACACCATACCTCTCAGCCAATCAAAATGCAGTATTTTGTTTCATTTGGAAATAAACCTGTGTATCCTTTCTGACTTACATGATCCCAGCACACTTTATTCTATGATTTAATTTTATTCTTTGTTACAGCATATTGCTATAGCTTATTTTAAAAGAAGTTAATTTTATTTCTATTATAAGATAACCCAACCAGATGTCTTATGTGTTTTCAGTTTTCATATGCCAGGTTTCTCTCTAGACATACAGTATCCTTCTCAACATGTGCTATACACTATGGCCCAGGGATAGAAGGCTGAAATCCATATTAACTAAACTGATTCCCTCTTAAAAAAGTGTTTGTACCTTTGTATAAACAGTTTGTTAACAGAGACTCAGTTTCCACTGTCAATAAACCGTCTATCAATAAGATATAACATCCTGACTTTTTGATGGTTCAGCCTTTCCGACAGTATATCACAAATCTAAGGGAATTGGTTTGAAGGCTACCAACTAAGACTAAGGCTTGAATGATCAACAACAGCTCTGCATTTTGCTTATACATGTATATGATTAAAATTCACAATTGCATAATGAGAGTCTGTGAAAGTAGTCGGTTGCCTTGGGAAATAGCGGTATGCCACTGTATGATATCTACTATTCATGGTGTGAAGTCCTTTTATTGTCAGATCTGGTTAGATTACATTTATGTTAGATTACATAAATGATAATTCGTTTAAATTGCTTTAACTTTTTTTCAAAATCGTGAACCACTGATGGTGTGATGGGGAACGGTGAACGTCTGTCCACATTCCCATGCAGCTGCCCCCTATCATGTACTACTAATCACCCCCTGTTAACCTAGAGGAGATGGCGTGGTAGCAAAAAGAGTACACAAGCTTTACTGATCAATTTGCATCACTTATTTGAAAGGTAAGTGCTCATAGGGAAACTAGAGCGCACTGTCACAGTGCCGAAGCTGCGACGATTCGTTCAACACCAATGATGTTTTAAAACTCGTTGGTGACAAAAAAAAACCTCGTGGTGACAAGTCCATAAATGTGACAGAAATTATCCGAATGACATGCACTATTGAGAGGGTGTAGACAGCATGCAGATACACTTGCATATCAAGTATGGTGTCATTCCATAAAGTATTTTAGGAGTTATGGTGTTTTTTTAAATTCGTTGGTGACAGACCGACCGACCGACAGACAGACAGACCGACATTGCCACATATAGAGCAGCTCGTCGCAGCTAAAAAAAAAATTTCTAGGCATGGAAAAACGTGTTTTCAGAGGCGCTGACCAACCCACCCACACCCGCCAAAGACCCGTATAACGAACGAATTTCTCATACAAAAAAGCTATCGTCATAGGTTCAGAATGCACTGTCTTTCTAATTTCCTTCCTGGCATCCAACTGTAAGGTAGAATGTAGGCCTATCACCTCGAGCTGTTAAATAAAATTCAAATATCGAGTCTGGCTTTTTATCACTCAAATAGGGTTTCAACTACTGTGTTATCATCACTCTTTGAAGCAACTAGCACTAACTACAAGTTGTATGGTTCATAAATATTTTCCTGGTTACCGAATTCTCCATTTCTTAAACCACTCAGGGAGGGGGGGGGGGGGGATTTGCAAAACACTGACGCCGGGGTGGGTGGGTGGTCAAGGAGGACAAAAAAAAAATTTCCGATGCTTGCAAATTTTTTCCTCAGACACTTTTGGGCAAAACTGTATACCATAAGAAGTGAAGTATCATTCAAGAACCAATAAAAAGATACTCAAGTTATCAGGGGGTACCTACCATGGGTTATATGCGATTATAAAACTGTTATTGCGACTGAGCTATGATTCGGCTTATAGTGATACAATGTATGACATATTGAATAATGCAAGTTAAAATGCATCACTAATTGCAACTATCAAACACTGCACTCTAAGGATAAGTTATCTTGAGGGTGTTCCGTTTGATTAAATTTCTAACATGTTTACCCTGGTGAGATCGGCTGGCTGAGATGAGGAGCAAAGACAATTATGTGAAGTCAGGAACAGTTACAGATTTCAGCTGCAGGAACAATTCTGTACAACGATGTATCCAGACCTATTACGAAAACACCAATGACTCTTATTGCCATTTTATAAAGTATGTGACACAAATAATACTAAACATTGAACCTGATTGAACTGCAAATTTATTTCAAACACAGCTGAGAACACAGGTGTCAACAAAATCATGTCCAGACCTTCTAGGGCTGGACTTAAAATAAGTAATAAATCCCCTCCCCCAACCCAGCCATGCCCCACCCAAACCATATATATTGTTGGTTTCTACAACATATCTGAACACATGGAGAGATAACTATAGGTAAAACGTAATGATATGACATTCAAGAGTGTTAATGAATTGCAATAGAACATGCCTTAAGAGACCGATGTCTTTGGAGACCATGTTTTATATGGACATACCTGGACATACCTGGACATACCAGCTTTACTCTAAATATGATTTGTTATGGGAGACCATCTGCCTTAAGAGACCACTTTGGTCTGATAAAACGGATGTTATTTCAAGACCTGTCCTACTGTACAAGGTCAATCACTCAATACTGTATGATAAAATTGGTTATGGTGCAGTATGGTGGGATGGATGATGCAGAAGCGTGTATTTTGTGGGGGTGGGTAGTTCAGATAACCCCGGAAAAAAATTGTAAAACTGGAAAAAATTACATGGGGTGGGTCTTCCGACCGGTCAAAAACAAGAAATCGGCATCGGTGTCGGCAAATCTTTTCCTACCCCCCCCCCCCCCCCCCCCGAACCACTCGTAACTTTATTAACAGACGTTATCATCTGCTCGGTTCAGTTTTCAAAGGGATTCATCTCCCTTGACTGCAGAACATTGTGTGTTTTTGTGTACCCCGGCAATAAAACAAGCATAGCTTCATGTCCCTGGAAAGGCTGCCGATCACAGCTCGACGTTTTTCTTTGCAGTATGACAATGTCTGATATCCTGCTGGAGACCTTGCCGATAAATTTGAAGTATACAGTTAAGTGTCTTGTATACTCTCAAATGACTGGATGTTCTTTGGTCAGGACAGTGGAGAAATACTTTTCTTCATTCACTTAATGGTATGTCCTTAATTGCCGCTCTCGTCTTCTCGTTGTCAAAAGGTGTGTTGTTTTTCATGTGCTACATACTCCACTGAGACTTCTGGGATTTCAATGTCATACCCCAAGCAGCGATTTCTCTACTTAAGGGTCTCGTCTTCTTCTCTATCCATATGCGGACATTTAGTAAGTAACGGATCTGCCTTTTGAATAGCATAAAGAGATTCTGGATTTAAACATCCTTCTTCATCTCTTGTTCGCACCCCATTGTATGAAGATAAGACCTACAAACAACAGTATTTTTTGATTTATCGATAACTGTGAAACCCACATTGCCTACAAGGCAGACGACTCATTTATTTATTATTTATTGGTGTTTAAGGTCACATGCTTATGCACAATGGCTAATCATAACAGTGGCAGTTTTACGGGTGGAGGAAGCCGGAGTACCCGGAGAGAACCACCGAGCAATGACGAGCAGCTGCCAGCTCCCCAACATCGTAACTCCGCACTGTAGCACAGGCAGGGTTAGATTGGTTGAAGACATGCGCACCATCGACGTGCAGTACGCCTTAGTACACGGCGTCATCGTGCACCCATGTGGACAATCGGGGTTAAGTGCCTTGTCCAAGGACACAACGCGGGAGTCCGAATCGATCGCTCAGACGGTGACGACTCCTTACATCTACATTTCCAAGTTGCCTTCCTGGTCTATGCTCAATTCTCATAGCATATACTGAAAGGAACTCAAACCATCTAGCATCTGATCTTAAGGGTTCTTCATATTCAATAACCATCTCAAAGAGCTATGGTCTGTTCTGATAAAAATCGTTTCCCCACGTTAGTAATGTTTAGAATTCTTGAAGCAGACAATGGCAAGGGTCTCCTTTCACCTGACGCAGTATTTCTTTTCTGATTTTGTCAAGCGGTGACTGGCAAATGCAATCACTCATTCTTTAATCCCTTGTATCTGTGGTAAAACAGATACTATTACTGAATGACTTTCATCAATATCCAAAATGAAATGTTTTGAAAAAGTATAGGAGATTGAATCAAGCGATATCTTGACTTCTCGAAGGATACTTGAAAAATCTTCTGTGGACCTAAACACATCCCGTTTAGCTGTGAGGGTATGCAATGGTTTAGCTATTTCTGTAAAAGTTTTAATAAACCTCCTATAATAGCTGCAGAGTTCTGAAAATGGATTTTACTTATAATACGTTGATCGTAACTTCCCATGTTTTTCATAGCTTAGATTTTCTTGACATCAGTTGCTACACCTAACTCATTATAAAATATCCCAGGAATTCTACAAGTTTTGCAAATAATGTGCCCTTGAAGTCACCAGTTTCCATCTTACTGCTTCAAGTTTCTGAAAAACTTGTCCCAGATTTCTTAAAATGTTCGAGCCATTATAATCATATTATCCCACAAAAATGCCATAGATTTTCCATTGTAACTCTGCAGGTACTGTAAACATCAGCCTTTGAACGTTGCTAAGGCCAAAGACCAAATGGCATAACCTTGAATTGGAACAAATCTGAGAAGTGGTAAATGCAGTTTTAGGTCGATCATTTGGCTCTACACTAACTTGCCAGTATCCTGACCACATATCCAATGAAGAGAACGATTTTACTCCCGCTAACAGATCTATCGAACCATCAATTCTAGGGAACGAGTATTCAGACTGATGGAATTTAAATGTCTGCAATCCACACAAAAAGGGCTGCCGTCTTTCTTTTGTACTAATATAACACCTGCTGTCCGTGGGCTGGGTGAGCGGTCTGTTATACCCTGATCAAGAATACTATCAATGTTTATCCATATCTGCTTTCATATGAAAAGGCACTCTCCTAAGTGGTTCTCTCATTTGTACTGAATTTCCTTTTCCTGTTTTAATCTGATGTTGCACAACATCTGTGCTACGAAGATCTTTGTCAGTTTCTGCGAATAAATGAGTACTGTTTTACAAAAATTAGACTGTCTGCACATCAGGTGACAGGTTCATAAGTTTAAAGTTCTACTACTCAACCCACATTTTGCTTCGATGAATCTCTCATTAGGTTCAACTATAAACATTGTGTCTGATGGAAGCTCTGGCCCATGTTATCTCATCACACCTAGGCGAAAGGTTTGTTGGCTCGCTCACTGTAACTCTTGAAGCAATTTGTACCTTCAGTAAACGGTGATGGGTGTTGCTTATTGTTCATTTGTAAGTTCTCACTCTTTTAAAATCAACATAATTATCTTGTCTGAAGTCAGTTCCATAGTTAATACTCTTGTTCACCACAGTCGAACCTTTAATCTTAAGTGCAGTATCACATGCTCCTACAATCTCTTGGAGTCCATGGTTCCAGTGGTGGTCTCGTTGATTGGGGAATTTTGTTCAATAATGAATCAGAAATTATTGATAGCACTAATGTCCAACAATAATTTCATTCTCATACTTTACACCTCAAATGTTATACACATTCCAGCTTCCATGGCTTTGGATTGGTGTAATTTATGGACATCGCAGACTTCCCATGTCAGCTGCTATCAACCCCACTGAAGAATTTTGTTTGTACTACTGTCTGTCTGGCATGTCAGTTTGGGCTTCCCATGGCTGCATTCATATCTCAGAATATCTATAAGGCCCTATTCCCATTCTGGTCATTTTCTTCTGCAATAAAACAGGTCCCCGGAAAGCTGTCTCTGGGCCATTGTCGGTCAATTCGAACTTAAATTTGTAAGTGCATTGGCAGCTGTTTCTACACAAGTTTCTAATGCTTATATAGGCAGCCGAAACCTGCCTAGAAACAACTGTAAAGCCATGAGATTTGGGCGGTCACTGAGTAGCCAAAAACATATATCCAGGCCTTTGTGGGTGAAATCACTTGATGACAAATAGACAAGAAAGCAACATTAAGAAGACATGCTGTATGTTGGACACGATGCTGGAATTTGGGCACACCCATTTCCGGTGTGAGTTTGATGGAATTTAAAGGTCTACGGATTTTTAAATTTTAATATATTGTAGAGCTCCAAAAAATTAGGAGATTGCTTTTAATGTGAAATTCATGACATACAACATACGGAAAATGATTTGCAAGTTCTAACTTTAGCTATCGCACGGGTGAGCAAAACAAGCTAGCAATCAATGATAGTCGTTTCAATTTACTTGATTGACTTAATAGAATAGAATAAAAAGAAAAGTTTAAATACAATAGAGCTAGTTTATTCTCTCTAAAAGCACCTAGAATTCTAAAAGAAAGACATTCTGGCAATAAATATCACATTTTCTGATAATTTCATACCTTCAATTTTCAGCTTCTTCACCAAACTCAATTTTTGTGTCTCACAACAGATTTGTGTTCAATAAGGTCATCCAACCAGCACTGTATCTAATATTAAACTTCACTCCAAAGCAGCTACATCTAGCAAAGCATTAGCAAACAACATCGTAAGCACACAACAAAAACGTTTATTTCTTTCCAGATTTCCATCAACATAATCATCCCTGTTAAGTGAACTGACTTGTCAAGTATTTTTTTACATAAACATTACGAGTTAAGCCTCAGTTTTGTGCGAATGTTATTTCTTAAAGAGAAATATCCAAAACATGTGGAATTTCAATGCAGTGGGGGGGGGGGGGGGGGGGGGGCTGTTTTCTGACTTCAGGCTTTCTTGTTCGTGGGCGTGTAGGTGGGTGGGATGGGGGTAGTCCAAAATCATCGGTGGAAATGTACAGCTTAGGAGATATTGTCTCATGAAACGTCTTTTTTCCTCCCAGACCAGACACTTCAAGGGTGAAGATGAAGTGTCTGGTCTGGGAGGAATTGACTGGTGTAGCAAATTAACTGAACTCTCTCATCTCTGATAATAAGAGAATGACACAAAATATAAAAGAGCTGGGTCTTTGGAAAAGTTCATTATACATCAAAGAAAGCAGATTCTGTTCTTTATACACCAAAGAAAGCAGACTCAACATTTTCGGGCCAGAGAAGAAAGGAAACAGATTATTGCAAGAAATCTCCTCTGGAGTAAGAAGAAATCAAAGTAACAGAGATCTGAACAATACATGTAGATACATCTAGGTACAGAATCTTGTAAACAACGTAAATAGGTGGAGCTCATTGGAACGAGCTCGTCGAGCTCATTGGAACGAGCTCGTCGAGCTCGTTCCAATGAGGGGTCATAACCTATGTTTTTGAGACAAAAAATGAAAAAAATTAGTTATTCAAGAATTTTTTTTGCAAGTGTCGTCTGCTTTTCTGGTTAGGTAAAGGGTTAAAAAGTTTAACTCGTAACCGGCTGAGTATTTTCTATCTAAATATAAATATTTTACATTAAATCTCATCATGGCTGCTGTGAAGATAAGACTTGAGAAATCATTGGTCAAAAACTTGATGCCATTTACAGGTGGGAATTTTAAGAGTGTTGAAATTTTACTTATTCTAGCCTACGTGGCTAGGGTTTTCATGTCCTGGGCAAGAATAACCACCTGCAGAATGGGGAGGGGGAGGGGTGGGTGTACAGCACTTGCCATTGCCACGTGTAGTGTCATAAGCATGTCATATGAACAGTTGCCCTCTAAACTGTGACCTAAAAACCAAAAAAGTGTCGTCAAAAGCGATAGTTTAACACACTAAATTTCAGGATCACCTGCAATTAACACTCGGGTCATCGAAATGCTCAAAACTTTTTAGATTCGCCAAGGAGGTGGTCCCAGTCAGATTTTTCAATGCATTTTTCTGCACTCGGCGATTTCAGGTTTTTATTACTGACGTTCACTTATATCCTTGTTCTTTGACGTAATTTTCAAACATATTTTTTTCTCCACAGACAGCAAGATTGGCTGACTAACATAAGCTCCCAGCTTTCTGTCAGATCCCCCATTACATACATATGGTATTTTGTTAGTATATGTTATATTCTTGATGTTCTCAAAATATACTGTCACTTTTCTTGGTGTTTAATATTGTAACATATAGCATACTTATTGAATAAATATTGTTTAAACTAAGATTGGCTGCTATTTTGAACGAGGCTGACTAGCATCATTTCCAAAAAGCTATTACATTATAATCAGGGTTCATTCAGATTTTGAACACTGAATTTCAAGATTTGAATGAATTCTTCCAAATACTTTTAAAATTCTTCGTGGACAAAACTAGATAACTTCTTCAAGCATTACTAAAGCCTGATTTACAGCTAAATGAATCCTGTTAATTGAACAGAAACTTCGACACTTCATTTAAGAGGGGGGGGGGGGGGGGGGTGGTAATAGTATATTAAATATTTTCTCTGGCAGCTCTGTCAAACAAAATAAAATACATTAAAAGCTTGTTTGAAACAAACCCAAAAAGGTCTATAAATGAGGGGAATTTGGTGGATGTCAGAGTATTTTTGCACTTCAGCATCAACGTTTATATAAACAGTATAACAAACGTATATATTTTATTGTTTGTTTACTAGCATTTAAGCTTACTCTTAGAACCTATGGCTATATCATGGCAAAAACAAAGATGTAAAGTAAAGTTCAGCCAATTATTTATACTTGTGCTGCCCACTATCAAGGATCCACACCCAAAGCATTGCTTACCTGGTCCTATATTTCCATTTCCCAGGGTGCACAGGAGGAAATACAAACTATCTTTGAAACTGTTAGATTTTAACCCTCCACCCAACAAACCAGCCATCAACCAACTAGCACTACACACAAAAATCCCTAATGAAATTTAACTTTAAAATTTTTGTTAATACTTTTTTGAAATGATGAATCTGGTCTACCCGTTTATCAACCCTTTCAGTCTGCATAAATTTTGCATGAAGCAAAAAATGAACAGTCAACCTAATAAGACACCAAAGAAGTAAAGAGGGTCAGAAATAATTTAATCTCACAGCCCCATAGAACGGAGGGATTAATTCATTACTCACCATTCTCACATTACAGCGATCACTTTTTAAAGACGAAATTTCGTGCCTTTTGGGGATTTCAGATGATTTTTCAAAACAAGACCAGAATTTCGGGGACAAATCTAGAACAAAGTGATTTTTTTTTTCACGATGAAGTCATTTTTGCAATGTTTTGTGGCTGCATTTGCAGCATGTTGGATATTAACATTGGGAAATTTCCATGACCTTTCCAAACAAGAAGCGACCCCCACCCCCACCCCCTTTTCCCATTAAGTTCAGGGCTGGAAAAATATTTCAGTTTTCACGACTCTTCCAGGTTTCCTGGACCCATATGAACCCTGTCACAAATGAAGGATAGATTTGCCAATTATGCTGTAGATGGTGTAAGGTGGTGCAATTCCTCACATCAGATTGAAAGGGTTAAGTTTAAAAGCTACAAAATTCAAAACCGATCATGAAAGTAACGTCATGCTGTGATTACAGTTCATAAGAGCCAAAATTAGTTACAAATTAACAATCCGCAAAGAAAAAAACGTTCTTAATGATATGCAAGTAATAAAATAACTATAACTAAGTTAAATAAACAAAACAAAAATGAGAAGAATTAATAATATTCAGAAAAGAAAATACATGAAATTTATAATTGAAAAAGAAGTGTTTCTTGTTTCCCTTCAATTTTTCCAATTCACAATAACATCAATATATGTTCCAATAAGAATAAAATCCTCGCCCTCTGACTGGACCAGAGCTCACTTTTTCTATGTTTACAGCTCCAGTGGCATATGTTTTTAAAGTCTGAAATATTTCAAAAGATGATAATAATGAGAGGAGATTCAAAGGGCACACTGTCTATAAAATAGTATTTTTCGATGCCAGTGATCATTCTATGAATGTACAGTATATGGAGAGTGGGTTGTAACCAAATCACCTGCAAAGTGGAGTTATCACCCGAGTTATAACTTTCACATTTTGTACATGTCGACAAAAAACACAAGCAATGTTTCAGCCAATGGACCTCCGGGTTTAACTCGAAGGTCCATTGGCTGAAACTTTGCTTGTGCTGGTTAAGCTTTGCGACAAATTTGCAATTATTGCTTGGGTGGAATCTCCACTCTGCGGGTGATTTAGTGATAATACACTCTTCATGTATTGTATACTCAAAACTCACTTATAAGTTCATGATTTGAACTGAGATGGAGTTACCTCTACCTTTATATAAGTTATCAATTTTTTTGTTGTCCAGTGATGTCACAGGGAACATGTGAGGTTTATTTACTAAATTTATTACTGTAAACGTTGCCCTGTTCATTCAGGTTGCCTTTTTCATTTCACTATCTTGATTTTGGGCTGTGGGTAGGGTCTTATTGGAACATGTTCGTTACTTTGATGAACTGACGATAACATGGTCTAGGGTTTGTGGCTCAGAGCATATGTTTAACTGAGACATGAAGTGTCGAGGTTGAACATAAACTCAAAGCCGCACACCTCAGAATTGTTTGTTTGCTTGTTGGTGGTTAACGTCACATATTTATGCACAATGGCTAATCGTGACACAACATGGCGATGAAGTCAAGTTTAGTCAATCGTTTATCAACATGTTGCCCATTTTAGAGGACTTTCACCCCAAGCATTGGTGACTGGGTCCTATTTTACTAGTAAAGCGGAACTGGTTTACCGCAGTAAACAAGTGCTGCTTACTTCCCGGGGTTCCCACGGGGAAGCACACCTCAGAACATGTTACCACCAATTCATCACAAAAACATATAATGGTATGACCGAGAGAATGTGACATTAACAACACACATTTAACCCTTTACCTAACATCAGAGATGAAAATGGAAGGCAGCTAAATTAGATGAAAATCTCATATTTCAACAAAAAATTTCTAAAAAAAAAGTATGCATTTCCATAAAATAAAAGGACATATAGCCAAGTTATTAATTGCCATACATTTTATTTCTATAAATTTAAATGGAAATAGTCTGTAAGACTATTTTTATGCAAATTTATAGAAAATAAAATTTCAGCAATTTGATCATTATTACACTCCCCAACATACTAACTCCACACAAAGCAGGGTTAGTATTGGTTGAAGACAAGTGCACCACTGACATGCAGTACGCCTTAGTACTCATCGCCACAGTGCCCCAACATGGGCAATCGAGATTTAGTGCCTTGCCTCTGGGTGCAATTTATTGTATATTACTCTGGGTGGATTCTCCCAAGTCATTACGTTTATAGGTGAGCAAGGTCTCCTATATCTACTCATGCATCATGACCACCACACCTGTATGAACTTAAGATTACCCAAACGTTTATACCTGTGCTGTCCACTTTGAACTTTACTGCAGGTATTTGTTACAAGGTACTATTCTACCACTAAAACAAAACTAGTCTACCACAGTAACCAAGTACCAGTCCACTTCTCACAATTCCAATGGGTTGAATAGTTAGGTAAAGGGTTAGCATGAAGATACACAAGAGGATGTCTTTCAATGATATAATAAATAAAAAAGAATTGGTCCAGAAACAAAATACATAGAAGATATAACAAACATATATAGTTGAACCCTTTATCCATTATACATCTAGAAGTCTAATATAGCTTGCCTTGCATAGATACCCGACTGCCATCACAAAAGCAGTCTTTTTCATGATCAAATCACAATCTGATCACATCACGCGTACAGTATGTGAAGAGTGGCGTGTAACTAAATCACCTATGGAGTGGAGTTATCATCCAAAGTATCACTTTCAAATTTTGCAGATGTGGACAAAAGGCAATGTTTCAGCCAATGGATCTCCGGGTTTAACCTGGAGATCTACTGGAGGTCCACTGCCTGGAACTTTGCTTGTGCTTACTGTGCTTTGTTACAGATATGCTTTTATTGCTTGTGTGGAAACTCCACTCTGTGGGTGATTTAGCGATAATACACTCTCCACAGACGGTACACCTAAGGGTTGAGATTTCATAAAGAATAGACTGTGAAATCAAGATTGCATCAAGAAAAACATGCAAAAATAGCATCTCAGATTCAAAATTTGCACATTTCTTTTTCGGTGGGTTTGAATATATAGTGGTGCAGTGAGGAAAGCAAAGAGAACTTGGACTGATCGCAACCCATTTGCAATCCAGTCAATATTCTCTCTCTGTATTTTTTATCATAGTATGTACTCAATATTTGGTAACAAGATCTGATCAACCTCCTCTTACATTTTTAAACAAACAGCCATTATTACCAACAAGCATGATGCACAAAAAATACCCTTCTAAATTTAATTTTTCATCCAAAAAATAGCTTGCATCATTGTATCGACTTAATCAAGCTCATTCCAATCTGCCCATGTAACCCCAATGAGGGGATACATGGCCAGATAACTGTTTTGAACAAATCAGTGAAACCTGTACAATACTATGATCATTCGTAAACCTTTGTTTCTGAAACAAAACTTCGGGACTCATCTACCCCGCAGTCCATGGGTATTACCTTACTCTTGTTTTCGTTCATCTTAGTCTGAATTATAAATTAACTGAATTCACTTTGTATACAATCTGTCAATACTCTGTCTAAACAGCCCAATTAGAACAACAAATTAGTTCAAAACTAGAGTCAGCAAATCTTTGATGTTGAGATTATCACACATGAACTGAAAACACAAGGTTCAGGAATGGCCTTATGTTCACTCATTGAAACAGGCTCATCAATCTTGTTCCATAGAGGGATCATAAGCTATGTTTAGAATCATACCAAAAAAAAATACATCTGAAAGTGAACAATCGCTGCTTGGTAAAGAGTTTGTTCACATTTAAACCTTTACCTAACATAACGGCCAAAATCGTCCAGCGCTATTCTAAAAAATCGCGACATCAATGCCATAGCTGCGACGGGTGGTGCAATTTCACAAAATTCTAAGTCCATCAAGGGCCATAACTCCAAGAATATTTGGAACAACACATGCATTGAACAGTGGCTAGACATCAATAGGATACACTTACATGGAAAATATAAAGTCATTCCATCAAGTATTTCAAAAGTTATTGAGTTTTGAAACTCGGTCACAGACAGACCGACCGATATTCTAAGTTCATCAAGGGCCATAACACCAAGAAAAATATTTGGAACAACACATGCATTGAACAGTGGCTAGACATGTATAAGATACACTTACATGCCAAATATAAAGTCATTCCATCAAGTATTTCAAAAGTTATTGAGTTTTGAAACTCGTTGGTCACAGACAGACCGACCGACAGACAGACCAACAGTGCCACTTATAGAGCTGCTAGTCGCAGCTAAAAATCACCAATTAATTTTCATTATTTTTTCATTTTTTGTCTCTAAAACATAGGTTATGACTCCTCATCGAGCTCGTTCCAATGAGGGGTCATAACCTATGTTTTTGAGACAAAAATGAAAATAATAGTTATTCAAGAATTTTTTTTTGCAAGTGTTGTCTGCTTTTCATGTTGTGTAAAGGGTTAACAGGTGGGGAAAACACTGTGATAGTTCAAATAAACTTGTACATTAACTAGAACATGTAAAATAGACAATTGCATCATGGGTTCTTAATGTTCAAATACCACCAAAGTTTAAATCCATATTGAGCGATGAGATAAAAAACCAAAAAATTCCATGACTTTTCCGAAATTCGAACTGTAAATAGTCATTATCTATGACTTTTTCAGGGCTTGAAAAAATAAATGTAAAATTCCATCACATTTCCAGATTCCAAGACTTATCAGGACAGTGGATAGTGTTCCAATGTATGACCAACTGCAGTAACATCCTCAGAGAGCCCATTCCTGTTAGGGCACTATGATTAATTAAAAGGCAAATCAAATCTTATATCGGTTCTGCAATTCAATTCAATCTGTTCTTTTCAATTTGGGACATCAAATATTTTTGAATCCTTTAACTAGCCCCATAATCTACACTGTTCTTACCATGGATTCGAGGGGCATTAACAAATCTTAACCTTGAAAAACAGATATGGAGAGGGAAATTGACAAGTGTAAGAGGAACCAAACCATATTTTTTATTTCTCTTCAGGTCTACATTCCAACTTTTACATCTCCAAGGAAATAATGACCGTAATTCTGGTAATTATTTCCAGGGAGATGCAAAAATTGGAATGTAGGCCTACAGTGAAATTTCCTCCAACAAAACATCAATTACTAACAGACAGGTCTGTGATTTCAGTCTGATTTGATTAGAAATTTGGTACAATTTTTAATATCTTGCTCAATTTGAGTCAAGAAGATTCCAATGTCCTAATTCAAACTTGATGTGGCCTGTCCCAACCTGGGAGCAAGAATAAGCCCCACGACACACTCTCTGATAGTGTGCAACAATAATACCAAGTAACATTAATATCTATATAGAGACCTTGAAAAGTTCAGAGCCAGACTCGACCTGTTATAGTTGGATTTGGATGTGGGGGTATGTGAACTTGAACCAAGTCTGTGACCTTGACCTTGTAGACAAGCATTCCAACTTTATTCGCGGCACACCCTCTGGTGGTGTGCAACTTTAATACCAAGTATCATTAATATCTTTCAAGGCCATCAAAAGTTCTGAGCAAGACACGACTTGCACAGACAGATAGAGACGGACGGACAGACAAAGTGATTCCAATATGCATGCCTAAACTTCATTCGCAGGGGGTATAAGAAGTCACAAAACATTATTGTTGTAGTTGCAGTCAATTTGACCAATTAACCCTTACCTAACACAATGACTTTCAAATATAATTCTTGAATAACCTAATTTTTTAATTTATTTGCGCCAAAAACATAGCTTATGACCCCTCAATGAAACAAGTTCAATGAGATCATTCTAATGAGGGGTCATAAGCTATGTTTTTGAGACAAACAATGAAAAAGAATAATGTAAACTGAATGGTGATTTTTGTGTATAGCACTGGCCATTTCTGGCCATTACATTGGGTAAAGGGTTACCTCAGAATTCTGTTGTGGATTCCTGAACTTCCCTTGACAAGGTTGATTATATACTGTCATGCCATAACCTGTTGGACAGAAATATACAACAGATTTCTTTTATACCATTAGAATATATGACAACTCTAAAACATTTGATGTGTCTGTTTTCTTCACACAAAATATGATTCAAGTATCAAAGTTACAATAAAAGAAAGGATATAGTTATTTTTTAAAGAAAATAAAGATCTGCATTGTTTAGCATAGGAGTAAAGATAAAATTAGATAAAATATCTTAGATATCAAAAATAAATACAAGGCATACATCACAAAAAAATACAAGAATAAACATATACAAAACATGATGTTGTGTAGGCGCAAAATAACAACTTTCTAGGGTTGCACGGTATATAGATAAACCGATACATACCGGTATTCATACCAGTATCGATTGAATACGGGTGTAATTGCAAAAATATCAGTTTATCGTCATTATTTGTTTACCCACAGTTCAATTTTCAAGATGTCCTGAGTTTTTTAACCGTAGTCCCGAACGAATAATATTATCCCTGTACCTAACGAATTGGCCACATCCTCCCGAGTAATACACAAATTGTACAGTTGAACAAATATTATTTTTCAAAAAAATTCAACAAAACCATATCATGTGATCCCTCATTGGAATGAGCTCGATGAGCTCGTTCCAATGAGGGGTCACTTGATATGATTTTGTTGAATATTTTTTGAAAAAAATCGATAAACCAATATTTAAAAAAATAAATTTTGATATTGTCTGCGGTGGGTAAAGACTCATTCAAACTGTATCATCAAGACATGCTGATTTGTTTTGATTGTGAATGATCAAGTCCCGATTATGGTACAGTGTGTCCAGATATCTGAACAGTCTTTCGATATACCGGTATACCCTTGTATTTTTTTGAACACTAATACTGATATTCAGTTTCGAATACCGTGCAGCCCTCCAACTTTCTCATTTACAAAGAAAAAAACTCTGAATTCAATCATTTGTAATATTTAACTATTATCATTATTTATTAAAGTTTAACGACACTTTAACAGCCAGGGTCATATCGTGTCAATGACAGTTTTACAGTTGGAGGACGCCGGAGTACCCGGAGAGAATCACCGATTGATGATGAGCAGCTGCCAGCTCCCCCAACTCACACACTGCAGCACAGGCAGGGTTAGATTGGTTGAAGACATGTGCACCATCGATATGTACGGCATCATCGTGCCCCCAAGTGGACAATTGGGGTTAAGTGCCTTGCCCAAGAACACAACGTGGGAATGCGAATCGATTGATCAGGCGGTCACCCCATCCAAGGACTAACCGGCTCAATGTTGCTTAACTTCATGATCTGACAAGAACCAGCTACTGCAATGCCACAGCACCCCCTTACATTCAACTGGTAGAGTGCTAAATTATAATTTTAATGGTTTTTTTTGTAACACAACCAATTGTTTTCAAAGATACCATGTTACCAGTAAGGGGAGACTTAACTCGTCAAGATTTTGTTCATAATCATTTTGTGACAATTTATTGGAGAGTGCCTGTTGGCACTCTCCAATAAATTGGAACAAAATAATTTTACATAAACAATTTTTTTTTCCACCCCAGTGAACAAGCTAATGCACACAGTATAAAGGCACTCAAGTGGCTTACAGCACTTTTCAATTGAGCCAGGACAGTGGCTTTCAGCACTCACTCAGTTAACAAACCATCTTGTGTCAATATTACCTTCAAACATCACTGTTTTCTTATCCAGGGTTTGTGTACGAGAACAAGTACACAGTTCAAGTAGTTTCCTAGCAATATTTTTTAAGGGTTTTTAAGGACCTAGAGATGAGAAATTCAAGGATTTTCAAGAGTGTTCTGAGAACTACACGTTATATGTATGTTAGCTGAGGAAGAATATATTCAATAATGCCAATTTTAACCATGTACCCAATTTTTTTTTTTTTTTTTTTTATTAGTATTTAACGACACATTAACAGCCAGAGTCATATCATGTCGGTGACAGTTTTACGGGTGGAGGAAGCCGGAGAACCACCGAGCAACGACGAGCAGCTGCAGTTCTCCAACATCGTAACTCTAAACTCTGCACCGCAGCACAGGCAGGGTTAGATTGGTTGAAGACATGCGCACCATCGATGTGAAGTATGCCTTAGTACACAGCGTCATCGTGCCCCCATGTAGGCAATAGGGGTTAAGTGCCTTACCCAAGGACACAATGCGGGAGCACGAATCAGTCGCTGAAATGGTCACCCATCCAACTACTAACGGCGCTCGACGTTGCTTAACTTCGGTGATCTGACGAGAACCGGTTACCGCGACGCCACCGCACCCCCACCATGTACCCAATACACATGATGTTAAAATTTGTTATTTAATTATTCCAAATTTTTCAAAAACTTACAACCAAACTATATCATGTGCCCCTCATTGGAATGAGCTCGATGAACTTGTTCCACTGAGGGGTGAAATGGTTTCGTTTAAACTTCTTAAAAAAATAATTTGTTCAACTGTTCATTCATTAGGTAAAGGTTTTAATTTAGACACACTTAGAAAATGCTGGAAAAGGTCATACACAAGCAAACATGGTGTAGCCCCTCCCATGGGCACTTGCATCACAGAATATTCACGGTTCTAACATATTCAGTTTTTATATTTGAAAATAATGTATACAAATTTGGAAAAAGGGTCCTATTACTTTCAAGATTATCCATGAGCAAATCAAGAACTGGCTCTGATGAAAAAACTGTACACAGATAGGCTAGCAGGCAGACAAAGAAAGACTGGTAAACATTTGACTGAACAAGCAATTCCAGAGACATACATTATGGACCAGACATACAAACACAGGCAGACAAGCAAGCAGGCAGAAATATTTGACAATATCCCATACTTGATATACTTGGGGTGACAAAATAGACAAATCACTTATCAGCAGAATTCGTTCTTGGCACACAAACAGGTGTTATTTAAAATGGATAAAAAAAATGCAAAACAATTGTCAAGAAAAAGATGCAAAAAGATTTGATTTCAAAGGCACAGTTTCTATGTATAAATTTTACACAGCATAAATATTATATTAATAAAAATTTACACACATCAGAGATATATTATCATTTTTCTTCAAGAGGCCTCCAAAAATAAATAGCAACACAGCTTGTTTTACAAATAGCAACACAGCTTGTTTTAGCATTTTTTGTGTCAAGATCAGTAGGCCTAAATATTTATTTATTTATTGGGGTTTAACAACACTTACATCAGCATGTCGGACAGTTTTATGGATGGAGAAAGCCTGAGTGCCCACAGAACTACCAATCAACAGTGAGTAACTATCAGACTCTCCAATTTACTAATCCATGCACAAACAGGGTTAGTATCAATTGAATACAGGTATACCCTCGATATGCAGTATGCCTTCTCACACTGCACCACCGTGCACCGACTTTTGTAATGGAGACCAGAGTTGGGAGTTTTTCATGTGTTTCACGAGCATTGTAGGCACAAGTGAAATATAGAAAAAACTCAGAACAAGGGTTGTTGATTACTGTCCCCCATACTCTAACTTAAATATACTCTGTATTTATACCACAATTAAACTTGAATTGAGTGAATTAAGCTTGGATTTTTAACACTTCACCTAACATGAAAAGCAGACGACACTTGCAAACAAAATTATTGAATAAGTAATTTTTTGCTTCAAAAACACAGCTTATGACCCTTTATGCATCAAAAACATAGCTCATGAGCTCGTTCCAATGAGGGGTCATAAGCTATGTTTTCAGGACAAAAAATGAATAAAATAATGAAAATTAAATGGCAAGTTTTGTGAATATTACCAACCAGGTTTGGCCATTACATTAGGTAAAGGGTTAAAAGAAAATATCATCTTCAGTGGTCTGTTTACTTTGTAACATAACACTACAGCATTTCCTTCACGTCAAAAAATCAACCAGATGCATAATGACCAATCAGATGTAATCTTACATGCCATTCCTACATGCAGACTGGAATCCAAGTATAGTTTTCCTAACACATCAATGTCTATATTTTACCTGGTGATGTTGAATACATACAACAATCAAGGAATAATATATTTATCTTATAAAGCTGATGCTACTACTTTTTCAGAGGACAACAAGGAAACCACAAATAAATGAAACCATCTTCTCACATCAATGATATGTATTTTTGTGACCATCTATTCAATCTAATTTCTGATTCTTGCATTAATATTTTACCATTATATTCAGTTAGTTTTGTAGATACTTGCCCAACCTAACCTATTGTTTAACCCTTTACCCATCGAATCGGCCGCATCCGCCCGCGTAATATGCAAATTCAGCAATTGAAAAAATATTATTTTTCTAAAAATTTCAACAAAACCATATCATGTGACCCCTCGTTGGAACGAGCTTGTTGAGCTCGTTCCAACGAGGGGTCACATGATATGGTTTTGTTGAAATTTTTTGAAAAATTTGAAAAAATGATATTTAAAATAATAAATTTTGATATTGTCTGCGTTGGGTAAAGGGTTAACCCTCTGAACACTGATGTCTAAATATCAAAATATCAAGATGCAAATATTTCTCATAATGAAATTAGGAATTTAACCCTTTACCCAACGCAGACGATTTCAAAATTCATTATTTTAAAAATCATTTTTTAAATTTTTTCCAAAAATTTCAACAAAACCATATCATGTGACCCCTCTTTGGAATGAGCTCGACGAGCTCGTTCCAAAGAGGGGTCACATGATATGGTTTTGTTGAAATTTTTCGAAAAATATTTTTTCAGCTGCTGAATTTGCATATTACGTGGGCAGATGCGGGCGATTCGTTGGGGAAAGGGTTAACCAATTCAATCTTATTTGACAGAGTGCACTGAGCTATGTGAAATAGGATTCAATATTAGAACTGAAACGGTTAAGGGGTTTTTTCTTGATCGATTAATCACATGGTTTTAACCTTGATTAACCGATTAATCACTTGTCCAAATAGATATCTGAATAATTGCCATACCGTTGATGATTTACAGCATGAACCCTTTACCCAACATAACAAACAGAACCGATTTGGCCTATATACAAAAATCTCCATTCAGATTTATTATGTTTTCAGTTTTTGTCTCAAAAACATAGCTTATGAAACCTCAGATAGGGGGTCATAAGCTATGTTTTTCAGACAAAAATTGAAAAATTTTAGTAATTTATTAATTAATCGTCTGCTACCCGCAATGGGTAAAGGGTTAAGAATGACCATTTCCAGCAACTTATACAGTATGATGATCATGCAAGTAAACAAGTATGTCAGCAAGTAACTTGCATGCTTTACTCTGTCTCATATAATTGATGTGAGTCAGTGTGACAGTGTTTACCTGTTTTGAAGCAAGTTTGTTCCTTTGTTGACCCATCTAATACAGTAGTTCAAAAGTAACGGTTAATCGAACAATAACTTTTTGGATCGATCAAGATGTTGATTATTGATTAATCGATTAATCGGTTAACCGTTTGAGCTCTATTCAACCTGTTTAATTCCTAGTTGTATTTTGGGAAAAATGTGCTGCTTGAAATTTCATTATTTGACATCAGTGTGCTGAGAGTTACGGAAAAGATATAACACATCTTTTATATTTTGACTACTGAAATACATGTAGCACCACATTACATGAGAGAAAAGAATTTATCACTATAACAGTCCAATAAATGTAAATATGTGAACAAATAAATAAATATCTTTTTCAGGCCTGTCAATTTGAGGCAAGCAATGGCCCACTTGCTTCGAGAATAAGGAAAGTGGTGAATGACTACCTAGAAAATCTTTGATAAACTAAGGGATTCTAAAATCTGTGTTCGCTCGGTAAATTTAATGAAAATATACCAAGTCACTTTTAACCCTTAAAAAACAGGGCAATTTTCCAGACTTTCTACTACAAGAAACCTTATGAGTCCAGTTATTAGCTTTGCAGTGATTTCTAGCCAACTCGTAGCTGCCTCTAGAGGCAGCTACGAGTTGGCTAGAAATCACTGCCAGGGTAATTTGATTATCACTAATAGGAGGACATCTTCTTGATTGTTTGGCATCTGTTCTGAGGCCACTAGGTTTGCCAAGGTCAGAAAAAAGTTCTCTCACGGTTAACAGCTCCCTGTGTAGGGTACAGGGTTTCCCCATTAAATTGAAATCACTGCTATACAGGGTTCATATACCTTGTCGGAAAGAAAATAATTTCACGACTTTCCATGACCTTTTTAATAAATTTCCTTGTCTATTTGTAATACTTGATCGGAAACAGTGAAAAAGGTCAATGCCTTGAAAACTACAACCAGAATATGAGTAATCAATGGCAGGTAAAATGAAAGACTACTTGACTTCTATGTTTTTCAGTTGTCAACAGTCATTTTAAGGCTTTTTGATTATATTATGTTTCAATTTTTGGTACACTTCCGACATTCTATATCCTGTGACTTTACAATTGTTTCTAGGCAAGTTTTGGCTGCCTATAACATCCATTTTACAGTACAGCAGCCGTGGACTGGTCGTAATCCACATGTGGCCACTGATGTCCACATATGCGATTACCAAGTAATAAAATTATCAGCAACAAACTTTTAATTAATGAAGCACAGGGTTGTACCCGGTGCTTCATTAATTAAAATTTTAATGAGTATTCCTATAATTAGTGTTCAGAATCTAATATGATTTCATCCGTGGAAATATTGCTCACTCTAGGAAAGTGACCAGTCCACGGCGGCTGAACTGTAACATACATGTTAACCAACATGTTATGACTTTTTGATTATATTTCATTTTTGCTACACTTCCAAGAGTTTACATCCTATGACCTTTTGCAGTTGTTTCTTGGCAAGGATTGGCTAACTATATAGGCAGCCAAGACTTACATAGAAACAACTGCCAAAACACTTTGAATGTAGCTTGCAAGTTTACCCAAAGACTGCATGCTGGAGCACCTGCTTTGTTGTAGAAAAAAGTGATTCAAGTGTGAATTGGGCTTTGAGGGTTAAACATCAAACAACTTGTGCAATGAAGAATAAAATAGAAATTTTGTACTTCAGAATATTCAGAAATTCCATAACTTTTAACTTGATTTTTCAAGGGCAGATGATGTGGCCTAATTATTGATGTCTTTCACAACTTAGAAATTAAGGACACAAACGGACTGAGAGTCAAGGAAACTGTATTTTTTTGGGCCTCAGAATTGCAAAATTTGTCTCCAGGGAAACCCCAGCTCCCTCCCCTCCAGCAAGAGAAAATGTCCCCCTCTTGTGCTCACTCCCACCTCGCCACTACATGGCTCGGATGATGCTGCGCTTCCTATCCTGTATGCCCCCTAGTAGTTCAGCTATCTGAACATAGCAGATACCCCCCTTCCTAGGGGGTAGCAGCTATGTTCAGATCGCTGAACCAGCCCTCCCCCACCCCCCTAGATATTACTCTTGCCCCCCCCCCCCTAACTTTGATATCCTGGCTATGCGCCTGCCTGTCTTTGATTTTAAAAAAAAAATACCATGACTTTCCAGGTTATTCAGGGTCCTTATGCACCCTGTTATGTATACTATGGGACATTTGCCATCCTGGACCATATTCCAGGAGACACTCTCCAGTGATATTCAACACTACAGTAAGGCAAGTTTTTTTCTTAAGACAACAAGGAAGCAAAAATCATCATCGTTAACAATATTTTGTGGTTATATATTCAGTTAGCTTAAAATGAAAATGTAACACATTTTATATTTTGATTACTAAAATACATGTAGCAGCAAATTATATGTATGATATACAAGTATTTATCACTTAACAGTTCAATAAATTTAAATATATGAACAAATAAATAGATATCTAAGCATAAATATCTGATATGTAATTACACATTTAAATCACTATACTTTGCATATAAAGTCGCCGATATTCTTCGCATATATATTTATTCATTTTTTGACATAAAGCGAGACAAGTTACTACATAAAGTCCTTCGGTGTTAACCCTTTACCTAACGTAACGGCCAAATCCGGCCAGCGCTATTCTCAAAAATCTCCAATTAATTTTCATTATTTTTTCATTTTTTGTCTCTAAAACATAGGTTATGACCCCTCATTGGAACGAGCTCAACGAGCTCGTTCCAATGAGGGGTCATAACCTATGTTTTGGAGACAAAAAATGAAAATAATCGTTATTCAAGAATTTTTTTTTGCAAGTGTTGTCTGCTTTTCATGTTAGGTAAAGGGTTAAAACTGTGATTCAGACAATAACCCCACAATGAGATCAAATTACAAACTAACCCTGATGGATATATTCCCATTTTAGCCCACTTCTCTTGATAAAATTTGTGAAACAAACCCATGCAGTTTAGCTTTTGAAGTACAGAAAATATAACTTGTATTTTGTTTGACGAGATCTCTAGTACTGTGATTTCTATAAGTTGAAAGAGAATTTCAACTGGATCGTGACTGGGTTGCACTCTAGCTAGGTTGCCAAAGAAATTGGGAATGAACCTTTTTCAAGACCAACGATCTACTGATATATTTATTTACTGGGGTTTTAATGACACTTTCAACAGACAGGGTCACCTCCTGTCAGACACTTTTACGGGTGGGGGAAGCTAGAGTACCACTGAGCAATGGCGAGCAACTGTCAAGACTACCCAACATACAAAATCGGCACAGGCAGGCTTACCATTGATTGAAGACAAGTGCACTATCAAAGTGCAGTACGCCTTAGTACACAGCACCACTGTGCCCACACATGGGCAGTTGGGATTAACTGCCTTGCCCAAGGATACAATGCAGTTACCTCTGGCAGGGACCAATCCATGAACCTTTTGGTTTGAAGTCCAATGCCATAACCACTGAGCCACTGTGTTTCAGAGGATCTTCTGAGGCACCAAAATGCATCAACTCTGAGCAAGCCACAGCACAATTCTAGGGACCTGTGAATCTCAATCTAAATCTAACACAATGTCTCAGGACAAATTGGGGGATTCTAGTCCACTTTTTGGGACAGCCAAGCCAGAAAATAAGCAGACTGTCATCTGTAAAATGAGGTTCACAGAGGGTGAATTTAGTGATGCTACCCTGCTGTTATTCACCCTCTGTGTTCCTCAATCTGAATCAGGATGTCAAAATTAAACAGAAATAGATACCCAGTGGATAAATTGGCCCACCATATGGGATAGCATCATCAAATTCACCCTCTGGGGACCTCATTCTACAAATAACAGATTGTTTATTGCCAGGCTTGCCAGGAAGCGACCGCTTTAGATGATCACAGTGCTTTAATATTAGTGAGGAACAATCTTTGTCAACAGTGGGAAAGAGTAAACCCTTCAACAAATATAATGGACCAAACCAACTACATTACGTGTACACTCCATATAAAAAAATTATTCCAATGTCGACTGAGTGCGTTATGTATGATTATATAACAGCAGGTATTTACTCATTAATCAGTGTTGATTGGGAAAACACCTCGCAATTTACATAATAAGTTTTCTTCACTAAATCCCTTTTCTGTGCCTGAAATATTTTTGGAGAGAATTTTCTGGATCAAAAGAATCCTTTAAATGTGAAAATCGGGCCAATAATTCACGTTTTGTGTTCTAATAAATCTTTAGAAAAATGTGAATTTTGACGATCCCGTGAAGCAGTGTGGCTCTTCCATCTATTGGATTTACATGATATAAAATAGTCTGAACTCGCTTAATCGAGGTCATTGTTGTTGAAAAAAACATTCTGATTCTCAACCGAAATGGACGGTACAGATAACTACAGCCGCTATGGAACCCCAGACACGGGGGAGATTATCTTCAAAACACGGATCAGATCCAATTTGGGTAAACCCGATCCGTGCTTCTCTCATCTTTCTCCTGGAGCTACTTCAAAACACGGTATCATAATTCAACTCGGGACCATTCCGATCGATGAAGCGTGTCCCCACGGGAATGAAATGACGCCACCCAGGAATACATTACTTGAGTTTATGGTCATGAGAACAACGTCGCGACATCTTATTCAACCCGGGGAATCAGTCATATCGGCGGTAGCTGATATTGGTGATAAAACGAGTTTTGGCTCCCATTCTTTTTTTTGGAGGGGGAGGGGGGCTGATTTTGAAAAGATTAGGGCCAAAACGCATGCTCTAATCAATTCGGCGAAACTCAAACCGTTCTCACCCTAACTCGGTGGTAGTGTTGTGGCATCATACTTTGATGTGGATAATGAAACAGTCCACCCGGCAATAATATTAGCAACAAATAATAAAAAATAAATAAAGCTTGATGAGACGCGTGTTCATAGCTAATATTATTGGACTACTTGATCAAGACATTGTGTTAAGCACTAAATATCCAAAGTTTCAACTAATGAAGTCTCTTATTTGTAGCTAATATCATTGGACTCGAGACCGCACAAGCACTAAATTTCAGGAGATTTTAAAAATGTTTCCTGTGAATATTTTTATATTTGGGGGGATGTGATATGATGAAACATAGCAAGTGTTTCGTTTCTTTTAACATTTTCTTGGGGATTAACAACAAACAAAGGATTTAATTTAACACGCCACTGAACAGAAGTAACTAATTGAGCATAATTGTATACTGGTATGTCATATGTTCAACACCTTTTCTAAGGCTAATTTACTTATTAATCTGTCAAAGGGCCGAAGCATTTGAAGCATCTATTGAAAAGAAACCCATGCTGGCTGGGAGAATTATTATTACCAAAACACCAACATACAGACGACAGCGTCTGGCCATAATGTTATCAGTCTACCCAGTTTCCAGCCACGAAAATAAACATACTATTTCCAAGAAAAAACATACCAAATGCTAGGAAGATAAATCCGGTGATCCAATAGTCTCCACCCGCCTACAGGACTAGGTGGCACTTGCAAGATAAATTCTTTAATAACAACTAAAAATTTGAATTCTTTTTGTCTCAAAACAGAGCTTGGGACCCCTCAATGGAAAGACTCAAAATCCACTAGCTCGTTCCAATGGAGGGTCATAAGCTATGTTTTTGAAAAAAAAACTTAAACATAATAAAATTTGAATGTAGATTTTTGTATAGCCTGAGTGCTGGCCAAATTCGGCCATTGGCGTTGTGAATTTCCATATTTTGTTTCAGTCACATAGTTTATGGCCCCTCATTGGAATGCTCCCCTCCCCCGTTAATGAGGGCCACAAGCTGTAAAAAATGGAAAATATATAAAATTTTATGGGAGAATTTTTCCAGGCGCGGCGGATCAGATTTAAAAGTGGAGAGATTATACTGTCGATCGTGGACAAGATCATGTTCGATGGCGATAAACTTACCTTTAATTATACAGGGGGGAATCCAAATGACATATCGGCAAAACATTTTATTTTAATATGGAAACAAGTTAAATATCTCGAAAAATATTGGGCGAATTGTTTAAAAGCGGACATTATTCCGGGGTACAATGATCTGGAAAAGACAGATATAATATTTTTATGTCATTATTTTATGAAATGCAGGTTTTAGAAATTCACTGACTGCAGACTAATATTGCTAATCAGGTTCAGACTCTGGAAGAAATTTCTCGTCGAGCACTAATTGATTATGTAATGCTTCTCTCCTAACCGCACTTGGGTACCCCACTTTTCTACACAAAAAGTGGGGTACGCGAAGTGCGGTTTTATATGGAGTGTACTCGTAATGTAGAGCTATTCACTAAAATCACAATTTAAGGTCACACAAAGTAGACTGTTTCTAAGACCACTTTTTCTGGAAATGCTTATTGACAGGCATTTTTTATTTTATTTACTATTGCTGTCATTATTATTTATTTACTGTCAGAGGTTCAAATACTTGGTTTGTATTCTGTTTTAGGACTCATAATCTACAGAATAACAAGGGCATATGAGTATCTGATCCATTTTATTAACTGGTTGAGGCAGGTTGAGGGTTGGATTATTTTCGAGAAATGTTTTTGCATGTGTCGTCTGCATCTCCTGTTAGGGAAAGAGTTAAGATGAAAAGCCATTACCTTTTTGATGGCCCATACTCATGACACAGGCCTACTTGATATATTTCATACCCACTGCAACAAGAAAGTGCAATCCAAAGCATGGGCCAATATCCTAAACTCACAAAAAATTTTCTAAACTGAAAGAGTGAAAAAGGGCCATAACTCTGGAAAAAATGTGTGGCAGAAACTCACCCAACATAGGTATTGTTCTTCCATGATGCTCTATCACAACACCAAATATCATTCAAATCGGAGTAGCAGTGGCTGAGATACAGGAGGAAAATGTTTGTACGGACAAACGAATGGACAAACAGATGGACGGAGGTCTCCGCTCGATACTCCTTTGACTTTTCAAGTTGGGGGCATAATAAATTACAATCTGCTCAATAAATTTAATATTTTCTGTAACAAAAGTCTATTACAACTTAAGAAAATTTTAAAAATCCAGAGTTATTTAAAAAATGTTAACATCCTGGTCAAATAAAAACCTTTAAATTTTTACGTTACTCAAATTCACAATACAATATGTTCACAAGCATTTTTTGTCAAGTGATGTGAAGTTTTTTGGATATCATTCTTCAGTTTTGGGCAATAAAAACTGATTTTCCATGACAATGCATTTCTGCATAGCCAATCATTTCTATGCCTGATTAAAGAGTTAGCTCTCTGCACTCTGATGTCAAAATGGCAAAGTTTTCAGCAGCACCAGATATTTCCCATAATGCAGTTTGATATTTAACCAAATATACCTTGTTTGAGCACTGTCAAACAAGATATAATTGGTTAAATCCATAGTTAAATAATAGAAAAACAGTGATTAGAGAAAATTCTGTTGCACCACCAGAGTGTTGGGGATTAATCCTTGGATATGCATATATTTTTTCACTCGAACAACTGGAGTTACAAAACTTGAGATAAGTTTTATTTTTCTGGAACATATTCAAAAAGTGGATACCAGAAAAATTTAAATGCAACCTGAATTCCCTCTGTTGTCACCTTCTGGAAAATGTCAACAGGAGCCTGAATCTGTGCCATAATAGGTAAATCTCGACTGATGCACTTCATGCTACTCAATTTGACCTGGGGATTCAATGTACCAAGGCCTCCTAACAAGGTTCCAGTATAATTCACCTCATCTTTCTCTTCCAATGCAGTAAGAATCTCCTTAAATCCATGTCCTGCATTCAAACCAATCATCAAATGTCCAGTTTTAACAGTAACTTTAAACTCATATGTGTTATAATTACGAAGATGACAGGTTTTCCCGACTGATGCGAGTGTTGTACAAAAATGATACTCATCAGAATGCATTGTTTTGTTGTCACATGCAGGGTAGTACTCTCCTCCAAGGCATCGAATATGTTCAGCTATGAATTCTGGGAAGGCTCTGAGTGCATTTTCTGCAGAATTGTCTACCTTTGCCAGTGTCACAGACTGGACCGTACCATTCCATTCAATCTTTGAACCCTCCAAGGGAGCACACTGAACCTGAAATCCTACACTATTTTTATATTCAGGTACAAGTCCACATGTCTTAGCATAATCCCACCATGATAAAGTATAGACATCATTTGAACTTAAGTATGGGACTCTCAAGAATAAAAGTGGGAACAGCGAAAGTACCCCAAATGCAACCATAATGATCTTCTTAGCTTTACCAAGTCTAGTATCAACAGATGAACCAAACAATTCCTTTGTTTGAGATAATATTATTGGAACAGCCAGAAGCATCATTGTGAGCAAAACTTTACCAACCATTGCAGTTTGGAAAATTCTAAAAATCAGATAGAAGAGAAATCCAATGAAAATAAAGAGTGAGAGGGGAACAAGGAGTGGGAGAAGAGCGTATCCAGCAGCAGCACGAAGTAAGCCAGTCCACGAAGAAAATGAAAACATAGTGGTCATCAAGTTAAACCACAAGTAACATACAAGATGGGGAATTAAAATTTTATAAGAACCTTTGAAGGAATCTTTCATTGCCATCACTACAAAGAAGATTGGAATAACAAAGTAAGACAATGAAGGAATTCCAAGATTTAACTGAAATCCACTTCCAACATCAACTGACAAGATGGCACCAGTTAGAAACTCTAAAACAGGTTTTACAACTGGTATGTTGGGGAAATTTCCAAAGAATGTAGGTAATGCTGCAAGAACATTACAAGTCAATGCTACCATGGTGATAAGATCATGTTCATCACTCAGTCCAATAAAGCAGAATGCAGTGAAAATGAGGCAAATTAAACAACACTCTGAGCAAGGTATAAAAGCTTTGTCTGCTAATGCAAAAGCAATGACAGCAAAGGGAAGTGTTCCAAAAAATGCAAAATATGGTGTAAGAGAATTCCAAGTATATTGGGATTTTGTATCGTTAACGCTGACACCTACATCATATTTCTGTAGCATTTCTGCCATGTTTGACACATCATTCAACTTTTTCCGCTTATAAAACATTTGCAATGTAGAAAATACAAGAACAAGGAATAAAATGTAAAACATAAACAGCGGCACAATAAACAACAACATAGAGGCTGTAATAAAGCTGTATGCAAATAAAACAGCCATTATGTAAATCTGGTTGGTAGGTATGAGTGATACAACCCATGAAGATCCCTTCGTGGCAGCAAATTCTAAGATCATATCTATTACAGCAGTGAAGGTCTGTCTAGGATATTTCACCAACTGAAATAAAAATAAGAAAAAGTTTGGAAAATGTTGTAGATAACGAGGTTTGATTCTCAATCTGTTAAAAACTGTGGAACCCTGTTAACTGAACAGCCACTTTGCCAATGCAAATTTTTCAATTAATAGTAGTATTTAATTAATAGGGATTGTGTCAGTTTCCTGTATTCTGGAGATAAACTTAGAATTTATTCTATTATATCTTGTTTGACAGAGCTCCATGAGCTCTGTCAAACAAGATATAATAGATTAAATGCCAGTATTGGATGTACTGAGGCCAATTAAGCTGTAAGCTTACTGTCCAGCCTTTTGATTTTGAGGTGTGTCACCGCGCTTGCGTGCCATCGTGCACGCAATTTTGAAAAGCTCTGTGCCACTAATGCCGCACCTTGGCAAAAAGCAGCATGCTATATGATCGCCTGTTGAGTGTTCGAATTACATTAACACAAGTGGGGTTAATGCTCATCAAGCATCAATAGCATGAGCGCATGGCCTTATGCAGTAATATACAACTACATGGTACAGTCGTGGTGTAGTTTTCACTTTCAAAAGAAGTCCGGAAACTATGTCACAACTTCAAACAAGCCGACACATCAACAGTCGATGCCACAGAGCTTCCCAATTTAAACATGACGAAATTGGGTTCATTCAATATTATTCTAGTTACTGTTCCTGGTTCCGTTTTTTCCTTATTCAAACTGTGTCTTCTGCTTTTGGTTCTTTGCATGTATTTCAGTTTAGTTTACCGATTTTTTTTTTAAAAAGAATGTTCGAAATAATGAACATGTATTGTGAGTATGTGATCTTTATTTTATTGTTATGACCCAATAAATGTGACTTAACATCACAATGAAAATGGGGATATTTTTTTAATAGAATACAGCGTGTGTATGATAAACGGTGTCACTATCATACACATGCTGTATTCTATTAAAACATCACCATTTTCATAACTTTTGCTTTTGTCAGATTACAGTATTAATGTAACATAACTAAATAAAAATGAAAGTGTCAATGACACTGCAGCTCAATTTTGAATATGACAGGAATTAGTATTTGCTGTGACCAGGTCAACAATAATGAATATGACAGGAATTAGTATTTGTTGTGATCAAGTCAACAATAATGAATAAGAGAAAAAGGAGTTTTGTTGTGACCACGTCAACCATAGTAAATCAATTATAAGGTGACTGCAATGGTCTAAAAAATCGGTCATAAGTCTTATATGAGATGCATCCCATGTCAGTAAACATTGACACAAAAATTTATTCAAATCAGAGCTTTCATATAGAAGTTCTGAGCAAAAAACTGATTGCATAAAATTTTGTACAAAATGGCTGCTGGTGGACATCTTTAATTTCGGACCAGACCCCAAAGCACTCATTCTCGTCTCATGGTGATAACAAAAGTAACTAAGAAATTTTGGAAAGATCGGTTCATAAATACAGCCTCCAGCCCGAGCCGTGTTGACGGCGCGAGCCGTATTGACATGTGCACTAATTGCATATAAGTAGCACCGAATAAATCAAAGTTTCTCTAATTCCCATAATATATGTAACAGAAAAAAAAATGTTATATACGTAATGTATTCCATGTTACTAAATATTTGTACAAAAATTTTTCCATATCAGATCTTTCGTATAGAAGTTCTGTACAAAAAACTGATTGCACCTAATTTCTCGTCCCATGGTAATAACAAAGATATCCAAGAAGTTTCGTAAAGATCAGTTCATAAATACGGCCTCTAGCCCAAGCCATATTGGCATTTGCAGTTACAGTGCTGAAAGTAACACTAAATAGATCAAAGTTAGTCTAATTGGCATAATTTATGCACGAGAAAACAACCTGTATTATCTGTGATGTATCCCATGGTACTAAACATTCACACAAAAAATTATTCAAAACAGTGCTTTCATATGGAAGTCCTGCGCAAAAATCTGATTGCACCTAATTTTGTACAAAATGGCTGCCATCGGCCATCTTGAATTTCGGACCGCACCCAAAAACACTCGTTCTTGTCCCACGGTGATACCAAAGGTACCCAAGAAGTTTCGTAAAGATCGGTTTATAAATACGGCCTCTAGCCCGAGCCGTATTGGCATTTGCACTTACAGTGCTGAAATTAACACTAAATACATCAAAGTTAGTCTAATTTGCATAATTTATGTACGAGAAAAAAACCTGTATTATATGTGATGTATCCCATGGTACTAAACATTCATACAAAAATTATTCAAATCAGCGCTTTCATATGGAAGTTCTGCACAAAAATCTGATTTCACCTAAGTCTGTACAAAATGGCCACCAGCGGCCAACTTGAATTTGGATCGGACCCAAAAACAGCCGTTCTCGTCCCACGGTCATAACAAAGGTACCCAAGAGGTTTCGTAAAGATCGGTTCATAAATACGGACTCTAGCCCGAGTCGTATTGAATTGTTGATGGACAGACGGACGACTGGCCATGGCATAAGCTCAAATTTGGCTTTGCCAAAGTTGAGCTAAAAAATCAGTTATTTAAGATTTTGTTTGCAAGTGTCATCTGCTTTTCATGTTAGGTAAATGGTTAAGGGAGAATATGTGACAATGAGAACACAACAAAGTTTAGATGAACTTGATTCATTTTTTTACTGTATATTTCTTTTTTACTGAATAGGCTTAGCAACTGATCCCCAAGAATCCCCAAGAATTATCAAAGGGAAGTTAGGCTGAAGCCAATACAGACAGGTTTTTGTGGAGAGTAATGTCATACAAACTCTTGCAGATTTTGTCCCAAGTTAAGGAGTTTGAAGTGTTATTAACTATATGTTCACAACACATAGAAAAAAGAGAACTTAAACCAAGGTTTTTCCTCACACTGAACCAAACCGAATCTGAAAAATGAAAACCTCTCAGCTCTAGTAGATAACAAGGTAAGATTCTCAATATGTTAACTCTTAGAAGCCGGGAAATCCGAATGAATTGATTGAACATGACATACCGCGAAAAATTACAGTAAGCAGGTGCTTCTAGTCAAATGTTGTCTGCCTATCCAGGCAGACAACACTTGACTTGAAGCACGTGCTCTCAGTTTAATTCTCCCCCAGCTCAAAGATAGCCAAACCATTACAGCCAGATTACCTGCTGTATTACATCACAGGCAAGAAAACTCAACTCCCGGCTTCTAAGGGTTAAGTATTTTCATGAATTTTGTATTAACTCTTTACATAACGAAGCGGCCACATCCGTCCTCATTATTTACACATTGGGAAGTTGAAGAAAAAACTTTTTTCAAAAGATTTCAAGAAAACCATACCATGTGTGGAATGAGCTTGAGAGATTCACTTTCATTTTAAAAGGAATGTGCAGTATTCGTAGTGAAAAACAAAATTTTCATCTCCGTTTTCCTCACACCTGCCATATTTTTCCACTATAACCCAATGGCCCAGATTTAGCTGGTTCTAACTCTAAAATATTGAGGGGCAAACACAAATTTTGCCCCCTCCCCCAATCCCCCAAATTTGCATGCAAAACCGAAAATTAGAAGTCCTATCTGGCCCTCCATACATTTTACTCTCCGCATATGCGCAGACGCCAGGTCGTGATCAGAACTGGCGCAAACATCATTTCTTTGTTCAGCCTTCAGTCAGATAACAACAAACTGACTTCTGTGCTTCTAAATCTGTTTTAATGATGCCAGATACAAATCAATTGTTAATTTGGTGGATCCAAGGATACAACTGGATGAAGGATGGACGAAACGGTGGTTTGAAATGTTCAGGGCTGTAACTTTATAATATTTATAAAAATTATTTCATGTTCCCTAATTTCGGGACATGGGCCTGACATCATTATTGCTAATGATTTTTCCACTGCTTGTTAAGTGTTCCTTCCCTGTTCTTCCTTGAAGCCCCCCAGTTAAACTCCCAAGCTTTTTGGCTTGTTTTATTGAAATTTTATTATAAAATTTCTTGGGAGTTTAACAGAATGTTTAGGCATTTTGGTCATGCATCATACATCCGAT
Source organism: Pictodentalium vernedei (assembly GCA_031216915.1). Classification (NCBI taxonomy): domain Eukaryota; kingdom Metazoa; phylum Mollusca; class Scaphopoda; order Dentaliida; family Dentaliidae; genus Pictodentalium; species Pictodentalium vernedei. Next base: position 100,121,204 of record CM062288.1, read on the forward strand.
GTATCGTTTTTTCTTCTGATGAAGATCTTGCTTTACATCGGATAGTTCAAAATCTGTTACACACTTCGGGCCGTGTTGCCTGGGGTCTTGTTTCCGGTTTTCATTCTGACGCTGTTTACATTGACAATGCTCTATTTATATATGTAGTTTCCTATTTATTATTATGGTAGGACTGTTGTAAGATACATTAAATATTCCGGTAGTGTAGCAATTAATTTTTTGGATAGTAAAATAATTTTTGTCCACACTTAGGCTCTATCAGGTTACATTTGGGCACATCATTCCCTTTGGGAACTTCGGCTCTTGTCAAAATTTTTTGAAATTTTTTTTTGTGTAAATTATTTTTCAACTTATATTTTGAATGTTATTTATTATGTATCTTTTTCATATATTTATTGTGGAGTTGGTGGGAGTACGATCAACTTTATTTTGCTTCATTATGAAAGCATATCGCTCAAATGCAAGGTGATGAAGCCTTTCCTCTAAATTACATGTTGGTTGCCTTGCTTGTAGTCGATGTACTCCCACTAATTCTTGCTCAACATGTGTCGCATGGGATGACAAATGTCGGAGACGGGTGTCACGGTAGGTTGTTAGAGGCGAGAGGCCCCTGCTAGTCCTCTCATGGTGAGAGGCGACTGCCGGTCCTCTCACCAAAAAGTTGCTCTAGTTTTTTAGTTTCTATTTACAGAGGAACTAGAACATGGTGATGTTTACATGACGCCGTCTGAGAGTGTGCTTCTTTCGTCGCATTTAGATAGTCAATCAGAGCTAGTGGCTAAAGTGATCATGAATATTAGACAGGGCAATAAACCACAGCATGGTTTCAGCTCCCTGTCGCCAGCTAGCTCAACCGATGAAGCCATTAGACCATCCGTGGGTACCGTGATACCAGGTGTGTCCATTGCAGTTGACCAGAGTAAAAAGGGTAGAGCAAGCACTATAGAATAAAAACAGGCTCACCCTGCAACGGTGGAAAGGAAGAAGCCGGCAAGTTCAGCGGGAAGCTCGGCGAGGTCTGGAGGACCGCGAGCGAGAGAGTCCCCTCTCTTTCACAACAACATCTGGGGCCAGATGTTGTGGTTCGGAACTTGCGTCAATAGGAGCATATGTCCCCGCCTTCCGTCCGGGACGCTCCGTTCAGTACACAACTGAGGTCGGCTACAGTTACGGCTTCTTCTTCAGCGTCTACCAAGCACTCAAGACCGCACCTCGGCTACGTGACTTCTGATATCCAGCCTGCATCGCCGGGAAAGGTCCACTCTTCGTCAAGAAGTCACACCATCCAATAGCCAAGGAGACGAGGCCTCATTCATCGGAACGTCCGCAGAAAAGAGCCATCTCAGACACACTGTCTCAGGAGCAGCCGGCAGCCAAGCAACAATTAACCGCTGCTCCTCAGGCCTCCGTAACGGACTTGCTGTCGCAGATTGTGCAGCTCATCGCAGCATCCCAGCAAGTGCAGAAGATGGCAGTCTCAGAACCTGAGCTGTCGGATGGTGCTGGGTCGGTCCAGTCATCTGCGCGTTCAGATGCCGATGAATGTGAGTCTAATCTGATTCAGTTGGATGGTGAAAGGGATTTGGAGGAATTACCGTTCCCTTTCGGAACAACACAGGGTGGCGATGGATCTAATGCATCAATACTTCCCTGAGTTCATTCCTGAGAATCAGAATGCTGCGACCGCTCGAATGTAGCACTATCCAGTAGCTAAGGAGATGAGGCCCCATTTATCGGGATGTCGGAGAAAAGAGCCGTCTCGGACACACCATCCTGGAAGCAGCTGGCGGTCAGGAACTGAAGCCCGCTGCTCCTCAGGCCTCCATAATGGGCTTGCTGTCTACATCGACTCGGATAGGGGGCGTAGGTCTGATCAAGACTACCGGTCAGACACTCCTAAGCCGGTGGCTCGAGGCTCTTCGCAAGGGGCACGTAGTTTCTCCTTCCGTAGGCCTTGCAGGTACTACAGGTGAGGGTTAGGACTTCTATTGCTTAGCAGTTGGCAGATGGTTATCAAGATTCGCATCAAACTGGATAACTATTACGGAAGACCAGTAGGCGAGAAGAGTGGTCTTGGACGGCCTAAGGCTATCTTTCCGAGAGAAATCACCACTAACTTGATGTCCGTGCTGGGCAAAGCTTCCGACAAATCCTTGCATAAGAGTCTCTCCAATCGGAGGTAAAGGTTCTCTTGACAATGAAAGTAATAGAGGTCGTCGAGAATCAAGATTCTCTAGGATTCTAGTCACCTGTTACTCGTACCGAAGCCAGAGAGCTCGTTCCGACAGATAATAGACTAGAGCTAGAGAACAAGTTTATCATAGCTCTAAAAGTTTATTTATGGTAATCATTCAGTCAGTAAAAGCGAGCGTTCGAGTGATCGACTATGCGGCAAGCATAGATCTAAGGATCTGTTCTTTCATGTCCTGGTATATCCGGCATTCAGAAAGTACCTACGGTTCGTCGTCCAAGGGAGAGTATTTCAGTCCGAGTGATCTGCTTCGGTCTGAATCTAGCGCCCTGGGCATTCACTCGAATAATGAACTCGGTAATGTCTCACAACAATCTGGTTCGTCTGCCGTTACCCAGAGCAAAATTAGTCAGTTGTTATGCTCGCTTTTGTCTACACTCAGATGCATTAACAGCAAGGGATTTTATGCGACTGATGGGGTTGTGCGGAGCAGCTGCGGATCTTATTCTGATGGGTCGATTCTTTACCCAGAGCTGGAGTGTGAAGACGCATTTGCTCAAGACCAGTATTGTTTTAATGGATCTAGTAAACAAAAGGTCCAGATTTGGGCAGATATATTCAGTGGTTAACTCAAAGAGTTCCGCTGCAACTGCCAGATCTGCCTTTCACGATTATGACAGATGTGAGTCACAAGTTTTGGGCACGACCCTGAGTCCGACAGACTTGAAATGCAGGGGCCTTGGGACCCTCGGTATTATTTATTTATGTTTAAGGTCACATATTTATGCACAATGGCTAATCATGACCGTGACAGTTTTATGGGTGGAGGAAGTCGGAGTACCCGGAGAGATCCACCGAGCAACGACGAGCAGCTGCCAGCTCCCCAACATCGTAACTCCGCACTGCAGCACAGGCAGGGTTAGATTGGTTGAAGAAAGGCGTACCATCGACGTGCAGTACGCCTTAGTACACGGCGTCATCATGCCCCCACATGGGCAATGGGGGTGAAGTGTCTTGCCCAAGGACACAACGCAGTTGCTGCAGGTGGGGTTCGAACCGAGGACCTCTCGGCTTGCAGCCTGCACCTCTACCTACTGAGCCACCGCGCCCCCTGGGACCCTCGGTATTTTGTCATGTATCATCATGTTTATCTCTCTATATGTCATATACCGGGTCGTCTGAACGTACTGGCAGACTCGCTCCTCGCAAAGGTCGCCTGTTGCATTTGCATTGGACTCTCACAACAAGCAAGTATTTGGACAGTTTTGCTACCAGTGGGATCGCACCATGATAGTTCAGTTTGCGACGCACCGGAACAATTAGTTACCGTCATTTGTGTCACCATGCCCAGACCATTGAGCGCATGCAGTTGACGCTCTGCAGAATTCATGGGGATGAATGATAGGATAAGCGTATCCTCCAATTCATTTGATTCAGTAGATTACGTGTAAGTTTAAACAGTCTTGTTGTGAATCCTACTAGTAGCACCTCTGTCGACACAGAACCTTGGATCAGTATTCTCAAGTGTCTGTCATGGGATGCTCCCCAGAAGCTTCCTCCAAGAGAGGGCCTTCTTTTTCAAGGGAATTTTGTTCTTCATGTCCTTCTCCGCCCATAGTGGCATAATGCAGTCGGTTTGACGTGAGGGAACCATCGCGGTTCCTATATTTTTTGATGAATGGTGCGGGAACGATTAAGTAATGCGGGTGAGGAGATTTCAATATGACTTGAATTTCACCCCACCCCCCGCCCCCCACACACACACACAACACTGCCTATGTGTTTAGTGGCAAATACCGGGCAAGACGTAGTTTTCTTCCTGCAAGCCTTGTATAATTTAATACATATATACTATGCATTTAGGTCGTGTTCTATGGCGCTTTTTAGTTGGATTAGTTTTCTGTCATTATTTGTTGATTTGTTAATATACGAGCACTTATTAAGAAATCATCATAATTAAATTGCTACTCTTTGAGTACCTTGGAGGCTGCATAACCAGTTAACTGTATTCAAATGATTACATGTTGGATTTTAATGCTCTCACGCAATATATTATTAGGTTAATGCTTTATTGTATTTTGTGGACCTTGAAATAATAATTTACTTCGGGGGTGGTCCGTGTCGTAGCCTGTTAATCATACCTCCTTCCATTTCTGGATCCAGATTTCTACGATGTCAGTACTCAATCGCATATTCTCACATATTTACGGTCGTAGATATCGGATAGTACATGTTGGAGAGTGTTGTTACTGGATTTTATTTTACAGAGGCCGCCTGTGGGTTACCTAGGAAGTGTGTTTTCTCTCCAGGGATCGTACAGTGTGGCTCGATTGGACATGTGTATGTTATATTTTATATCACCGGTTTTCGTCTATCTGTGTATGACGTCTGCAGTGTATGTTATATAGCAGGCAATATTAATTACCAGGATCGTCGCTATAGCCTTAACTTCTGAAGTGGCGTCAAGCACCATTTATTAATCATGAATTAATACCTGAGTGCCTGTCCGACGATTATTTATACTATTTTTTGGTACCGCTCTTATTGATTCCAGAGTTCTCCCCTCTTTCTTTTGAAGATTCCTTCAAAAGAAAGGGTGGGGGAGTGATTTTTACCTCTTCTCTGGCTTAATGGGTATGTAACTATAAAGGAAGCTGTTTTATCCATAATTATATCCTGCATACAGCTGAAGTGTTATTATATGGCATATGTTTGTGGGGGATTTTCTCTCATTCTCAGATACGCCATGCTAATTTTGGGAGTTTTGTCTGGACTAGCCTTAAAAATTAGGAACTCGTCACATCCTAATTAGCATTGTCTTCATGCTTAGAATAAGGAATTGCTTAAATTGGCTCCTTATTTTGGATATGTCTCCTCTATTACTGTATAGAGAGACATACATGTAATTCCTAATTATTCTAATTTGCTTTAATCATGGATTGCAGGATTGGAACTATGTTGATCTACTATTTCGGAAGTCCTGGACCATCCACCTTTTTATGATTCAGCTAAGTCTCGGCCATAGGGTTATAGTGGAAAAATATTATAAATTCAAAGTAATTTGTATATTTTTCATACTTACCAATGGCCCAGAAGGAGATGGCCCTCCCATGAGCGGGCACTCATACCTCCCCGCTGAATTATTATGTAATACTCTCTTTTACAAAGAATGATGTTGGTGTCAATACTGGTCACTTCCTGGCGTCTGTGCATATGCGGAGAGTAAATGTATGAAGGGCCAGATAGGACTTCTAATTTTCGGTTTTGCATGCAAATTTTGGGGATTGGGGGGGCAAAATTTGTGTTTGGCCCTTGATATTTTAGAGTTTTAGCACCAGCTAAGTCTGGCCCATTGGAAAGTATGAAAAATATACAAATTACTATGAATTTATAATATTTACACAACAAATTAGGCCCACAAGACAATGCCTAGAAAGGTTCCTAAGGAGTGACTTTTTAGACTAGAAACAGTGTGAATGCAAAATGAATTTTCTGAAAAAGGCCTCTGATTGTGTCTAACAAGAGGCACATCAGAGGACTATCCCTACAGAGCTAATATTAAAGACTCTAACCTTTTACCCAACGCAGACGATTTCAAAATTTTTTATTTTAAATATCACTTTTTAATTTTTTTCAAAAAATTTCAACAAAACCGTATCATGTGACCCCTCTTTGGAACGAGCTCGGTGAGCTCGTTCCAAAGAGGAGGCACATGATATGGTTTTGTTGAAATTTTTCGAAAAATATTTTTTTAGCTGCTGAATTTGCATATTACGTGGGCGGATGTGGGCGATTCGTTGGGTAAAGGGCTAAGCAGCAATACTCACAATCAACTGCCTGATTAATCAATAGCCCTTTACCAAATAGAAACAGCAGACAACACTTTCAAAAAGATTTCTTAAATAACTAAAAATGTTCATTTTTGGTCTCATAAACACAGCTTATCACACCTCCAATGGTACAGGTTCAATGAGTTTGTTCCATTGAGAGGTCATTAGTTATATTTCGGAGTAAAACACTGAAACAAAAGGCCCCAAGGGGACTTAAAGGTCCCAAAGATCTTCATGGGTCAATCGCAAACTCAATGAGCTTGTTCCAGTGAGAGGTCAATAGTTACATTTAGTTACATTAGTTACATTTTGGAGAGAAACATAGAAACAAAAAGCCCCAAGGGACCTTAATCGCTTGCCTGATAAAATTGTTTAAATAAGTATTTATGGTTACATTTTGCATGTACATGTTAATATAGTTTAGCTAGGGTCTTTTGGGCGAATTTCTTTTTTCTTGACCCTTTACCCAACATAAAAGCCAAAATCGGCCCAGCGCTATTCACAAAAATTGCGATTATTTTTTTCATTTTTTTTCTCAAAAACATAGGTTATGACCACTCATTGGAACAAGCTCGTCGAGCTTGTTCCAATGAGTGGTCATAACCTATGTTTTTGAGACAAAAAATGAAAAAAATTATAGTTATTCAAGAATTTTGTTTGCAAGTGTCGTCTGCTTTTCATGTTAGGTGAAGGGTTTACACTACTCAAACCTCTTAAAAATTCATTTTGAAAAAAGAGAAAAATAATCACCCAGAGAATCCCCTCCCACCCAACAACAGGGTGAAATTTCTTTTTCTGTTTCATAAAAAAACATATCTTCTCAAGGAAAACAATATAATTTTGTCCAATGGACAATCTTCTCAAGGAAAACAATATAATTTTGTCCAATGGATTATCTGAACCCCCATCCCAGGGCCCAAGTGGTGTGGGGGACTCAAGTGGTCTGGTGGTCCCAGTTGGGCAAACATTAATCTTAAGTACTCACATTTACATCTAACAAAAGCAGCTCTGTCAAAATATGACTCGTAGATGTGAAGAAGATTTTTTTTAAAGAATAGTCCCAATACTGTAGGAAGATAAAATTTGGTATCCCCCAGGAAGCCAAAATATGACTCAAGGGACTTGATTTGAACAAACTGGAATCCGAACCTCCTAGGGTTGCTGCATATCAAATATTAAAAGATTCTGACTGGTGGATCTGAATAAGATTTTTAAAGGAATTTTTCCCCATATTGCATAAGTTAAAATTTAGGTAGCTATGGAGAATCCAAAAATGAACCTTTGGACTTGCTTTGAACAAACTGGAATTTGACCCCATGAAGGATACTGCAAATTAAAAATCATGAGATGTGGAGTGATGGACCTAAAGAATATTTGTTTTGGACAGTTCAGAGAATAGTCTAAAACTTTAGGCTAAAGTGGTACGACGTTATACAACATTGCTCGGTGATAAGCAACAGATGAATTTGTATTCATTTATGCATGACAATGTTGACTGATTTGCTGATCAGTCTGTGATTCAATAAGTTGTTTAGCCAATGGTATTAGTGATTACCATGCGCTGTGCTTTTCCATGAGTTTTTAAGTCACTCTAGCCTTGAAGCCTTTTCGAGCAGCATCAAACTATTTTGTTTGTCAACAGACAATTCACATTTGGAAAGTTTACGAAAGTGTGGTACCAGGCAACACTGAGACGTCCAAAAATTCAGAATCAACTATAAAAGGAAGGAATACTGCAAAGTGAAAAGGACATTTCTGATATGCAGCTTCATGCTCTCAAAGACAAAGATATGTACAGCTTTAAGAAGCATTCTAACGAGTAACAAAAAGTTCTTAACAATGTTAAGGCCAAAATTAACATGACAAAATTTCATCTGGACTCAGAAAAGGGTGTACCAAGGCAGTCAAAAATATCACAGAAGGCTTGGAAATTATCAAAGAGTGACAAAAACTCATAAAATTAGCAGATTTGTCAAACATGGCTTGGAAAGTAGTGGTTGAATACAAATGCATTCAATATCAGGCGATTCTGATGACGAAAAACAAATATGTAAAGCCGTATACGCAGCAAAAGTGAAAGAAAAAGAAACAAGAGGCCCCAGGGGGCCTAAGGGTGCTCACCTGACATGGTAGCCAAAATATCAACCCAGAGAATTGATTTCAACAAGTTGCATCTGCTCCTCCTAAGAAAAGCTTATACCAAATATCCAAAGATTCTGACCAGTGGATCTGAAAAAAAAAAGGATTTTTAAAGAATATTCCTCATATTGAACTAAGTTATAATTCAGGCACCAACAGGGAGCCCATATATGAACCCAGGGACTTGGCTTTAACAAACTTGAATCTCACCCCTCCCTCCCCCTCCCCCCCCCCCCCCCAAGGATCTAAGGATGCTGCACACCAAATATCAAAACATTCCAAATGCTGGATCTGAAAAAGAAGACTTTTAAAGAAAATTCCTCATTTTGAACTAAGTTACAATTCGAGCTCCCACAGTGAGCCCAAATATGGACATAGGGACATGGCTTGAACAAACTTGAATCTTACCCCCCCTAAGGATGCTGCATAAAAAATAAAAAATATCAAAAGCATTCATCTGCTGGATATGATGAAGATTTTTAAAGAAAATTCCTCATTTTGAACTAAGTTGTCATTCGGGCTCCCATAGTGAGCCCAAATATGAACTACAGGACTTGGCTTGAACAAACTTGAATCTCAACCCCCTAAGGTTGCTGCATGCCAAATATCAAAACATTCTGACTGCTGAATCTGAAGAAGAAGATTTTTAAAGAAAAATTCCTCATATTGACTAAGTTATAATTCAAGCTCCAACAGTGAGCCCAAATATGCACCTAGGGACATGGCTTGAACAAACTTGAATCTTACCCCCCTAAGGATGCTGCATAAAAAATATCAAAAGCATTCATCTGCTGGATCTGAAGATTTTTAAAGAAAATTCCTCATTTTGAACTAAGTTGTCATTCAGGCTCCCATAGTGAGCCCAAATATGAACCACGGGACTTGGCTTAAACAAACTTGAATCTCACCCCCCTAAGGTTGCGGCATGCCAAATATCAAAACTTTCTGACTGCTGAATCTGAAGAAGATTTTTAAAGAAAAATTCCTCATATTGACTAAGTTATAAATCAGGCTCCCACAGGGAGCCCAAATATGGACCCAGGGACTTGGCTTTAACAAACTTGAATCCCCCCCCCACCCCCGGGTCATATCTACTTGATTTTTGCCAGAAATTTTTGGCTGCTACACAGCACATATCAAAACATTCCGACTGCTGGATCTGAAGATGGAGATTTTTTAAGAAAATTCCTCATTTCGAACTAAGTTACAATTCAAGCTCCCACAGTGAGCCCAAATATGGACCTAGAGACATGGCTTGAACAAACTTGAATCTCACCCCCCTAAGGATGCTGCATACCAAATATCAAAACATTCCGACTGCTGGATCTGAAGAAGAAGATTTTTAAAGAAAATTCCTCATTTTGAACTAAGTTATCATTCGGGCTCCCACTGTGAGCCCAAATATGGACCTAGGGACATGGCTTGAACAAACATGAATCTCACCCCCCTAAGGATGCTGAATACCAAATATCAAAACATTCGACTGCTGGATCTGAAGAAGATTTTTAAAGAAAATTCCTCATTTTGAACTAAGTTATAATTCGGGCTACCACAGTGAGCCCAAATATGAACCCAGGGACTTGGCTTGAACAAACTTGAATCTCACCCCCCTAAGCATGGTGCATACCAAATATCAAGAGATTCTGCCTGTTGGATCTTGAGAAGATTTTCAAAGAAATTTGCCTGAAATGCACCAAGTTCAAATTTGTGCTCCTATACTGAGCCCAAATATAAACCCAGGGGGCTGATTTGAACAAACTTGAATCAGATCCACCCCACAATGTTGCATACCAAATATCAAAAGATTCTGCCTGCTGGATCTGGAGAAGAAGATTTTTTAAGAAATTTGCCTGAAATGCACTAAGTTCGAATTCGGGCTTCTATAGTGAGCCCAAATATGAATCAAGGGGGCCGATTTGAACAAACTTGAATCAGATCCACCCCACAATGTTGCATACCAAATATCAAAAGATTCTGCCTGCTGGATCTGGAGAAGAAGATTTTTAAAGAAATTTGCCTGAAATGCACTAAGTTCAAATTCGAGCTCTAATACTGAGCCCAAATATGAACCCAGGGGGCCAATTTGAACAAACTTGAATCAGATCCACCCTACAATGCTGACTCAGCACTTTTTCAAAGTCCCGAAACTGTACCCTATGATAAAACCGATGGCAATTTTTTCTGACCAATCCTTTCTGTTGGTCCTGAGGAAGCTTCACACCAAATAAAAATTCTCGGTGCCGTGCAGTTTTGGAGATATGGGCGTTTTAATTTTTTCTATTTTTAGCTCCTGCGGTTCCCACAGGGCTGCAGGAAATTTTTTTTGTTTGGCATAAATCAAGTACTTATAACCCAATAATACCTCATATTAAATTTGGTTCAAATTGGCCTCTGGGTTCAGAAAATAGAAATTTTGGGCGGGGCACAAATCCTTGCCCCTCTCAGAACAAAGGTAAATATTGCCCGTCAAACTTCTCTTGAACAATCTTGAGTCTACACCTCAAATGGAAGCTGCATACCAAATATCCAGTCTCTGCTATGGCTGGTTCATGAGAAGAAGATTTTTTAAAATTTTGTGCATTTTTGCCTCACTCCACTCCACAATATCAGCAGAAATCCAATTTGAAGAAAAACCCAAATGCCCCTATATAACTGCTACTCATGTGAATTTTCATTGAACTGCAGCCAGTGGCTTGGGAGAAAATGACCCAAACACCACCTTCACGACGTACAACGGACGACAGATGACGGACGACGGACAAAAAGTGATCAGAATAGCTCACCCCGACTTTCAGTCAGGTGAGCTAACAAAGAAAAAGAAAGAGAAATTCAGACATTCTCCATATTCTTTATCAGTTCAGATTTCGGGAACCAACATGACCAGAAGTGGACTTTCCAAAACATGAAAGCCAGGTGTGTGCTTTGAATGTTGAGTTCCTGGGCACTGGACAGCCCAATGTACAAAGGGGAAAGTTTCTGAAAGCCAGACAAATCAGGTATTCAGTTTAGTACGTGTGTTATTCAACAATCTTTATTAGTTGATGTGGAGAGTCAAAACAGTGCCAAACGAGACACGAAGACACAGCTAGTGCATACAAGGGTAGCCTCGCCCTTTTTCAATGAAGATTTCGAGAAACACGTAGCTAGTCCTGTTGGTCATTTAGAACATAACATTAGCAGGTGGAAAGAAGCTGGGGCTTCCAAGTACATTCTGTCTATTATAGCAGACAGTTATTGCTTGCCTTTTGTTGAAACACCAGTCACTAAAGAACCTTGGTAACAACCGTTTGGCTTTCGATTATGCAGATTTAATGAACAGTGCATTGAATGAGTTCTTGAAAAAAGGCTGCGTGTCAGTCGTGAACCAGAAACTGTTAGTTGTGAATCCATTAACGGTGGTCACAAATCGTAAAGCAAAACAAAGATCGGTACTCAATTGTCCACACATTAATGATAAAGTTGCTAAATTCAAATTTAAACTCGAAGATGCAGCAACAGCTTACAAATAGAGCTGAAACGGTTCATCGATTAATTGGTTAACCAATGACCAACGTCTTGATCAACCAAAAAAGTCACTGATCGATTAGCTGTTACTTTTGAACTACTGTATTATATGGGTTTAACAAAGGAACAAACTTGCTCCAAAACAGGCAAACATTGTCACACTGACTGACATCATTTATAGGCGACAGAGTAAAGCATGTAAGTTAAGTTCTGACATACTTGTTGACTTGCACGATCATTATACTGTATCAGTTGAAGCAAATGGACATTTTTAACCCTTTATCCAATGCGAGTTGCAGACGATACTTGCAAAATAAATTCTTGAATTAGTGAAAATTTACAATTTAAGTCTCAAAAACATAGCTTATGACCTCTCTTTGGAACAAGCTCAAAGAGCTCATTCCAATGAGGGGTTGTAAGGTATATTTTTGAGACCAGAAATTGAAAACATAATAAAAGTGGAATGGAGATTTTTTGTATATAGCGCTGAGGGGTTCTTCCCATTGCATTGAGTAAAAGGTTAATGCTGTAAATCACCAACGGTACAGCAATTATTCATCTACCTACTAGGGCAAGTCAAGTGATTAATCGGTTAACCAAGGTTAATCCAGGTGATTAATAGATCAAGAAAAAACTTTTTCTGTTTCAGCTCCACTTACAAAATGTTTGAAATAGGAAATTGTGTTATAGACTTCAAGCTCAAGGCTGCATATCATCATATTATTCAGAAGAAAGTAGAAAAAATGTTTGATTTAAATGGATTATGGCATAGAAATGTATTTCATTTTCAATGTTTTACTGTTCGGTATTTCAAGTGCAGCTCATATTTTTCACAAAAGTAACCAGAGTTCCCGTTAAGTATTGGTGGGCTCAACGAAATTGGTCACATACTTCTGCACAATGGCTAATTGTGACAGCAACATGCAGATAAAAACAAGTTCAGTCGATCGTTTATACCCATGATGCCCATTTTAGAGGACTTCCACTCCAAGTATTGGTGATTGGGTCCTATTTTACAAGTAGAACAGAGCTTGTTTACCACAGTAAAAAAAAATGAAAGTGTCAATGACACTGTAGCTTAACTTGACTTTGTGTTGTGTTTGATGAATAGGATAATGTTCAGTGTTTATGAAAGGATTATGAAATACGTAAAGAATTGTGATAATTGAGAATATGTTAATTTCTGTTCCCTGTATGCTATGTTTTCAATAAAAATAATTTGAGATGTAGACTGTACTAAAGAACTGAGGGGTTGGTTAATGTGGCCCTCACAGTTAATGTATGTCAACCAAAGTTACCAACTTACTACAGTGAAATTATTCCAAAACGAGTTATCCTACCAAGTTACCATGAAATCCCTTCATAAATACGACCTGTCGAAGGTGCTAAAGGTTTCTGGGCTTCGAGCCCCTGTAGCCGTCACAGCTGACCGATCGTGACCAAAAGGGGAAGTTCTCATCTAGACATTATATGGAGTCATCCTACTAAGCTACCATGACATTCTTCCATAAATTCGACCTGTAGACTGTGCTAAAGGTTTTGGGGTTTTGGGCTGAAGCAGCAGTCACAGCTGACAGATCGCGAACAAATGGAGATGTTCTCATCTAGACATCATACGGAGTCATCCTACCAAGTTACAATGAAATCCCTCCACAGATCACGATCAAAAGGGGACGTTCTCATCTAGACATGACCTTAAACCTGCGTATGACATTTCGTGATGATCGGACAAGAACTACGGGGTGTAGCTTGTGCTAAAGAAAAATGTGAACAGACTTCCGTATGTGTGATGGCAATAGCTTATCTTGACTTTGTCAAGTTAACCCTTTACCTAACGTGAAAAGCAGACGACACTTGCAAAAAAAAATCTTGAATAACTAATTTTTTTCATTTTTTGTCTCAAAAACATAGGTTATGACCCCTCGTTGGAACGAGCTCAATGAGCTCGTTCCAACGAGGGGTCATAACCTATGTTTTTGAGACAAAAAATGAAAAAAATAGTGAAAATTAATTGGCGATTTTTGAGAATAGCACTGGCCGGTTTTGGCCGTTACGTTGGGTAAAGGGTTAAGCTAAAAATGGTTTCACTGCCCTGGATTTCTACAGGTGAGAATTATTGGATAAAGATTGTTCTCACAATCTTATTTCTAAGAGTTAAGTATGCAGTTAAATGGGGGCACAAATTATTTGGTCATGACAGCCCGACACAAAACGGTTTCGTTGATGGTATTGTGGAAGCCGCTAAAAGAATGGCTGGCTATCCCAAATCATGAAAATATGATGAAAATTAGGATAGAAAAAAGCAAAACCGATGAATACTGCCAGGGAAATGAAATAATTCTTGCAAAAGGCAACATGTGCACATGACCAATTACAGTTGTTACAACATATTTTGCAATAGTCAAAATATATACATGTTCAGACATGTATGTATTTAAGTTTTGGTGCATGGAAAAGACAGCAAAAAATTAATTTTTTTAAAAATGAACCACCGAGTTATAAGCAATCAAGAGAGTGTGCAGTATCTCATATCAAAATTTTTTTCGATGACAGCATAACTTTTGGTCTTCACTCTTTGAGGGCAGAGGTTCACAGAGGCTGCAAGAGCTGGCATTAATGACAGATGCTGGATATGGTATGGTCATTAGATAGATCCAAAGATGGATATATTGAAGATTCAACTGAATCAAGGGTGCAAGTTTCAAAAGCTTTGAAACTGTAGTGTATGTTGTAAGAGCTTACATATTATGAATTTTTCCCTTAACATGCCATCATGAGTAGGTCCTGTTGACAACAGACAAAATAGGTAGGCAGTGTTTAGTAGTCAAGTCTTGGCTGCCTATGAAAGGCATCCAAGACATGCCTAGAAATCACTGCTAAATCACTGGACGTATAGAGGCTGTGGGGTGGTGAGAATTGAGGACACTTATCCAGGCCCTTAAGGGTTAATATGCACTCCATTTCATGTTTAACAGATTTCAGTAAATAGATCATGTTAAGGGGATGTTCTCATCTAGATATTATATGGAGTCATCCTACTAAGTTACCATGAAATTCTTCCATAAATTCGATCTGTAGACTGTACTAAAGGTTTTGGGGTTTTGAGCTGAAGCAGCTGTCACGGCTGACAGATCGCGAACAAATGGAGAAGTTCTCATCTAGACATCATACGGAGTCATCCTACCAAGTTACAATGAAATCCTTCCACAGATCATGATCAAAAGGGGACATACTCATCTAGACATGACCTTAAACCTGCGTATGAAATTTTGTGATGATCGGACAAGAACTACGGGATGTAGCTTGTGCTAAAGAAAAATGTGTCCAGACTCACAGACTAACAGACTTCCGTACGCGTGATGGCAATTTTGCTTTCTTTGAGACATGTTTTTAAAAGGCTTCGGCTGATGCAAATCAAATTTGAGTTAGTTGGCTGTATTCAGTATAGCTTAGACTTTTTGCTTTGTTTGGTGCAAAGAATAGTCCAAAAACTTTGTCTACTGCAATAAGTTGACTTTATACAACATTGCTCAGTGATAAGCAACAGATGAATTCATATTCATTTGTGTGTGATAATGTTGACTGATTTGCTGATCAGTCTGTTTCAATTGGGTGTTTAGTCAATGGTAATAGTGATTACCCAATGCTGCACTTTTCCACGAGTTTTTAAGTTACTTTAACCTTCATGCCTTTACAAGCTGCACCAAATTCCAAAATTTCAAAAGGTATTTTCAATTTTTCTTTCATTTTTAAAACTTAGCCAGTATTAAATAATCAAAACTCACAGAAAGCAGAATATGAGGACATAATTTGGCATATCAAGAACATGTATACCCAAATCATTTGGTTTTTGTTTCCTGTTTGGAAATATTTATCCAAGAATAATGTGGACTGGAGCAAGAACATTCAATGCTTCCAAAGCTTTTTCCCTCAAAAGAAGTTTTATCTCTGGTTTAACACAGGTTTGTTCAGTTGGATCTTATTTATTTATTTATTTATTTATTTATTTATTTATTTATTTATTTATAGGAGTTTAATGACACTTTGGATAGCCAGGGTCACCTCGTGTCAGTTACAAGGGTGGAGGAAGCAAGAGTACCTGGAGAGAACCACCAAGCAATGGCAAGCAACTGTCAAGCTCCCCAACGTACTAACTCCACACAAGCGATGATCAGCATTGGTTGAAGACAAGTGCACCATCGACTCAGTTGGATCTTAGTGCAATACTATTGTTATAATAACAGAACAGAAGGTTCAATGTTTTTCATTGTTGCACACTATTGCTGCTCACATATAATACAGGCTCTGGCTAATGCAACTCAAATTTGAGTTTGTCATTTGTATTTAGGGTAGCTTAGACAAGGAATTTTAAACATTACTCCTAACATTAAACTAAATAAAAATTTCATAAGGAGCCCAAATATGACCATAGTGACTTGACTTAAACAAACTTGAATTGGAACCTTCTCAGGATAATAATAATAATGAAAGTGTCAATGACACTGTAGCTCAACTTGACATACTTGAACTTGGTGAGTTATAAATGAAATGGCAAAATTGAAGATCATTGGTACCAATGTCATTTTTTTTGCCAGTGGCAACATTTTTTGACAAAAACCGAAGAAAATCGATAGCTCCCATCTAGAGGCCTCCCCAAACAAGCATGCCAGGTTTCAAAGCAATCAGTTCATAAATGTGCCCTGTAGGATGTATAAAAGGGAAATATTGTGGTCTGACTAGACTAAATTCTAAGAACGTTGGCCGTGGCAACATTTTTTGACGGAAATGGAAGAAAATCGATAGCTCCCATCTAGAGGTCACCGTAAATAAGCATACCAGGTTTCAAAGCAATCTAATCATAAATGTGCCCTGTAGGGAGAGCCAAAGGGAAATATTGTGGTCTGACTAAACTAAGTTCTAAGAATGTTGGCTGCGGCAACATTTTTTGATGGAAATTGAAGAAAATCGATAGCTCCCATCTAGAGGTCACCCCAAACAAGCATGAAAGGTTTCAAAGCAATCTAATCATAAATGTGCCCTGTAGGGAGAGCCAAAAGGAAATATTGTGGTCTGACTAAACTAAGTTCTAAGAATGTTGGCTGCGGCAACATTTTTTGATGGAAATTGAAGAAAATCGATAGCTCCCATCTAGAGGTCTCCCCAAACAAGCATACCAGGTTTCAAAGCAATCTGATCATAAATGGGCCCTGTAGGGTGTGCCAAAGGAAAATACTGAGGTCTGACTAAACTAAGTTCTACGAAAGTTGGCCGTGGCAACATTTTTTGCCGGAAATTGAAGAAAGTTAAAAAATTTATAGTAATTTCTATATTTTTTATACTTACCAATGACCCAGACATAGCTGGTGCTAACTCTTAAAATATAGGGCCAAACACAAATTTTGCCCCCCAATCCCCAAAATTTGCATCTAAAACCAAAGAAAACATGTCCTGAATGGCCCTCCACACTTCACCTCTACTGCGCATGCGCAGTGTCAAGGACGTTCCGAAATTGGCGCCATTAATCATTCTAATAACCAGTGCCTGGTAAGCGCTATGTACTCAGCGGGGAGGCAAGAGTTCCCAACTCCTGGGAGGGCCATCCCCGTCTGGGTCATTGGTAAGTATAAAAAATATAGAAATTACTATAAATTTTTTAACATTTTTATACTGTACCAATGACCCAGACATAGCTGAATAGTAAAAAGGCTGGAGGGCCAAGGACATAGAGCAAGATGGAATACGCTCAATAATATAAAATAGAGTCATCCCCTCAAGGGAAAAAGAAAAAATAGGCCTTACATGTATCTTTCTTATTTATGATAAATTAGAAAGATACAACACCTTCCAAAATTGAGCATCATACATCCATGTACTCTATTAATATCCAATATAATCCTTATACTAAAAATTTTTAAAGTAAGCCAATAAATAAAATAAGTCTAGAGAATAGAGACTCTTATACTCCTTAAAAGTGTCTGAGGATTGCATAATCATGTCCGTTGACACATGCAATATTCAAAAGCTATACTTTAAAAACTAAGACTTGAATGAATTTTTAAAACATAAACTTCTCACTAAACAACCATCCCAATAACAGCTCAGAATTACTAACTCCGGGGGAGGTATCCCCTTGTTTTCATAGTAAAACAGGTGACCCAAGGGAACACCCTCCCCCCCCCCCCCCCCCCCTTTTTCTTGCCCTGGGTCAAATAGCCCAGAGCGAAGAGGGCAGCAGAACGGAGTCACTGCCGAAACAGACAGCCTACCTAGCTATAGTAGCAACTGTTAAGTGAATGACATTCTGAGCAGTAGATAATAGACCTAACAATAGAGGCCTCCAGAAATGGACTCGATATTTCTGAGATAAAAATTCATGAATGTGGATGGCTGAGCGCAATGAGCAGCCTTCAAAAATCTATAATAGCGACACTATTAATGTAAGCCCAAGATGTAGAAGAACTCTTACTTCATGAGCCGAAATCTTAAGCACAACTGCTGAGTCAATGATATACCATAAGCAGTACCGATAGTTAATAGAATCCATTAGCAATAGAATGGAGCGTAACGTCCTTCTACTAGGCATCAAAGACAGAAGAAGCTTACGCCCGTAGTAATAAACAGATATCTGTTTATAAATACATAAACTCTAACCGGACAGAGTAAAGGCCTATGCCCGTACGAAGACGGAAGGACCTTAATAACAACAGGTTCCGGATATTAGGAGCCTAACTCTTATGCAAAAATCCAACCTAAATAGTAAAGGAAGTAGTGATTCCGAAACTACGAAAGTGAAAATCATCCATCGATAATGCCTGAAACTCACTGACTCTTCAGTAAAAGAGAAACCAACAGAATTACTGTCTAAAAGGTCAGAATTTGAAAACTACTGTTTCCAAAGGCTCAAATGATTACTTAGCTAAATAAGAACCGAAGTTAAATTCCATATAGGAATTTAATCTAAAGATTCAAAGTCTATTTATCAAAAAGTTACTAACTGACTTAGATAAAGAGACATAAGACTCAATTGTAAACTATCCTAGAGTGCATAGGTATGAGGTAACATAAACCTATAACCTTAATAATAACAGGCTGCAGTAGATCTTGTCAAACAAGTATACTAAAAAGTTGCAATGAGTAGTATGGAGGGATCAACAATATAAACATAATGATCCCTACACCAACGACAGAAGAGCCTCCACTTTAGCCGCATAGAATAGCGAAGAAGAGGATCTCCTATAGTAAGAAATCGCGTCCAAAGCTCAGTCCAGTACAATGCTTACAATGCAATACGGACCACACAACGGAATACATGAAGGTTGCGACCTTGCGGGTTGTGATAAAGATGACACAATTTACCCAGCGAAAAAAGATCCTCTCATTGAGGAAGATTTCACGTTAAGTCCCACAGTAGACAACAGAGTAAATTACCCATGGTCTCTGTGAAGATAGAGATGCTATCAACAGAAATGTATTGTGGTTGTTTATCTTAGCAATACCTGCTGAAACAACAGCGCCGGAGGATACGCGTATCCTATCATTCCGTCCTATAGATCAATAGAGTGTTAACAACATTAGCTAACACATACGTCTGCAATTGATTAGCAAGCTGTGTCGTAAATAACTCATCATTGGGCGCTCCCATAGATATCAAATCTGATTGAATACTTGTTTGTTGAGAGTCCACTCTGACAGCAACAAGCGACCCCTAAGTGAACGGGAGTCCGGTAAAACAATCAGACGACCCGGAATATGATGGACCGAAACAGAACTTGGTGTACTATAACCAACAGACGGATTCTTTCCATTAAATTGAATAACGGAAACGAATGAGTGCCTCCCTGGTTCCGGAGATACGCCACTACTGTCGAATTAACGGACAGGATTTGGGCATGCGTTTCTGAATAATGTTCATGCAATGACATAAAGCAAGCCTAAAAAACATTATTCCGCGGAAGATAATTGGTTGCTAAGAGACTGCGGAACCCAAAGACCCTGGCACTTCGAATCCGTTGGGATCAATATTATATCCCAATCTGTTTGACTGGCAACCGTCATAACTGCAACACTCAGGTCCGGCAACTGCAGTGGCACTCTCTGAGTCAACCACCGAATGTTTGCCCCAGTCTGAATCTCTTGTAACACTAGATAGACAAGAGAACGTGTAAATCGAGCAATTCATGGATTGCTGAAAAGTTGCCGTCGAAGAGAAGCTTCTCCGAGAACGAAGCGACTCTGAGAGAGTTCTTAACCTTACTATCCACGCGCGTGGATGTAGCTAGGGCTGCGTCACGTCTAACCAACTCCAATCAGCCACTGAAGGGCGGAGTTATACGTGAACAAACTACTGCCCTCAAAAGAAAACACATTGAGAATAATATCCCGTAAATCTTTTCTTGAAGACGTAATGATAACGCCTCAGTAAGGTGGATTACGTATGATAAAGCGTCTAAGTTAAGTCTACTAGACATCATTGTCGTTTCCAACATTGAGGTTGGAAAAGACAGAGACGGCGAAAAAGAATATTTCCAGTCTTTAACCACACCGTCTAGACGCATATGAACTCTCGGTATGCCCTGCTCTGCCAAAATAAACTATTCGTATAAATGATAAAACGGCAGAAATGAGCAACACAGACAAGAAACTAAACTATCATGCTTGGTAGCAGGCTTGTATGCATATATAGCGTCGAAAAATAAAACACATGTTGTAATGAAATTATTGGACTGCGTCGGTAAGTCAGGGACAATGTCCCTGAACCGATCCAAAATTCCGAGTCCAATGACGCTATAAGTCTCTTATCCAACATCGCAGCAATGTAGTCCGAAAAAACAATCACTGGAAGACAATGCCAGAAGATATGAATGGCAGCTTCCGATACTACGAAAGGGAAAACTCGAAATCTTTCGAATCCCTTTCGCCATCCTGTCGGACCCTATAAAGCGTTTGGTCGTCCGTACCTGATGCAACCGCGGACCGCACCGACCCAGCGCCGTCGGATAATTCCTGATTCGACCAAGAAACTGTCAATTGCTGGGATGCTGCGAAACAACTGTGCTAACTCGGATAGCACGTCCGTCACTGAGGCCTGAGGAGAAGCGGTCCTACAATGCATTGCAGCTGGAAGCTCCGTGATCGTTACCCCATGCATACTACCAATATGCGAGCGAACGGAGTGTATAGGCCTCGTGTCCCTTGGCTACCGGATGGCGTGACCTGTTCGCCGTGGAATCACTGAATGACGAAACTGATCGGATACTCGAGGTCACGTAGCCAATGTGCGGTCGTGTGCCCTGCTGTGAGGATGAGGAAGCATTATGGACAGTCTCTCGGACTGTCAATATAACGGAGCGTCCCGACCGACAGACATATGCTCCGAATGTAAAATATCTGAACCACAACATGCGGTCCCCTATGTTGTTGGACGAGAGAGGGACCTCTCTCGCTCACAGCCCGGACGGACCTGGACAAGCCAGGAACCGGACTAACAGGCTTCCTCCGATCTGTCCTCCATCTGCCGTCACTGGGTGAGTACTAAAGTAATTAAAGTGCTCGCATCACCCATATCTCCTTCCTAGACTGCAACAGACGAACCCGGCAGCCGAACCATTCGATGAATGCACGCTACACCGGGTGAGCTAGCGAATGTCACTCCGTCGATCCTACAAGGGATCTCTTAGGCGATAGACATATTCCATGAGCACTTATTGCCGCTAGCTCTTCATTAACTATGACGACAGAGGCACACTTTTGAAAGACATCTCCATAACTTAGCGAACAAGAAACCAGAAATGCTTGGTTATAGCAAGCATATAATAATAATATATATAGCGTCGTTCAATAATTCGAAAGTTTGTGTGACATTATTGGACTATGTCGGAACTGAGGGACGATGTCCCTGAACCGAACCAAAAATTTCTAAGTCCACCGACGCTATCAGTTTCTTATCCGGCATCGCAGCATTCTGGTCCGACGAAAGAAGCTGTAGAAGACCAAGTCAGATGACATACACAACAGCATATGTTGTTCCGAAAGGGAAAGCTCGAAATCCTCCAAATCCCTTTCGGTATCCCGTCGGACCGGATGAAATTTTCGGACGTCCGTACCCGCTTCCGCGGAGCATCCCGACCCAGCATCGTCGGATAAAAAATATGCGACAGATTCAGTTGATGCTGGGATGCTGCGATAAACTGTGCTATTTAGGAAAGCATGTCCGTTCCCGAGGCCTGTGCAGTAGCGGTCTTACGATGCATTGCCGCCGGAAGCTCCGTGTATGTTGACTCCCGCACACTTCTTATGCGAACGTCCGGAGTCTGCAGGCCTCGTGTCCCTGGCTACCGGATGGTGTGACCTGGTCGCCGATGATTCTCTGACTGGCGAAGCTGACTGGATATCCGAGGTCACGTAGCCAAGAGCGGTCAAGTGCGCTACCATGAGAATGAGGAAGCCTTATTGACAGTCTACTCCGGACTGACTATATGTCGGAGCGTCCCGAGCGACGGACGTATGCTCCGAATGCGAAACATTTTGTACCACAACATCTGGGGCCAGATGTTGTTGTACGAGAGAGGGGCCTCTCTCGCTCGCCGTCCGGATGGACCAGAACGAGCTATGAACCGGACTAAAAGGCTTCCTCCGTTCTCCCTCTGATCCGCCATCACTGGGTGTGCATTTGGTTGATTTATAGTGCTCGCATCACCCCAAAATTCCTTCTAGACCACAACGGACGAACCCGGCTGCCGAACCATTCGGTGAATGGACGCTACACCGGGTGAGCTAGCGGACGTCAAAGGCCGTCGAACCTACTAGGGTCCTCTTAGGCAATTGGCGTATTTACATGAGCACTTTTCCGCTAGCCCTTCATTAATTGTGACAACGGAGGCACACTGTTGGAAGACATCACAGATACATCACCCTAATCTTGATCGTCTGAAATAGAAACTGATAAAGTAGAGTGACCCTGCGGGGAAAGGACCGGAGTGTCCAATTCCCCAATAACATACCGTGACATACGCTTCCCATATTGTCATCGAAATCATACGATACAGAACAGGAGTTAATGCGAGTACACTGACCACATATAGAATGATTATAAAAGTCAGAGGAAGACTTCCTCTTATTACAATTGATCAATATCCTTTCAATGTGAAAAGAAAACAAGTCCTGGTACTCGCACTAACCCCTGGCAATCAAAATACATAATAATAATATGATCCATTAATATAGAAAAAATAATTGAAATCAAAATATTTTGAAAAAATATTTTTTCAGAACAGCCCAAGTTTCTGAAAAGTAACGTTGAGCCCCAATGGATCCCAAGCCTCAGTGTGGACAAAAATTTTAAAAATATTTTAAACAATTTATTCAACACTTACAAACAATAATAATGTATCTAGTTATGATTAAAATAACATCAAGATATTATTTTCCAGAAATCCCCCCCTCACACAGAGGGCTGTTGTAAATGTAAACAATGAATGTAAAAACACTAAAATAAGACTCCAGGCACCCAGGCCCGGAATCAGTTACCAAAAATACACTATCTGATGCAAAACAGAGACTTCCAGGGAAGAAACTGCAGAACATCAGATGGTAGATGCAGAACACAACGCCTAACCACCCGTAGGTGAAGACGTAAACATGGGGAAAAGAACAGAATTCATTCTGTTATTCAGCTAAAACTCCCAAGAAAATTTAGTAATAATAATTACAAAAACTATGCCAAAAGCATGGGAGAATAGCAAGGGGGGACTTAAAGGACAGGGAGAGAGGAAAACACTGAAAAATCAGTGTAACTAAATAATCAGAATGACAACAAAATGGCTGCTGCCTCGAAAATAGGTAACTTAACATAATTTCATTAAAAAATTTTAAGTTACAGCCCTGATAATATTGTCACACATTTTTCCTCTCCTCCTTCTCTATCCTCCTTAGAATCACCATTTCACTAATATTTATGTGTCTGGCATCATTTAAACTGAGATTTACAAGCACAAAGATCAGTTAGATGTTAACTGATGAAGGGCCGAAATTAGAATGATTAATGGCGCCAATTTCGGAACGTCCTTGACACTGCGCATGCGCAGTAGAGGTGAAGTGTGGAGGGCCATTCAGGACATGTTTTCTTTGGTTTTAGATGCAAATTTTGGGGATTGGGGGGCAAAATTTGTGTTTGGCCCTATATTTTAAGAGTTAGCACCAGCTATGTCTGGGTCATTGGTACAGTATAAAAATATCGATAGCTCTCATCTAGAGGTCACCCTAAATAAGCATACCAGGTTTCAAAGCAATCAAATCATAAATGTGCCCTGTAGGGTGTGCCAAAGGGAAATATTGAGTCTTCTGACTAAACTAAGTTCAAAGAACGTTGGCCGCGGAAACATTTTTTGACAGAAATTGCAGAAAATCGATAGCTCCCATCTAGAGGTCTCCCCAAACAAGCATACCAGGTTTCAAAGCAATCTGATCATAAATGGGCCCTGTAGGGTGTGCCAAAGGAAAATACTGAGGTCTGACTAAACTAAGTTCTACGAACGTTGGCCGTGGCAACATTTTTTGCCGGAAATTGAAGAAAATCGATAGCTCTCATCTAGAGGTCACCCTAAATAAGCATACCAGGTTTCAAAGCAATCAAATCATAAATGTGCCCTGTAGGGTGTGCCAAAGGGAAATATTGTGGTTTGACTAAACTAAGTTCGAAGAACGTTGGCCGCGGCAATATTTTTTGACGGAAATTGAAGAAAATCGATAGCTCCCATCTAGAGGTCACCCCAAACAAGCATGCCAGGTTTCAAAGCAATCCGATCATAAACGTACCCTGTAGGGTGTGCCAAAGGGAAATATTGAGTCTTCTGACTAAACTAAGTTCTAAGAACGTTGGCCGCGGCAACATTTTTGGACAGAAATTGCAGAAAATCGATAGCTCCCATCTAGTGGTCTCTCCAAACAAGCATACCAGGTTTCAAAGCAATCTGATCATAAATGGGCCCTGTAGGGTGTGCCAAAGGAAAATATTGAGGTCTGACTAAACTAAGTTCTACGAACGTTGGCCGTGGCAAGATTTTTTGCCGGAAATTGAAGAAAATCGATAGCTCCCATCTAGAGGTCACCCTAAATGAGCATACCAGGTTTCAAAGCAATCAAATCATAAATGTGCCCTGTAGGGTGTGCCAAAGGGAAATATTGTGGTTTGACTAAACTAAGTTCTAAGAACGTTGGCCGCGGCAACATTTTTTGACGGAAATTGAAGAAAATCGATAGCTCCCATCTAGAGGTCACCCCAAACAAGCATGCCAAGTTTCAAAGTAATCTGATCATAAATGCGACCTGTGAGGTGTGCCAAAGGAAATTGTGGACGTATGTACTAACATACTAACGTACGTACGCCGATGGACGAGAAGTGATGGCAATAGCTCAGCTTGACTTTGAAGTTGAGCTAATAATAATAATAATAATAATAATAATAATAACAATAATAATAATAATAATAATAATTTTAAAGCCTAGAATCCACACACGGTGCTCAATGGCTGTACAATAATTGCATACAAACATATACACATAGAGCACATACATTCTCTCACAGATACATTGATACATGGACCATTATTATCATTTATTGGTGCCCAATGCCACATCAGCAACTGAGGCTATATTGTGGCGATAAGCGACAGAACCTAAAAGAAAAAGGGTATTGAATTAAAACAAAATAAAACAAAAACAAAACAAACTACAACTTTACCAAAACAAATATGTGAGTGTAACGTGACGAGTAACAAGGTAATCCTCACTGACTCAGTCACACCCACGCACCTGGTAATGTCAGTTTATGGCCAAAATTAAAAGACCACTGAAGGAAATGCCTTTCGAAAAAGGTAGGTTTTATTACCAGGTTTCAAGGATTCAACTGATTTACTATTTTCATGTCGATTGGAAGAGAATTCCAAAGCCTTGGGCCAGCAACTGCAAAGGCCCTATCACCAGCACTAGTAAACTTAGATACGGGCTGAACCAGATTGAGTTGACCTGATGACCTAAGATACCTCGGGGGTTTGTGGATGGTAAGCAGATCGGACAGGTAGGATGGTGCAGATCCCGAGATACACTTAAACACCAAAAGGACATTTTTAAATTGAATTCTTTGCTTAATGGGTAGCCAGTGTAACTCAGAGAGTACTGGTGTTATATGGCAGTACTTTTGAGTTCTGGTTGTGACCCGTGCAGCACAACTTTGGATGTGTTGTAGCTTTTCAAGAATAGATGTTTTAGAGCCAATCAGAAGAGAGTTGCAGTAGTCAAGGCGACTGGTAACAAAGGCGTGGACAAGCTGTTGTGATGTCTGCGTATCAATGAAGGATCGAATTTTGCTAATATTTCTAAGATGAAAAAATGCACTGCGAGAGACATGTTTGATATGTCCATCAGTGGCCAAATTTTCATCCATGAAATAACCTGAGTTTTGAACACAGCTACTGGGTTTTATCGCAGAACCTCCAATATTGAGGGACAGTTTGGATATTTTTGAAAGTTGATGAGGTAGACCTATATATATTACTTCTGTCTTGTCGTCGTTCAATATAAGAAAGTTTTTAGTCATCCAAGGCTTCATGTCTGAAATACAAAGTGCAATCTTACTGCATGCTTCAGGCTCAAAGGCGTGAGTAAAACTAATATACAGCTGTGTGTCATCTGCGTAAAAATGAAAGTCAAGGCCATGGCTTCGGATAATGTCACCGAGAGGTAAGACATAGAGAGTGTACAGTAGGGGACACAACACCGATCCTTGAGGGATGCCAAAACGTTGTGTGATCTTGTCTGTCGACTCACTGCCAATAAGGACACTCTGTGTGCGACCATTAAGATACGACGAAAACCAATTGAGTGCTCGGTCAGTAAGGCCTATTCTCACTGCCAGTCTTTCAATAAGTATGTTATGGTCGATGGTGTCAAAAGCGGCGCTTAAATCCAACAAAATAAAACATGTTAGGTTGTGGATAGGAGGATATCATTTTGGACCCTTAGAAGCGCTGTTTCTGTACTGCAATTAGATCTGTATGCAGATTGGTTAACTTCGGCTAGGCCGTGGGCTGCCAAATGAGAATTCAGCTGAAAGGCCACCACATGCTCAATAATCTTTGATAGGAATGGAAGATTAGAGACCGGTCGGTAGTTTTTCAGAACCTCTGGGTCAAGTGTTGGTTTTATGAGAAGAGGTTTTACTAAAGCGTGTTTCATGCGTGTTGGAAAGACGCCAGAGTGGAGGGAGGCATTGACCAGTTTCAAGATCGGTGTAGTTAACTATGAAAGAGATGCTTTTAACAACCAAGTTGGAATGATATCTAGCATGCATTGCTTAGATGGTGCCTTGGATATTAACCTCTGGATATCTGATGGATGCTGCATATCAATTATCAAAAGATTCTGACTGGTAGATCTGAAAAAGACATTCAAAGAGTATTCCTCATATTGCACTAAACTGAAGTTTAGTTCCCACAGGGAGCCCAAATAGGAGCTCAGGGACTTGATTTGAACAAAAGTGAATTTGACCCCCAAAGGATGCTCTATACTTATCATCAAAAGATTCTGATTGCTGGATCTGAAGAAGATGATTTTTAAAAAATTTACCTCATATTAGACGGAGCTGAAATTTGGGTTCCCATAGGGAACCCAAATATGAACCCAGGGAACAAACTACAAACCAAATATCAAGATTCTGACTGATGAACCTGAAGAAGATTTTTAAAAAATATTCCTCATGTTACACTAAGTTGCAATTCAGAGTCCCACAGTGAGTGCAAATATGACTCCAAGGACTTAATTTGAATAAACTTCACGCTGACTCCCACCCCCCATCCCCCCACATAGGGCCCTGCAAGTCAGATATTTTAGTTCGATTCGATTCTCGATTTGATTCTAGTTTAAAACTTGCGACGTTGAGCCATTTTTCGAGTCGATTCTTATAAAACCGACGGCCCGATTTCTTCTCAACAGAGAGGGATTTAACATTCTTTCATTGCGAAAATGCGACTTTCTGCCGGCTAACTATTCCATATATACATATTTTGGTACAAGCTACCAACCTTTCTTGCCCGTTAGAACCTCCAAGTAACAATTTTGACAAGGTTTAACACGTTTTCCAAATTAGGCACGGTATATTGGGTTGTTCATGTAGTCAAAACACCATTAACAGATTAAGTGCACTCCGAGCACTCGAGTCAGTATACTTCCATTAAACAGAAGTATATGGACTCGAGTGGTCGGAGTGCACTTCATTCTACACAAATTGAGTTATCTACCATCCATTGGGGGTTTCACCTTAAGAGCAAAGCCTTATCTTCAGATGATGTAAACAAAGTGAACTCGCTATCGTTAATCATTGAAGCATGGCTACAATAATTACCTCACAGTAATTGTCATAATTTATATATTATCTTAGAAGTAAATAATACTAAATAAATATACTGTAAAATATGTTTAATTAAATGAAGCACCATTTGTCACAATATGGGTAACTCTGCATTCAGTAATTCTGTAACATGTTCCAAGCGTAGACTTCATGAGTGCAAATCGCATGAGAAACAACTCTTTAGAATCCTGTGATGGCTTATGTATAATGCCGACTTTACTGAGGCCGCGATGAGGTGTCAGTAAATTGTGTTGGTATCGTTTAACAGTGATACAAATAGGGTTTTGTAACATATTTTCCTATTTCTTTCATTGTCAAACTGGATTATTGCATCGTTTAAAGAAAGAACTCACAATGAAAACTCTGTCGTTTATCGGGACTGAATCATCTCAGGAAAAAGGATATCTGCGAATCGGAGATGAGTCAAGTTGAGTCGAATTTGCGTTCCGACTTGAGATTAGACTCCAAATTCGAGTAATCGCAGGGCCCTACCCCTAAAGATGCAGTATACCAAATATAAACAGTTTTGGCTGCCCGATCTGAAGAAAAAGATTTTTAAATAAAGTTCCTCGTATTGTAATGGCTTTTATATTAGGATAAGGGATAATCAATCAGTGTGATTGTCAATTGTCAAAACTGACTTATCCTCCCTTGCTGACACGAGAATCCACAATGGAGTACAGCCATTCACATCAACGCCATTATTGAATAGAAACAACGTTTTAGGCCAAAAAAAAAAAAATCAATTGATTGTCAGGTAATTTTTTTTTTTTTTAAATCAATGAGGGCGGGAGGGTTTTATTTTTATTTTTTATTTCTTCCAGATAGTGAGCAAGGATTGAGAGGCAAACGTCACTTTCTGATGTCTGTTTTTACCTAAAAAACAAGGAAAGTCCATATTGTAAAATGATATGCAATTAAAACTCATTTTATTGAAAACTAAAACTGTTTTTCTTTATTTTTTGCTTTTAGTATATAGAAACAGAACTCTGACTTCACTTTTAAACTTTTACAAAGCAGAACTATTTTATGAATATTCAAGGTAAGGGTATCTCCCATGAACTGACACAGTTTGAATGAAAAGAACAGTCTCATTCACAAGCATGTTCTAGTGACAGGATCATCCAAATTGGATGAGAGATAGGTTACATCTGTGTATACATTGTCAGATAATAACACAAATTCTCAACCCCTCTGGTGGGTGGGTTTTTCTTAATTAACTGGTACAAGGCGAAGTTATTTTGGGGCATCAAAATTTATCCACATGTCTTTGCCTTGTGACAATTTATAGAAGAGTGCCTATAGGCACTCCCCAATAAATTGTAACAAGGCAAAGCCATACAGACTAACTAAATTGTGTGTTTCTCTCACAATTTTCCAATAACGGATTCAAGTTCTGTGGTATTGGATCATCGTTGTCATTATCAAACTCACCGACGAACAGTTTTTTAACCAACTCCCCAAGGTACTGTCATCTTCCATAGATATTATTGACCACCCTTGTATTATTTTGGTATCATTGTGAGTTATTTTGATAGAAATTAGCATTTTTACGATTGAAATTTTCGAATGAAAACAACTGAGAATGGAAGCAAGCTTCCAGTATCAATTTAGTATGGAACTTACACAACACTTGTAACATCATCAGCCGTCTGTCAAGAGCCCCCTCCCAAAGACCATGCCTATTAAAAATAGTTGGAACCTGTATACATCCAAGTGACCAACTTTGATATTTAAAAAAAGGAAACATCACTTTATTTTACTTTGTTTCTGTTTACTTTGAATGAAGACGTTGTTCGTATTGGGAAAACAACATGTATTTTGAGTAATCTCCCTTGATGCACAATTGCTCTGAAAAATCTGATTTCAGATTCCATTCAGTGTTTTACCCACTCTTTCCCTGGTTATGTTCACGAAACATCAGCAGAATTTGGACTCTTTATTTCTTTAGTAAGTGATAGTCCTCCACCCCGAAAATATACTTACCGTATATGTCTGTGTATATTACTTTCAATAGCACAAAGAATGCTTATGTACGACAACAATTTGAAAACAATTTGCGCTGTAACCTGTGCAGTTGTTGTATTTAGATTGGTTTTTCCTGTCACGTTCAGGAAAAACCAACATAAACACAACAACTGCGCAGGTTATGGTGCAAATGGTGCTCTGATTCTGAAGCTATGAAGTTTCAGTCACAAACGAGTGTTGGATTTTCTTGACAGGGATGAAGACATTGGGGTGATAAACAAACGAGAAACAAATAAATATGAGTATTTTTTAAATTTTTAATAATAATTTTCCTTTATTCTTTTATCTTATTCAACATGTGACAGATAACTCGTGAAAACTATTTCCGTTGCATCCCAAATTGGCAAAATGTAACTTGCAAGTAATTCTTGTTGATTAGTGCATCAATCAGTTGATACCTGTACCGATTATTCTCACTATTTCTCATTCGTGTTTCCACAGCAAAAAAGGTTACTTGATGCCAGTACCTGGCAAATTAAAGTTTGGTATTCGACAAGGTGGGTTATCCTTGGGTTGGACAGCTCACCAAACACCGAGTCAAGTTTGCGTTTGAATTCCCCTGTCGTGTGCGTCCAACCTCTAAAAAATATGGCGATAACCTTTCCCCTCTCATACTTAACACACGCCTGTGCCTATTCACCTGTTTATTTGTTGGTTTTGGGCCTTAAAACCAATGGGCCCTTTTCAATTTCTCTGTTTCCCATTTTCGTGCAATGACGGTCCAAATAAAAAGGCCCAATGCGGGCCATTTATTTCAATGTGGCGGTGCCTGAGAATCAATTCCTTTTTTTGGGGCCTTATGTGTCTCTAACAATTACAAAAGTAAGAGAACAACTCATGAATTCTTGTTCATATAATAAAAGTGTGATTCATCATGTTAGCTTCATTAAACTTACCTTCTGAAGGGTTCCAGCATTATTAAATTCATCTCCATCATCTTGCAGTTCTTTAGATGTAAGACTTATTTTTCCCTGCACTGTGCTTGCCAAACTCTTTATAAAGTCATTTTCCGAAATTGAGTCTCCAAGTGATTTACCTAGGAAAAAAATTTAACAGACCTATCTCAGTATTTCTTTAACTATTTCCCTAACATGACTAGCAGGCAAAATTGCAACAAAATTTCTGAAATAACAAAAACTTGAATAATTTGACACAAAAAACTAGGGCCCTGCGAACCTCCAGGTCAAATCAAATCTCAAATTGAATCGGGCACTAATTTTGATTGGAATCCAATCCTGAATCGGATCTCACAACTTTTTAAGTTGTGGATATTGTACCTTCTTACAACCGTAAATATTGTCAATCTCCACACAAGTATTGTGTGCAATGGCGATTCATGCAAAAAATGCAAAAAGCAGAATATTTCAGAACGGAATCAAAGTAATTTAGAAATTGGAACCTATTTGAAGTTTTCTTCTGTCATCAGGTCTCCTGTACAGAAGACCTGATAATAGAAGAAGAGTTCAAGAGGAGACACTTCGTGGGATTTTGAGAACATCTCGATGATTCAAAAATATTTGAATCGGCGTGTTTGAAATCGAATCAAATCGACTATTTCAAATTTCGAAGCTTCACAGGACCGTTACAAATACATAGCTTATGACCCCCTCAATGCAGCAAGCTTAACAAGCTCATTATATTTCTTTATTGGTGTTTAACCCTTTACCCAACGCAGACGATTTCAAAATTTATTATTTTAAATATCATTTTTTAAATTTTTTCAAAACATTTCAACAAAATCATATCATGTGACCCCTCTTTGGAACGAGATTGACGAGCTCGTTCCAAAGAGGGGTCACATGATATGATTTTGTTGAAATATTTCGAAAAATAATATTTTTTCAGCTGCTAAATTTGCAAATGACGCGGGCGGATGCGGGCGATTCGTTGGGTAAAGGGTTAAGGTCACATATTTTGCACAATGGCTAATCATGACCACAACATGAGTATCAACTCAAGACAAGGGGTGAGCGTTAATAAGCCATGTTGCCCATTTTAGAGAGGGTTTGCCAGTAAAACAGAGCCTGTTTACCACAGTGAACAGGAACAAGCTCATTAAAAAGATCAATAAAGGGTCATTTGGAACAAGCTCATTAACTGGTTGAGTGCTATAAGAGTTTTTGGGCTTTATTCTGAAGTACAGGTACTATAATTTGAAGACTTCATATTATGTGGAAGTGCTTAATATATTTTTTGATGGGGAAATTATTGTGTACTTACTGATTTGCATTGCTGCAGTTTAAGGGAGAGTGTAACAGGGCAGATATATGTGAACAAATTTTGATAACCAAAAATAATTTAGCACACTACCAGTTGAAAAGACCAATTAACCCTTTACCTGACGAATTGCCCATATCTGCCAGCATAATTTGCACATTCAGCAGTTGAAAGAAATAAATTTTTCAAAATATTTCAACAAAACCATATCATGTGACTCCTCACTGGAACGAGCTCAACGAGCTCGTTCCAATTTGGAGGTCACATGATATGGTTTTGTTGAATGTTTTTTTAAAAAACTGTAATTAAAATAATAAATTTTGATATCGTCTATGTTGGGTAAAGGGTTAAAAATGTCATATAATATTTTGGAGCCAAAAACTAAAAAAAATAATAAAATATTGAATCATGACTTTTGGAATTGGCACTGGCTAGATATGACCAATATGTTGGGTAAAAGATTAGCTTAGTTGCGAGAGGAGACATTCAACTCCTGATGAAAGCTAGAACTATCACTGAAAATGATTAACAATAATAATCCCACTTATGGCTTTCCACAAAGCACCCCTTCATGTAAAGCTTCAACATTTTAGAATAAGCAGACATTCAATTGCTTCTGGGCATGCTGGAGAAGTTTCAACATTAGTTCATGAATGTAGAAGTGGCACATTCAAGAATTTCATCTGCAAAGCTACATCAAATCAAAGTTCAAGGGGAGATAACTTTGTCAAATTGTCGCAGCCTGAAAATGTTTCTAAGCATTTCATTCACATCATAAAGTCAATCATATCCTTAACAAACAAATAATAAACCAAATTAGGTAATAGCAACTTCCATCAAAAATTTATTTCATCGAATGTACAATTTTATTACAACCTAACTAATAAAACTGTCAACAGAACTTGTTTTCAATTTACTCTAAACAACCTCAACTCATTTGAGTAAATATTTCATCTACAGTATGGTCTCTCTGGACTGGTCACTTTCTTCAGTTGGGCAATATTTCCACAGATGTAATAATATTAGATTGCAAACACTTATTATAGGAATATTTAAAAAATTAATTAATAAAGTGCCAGGTACAACCAAGTGCTTCATTAATTAAAATTTTGGAGCTGACCACTTTTATTACCCGGTAACGCATGCATGTAACACCCCAAAGACTGTGGACTATTTGAACAAACCTGTTAAACAGCCTTCCAAAGATGATGTGAAATAGGAAAGCTTTTGCAATTGTGGTTTGGGAGAAAAAGATTTTTTTAATCTTTTTCCAGTTATCAACAGTTTTAGAAGTTAAAATGTGAACCCTGATAAGCTCCTTTAAAATCGCTCCTTAATAAAATCGATCAGGATTTGTTTTGCACCTTCGGATTCTATTCCTCTAAAGTATGCTCCTACCCATTTCAAATTTTGTTCTATTTTTAGCCTGTGAGGGGGAATGCGGCAAATTTTTTATGCAGAAATCAAGGGGGGATTATAACAGTTGAACAAACATCCTTTTCATCCTGCAAGTATCACAAACGGTCACCTGAAGACTCAAGTGGTAGAAAGGTCATTTCATTAAATAGCCTTGGGTGATGACAAGGGCCAAGGAAATTGCTTCACCTGAACACCAATGCCACACTCCCCTATGGAATACTCACAGACAGTTGATTACTCCATCTTTACCATCTAATTTCTAATATTGGCCACTATAGCAGAGATACTCACAATTTGTGAGAGCCATTCATGTTTGGGGGACCTATTTAAATTGTGCATTCTAATATACACCAATACTTAAATAAGTATATTGTTAAAGTCTGGGATTACAACCACTGTTATCTCTTAACCTGCTGGGTATTTTCAAAATAATTTTCGATTAATCTAGTGATGGCTGCTATGAAGCAGCCATGATTAGATTTCATAGCAGCCATGACTAGATTTATGGTAATGAAAAATTCATCTAAATTTAACACAAGAAATCATTGGTCATAAAGTCTATCCAATTTACAGGAAGGAAACTTTGTTAAATGTGTCAGAATTATACATATTTCAGTTGCGAGAGATTTTGTGTCCAGGAGAGGAATTACCCGCCAGCAGAATGCAAGGAACTAAGAGTGTAATAAGCCACCCATTCAGAGACTTTCTCGAACATGTCAATGTAGTTACTGCTTTTCAGTTTAATACTATTCGGCACACCAATGAACAAATCCACAAGTTGTATTCTGCTGATCATGAGTTCCTTTCATGAATTGATCATGTTCATATTATTACAATGGAACAACACATTCAGTCATTTTTAAATCATACTAATAAACCAAATTAGGTAATAGCAACTTTCATCAAAAATTTATTTCATCGACTGTATAATTTTATTGCAACCTAATACAGAGGCTCAAGTGAGCCTGAAACGCTCACCTGGCTCAAATTGTCAAAAGAGATGAGTGTATCAGTAAGTGAACAGAAGGGCAATTTTTTGATTTGCTATGACGCAACCAAAGTCAACGTTTTTGACCATTCATATCTGTTGATCCTAGGAAAAGTTCCTAGCAAGCTCTGTTCAGTGAAGTATTAAAAACAATAACCGAACAAAATTTTTGTTTTGTTTTCAACTACAGTGGTTCCCTCTAGCATCCCCCCCCCCCCCCCCAAAAAAAAACAAAAACAAGAAAAAACAAGCGACTCGATTTGAACAAACTTGAATTTTACACCCCCAGAGATGTTACATACCAAATATGAAAGGATTCTGACTGGTGGACACGAAGAAGAAGAATTTTCAAGAAATTTTCTCATATTTGACTGAGATAAACTTTGGGCTTCAATAAGAAACACAAATATTAACCCAGGGACCTGATTTGAACAACCTTCAATCTAACCTGTACACCAAATATCAAAAGAATCTGACTGCTGGATCTGGAGAAGAAGATTTTTAAAGAATATTCCTCATATTGAACAAAGTTACAATTTGGGCTCCCACAGGGAGCCCAAATATGAACCCAGGGACTTGGCTTGAACAAGTCTGAATCTCCCTTCCCTAAGGATGCTGTATACCAAATATCAAAAGATTCTGTTGGATCTGGAGAAGAAGATTTTTAAAAAATATCCCTCATATTGAACTAATTTGAACATTTGGGCTCCTGTAGAGTGCCCAAATATGGATCCAGGGGTTAAATTTCAACAACCATGTGAATCAATATTCCATAGATGTTATATGTGAAATATGAAAGCTTCTGGAGCAGCGGTTGGGGAGAAAAAGGTTATTTTATATTTTTCCCATTACCTTTAGTGTCAAATAATGCTGACTCAGCATTTTTTCAAAGTCCCGAAACTGTACCTTAGGACAAAACCGATAGCGATTTTTTTTCACTATTCCTTTCTATTGGTCCTAAGGAAGCTTCACACCAAATAAAAAGTTTCAGTGCAGAGAAGTTTGGGAGATATGGTCGTTTGAATTTTTTTTTTATTTTTAGCTAGTGAGGTTCCCACTGGGAAGCGGGAAAAAATTTTTTGACATGAATCAAGTACTTAGGACCCAATAATACTTCATAAAAAATTTGGTGAAATCGGCTTCTCGGTTTGGAAAAGTTACAAAATTTATAGTAATTTATATATTTTTTATACTTACCAATGACCCAGACACAGCTGGTGCTAATTCTCAAAAATCTAGGGCCAAACACAAATTTTGCCCCCAATCCCCAAAATTTGCATCTAAAACCGAGAAAATCATGTCCTAAATGGTCCTCCATACTTTTCCTCCACTGCACATGCGCAGTGTCAAGGAGGTCTCGAAATTGGCGCCAATTATCATTCTTACAAGCAGTGCCTGGTCAGCGCTATGTACTCAGCGGGGAGGTATGAGTTCCCAACTCCTGGGAGGGCCATCCCCGTCTGGGTCATTGGTAAGTATAAAAAATATATAAATTACTATAAATTTTTTAACATTTTTATACTGTACCAATGACCCAGACATAGCTGAATAGTAAAAAGGCTAGAGGACCTAGGACATGGAGGAAAATCCAATAAGCTCAATTATATATAATAGAGTTATCCCCTCGAGGAGAAAAGGAGTATTAGGCTTTACATGTATCTTTCTTATTTATGATAAATTAGAAAGACACAACACCCTCCATAATTGAGCATAATAACATTCATGTTCTCTATTAACATCCAGTATAACCCTTTATACCAATTATTTTTAAAGTAAGCCAATAAATAAAGTCAGCCCAGAGAATTGAGACTCTTTATACTCTTTAAAAGTGTCCGAGGATTGTATATTAACGCCCGTTTGACACGTGACATATGCAAATGCTTCACACCGAGCTATACTTTAAAAATATGACATGAATGAATTTTAAACATTAACTTTATACTTTAAAACCATCCCGGTACCAACTCAGAATTACTGACTCCGGAGGAGGTATCCCCTTGCTTTTCACTATAAAGCAGGTGACCTAAGGGAACACCCTCCACCCCCCCTTCCCCTTGCCCTGGGTCAAATAGCCCAGAGCGAAGATGCCAGCAGGACAGAGTCACCGCCGGAACAGAAAGCCTGCATAACTATAGTTGCAACTGTTTAGTGGATGACATTCTGAGCAAGAGAAAATGGACCTAAACAATGCAGGTCTCCAGAAATGGACTCAATATTTCTGAGATAAAAATTCGTGAATGTGGATGGCTGAGACCAATATGCAGCCTTCATTAAATCTGTAATAGCAACACTATTTGCATAAGCCCAAGATGTAGAAAGAGCTCTTACTTCATGAGCCGAAATCTTAAGCACAGACTGCTGAGTTGAAGATAAATTATCATAAGCAGTACGGATAGTTAATTGAATCCATCTAGCAATAGAATGGACCGTAATGTCCTTTCTATTTGGCATCAGAGACAGAAAGAAGCGTTTTCGTCCCTTTCTGATAAACTGAGATCTTCGTTTATAAATACGTAAAGCTCAAACCGGACAGAGTAAAGGCCTATGCCTGTCTGAAGATGAAAGGGCCTTAATAACAATAGGTTCTGGATATTTATTAGGAGCCTGATTCTTAGCCAAAAATCCAACATTAGTAGTAAAGGTAATAGTGTTCCCGACACTACGATAGTGAGAATCGTCCACAGATAGTGCATGAAGCTCACTGACTCTTCTAGCAGAAGAGAAAGCTAAAAGAAATGCTGTCTTATAAGATAAGAATTTGAAATCTACTGTCTCAAGAGGCTCAAATGGCTTTTCTTTTAGTTTAAGAAGAACCCAAGCTAAATTCCATTTAGGAATTAATCTAAGGGTTCTAGGTCTATTTATCGAGAAGTTTCTAACTAATTTAGATAAAGAGACATTAGATCCAATTTGTAAACTATCATGGTGTGCATAGGTATCAGATAACATAGACCTATAACCTTTAATAGTAACCGGCTGAAGTTTGATCTCGTCAAACAAGTATACTAGAAAGTTTGTAATGTCTGGAATGGAGGGATTAAAAATATCAACAGAATGATCCCTACACCAATGACAAAAGACCTTCCACTTAGCCGCATAGTTTAGCGAAGAGGAGGTCCTCCTACAGTTAGAAATTGCGTCCACTGCTCGTCCTGTAAAATGCTTGCCATGCAAGAAGGACCGCACAACGGAAATACGTGAAGGTTGAGACCTTGTGGGTTGTGATGTAGTTGACGCGATTTCCCCTGTGAAAGAAGATCCTCTCGTGGAGGAAGCTTCCGTGGTAAGTCCCACAGCAGACACCTGAGTAGATTTATCCACGGTCTCTGTGGAGACAGAGATGCTACCAATAGAATTTTGCATTGAGATTCTTTTATCTTTAGCAATATCTGCTGAATCAACGGCGCTGGAGGATACGCATATCCTATCATTCCGTCCCACGAGATCGATAGAGCATCTACTGCATATGCTCGGGGATCCGGACATGGAGACACATACGTCTGCAACTGATTGTTGAGCTGTGTCGCAAATAAGTCTATCATTGGCCGCTCCCATTGGTAGCAAATCTGATTGAATACCTGTTTGTTGAGAGTCCATTCTGACAGCAACAAGCGACCCTTCTGTGAAAGGGAGTCTGCTAATACATTCAGACGACCCGGAATATGACGGACCGAAAGTAGAACCTGGTGTTCTAGAACAAACAGAAGGATTCTTTCCGTTAAATTGAATAACGGAACAGAATGAGTGCCTCCCTGGTTCCGAATATACGCTACTACTGTCGTATTGTTGGACAGGATTTGGACATGTGCTTTCTGAATAATGTTCATCCAATGACGTAGTGCAAGCCAAATTGACATCATTTCCTTGATGTTTATGTGCTTGCCTAGAAACTGCGGATCCCAAAGACCCTGGCACTTCGAACCCGTTGGGATCAATGTTGCACCCCAACCTGTTTGACTGGCATCCGTCATAATCGTAAAACTCGGATCCGGAAACTGCAGTGGGACTCCCTGAGTCAACCACTGAATGTTCGCCCAAGTCTGAATCTCTTGTTTCACTTGATTTGACAAGAGAACGTCTATATCGAGCGAATGAATCTTTACACTCCAATTCTGAGTCAAAAAAATTTGGAGAGGACGAGTGCGTAACCGCCCCATCGGAATGAGATCCGCAGCGGCTCCACACAGACCTATCAGTCTCATGAACTCTCTCGCTGTGACTTTGTCTGAGTGAAGACAATAGCGAGCGTAACAACTGATTAATTTCGCTCTGGTTAACGGCAGACGAACGAGATTGTTGTGCGTCTCGAAGCTCATTCCCAGATGAGTGAATAACTTTGACGGCACCAGATCTGACTTCTCGTTTATTATAAAACCGAGACGTCGGAGTAATAGAAGAAGATTCTGCACATCGTTCTGAAGCGTTAACTCATTGCCGTACCTCTGAAGAATGTCGTCCAGGTAGGCCGACGTTACCACAGATGAATGAGCTCGGAAATATATCATTACCGAGTTCATTATTCGAGTGAAAGCCCAGGGCACTAGGTTCAAACCGAAGCACATCGCTCGGAACTGATATACAACTCCTAGGACTGCGAAGCGTAGATACTTTCTGAATGTCGGATGTACCATGACGTGAAAGTACGCATCCTTGAGATCTATGCTTGTAGCATAGTCGTTCACCCAAATACTCGCTCTGACTGATCGAATTGTCTCCATATAGAACTTCGGAGCGACGATCAACTTGTTTATCCAGCTCAGATCTATGACTGGACGGAACGAGCCGTCTGGTTTCGGAACCAGAAACAGATGGCTGTAGAAACCCGGTGATTCCCGGTCTTCTACGACCTCTACCACGTTCTTCTTCAGAAGAGACTGTACTTCTGATAAAAGAGCGTCTCTTTTCTGCGGATTTGATGGAAGCTGAGTCCATTTTGGACTTCGAGTTAATGGAGGCTTTCGTTTGAAGGATATTCTTAGTCCTTCCAAAATTATCCCTCGAACCCAGGGGTCGTCCGTTATTGATGCCCAATCGTTTATAAAACTTGATAATCTTCCGCCTACCGGAACACGATAGAGGTTCAAACCATCACCTCCTGGACCTGCGAGGCTTGCGGAAGGAGAAACTACGCCCTCCGCGACCCGCACCTCGCCCTGTCGACCTAGGGACGTCTGACTGCTAATCTCGGCCAGAATAACATCCCCCACGAGAGTCACTGCCTTGACGGTCTCTAGAATAAGACCTAGAGGACGCATAGGAACCTCTATAGGAACTTCTCTTGGGCGTACTTGTCCTAGAAGTGCCTGTCTTACTCTTTTCTGCTGTATCTGGCTTTTTGGAAGCGGATTTGAATAGCAGAGAATCCGAAGCTTTCTTAGTTATCTTATCATAGATTGCTGAAAGCTTGCCGTCGAAGAGAAGCTCTCCGGAGACCGAAGCGACTCTGAGAGAGTTCTTCACCTTACCATCCACGCACGTGGATGTAGCTAGGGCTGCGTCACGTCTAACCAACTCCAGGTTTGCCACTGAAAGGGCGGAGTTATACGTGGAATAAGCTACTGCCCTTGAAAGAAGTCTTAATGAGGATTGTATATCCTGGAATTCTTTCCCTTAAAGACATAATGATAATGCCTTAGTAAGGTGATCTGCGTATGATAAAGCATCTAAGTTAACTCTGTTAGACATTATTGTCGTTTCCAACGTCGTGGTTGGAATTGACATAGACGACGGTATAGACAATTCCAAGTCTTCAGCCTCGTCGTCTAGACGCAGAGGAACTCTCGGTATGCCCTGTCCTGCCGTTTCAAATTTATTCCTTGAATTGATGAAAGGCAGATTTAGGGCATTTGCGGATAAAAAACCAGACTTGCCCGTTTTGGTAGCAAGCTTATAAATACCGTCGTTCAATAATTTGAATGTTCTTGTGACCTTATTGGACTGTGTCGGAAACTCCGGGACAATGTCCCTGAACCGATCAAAAAATTCTGTGTCCAATGACGCTATCAGTCTCTTATCCGGCATCGCAGCATTCTGGTCCGACGGAACAACCTCTGGAAGATAATGCCAGATAAAATCTGCAGCAGCTTTATGTTGTTCCGAAAAGGAAAGCTCCAAATCCTCCGAATCCCTTTCGCCATCCTGTCAGACCCTATGAAGTTCTCGGTCGTCCGTGCCCGATGCTTCGGCGGAGCGTACCGACCCAGCGTCGTCGGATAATTCCTGATCCGACAGAGATTCTGTCGTATGCTGGGATGCTGCGATAAGTTGTGCTATTTGGGATAGCACATCCGTCACTGAGGCCTGTGGAGTAGCGGTCTTACGTTGCTTTGCCGCTGGAAGCTCCGTGTACGTTGGCTCCTGCATACTTCTTTTATGCGAACGTTTGGAGTCTACAGGCCTCATGTCCCTGGCTACCGGATGGCGTGACCTGGTCGCCGTGGAATCCCTGATCGGCGAAGCTGGCTGGATATCCGTGGTCACGTAGCCAAGGTGCGGTCGTGTGCACTGCCGTGAGGATGAGGAAGCCTTATCGACAGTCTCTCCGGACTGTCTATATAACGGAGTGTCCCAAGCGGTGGACGTATACTCCGAATGCGAAACGTTTTGTACCATAACATCTGGTCCCAGATGTTGTTGTACGAGAGAGGGACGTCTCTCGTTCGCAGCCCGGATGGACCTGGACGAGCTAGGAACCGGACTAATAGGCTTCCTCCGTTCTCTCCTCTGATCCGTCGTCACTGGGTGTGCACTTTGTCTTATTATAGTGCTCGCATCACCCAAATCTCCTTCCTGGACCGCAATGGACGAACCCGGTTGCCGAGCCATTCAATGAATGGTCGCTACACCGGGCGAGCTAGCGGACGCCAATCCCGTCGATCCTACTAGGGACCTCTTAGGCAATTGACGTATTTCCATGAGCACTTTTGCCGCTAGCTCTTCATTTAACTGTGACGACGGAGGCACACTTTTGGAAGACATCACGGAAACATCACCCTGTTCTTGTTCCTCTGAAATAGAGATTGATAAACTAGAGTGACCCTGCGGAGAAAGGACCGGCATGGCCTTTTCCCCGCTAACAACATACCGTGACACACATTTCCAATGTTTGTCATCCCAATTGACACATACTGAACAGGAGTTAGTGCGAGTACACTGACTACAATTAATACAATGATTATGACAGTCAGAGGAAGATTTCCTCTTATTACAATTTGAACAATATCCTTTCATTGTGAAAAGAACACAAAAAGTCCTAGTACTCGCACCAACCCCTGAAAACAAAGATACATAATAACATGATCCATTAACATAGAAAAAATAACTGAAATCAAAAAAAAATTTTTTTTAAATATTTTTTCAGAAAAGCCCAAGTTTCTGATGCAACGTTGAGCCCCAATGGATCCCAAAAAAGCCTAAGTGTGGCCAAAATTTTTTAAAATATTACAAAAAAATTAATGCAACACTTACGTATAATAATAATGTATCTTGTTATGATTAAGCTAATACAAACACAAGAAATCCCTCACAACAGAAACCATTGTCAATGTAAACAAGAAGTGTATACACACCAGAAACATGACTCCAGGCACTGATAAACATGGCCCGAAATCAGTTACCAATAACAACACTATCTGAAGCAAAACAGAGACTTCCAGGGAATAAACTGCAGAACATCAGATGGTAGATGCAGAACACTTCGCCTAAACACCCATGGGTGAGGACGTAAACATGGGGAAAAGAACAGAATTCATTCTGTTACCCAGCTAAAACTCCCAAAAAATTTTAGTAATAATATTACAAAAAATATGCCAAAAGCATGGGATAATAGCAAGGAGGGACTTAAAGGAAAGGGAGAGAGGAAACACTGAACAAGCAGTGTAACTTTATAGCAAGAATGATAACAACAGGCCCATGCCTCGAAATTAGGCAACATAACATAATTTCGTAAAAAAATGTTAAGTTACAGCCCTGATTATTTCCTGCCACTCATTTTTCCTCTCCTCCTTCTATTTCCTCTTTAGATCCACCATTTCTCTAATATTTATGTGTCTGGCATCATTTAAACTGAGATTTACAAGCACAAATATCAGTCAGATGTGAACTGATGAAGGGCCAAACAAAGAATGATAATTGGCGGCAATTTCGAGGCCTCCTTGACACTGCGCATGCGCAGTGGAGGGAAAGTATGGAGGACCATTTAGGACATGATTTTTTCGGTTTTAGATGCAAATTTGGGGGATTGGGGGGCAAAATTTGTGTTTGGCCCTAGATTTTTGAGAATTAGCACCAGCTATGTCTGGGTCATTGGTACTAGAGCTGGGCGGTTTATCGGTTTTTCGGTTCGGTTCGGTTTTTTTTTTAAAACCGAACCGCCGCCTTAACAAAAAACCGAGACTTTCGGTTTCAACAAATTTCCCAGAATTGGTTAAGTTTACGACCACTCAATCACTTGCTTTCCGCACGCCAAAGGCTTAAATGTCAGCCAAAGGTAAATGCTGTGCCATTTATGCTTACTTCGAGAGGACTGACAACAACCCCCCCCCCCCCCCCCCCCTCCACAAATAGTGGTAGCAAATTTCTTGTATCTTAAACAATATCTACAGAACCACCAGCAGATGGAATATGAAAAATTAAAAAGTCGTACGTAAAAATCCACACATGCAATTCAAGAATTGTTAAGTAAATTTACTGAACCGGGCATATTCGACCAAAGAGGTATTGCAAGTTACCTGACAATATATGGTGTAAAAGTATTATAAATTACCTTTGACCTAAAATCATCTGCGTACGGCACGTTGTAAATTAGATTGGTGGTAAACATAAAATTTATTGAGTTTTAAAACCTCAAAGTTCACATGGGAAAAATGACGAGTAAATTATGTTAATTAACCGACCACTGGCACGTTCTCTGAAGTCACATGCTCAGAGATAACGCTGCGCATTGGCAGTTATGTTTTTTCTCAACAATAAAATGGTTAAATTAAAATAGAACACATCCAATTAAATGGATGGCAGGTAACTATTGAAAGTTTTTTTAAAACTTATCGGGAATTGTTTGTATACTATTTGAACTTACTTTAAGGAATCGCGCAGTACTGCAGGTCTGTCAGGTACACACGCTGCATTCCCAATACGATGTTATAATCAACACGTGTCATGACCATGTGTATTTTGTAAACACAACAAATCCCAAGATGCAATATTGCAAACTTTCTTTCAACCCCCATTATGCAGCATCCCCTCCCTTCAAAATCATCAATCGCCTGTCTTGAATAAGATGAAATCAACGCAGGGATAAGCCAAGAGGGCAAAGTAAAGTTGGTAATATCTTCGCCTTGGCACCGCCCATTTCGCCCAATTTCTATGTTTGGGCAGAATCAAAGTAAAAAACGAACATCTACAGTCGAAATTAAGAGAGATATTGTGAAAGCATTGGAGTGAGTTACCAATAAAAGTGATTCGTATATCACGACTTACTTCAACAATAGTTATCAAAATCAGAAAAAATATGATTTGTGTTCCTCTTATTCCACTGTCATTTGAAGCAGGAACCATCAAGAAACACGGGGCACGTCTATTTTCAAGCGATGTGATAATTACCGAAATAAGCACTACAATTGCACATTATCCACCAAAACCAGGATGAGAGCATTGCGACTCCATAAAAAATAAGGAAATGTTGATTTTTGCTAAAATGTAGCTTTTCTTGTGAATTTCTGCATCTTGTCTTGACAAGGTCCCAAATCTCACTGACAGAACAAGGCAGCTCCCACCAGTGGTGGAGCCATGGTTTGAAATCCTGTGGACCATGCTAATGGAGATTTTTTTTGGGGAGGGGGGGGGGGAATCTCAGGACTGAGGATACTGTACTTGTACTGAGGGCAGGAAATCAAAAATATTTTTTTCAAATTTGGGGATGGGAGAAGCAAGTGGGATTTTGAGTGGAGGGTAGGGGGGGGGGGGGGGGCTGGTCTCCCTAGATACCTCATGGCTCCACCGCTCCACCACTGTTGCCCACTACAGCAGCCCAACACAATATG
Organism: Pictodentalium vernedei; assembly: GCA_031216915.1. NCBI lineage: Eukaryota > Metazoa > Mollusca > Scaphopoda > Dentaliida > Dentaliidae > Pictodentalium > Pictodentalium vernedei. Next base: position 100,165,962 of record CM062288.1, read on the forward strand.
TCCATTTGCTGAGAAGAGTGGTGAACACTGATTAACCCGAATGACTCTCAACTCGCTATATGAGCCTCATGACTTGGATGACAAATACAGACAGATTTTATGTGTACATTACCCTCTAAAATGTGGATTTCTACAATATATTATGAAAAACCGAAAACCGAACCGAAAACCGAGTTTTTGTACAAAACCGAAACCGAAACCGAACCGAAATGCAAATTTCAAAACCGCCCAGCCCTAATTGGTACAGTATAAAAATATAGAAATTTTAGGCGGGGCACAACATAGGGATCCTCCCGTAGCGAGCCCAAATATTGACCGAGAAAATTTCTTTGAACAAACTTGAATCCTGAGTACCAAAGGAGCTTACATATCAAATATCACAGCATTCTGACTGGTGGTTCATAAGAAGAAGATTTCAGGAGAAATTGATTCTTTTGGGGCATCACTCTCACCCCAGTGGGGGCACCAAGTTCATTTTAACAAACTGGAAAGAGGATACCTCCAATAAACTGTATGTCAAATTTATTTGGGTTTGGGCTGGTGGTTTTGGAGGAGAAGACAGAGTTGCGAAAGTTAATGGACGACGGTTGGACGACGGACGCCAAGTGATGGCAAAAGCTCACACTGACTTTCAGTCAGGTGAGCTAAAAACTGTACAACAGAACTTGTTCTCAATTTAATTCAGATAACCTTAACTCCTCTGAGTAAGCATTTCATCTATAGTACGGCCTCCGTGGACTGGTCACTTTCCTTGGTTGGGCAATATTTCCACAGACACAATAATAATAAATTCCAAATGCTAATTATAGGAATAATCATGAAAAATTTAATTAATGAAGCACCAGGTACAACCCAGTGCTTCATTAATTAAAATTTTGCAGCTGACCACTTTTATTACCTGGTAACACATGCATGGACATCACTTCCCACACATGGATTACGACCAGTCCAATTTTTTCATGTCCCATTTCAATGGTACAGTGGAATCCTCTTAATTGAATATCCATTTTGCCAGCGAAAATTATTCAATTAACAGGAGTATACAACTAACAGGGATTTGGTCAGTTTCCTGTGTTCTGGAGGTAAACTGAGCATTTATTCTATTATATCTTGTTTGACAGAGCTCATAGAGCTCTGTCAAACAAGATATAATAGAATAAATGCCTGTATTGGATGTAGTGAGGCCAAAAAGGTTGATGAATAAGGGGAATTTGGTGTGTGTCACAGTAATTTTTTCGACATATTACAAAAATTTATATACAATTAACAGGAGTTTACTCTACAACCCATATGCAATTAACAGATCAAATTTGTACTGAAGATATAGTAAATGGTTTTGTGTTTGAAAATTATATTCAATTAACAGGGATATACAATTAAGAGATATCCAGTTAAGTGGGCTCCACTGTACTTAATTTATAATTTGTGATTTGTCATTAATCAGAACTATTATTCTTATATTAACCCTTTACCTAACATGAAAAGCAGACGACACTTGCAAAAAAATTCTTGAATAACTATTTTTTTTCATTTTTTGTCTCAAAAACATAGGTTATGACCCCTCATTGGAATGAGCTCGACGAGCTCGTTCCAATGAGGGGTCATAACCTATGTTTTTGAAAAAAATGAAAAAATAATTAAAATTAATAGGCGATTTTTGAGAATAGTGCTGGCCGGTTTTGACCATTACGTTGGGTAAAGGGTTAAGTAAAGATGTATCACTGATGTACAATCACTTCCAATGAATATCCAGCACTTCAGATTCAAATAATTTGATTATTTTGGAAAACAAATCCCATTTAAAGTCATGATATTGATTACTCAAGTTGTTATAAGTGCATAAGACACTCCAAAATGGCGACATCACACACAAACCTCTCATGGTAAAGTTAAGACATTTTTTTGAATGAAACTAAGTTATTGGCATGTCTTGTAGGTTTCCTCTCAGAACCCCTAAATGTCAACATCAGGCTTCCATATGTAGAGCAATGTCATTTTAAAACATTGACAGATCTAATATTAATCACAGGATCACAATCAAATAGCTCATTATGAAAAATAACATTGACAGCATGTCTAATACGGGAATGATGTCAGAAGTCAATGTCAACATCGTAACATTGTGAGTGAGTTGGTTTCAGAGGTTGAATTGAATTTTCTCTCTATTTAATTAACTGTTTACTTAATACAAATAGCAGGCTACATTTGCAGAATACCTTTCCTGAATAACTAAATTTCTTCATGTTTTTGTCACGAAAGCATAGCATATGACCTTTCATTAGAATGATTTCGACAAGCTCATTCCAATGAGTGATCATGAGCTATCTTTTTGAGGGAAAAATTGAAAAAAATACTAAAATTTGGCTGAGGATTTTTTGTGAACAGTACTGGACAGCTTTAGTCCTTATGTTAGCTAAAATGTTAAATTACACATTATGTTCCAATGAGACTAAAATCCTCCTCCTCCAATTGGACGAGAGCTCGCTTAGTATATTCTATGTTATGTTTATGGCTCAAGTGTCAAATGTTACCGTCTGACGTTACAACACAAAATATTTGCAATGACGTCGTCCGTTTCGTAACTGCTTCATCAACGGAGTGACTAGCAAGCTGCTTCATTTTTCTGGATGTTTCACGTGTGCAGCAGACGGTGTTCCGGATGAGGTGTTGTTTAAATTACAAACTGATTTAAAATTTGAACCAAGATGGAATGAGTTTATCTGGTTTATTGATTATTTATACAGTGCCATCGTGGATACACAAGAGGTTTATTTACTAAACCTGTGATCGTTAAAAGTTGCCTTGAATAAGGTAACTTTTAACGATGACATGTTTAGTAAATAAGCCTCTCGTGTTTCACGATGCAGGTTTTGGGCTATGGGCAGTGTCTGTTGGAACATATACATTATTGTGATGAATTGATGGTAACATGGTCTGAGGTTTGCGGCTCGGAGCATATGTTCAACCGAGACGCGAAGCCAGGATTCTCTAATTGGGGGGGGGGGGGGGGGGGAGGGGGGTAGCCATTTCTAGCCATTTTTTGTGGGAGCGGGGGCATACCATATTTGTAATGTTGTGGGGTTTCGGGGGGTCCTTGCCTAGTCCAAGCTAGCACCCTCCCGTCGTTACCCCTCCTCCCACTTCCCATCATGGAAGCGGGAGGAGGGGGGTAACGACCGGAGGCCCAGTTAGTACAAGGACCTGGGAAGAGGCAGGTGACGACCAGAGGGGCCTAGTTTGGACAAGGCCTTCTCCGAGAGAATTTAGTACTCCAAGATCGAATATGAGGCAATTGTAGCCTGTGTAGCCCTATATTGGAGAGCATTTGGGTCAATATTTTTTTTTATTTAGGGGGGGGGGATGCTAAAGCTTTAGGTTGACCTGAGCCTCCAGCCCACCACCCCCACCCCCTGGCTACGCCACTGACCCAGACGCCGGGAGATTGGGGACAGGTTCTCGCCATTGTGTCCATTCAACTCTGCTCGTTGAAGTTATTTAAGCGAGAATTTTAAAAAAAATTCAGTATTTAGTGTCCACTATTTGTTGGTTATGAGTATACTGAGAACCAGCAAAGCCTGTCTGTGCACTCTCACCACAGAGTTCCCGTGAACAAGAGGTCATGAAAGCACCGCCGCATTGTTAAGGTTCAGTAACAATATCCGATCTAACCAGGGAGAAGGTGGGGGGAGGCAAACCCACACAGCTTGGCTGGAGCATTAAAATGGGGCGGGGTGTGGTCACACCCCTCAAATTTCTAACTGGTGGGGCGGGTGGAGAAAGATTTCCAGATCTTCAGTTTTCAGAATTTTTGCGTCTGTAGGATTTGGGCCTTGTAACCAAGTTGATTGTACACCCCCCCCCCCCCCCCCACCCAACATTCATCCTCTTAGGATTTCACATCCAGATGTAATGTTCTGTCACAATAATCATGGTTTCGGGTCAAGGGAAAATAAATGAGTCAGTTATGAGTGGTCAAGAGTGGTCACTTCGCAAAAAAATGAATTCCAGGGCTCAAAAAAATCATTTATTCAATTTGGGGGTGGGTCAACAGCCCTGTTGTTTAATTGAATTAACTCCATAGTTCTTTCTCTTTATTTTCATCAAATATTTGTGGGTATGCTATGTTTAAATATTTTGCTGACTTCCATGTACCTAACATATTTGTTATTGTCTTGATCACTCAAACGTTTTGGAGAATACAACGAACAGGGAAATATTTTCCACTATTTGTTGATAATTGCGCATGTCAGGAATAAAAGGTAAACCATCTAAACCTGCTCGCGAGGTGGTTTACTCAGAATGATTTGGAATGATATTCCAGAATGACGGTTTGCAAAGAAAACAACCAGATTGGTAATCCGAGTTGTCTGCACATGCCCGGAATAAACCATGTATTCTGGAATGGACTACGGAAACATGAGCTTGCACTCCAGTCTATCTTAGTGATGAACCGATTATATAAACTTACTTTGAACTGATTACTGATTATTTCACCAAACATTCTGCCAATTCCGATGGGTTGAATGGGGCACAGAAAAAATCTGTTGTCTCCTATTATACCACTATATGTTGTTGATAAATAACCAATTACGAAAAGTTTCACAGCACATAAGTTCTCAGACTGCATGTTTAGTGCTGGTCAATATTAGCCAAAATAATATTTGCGGGTTTTTTTTTGAAAGACGACCATGATTAACGATATTTTCACATGATATTGTTCTCTTGTGAAGTTGTATTTCTTCTAGTAAATAGTGTTAATACAGTTTTGTATACAATACACTTGGCTGTATTAACCAGATATACTGAGCACACATACTTACTGTCTCAATTTAATAATAACTTTGATATAAACGTGTGTTGTGGACTTGTGTCTTTGCATAGTTCACAGATCGATAGGCACAGGACGTAACAGGATTTAATGGTCATTAGGGCTGCACGATATTCAAAACTGAATACCGGTTTACTACGATATCTTCCCCCCCTGTACAACTTCCCCCCCGGGGGAAGATAAACTAGTTTATCTTCCCCCTGGGGGGGGGGGGGGGGGGGGGAGATAAACTAGTTTATCTTCCCCCCCCCCCCCCCCCCCACCTGGTTTATCTTCCCCCCCCACCTGAATTTTTTTACCATTCAGATTTTTACCAGATCTTTTTTTAGAATTTGCTTGTTCACTTGTGTGTGATATTAAAAAAGCATCAAGTGCGCATTGAAAAACTTATTGGTCAGTATGTGAGAGAGCTATATGCCCAAAAGAAAAAAAAAAACATTTTAGCCCAAATTAGCATTTTGAGTTGAATATTATACAAATTTCCATTTTCAAGACTCATTTGAATATGTTGTTAATAGAAGAAAATTGCACAAGAAGAACTTGCGTTTTTTTTCTCAAAATATCCCCTGGGATATATGTAAAAAACATTTTTTAAACATGTCGCCCGATGTCGCTAAATATTTTTTATTTTCACTCAAACAACTATTTTGAAGAGAATTTCACTTGTATTTTTCAAGTTTAAGATTTATTTGCTAAGGATGTGACAAAGAGAATAATTTCAGTTGTAGAGGGTTGGGGGGAGGAAATATCCTGACCAATTTATCTTTCCCACACCTGACACTCGCAGTTACCCCCAATTTTTTTTTTCCTCAAATCACTATTTTGAAGAGAATTTCATCTGTACTTTCTATTTTTAAGATTCATGTGCTCAAGCTGTTAGAATGGAAAAAATTTTGATGGGTGGGGGGGGGGGAAGATATCGTGACCAGTTTATCTTACCCCCCACCCAACACTCAAAGTTACACAAAAGTTAAAAAATTTATAGTAATTTCTATATTTTTTATATTTACCAATGACCCAGACATAGCTGGTGCTAACTCTTAAAATATAGGGCCAAACACAAATTTTGCCCCCCAATCCCCAAAATTTGCATCTAAAACCAAAGAAAACATGTCCTGAAAGGCCCTCCACACTTCGCCTCTACTGCGCATGCGCAGTGTCAAGGATGTTCCGAAATTGGTGCCATTAATCATTCTAATAACCAGTGCCTGGTAAGCGCTATGTACTCAGCGGGGAGGCAAGAGTTCCCAACTCCTGGGAGGGCCATCCCCGTCTGGGTCATTGGTAAGTATAAAAAATATAGAAATTACTATAAATTTTTTAACATTTTTATACTGTACCAATGACCCAGACATAGCTGAATAGTAAAAAGGCTGGAGGGCCAAGGACATAGAGCAAAATGGAATACGCTCAATAAAATAAAATAGAGTCATCCCCTGTAGGGAAAAAGAAGTAATAGGCCTTACATGTATCTTTCTTATTTATGATAAATTAGAAAGATACAACACCTTCCAAAATTGAGCTTCATACATCCATGTACTCTATTAATATCCAATATAATCCTTATACTAATAATTTTTAAAGTAAGCCAATAAATAAAGTAAGTCTAGAGAATAGAGACTCTTATACTCCTAAAAGTGTCTGAGGATTGCATAATCATGTCCGTTGACATATGCAATATTCAAAAGCTATACTTTAAAAACTAAGACTTGAATGAATTTTAAAAACCTAAACTTCTCACTAAACAACCATCCCAATAACAGCTCAGAATTACTAACTCCGGAGGAGGTATCCCCTTGTTTTCATAGTAAAACAGGTGACCCAAGGGAACACCCCCCCCCCCCCCCTTTTTCTTGCCCTGGGTCAAATAGCCCAGAGCAAAGAGGGCAGCAGAATGGAGACACTGCCGAAACAGACAGCCTACCTAGCTATAGTAGCAACTGTTAAGTGAATGACATTCTGAGCAGAAGATAATAGACCTAACAATAGAGGCCTCCAGAAATGGACTCGATATTTCTGAGATAAAAATTCATGAATGTGGATGGCTGAGCGCAATGAGCGGCCTTCAAAAATCTATAATAGCGACACTATTAATGTAAGCCCAAGAAGTAGAAGAACTCTTACTTCATGAGCCGAAATCTTAAGCACAACTGCTAAGTCAATGATATACCATAAGCAGTACCGATAGTTAATAGAATCCATTAACAATAAAATGGAGCATAACGTCCTTCTACTAGGCATCAAAGACAGAAGAAGCTTACGCCCATAGTAATAAACAGATATCTGTTTATAAATACATAAACTCTACCCAGAAAGAGTAAAGGCCTATGCCCATACGAAGACGGAAGGACCTTAAAAATAATAGGTTCCGGATAATAGGAGCCTAACTCTTATGCAAAAATCCAACCTAAATAGTAACGGAAGTAGTGATTCCGAAACTACGAAAGTGAAAATCATCCATCGATAGTGCATGAAACTCACTGACTCTACAGTAAAAGAGAAATCAACAGAATTACTGTCTAAAAGGTCAGAATTTGAAAACTACTGTTTCCAGAGGCTCAAATGATTACTTAGCTAAATAAGAACCGAAGTTAAAATCCATATAGGAATTTAATCTAAAGATTCTAAGTCTATTTATCAAAAAGTTACTAACTGACTTAGATAAAGAGACATAAGACTCAATTGTAAACTATCGTAGAGTGCATAGGTATGAGGTAACATAAACCTATAACCTTAATAATAACAGGCTGCAGTAGATCTTGTGAAACAAGTATACTAAAAAATTGCAATGAGTAGTATGGAGGGATCAACAATATGAACATAATGATCCCTACACCAACGACGGAAAAGCCTCCACTTTAGTCGCATAGAATAGCGAAGAAGAGGATCTCCTATAGTAAGAAATCGCGTCCAAAGCTCGTCCAGTACAGTGCTTACAATGCAATACAGACCACACAACGGAATACATGAAGATTGCGACCTTGCGGGTTGTGATAAAGATGACACGATTTACCCAGTGAAAAAAGATCCTCACATAGAGGAAGATTTCACGTTAAGACCCACAGTAGACAAGAGAGTAAATTACCCATGATCTCTGTGAAGATAGAGATGCTATCAACAGAAATGTATTGTGGTTGTTTATCTTAGCAATACCTGCTGAAACAACAGCGCCGGAGGATACGCGTATCCTATCATTCCGTCCTATAGATCAATAGAGCGTTAACAACATTAGCTCAGAGATCTGGACAAGCCAACACATACGTCTGCAATTGATTAGCAAGCTGTGTCGTAAATAAATCATCATTGGGCGTTCCCATAGATAGCAAATCTGATTGAATACTTGTTTGTTGAGAGTCCATTCTGACAGCAACAAGCGACCCGTAAGAGAACGGGAGTCCGGTAAAACAATCAGACGACCCGGAATATGACGGACCAAAACAGAACTTGGTGTACTATAACCAACAGACGGATTCTTTCCATTAAATTGAATAACGGAAACGAAAGAGTGCCTCCCTGGTTCCGGAGATACGCCACTACTGTCGAATTAAAGGACAGGATTTGGGCATGCATTTCTGAATAATGTTCATGCAATGACATAAAGCAAGCCTAAAAAACATTATTCCGCGGAAGAAAACTGGTTGCTAAGAGACTGCGGAACCCAAAGACCCTGGCACTTCGAATCCGTAGGGATCAGTATTATATCCCAATCTGTTTGACTGGCAACCGTCATAATAGCCACACTCGGGTCCGGCAACTGCGGTGGCACTCTCTGAGTCAACCACCGAATGTTTGCTCCAGTCTGAATCTCTTGTAACACTAGATAGACAAGAGAACGTGTAAATCGAGCAATTCATGGATTGCCGAAAAGTTGCCGTCGAAGAGAAGCTCCTCCGAGAACGAAGCGACTCTGAGAGAGTTCTTAACCTTACTATCCACGCGTGTGGATGTAGCTAGGGCTGCGTCACGTCTAACCAACTCCAATCAGCCACCTAAGGGCGGAGTTATACGTGAACAAACTACTGCCCTCAAAAGAAATTACATTGAGAATAATATCCCGTAAATCTTTTCTTGAAGACGTAATGATAACGCCTCAGTAAGGCGGATTACGTATGATAAAGCGTCTAAGTTAAGTCTACTATACATCATGTCGTTTCCAACATTGAAGTTGGAAAAGACATAAACGGCGAAAAAGAATATATCCAGTCTTTAACCACACCGTCTAGACGCATATGAACTCTCGGTATGCCCTGCTCTGCCAAAATAAACTATTCGTATAAATGATAAAATGGCAGAAATGAGCAACGCGGACAAGAAACTAAACTATCATGCTTGGTAGCAGGCTTGTATATATATATATAGCGTCGAAAAATAAAACACATGATGTAATGACAATATTGGACTGCGTCGGTAAGTCAGGGACAATGTCCCTGAACCGATCGAAAAATCCGAGTCCAATGACGCTATAAGTCTCTTATCCAAGATCGCAGCAATGAAGTCCGAAATAACAATCACTGGAAGATAATGCCAGAAGATATGAAAGGCAGCTTCCGATACTACTAAAGGGAAAACTCGAAATCTTTCGAATCCCTTTCGCCATCCTGTCGGACCCTATAAAGCGTTCGGTCGTCCGTACCTGATGCAACCGCGGACCGCACCGACCCAGCGCCGTCGGATAATTCCTGATTCGACCGAGAAACTGTCAATTGCTGGAATGCTGCGAAACAACTGTGCTAACTCGGATAGCACGTCCGTCACTGAGGCCTGAGGAGAAGCGGTCTTACGATGTATTGCCGCTGGAAGCTCCGTGATCGTTACCCCGTGCATACTACCAATATGCGAGCGCACGGAGTGTGTAGGCCTCGTGTCCCTTGGCTATTGGATGGCGCGACCTATTCGCCGTGGAATCACTGAATGACGAAACTGATCGGATACTCGAGGTCACGTAGCCAATGTGCGGTCGTGTGCCCTGCTGTGAGGATGAGGAAGCATTAAGGACAGTCTCTCGGACTGTCAATATAACGGAGCGTCCCGACCGACGGACATATGCTCCGAATGTAAAATATCTGAACCACAACATGCGGTCCCCTATGTTGTTGGACGAGAGAGGGACCTCTCTCGCTCACAGCCCGGACGGACCTGGACAAGCCAGGAACCGGACTGACAGGCTTCCTCCGATCTGTCCTCAATCTGCCGTCACTGGGTGAGTACTAAAGTAATTAAAGTGCTCGCATCACCCAAATCTCCTTCCTAGACGCAACGGACGAACCCGGCAGCCGAACCATTCGATGAATGTATGCTACACCGGGTGAGCTAGCGAATGTCACTCCATAGGCGATAGACATATTCCATGAGCACTTATTGCTGCTAGCTCTTCATTAACTATGACGACAGAGGCACACTTTTGAAAGACATCTCCGTAACTTTGCGAACAAGAAACCAGAAATGCTTGGTTATAGCAAGCATAAAATAATAATATATATAGCGTCGATCAATAATTCGAAAGTTTGTGTGACATTATTGGACTATGTCGGAACTGAGGGACGATGCCCCTGAACCGAACCAAAAATTTCTAAGTCCACCGACGCTATCAGTTTCTTATCCGGCATCGCAGCATTCTGGTCTGACGAAAGAAGCTGTAGAAGACCAAGTCAGATGACATACACAACAGCATATGTTGTTCCGAAAGGGAAAGCTCGAAATCCTCCAAATCCCTTTCGGTATCCCGTCGTCGGACCGGATGAAACTTTCGGACGTCCTTCCCGCTTCCGTGGAGCGTCCCGACCCGGATAAAAAATATGCGACAGATTCAGTTGATGCTGGGATGCTGCGATAAACTGTGCTATTTAGGAAAGCACGTCCGTTCCCGAGGCCTGTGCAGTAGCGGTCTTACGATGCATTGCCGCCGGAAGCTCCGTGTACGTTGACTCCCGCACACTTCCTATGCGAACGTCCGGAGTCTGCAGGCCTCGTGTCCCTGGCTACCGGATGGTGTGACCTGGTCGCCGAAGAATCCATGATCGGCGAAGCTGGTAATATATCGGCGGTCACGCAGCCAAGGTGCGGTCGTGTGCGCTGACGAGAAGAGGAAGCCTTAGCAGTCTCCGCGGACTGCCTATACAACGGAGCGTCCCGAGCGATGGACGTATGCTCCGCTTGCAACACATTTTGTACCACAACATCTGGGGCCAGATGTTGTTGAACGAGAGAGGGACCTCTCTCGCTTGCCGTCCAGATGGACCGGAACGGGCTATGAACCGGACTAAAAGGCTTCCTCCGTTCTCCCTCCGATCCGCCGTCACTGGGTGTGCATTAGGTTGATTTATAGTGCTCGCATCACCCCAAAATTCCTTCTAGACCGCAACGGACGAACCCGGCTGCCGAACCATTCGGTGAATGGACGCTACACCGGGTGAGCTAGCGGACGTCAAAGGCCGTCGAACCTACTAGGGTCCTCTTAGGCAATTGGCGTATTTACATGAGCACTTTTCCGCTAGCCCTTCATTAATTGTGACGACGGAGGCACACTGTTGGAAGACATCACAGATACATCACCCTAATCTTGATCGTCTGAAATAGAAATTGATAAAGTAGAGTGACCCTGCGGGGAAAGGACCGGAGTGTCCAATTCCCCAATAACATACCGTGACATACGCTTCCCATATTGTCATCGAAATCATACGATACAGAACAGGAGTTAATGCGAGTACACTGACCACATATAGAATGATTATAAAGTCAGAGGAAGACTTCCTCTTATTACAATTGATCAATATCCTTTCAATGTGAAAAGAAAACAAGTCCTGGTACTCGCACTAACCCCTGGCAATCAAAATACATAATAATAATATGATCCATTAATATAGAAAAAATAATTGAAATCAAAATATTTTGAAAAAATATTTTTTCAGAACAGCCCAAGTTTCTGAAAAGTAACGTTGAGCCCCAATGGATCCCAAGCCTAAGTGTGGACAAAAATTTAAAAAGAATTTTAAACAATTTATTCAACACTTACGAACAATAATAATGTATCTAGTTATGATTAAAATAACATCAAGATATTATTTTCCAAAAATCCCCCCCTCACACAGAGGGCTGTTGTAAATGTAAACAATGAGTGTAAAAAACACTAAAATAAGACTCCAGGCACCCAGGCCCGAAATCAGTTACCAAAAATACACTATCTGATGCAAAACAGAGACTTCCAGGGAAGAAACTGCAGAACATCAGATGGTAGATGCAGAACACAACGCCTAACCACCCGTAGGTGAAGACGTAAACATGGGGAAAAGAACAGAATTCATTCTGTTATTCAGCTAAAACTCCCAAGAAAATTTAGTAATAATAATTACAAAAACTATGCCAAAAGCATGGGAGAATAGCAAGGGGGGACTTAAAGGACAGGGAGAGAGGAAAACACTTAAAAAACAGTGTAACTAAATAATCAGAATGACAACAAAATGGCTGCTGCCTCGAAAATAGGTAACTTAACATAATTTCATTAAAAAATTTTAAGTTACAGCCCTGATAATATTCTGTCACACATTTTTTCCTCTACTCCTTCTCTATCCTCCTTAGAATCACCATTTCACTAATATTTATGTGTCTGGCATCATTTAAACTGAGATTTACAAGCACAAAGATCAGTCAGATGTTAACTGATGAAGGGCCAAACTTAGAATGATTAATGGCGCCAATTTCGGAACGTCCTTGACACTGCGCATGCGCAGTAGAGGCGAAGTGTGGAGGACCTTTCAGGACATGTTTTCTTTGGTTTTAGATGCAAATTTTGGGGATTGGGGGGCAAAATTTGTGTTTGGCCCTATATTTTAAGAGTTAGCACCAGCTATGTCTGGGTCATTGGTACAGTATAAAAATATTGTTTTTCGCTCAAACCACTATTTTGAAGAGAATCTGATCTGTATTTTTTATTTTTATGATTCACATACTTAAGCTGTTAGAAGGGAACAATTTTCAGGTGGGGGAAGATATTGTTACCAGTTTATCTTACCCCACACCAACACTCTTGACAAAGTCATGATTTTTGTGTGTGCTCAAAACACAATTTTAAAGAGAATTTCATCTGTATTGTCTATTTTTAAGATTCATATGTCTTAAGTTGGAAGAGAAAAAAATTCAGGTTGTTGTGAGTGGTGGGGGTGGGGGGGAGGGGGGGGAAGATGTCGTGACCAGTTTATCTTACCCCCCACCTGACACTTGAAATTGCCAAATATCTATTTTTAGGGCAAACCACCATTTTGTAGAGAATTTAATCTTATATTAAGATTCATATTTCCCACTTGTTAGTTTGTGTTTCAGTTTCCAGTGTCATGCGGGAGGTAAGATAATATGGTCACAGTATCGTCTACCCTAGTCAAAATTTTTCTATTTTAACAACTTAAAAATGTGAGTAACGACTCCTATGTCTAAGTTGTTGGAAAAGAAAAACATTCAGGTTATTGTTTTCCGATTCGTATGTCTTAAGTTGGAAGAGGAAAAAATTCAGGTTGTTGTGAGTGTGTGTGGGGAGGGGGGGGGGGGGGGGGGGGAGATGTCGTGACCAGTTTATCTTACCCCCCACCTGACACTAGAAATTGCCAAATGTCTTTTTTTAGGGCAAACTACCAAAACCACCATTTTGTATAGAATTTAATCTTATATTAAGATTCATATTTCCCACTTGTTAGTTTGTGTTTCAGTTTCCAGTGTCATGCGGGAGGTAAGATAATATGGTCACAGTATCGTCTACCCTAGTCAAAATTTTTCTATTTTAACAACTTAAAAATGTGAGTAACGACTCCTATGTCTAAGTTGTTGGAAAAGAAAAACATTCAGGTTATTGTTTTCCGATTCATATGTCTTAAGTTGGAAGAAAAAATTTTAGGTTGTTGTGAGTGTGGGGGGGGGGGGGGGGGGGGGCAGATGTCGTGACCAGTTTATCTTACCCCCCACCATTTTGTAGAGAATTTAATCTTATATTAAGATTCATATTTCCCACTTGTTAGTTTGTGTTTCAGTTTCCAGTGTCATGTGGGAGATAAGATTATTAATATGGTCACAGTATCGTCTACCCTAGTCAAAATTTTTCTATTTTAACAACTTAAAAATGTGAGTAACGATTCCTATGTCTAAGTTGTTGGAAAAGAAAAACATCCAGGTTATTGTTTTCTGATTCATATGTCTTAAGTTGGAAGAGAAAATAATTCAGGTTGTTGTGAGTGTGTGTGGGGGGGGGGAGGGGGGGGGGGAAGATGTCGTGACCAGTTTATCTTACCCCCACCTGACACTAGAAATTGCCAACTTAAAAATGTGAGTATAACGATTCCTATGTCTAAGTTGTTGAAAAAGAAAAACATTCAGGTTATTGTTTTCTGATTCATATGTCTTAAGTTGGAAGAGAAAAAAATACTGCTCATATCACCTTTTTGAAGGGAAATTCATTGAGGGCTTTGTTGACTCTATCAAGTGCTAGATATTTTGTTTGAATTTTATGCTGTAGTTTACGTAGTTTTTATTGTTATGATAATAAAAGTTCTCAACCGAAAGATATTTTTTCTTTATTTACTCAGAAATGATCTTATCCACCCCACACCTGAGTAACAAATTGGTGGTTTTCTTCTGATTTTTTGCTATATTTCCCATTCTTAAAATTCCTGAACTTAAGTTGTAAAAGGTGACAAATATTCTGATGGGGTGGGGAGGGGGATCAGGTTAGGTTATGACTACCCCCTTCCCCCCAACAGACATTCAAAGTTTTTAAATTTTTTTTTTGGCTCATACAACGATACTGCTGAGAATTTTATTCATATTTTCAAATAAAAAAACATGTCAAAATATAGGGTTTGTTGCCGGACTCTCAAGGCCAGACTAACAAGTTTTCAAATTGCCCCTCATGCTTTTTAATATAACAGAGGGGTACTAAAGCAAATTCTTTAAAAAGTTCTGTGATTAAATTGAAAGATAAAAAAAATTCAGGTGGGGGGAAGATAAACCAGTGGGGGGGAAGATAAACTAGTTTATCTTCCCCCCCGGGGGGAAGTTATACAGGGGGGGAAGATAAACTGTTACACCGGTATTGGTATTCCAAAAAATATCACGGTATACCGGTATAGCAAAAACTGATATCTGAACAGAAGTACCACAATCGAGACGTGAGGCATCACAGTCGGAACGAATCTGCATGCCAGGACGATGTGGTTCGAAACACCTTTACCCAATGCAGACGATATCAAAATTTATTATTTTAAATATTAGTTCATCAGATTTTTCCAAAAATGTCTACAAAACAATATAATGTGACCCCTCATTGGATCGAGCTCAGCTAGCTCATTCCAATGAGGGGTCACATGATATAGTTTTGTTGAAATTTTTGAAAATTATTTTTTCAACTGCTGAATTTGTATATTACGCAGGCTCATGCGGGCGATTCTTTGGGTAAAGAGATAATATTATTCATTCGGGGCTACAGTTAAAATGCAAGACATCTTGGAAATTAAACTGTGGGTAAATAAACAAGAGGCTCCAAGGGGCCTGAGGGCACTCACCTGACATGGTAGCCTAAATATCAACCCAGAGAATTGATTTCAACAAGTTGCATCTGCTCCTCCTAAGAAATACCAAATATCCAAAGATTCTGACCAGTGGATCTAAAAAAAAAATTGAACCCCCCTCCCCCCCAACTTCGTTTTGTGGGGGTATAACAATCAGCTGCATTCTTATATGACGTTCTTATATGTATGCCAAATTCCATGCATGGTGTATCTAGCATATTTCTCATTGTTTTGTATCAGGTAACATAGACTACACAAGAATCACAGCGTAAACAAGCCTGGAAATAAGCATTCTCTTATTTGCAGAATGAGGTCCCCACAGGGTGAATTTGCTGATGCTATCCCATACAGTGGGCTATTATCTTCCCCAAATTTATTCTCTGGGTACCTCTTACTATTTAGCCCAGGGACACAGATTCAGACTGAGGTTCACAGAGGGTAAATTTAGTAATGCTACCCTGCTGTGCAGAGTAGCATCACCAAATTCACCCTCCGTGGACTTCATTCTGCAGATGACGATCTTCATATCTCCAGGCTGCAGTGTAAACAATGTTGTTATTACTAAACTGCAATGCTGAGTTTGTTATACTGACCCGCTGCAAGTAAAAGTTTCTGCTCCATAATATTGTCTGTGAGACCCTTGACTGCTGAATTGTATTCATCCAGTGATAGAATACTTTTATGAGTTTGATTGAGCTTCCCAAACATCGACTTGGCAGCATGCCGCACCTTCTTTTCTGCTGCAGTTGTATTGAGACACCAATTAACATCATCACGATTTTCATTTGTCATGCCTGAAAAGAAACAATGTTAACTTGAGAAATGTCATTAACATGTTACTTACCACAGTTATTAAATACTGGTTGCCAGTTTTTGAACTCGCTCGAGATATTATTACAAAAGACCTGAATAGCAAATATTAGTCAAATCGGATAATGTTTGTTCAAGTTATTGTGCTAACGAGCTCAAAATTCGTAAAAATTGACTAATTCCGGCCTATAACTCTGTAATAAAAAATTGGACCAGGTGAGTTTTCGAACTTGCTTGAGATATTATTGTAAAAGATGTGTATGGCAAATATTTGTCAAATCTTAGAACATTTGTCCAAGTTATTGGGCTAATGAGCTCAAATTTCATAAAAATTGACTAATTAAGGCTCATAACTCTGTTAGGAAAAATCGGGTTCATGAGAAGATTTTTTAAGATTTAGGCTCACTTTTGGGCGTGGCCCTACCAATAGGCGGGTCAACTTGATTTGAACAAATTTGAACTGACATATGATAGGGAACATGCACACCAGATTTGGTTCAATATGGTTGAGTAGTTTGTGAGAAGAAGTCGATCATGTAAAGTTTACGACGGACGATGGACGGACGGCTCAGGTGAGCTAATAAAGTTCACAATGCCGGACGGACGACGGACAGCAAGTGATAAGTTTAGCTCCCTTCGGTGAGCTAAAAATCCCTCATTTTGAACTAAGTTACAATTCGAGCTTCCACAAGCGAGCCCAAATATAGACCTAGGGACATGACTTGAACAAACTTGAATCTTACCCCCCTAAGGATGCTGCATACCAAATATCAAAAGCATTCTGACTGCTGGATCTGAAGAAGAAAATTTTTAAAGAAAATTCCTCATTTTGAACTAAGTTGTCAAGCGGGTTTCCACAGTGAGCCTATATATGAACCCAGGGACTTGGCTTGAACAAACTTGAATCTCACCCCTCTAAGGATGCTGCATGCCAAATATCAAAACATTCCGACTGCAAAATCGGAAGAAGATTTTTAAAGAAAAATTCCACATATTGAACTAAGTTGTAATTGGGGCTTTCACGGGGAGCCCAAATATGAATCCAGGGACTTGGCTTTAACAAACTTCAATCTCACCCCCTAAGCATGCTGCATACCAAATATCAAAACATTCTGACTGCTGGATCTGAAGATTTTTTAAGAAAATTCCTCATTTTTAACTAAGTTATAATTCGGGCTCCCACACTGATCCCAAATATGAATGAACCCAGGGACTTGGCTTGAGCAAACCTGAATCTCCCCCCCCCCCCCCCCCCCCCCAAGCATGCTGCATACCCAATATCGAAAGATTCTGCCTGTTCGATCTTGAGAAGAAGATTTTTTAAGAAAATTCATCATTTTGAACTAAGTTACAATTCAAGCTCCCACAGTGAGCCCAAATATGGACCTTGGGACATGGCTTGAACAAACTTGAATCTCACCCCCTAAGGATGCTGCATACCAAATATAAAAACATTCTGACTGCTGGATCTGAAGAAGATTTTTAAAGAAAATTCCTCATTTTGAACTACGTTATAATACGGGCTCCCACACTGAGCCCAAATATGAACTCAGGGACTTGGCTTGAACAAACCTGAATCTCACCCCCCTAAGCATGCTGCATACCCAATATCAAAAGATTCTGCCTGCTCGATCTTGAGAAGAAGATTTTTTAAGAAAATTCATCATTTTGAACTAAGTTACAATTCGAGCTCCCACAGTGAGCCCAAATATGGACCTTGGGACATGGTTTGAACAAACTTGAATCTCACCCCCTAAGGATGCTGCATAACAAATATCAAAACATTCTGACTGCTGGATCTGAAGAAGATTTTTAATGAAAATTCCTCATTTTGAACTAAGTTATAATTTGGGATCCCACAGTGAGCCCAAATATGAACCCAGGGACTTGGCTTGAACAAACCTGAATCTTTACCCCCTAAGCATGCTGCATACCAATATCAAAAGATTCCGCCTGCTCGATCTTGAGAAAATTTTAAAGAAATTTACCTGAATGCACTAAGTTCAAATTCGGGTTCCTATACTGAGCCTAAATATGAACCCAGGGGGCCAATTTGAACAAACTTGAATCAGATCAACCCCCACAATGTTGCATACCAAATATCAAAAGATTCTGCCTGCTGGATCTGGAGAAGAAGATTTTTTAAGAAATTTGCCTGAAATGCACTAAGTTCGAATTCAGGCTTCTATAGTGAGCCCAAATATGAATCCAGGGGGCCGATTTGAACAAACTTGAATCAGATCCACCCCATAATACTGTATACCAAATATCAAATGATTCTGCCCACTTGTGCTGGAGAAGAAGATTTTTTAGTAATTTCTCTAATATAAATAGGGTGCTATCGGAGTTATGCCCCTATGGAGTCCCAAGTGGGCATGTCCATTTCATTGGAACAAACTTGAATTGACATATGGTAATGAACGTCCATACCAAGTTTTGAGCAAATCGACCTAGCTCTTTCAGTGGAGAAGTCATTTGAAAAATGTTCACGATGCCGGCCGGACGACAGACGACAACGGACGGCAAGTGATAAGTTTAGCTCCCTATGGTGAGCTAAAAAAAAAATTTAAAAATATGGATAGCATTTTTGTGGATAGACCCCTACTTTGTCTGGTTCATTAATAGATCAAGAGTTTTATGATTATTGGAAACAATTTCAGCCTTAAAGAAGTAATCCTTTTTCCTGAGTAACAACAATATTCATCCAAAACAATTCACAAAAATCAAAATTCAAATTTCATTTTTTCATTTTTTGCCTCCAAAGCATAGCTTGACACCTCACAATGATCCTATTTGATAAAGGGTCATAAGCTATGTTAATGAACATTTTTAGAGTTCACCCCCACTCAACCCCTCTTACACACTGATGTCAGAATATTGAAACTTGAAGTAGCAAATTTTCCCCATAAAGCCACTAGGAATTTAACCAATTCAGTCTGGTATTTATTTATTTATTGAGGTTTAACAACACTTTAACAGTCAAGGTCATATCATGCTGGTGACAATTTTATGGGTGGAGGAAGCTGGAGTACCGGGAGAGAAGCACCGAGCAACGACGAGCAGCTGCCAGCTCCCCAACATCGTAACTCTGCACTGCAGCACAGGCAGGGTTAGGTTGGTTGAAGACATGAGCACCATTGATGTGCAGTACGCCTTAGTGGACAAATGGGGTAAAGTGCCTTGCCCAAAGACACAATGCGGGAGTCCGAATCGATTGCTCAGACAGTCACCGATCCAAGGACAAACTGGGCTTGATGTCGCTTAACAACAGTGATCTGACGAGAGCCAGTTACCGCAACACCACCACACCTCCATCCAGACTGGTTTGACAGAGCTCAAACAAGATTGGATTGGTTAAATACCAAGTTGCATTATGGAAAAAGTTGCTACTTGAAATTTGGTGTTTTGACATCAGCATGCAGAGTGCTGAAGAAATCTAAATTTTATAGTAAATTTCCTTTCTTATTATACCTACCACAATTGTTTACTACAGGCTTGCACTACAGTGGAAGTCCCTAACTCGGATAAAATACTCTCTATTTTTGTCTTTCCCAAGCAAGTTGGGAAAGAAAAGTGGTGCAAAAGCACCAATAAAAATAAGCCAAAACTGGGTCGAGTGCAACCAGCGCAGACCCAGTACGGGATGCTCTCTCCCAAGTACAACTCCACGACTTCCGTTGCCAGTGCGCATATACCGTCTCTAAAGACTCATTCTTTTTGAATCCGTAAACGTTAGAGTTATGTGATCAGCGGGGAGGAAAGATTCTTTACCCGTAAAGAAGACGGGAGGGCCTCCATGTAAACAATTGTGGTAGGTATAATAAGAAAGGAAATTTACTATAAAATTTAGATTTCTTATCAACCTACTCACAATTGTTTACGGCTGAATAGACAAAAGGCTGGAGGGAATCGCATAACCAACCCCCACATAACCCTAGTGCACTGGAACCGTGAAGCAGAAGGAAGAGGTCCCGAGGCTTATCAACCATAATGTCGCAATCATTGGTAAAGGACAATGAAAAGAGACATATGAGCCTGTGTGACACACAGACAGAAAAAAGGGCAGTAACAGCACAAGGCTGAAACTGACCTTCAAGAAGCCTAATGGCTATGGCAGACAACAGCCTGAGCAGAAGAAAGAGGACCCAAGGCAAAAAGGTCCTCCGACTGCTCCTGCAACTGGCGTAAATAAAAGGTGGAGAAAGTAGAAGCATTTCTCCAGTAGGCTGCCTGCATAACATCCGACAACTTGACGGAGTTAGAATAAGCCCAAGAGGTAGACAGTGCCCGCACCTCGTGGGCAGAAATACGATTGGTAACACAATCGCCAGCTGCTAAACGACTATAAGCCGTACGAATAGCAAGACAAATCCATCGAGAAATGGATTGAGGAGAGATCTTCTGTCGACCCGGAATGAGAGACAGAAAAAAACGTTTTCTGCCTTTCCGTATGAAGCGTGTCCGATCAAGATAAATGCGAATAGCACGGACCGGACAGAGCAAAGGGCGAGTACCCTCAACAGAGGGAAGAGCCCTGATACAGATAGGAGGAGGAGTAGTATCTGGTAACTGATTCTTAGCCAAAAAGGAGCAATCAGTGGTAAAAGTAACACTGTTGGGAGAACTCCTAAAAAAGGCCGGGTCAACCGAGAGGGCGTGAAGCTCACTAACCCGTCTGGCCGAAGCAAATGCCATCAGAAAAGCTGTCTTGTATGTGAGAAATTGCATATCCACCTGGGATAAAGGTTCGAACGGCGCCCCCCCCCCCCCCCCCCCCCCCCCCCCCCAAGCAAAGCAGCACCCACGAAAGATTCCATCGTGGAGTAAGCTGCAAAGTCCGAGGCCTTTTCAAAGAAAAGTGCCGAACAAGCTTGGAGAGGTAAGGATTAGTGCCGATACGACGCTTCCCCACATAAGAAAAAGTCTCTGAAAGCATAGACCTGTAACCCTTGATGGTAACAGGCTGGAGACCCCGAGAATCAAACAGATATACCAGAAACTCCGCAATCTGTGAAATCGAAGGATTGGCATAATCAACAGAGTGATCAGCACACCAACGACAGAAGACCTTCCATTTAGCTGCATAAGCTAAACCAGTGGAGTGCCTCCTTGAAGAAGAAATGCACTCCACTGCTCGTCTCGAAAAACCTCTACGGAGGAGACAGGACCTGACAAAAGATAAGCGTGAAGGCACAATGAAGTCGGGTCGACGTGAAACCTCCTCGGGCGACCTTGACAAAGAAGGTCGTGACGTAGCGGGAGACGTGCCGGAACCGCCGCCATCAGCGAGCGGAGCTGATTGATCCACACCCGCTGAGGCGACAGGGGAGCAATCAGAATGATTCGACAACTGCAGGTTCGAATTTTGGCGAGAACCTGAGGAAGAATCGGAACCGGCGGGAAGGCGTAGCCGACTAGACCGTTCCAATCGAGTGACAGAGCGTCCACGGCAAAAGCCAGAGGATCTGGACACGGGGACACGAAAGTGTCCACCTGATGGTTCCAACGAGTCGCAAAGAGATCGATGTGGGGACGTCCCCAGAGATCGCAAAGCAACTGGAACACTGCCCTGTGAAGCATCCACTCGGTGGAAATAACCCTGCCCTGTCGGGACAGGGAGTCGGCTAGGACGTTCAGACGACCGGGAATGTGACGAACAACCACTCCGGCGTGAACCTCCTGAGCGAGCAGTAAAAGATCCCGAGCTAACTCGTACATCGGAAGCGAGTGCGTGCCGCCCTGGTTCCGAATGTAAGCAACCACTGTCGAATTGTCGGATAGTAGAAGGACCTGGCGATTCGACAGGTGAGGGATCCACTGCCTGAAACTCAGAAGAAGAGCAAGAAGCTCCTTCTGGTTGATGTGTAGAGCTGCTTGATCCTGGTCCCACATCCCGTGTAGGGAAAGACCGAGAGGATCCAACGTCGCACCCCATCCGAGATCGCTGGCATCTGCCGTCAGAACGCGATCAGACGTGGGTAAGTCCAGCGGAACACCCTGCGTAATCCACTGAACATCTGTCCAGGGAAGAAGGTGAGGATACAGAGAGTCCGGAAACGGAAGCACCTGATCCAGAGAATCTACATTCGGTCTCCAACGACTGAGCAGAAAGTGTTGGAGAGGTCTGACACGCAGCCG
This sequence comes from Pictodentalium vernedei, assembly GCA_031216915.1. Classification (NCBI taxonomy): domain Eukaryota; kingdom Metazoa; phylum Mollusca; class Scaphopoda; order Dentaliida; family Dentaliidae; genus Pictodentalium; species Pictodentalium vernedei. The sequence goes on from CM062288.1 coordinate 100,188,285, forward strand.
ACAGGCAGAAACCCAAACACAAAGTCCTTCTTCGGCACCAAGAACAGGCGGGAATAGAAACCCACTGACTGAACGTTCTTGACGACCTCGATCGCCCCCTTTGCCAGGAGATTGGCAATCTCCGTGGACAAAAGTTCCCGACGTAAAACGTCTGAAGGAACTGTGGTTGGAAGAGGCACCCTTGACAGAGTGGGGTGCCGTCGGAAGGATATGCGCAGCCCGGACCGAACAACATCTAACACCCATAGATCGGATGTGATGGTGGTCCAATGGTCTGCGAACTCTGCTATCCTTCCTCCAACCTGGGACGAGTCGAGGTGAGGACCTTCATTTCGAGCCTCGACGAGGCCCGCGAGAGGAGAAACCACCTCCTCTGCTAAATGAAGAATCCTGAGACTTCCCTCGATTCTGCCGACCCCTACCTTTACCCCGTGAGTAAGAAGTAGAGGCGGCGGCAGAAGGACCAGCCTTTTGCTTCACAGAGGAAGCAGAAGGGTACTTGTTAGGCTTGGAACGGCCCTTGCCTCCCCGAGAAGGCTGATCAAGCTGACGAAACAGCAGCTGATCTTTGGAATGACGTAGGACGTCATCCCGGACCGTCGACACGGAACCATGGAAAAGTTGCGGACCTGCCAAAGAAGCAGATCGAAGAGTAGCACGCTGCTCCTCGGGAAGGGATCGTCCTGTGTCCAGCACAGCGTCCCTTCGAACTAATTCCAAATTGGCCGTGTTACAGGCATGGGTGTGAGTAAGGTGCATAAGCGCCTTGGACAGCACACGCAAAGGAGCCTGTACCTCGTCAAACTTATCTGGAGGCAGATAAGCAGCCAAAGCTGAGACGACATGATCTGAGAGAGAAAGCATGCCAAGCATCTCTCTAGATAAGCCCAACGTGGACTCCAGAGTCGTCATTGGAATGACGGCAGACTTGGGCTTGGAAAGCCCGAGGGAAGTGGAGTCCTGATCCAGAACCGTCAAAGTCTGGCAGACTGACGGATTGGTGGAATCGTAGGAACGATAACGCACAGGAGGCAAAAAGGTGTCAACCCTGGTGAAGAACGAAGTCTTCAAAGCCTTGGAATTCAGCTTGGCATCCAAAGCTGAAAAAGCCTCAACCACCTGTACCGACTGGCATGGTCGAAGGCGCCCAGAAGCAGGTTGCTCCATAGGCTGTTGGCGCACGACCGATGATCGCGGCCAGGCTGACACTGTCGGCTGGTTAGCAGGTTTGAGCTCAGGCAGAAACCCAAACACAAAGTCAAGAGCCGCCCCCAAGTCCGAAGACTGCTGGCCCTCGCCCTCAAGCATGTCGGACTCCTCCCCAGAGTCGGAAGACACATAGCCCATCGTGGGCAAACCAGCCGACGCCTCCCATGGTGTCGGGACACCAGAGGAATCGGAAACCGGCCTGTTTCCAATCCCGGGAGGCGGCGCCATAGGAGGCGCCTGGAAACCACCCATAGTCTCGCTGGAAGCAACAGGAAGGCTCTTAGAGAGAACCTGAGTGAGTAAGGAGAGGGCCTCCCTAAGCTCACTGCCTGTACCGACCGGTTCGACAGGGGAGCGAACCGGCAAAGTGGCTTCACCTCTGACCCTCTTAACCAGCGAAGGGTCACGATCCTCCAAAACACCCGACGCGGGACGACGGGCGGCAGCCAAAACATCTGAAGGCAGACGTGTATAGGGGTACGATGCACCCCGAGGATCAATATTGCGAGAACTCATGAGAGTCACCGCGGACCTCTGCGGGGCAGAAGGTCCAGGCTGCACAAAAAGCGTTGGTCCCCCAAAACTGGTCGTGTGACCAGAGTGAGTGGACGGAAACGCCACGAAGTTCATAGTGTTTCCACTACGAACATCCGAATCCAAAGACACAACTGTGGTACTCGACGGCGACGAGACCACAGCGATGGGCTCTGCCGGCAGCCCCTTCCGACTTCGCCGAGTTGAAGCCAGGGAAGGCTGGGGCCGATATCCCACGTCTACAGTATCGGACAGTTCTGCAGTCCCCTGCAGCGAAAAGCCGAGGCCGGCTGAAACAGACAACGAAGCAGACGGACCAGCAGCAGTAGTAGATACGTCGAGAGTCGTTGAGGCTGGTGAAAAAGTGGAGAGAGCACACCGGCTCGGCTCCGAAGGAGGAGTCACAACCCTAGTGACAGCCTCAGATGTCGACTGGAGGGGGACCGTAGTCCCGGAACCAGGCATCTCTACACCAGCACACTCAACGGCTCCCGCAGTATCCACCACAGGAAAAGACTGCACATCCCCCCACGGAGGAGGAATAACTCTCACCAGACAAAGTCGGCTCGGGAGGCCCCGAACGACCACGTTCTCCTTTCCCGCGGGAGCGGGAGGCACGGCCACAAGAACGAACGACACGATTTACAGACGCCCAAAAGGTGGAAGACCATGTTCCACAGACACCACACGGCCGCTTGGCAGAACACCCATTACAGGAGGAACACGACGAATGTACATCGTCCACATGCTTAGGCAGCAGACACTGCCCACAAGGAATTGTCCTAGGCATGAAAGAGGTGAGAGGAGCAGAGAAGGTGAGATCAGAAAACAGAACACCCCCAAAGAAGAGAGAAAGGTGACAGAAACAAAGACCCCAGACGGTCGACCGGGAACCACCCAACAGGAAGACTACTCTCAACAGAAAGAAGAAACACTGTAGGAGTGGTACCCCGCTGACACCTAACTCTAACACAATTAGAAAATTTTGCAAAAAAAGCATTAACAATAATTGTGAAATAATCTAAGTCCGAACCGCGTGGCCCGCGAAATTCGCGCGCGACTCGAGAGAGAGCAAATAAATATACATTATGGACATATAATAGAAAAAAGAGAATATAAAACACTGTTCCTGAGAATACAAAGGATACACTGTGGTATAATGAATCAGGAATCATCAAACATCGAGCTGGTGGAACACTGATAAGCGTGCAAAAACATCTCGACACGAAGCGGATTTTAAAAAGAATGAGTCTTTAGAGACGGTATATGCGCACTGGCAACGGAAGTCGTGGAGTTGTACTTGGGAGAGAGCATCCCGTACTGGGTCTGCGCCGGTTGCACTCGACCCAGTTTTGGCTTATTTTTATTGGTGCTTTTGCACCACTTTTCTTTCCCAACTTGCTTGGGAAAGACAAAAATAGAGAGTATTTTATCCGAGTTAGGGACTTCCACTGTAGTGCAAGCCTGTAGTAAACAATTGTGAGTAGGTTGATAAGAAATTGTTTTTGCAAGTGTTATCCCCCAATAGTGTTGGGTGAAGGGTTTATACAGTGGAGCCCTCTTAATTGGATATCTCTTAACTGAATAACCCTGTTAATTGAATATGATTTCTCAACACAAACCATTTACCATACCTCTAGTACCAATTTGACCTGTTAAATGAATGTAGGTTATAGAGTAAACTCCTGTTAATTGAAAAAGAAATCTTGTAACCTGCCAAGAAACTACCCGGACTCTCCGCAGTTTTCCTTAGTTTATAGACCTATTTGGCCTCAGTACATCCAATACAGGCATTAAATCTATTATTTCTTGTTTGACAGAGCTCATGGAGCTCTGTCAAACAAGATATAATAGAATGAATGCTAAGTTTATCTCTAGAATACAGGAAAGTGACACAATCCCTGTTAATTGAATAGTCCTGTTAATTGAATAATTTCTATTTGCAAAGTAGCTTTTCAATTAACAGGGTTCCACTGTAAACCACACATACCTCTTCCTGTATCTTTACATCTCTTCAATAGCTTTGTGGCTTCAACGTTCCCTTGCTTTGATGAACATATCAAGTAGTGCACTGCTTTTTTTGTGTTATCTTTGTCATCTATACCGGATTCAGCAAGCAGCAAAAAATGTTCACCAACATTCAATTGTTTCTCCTCAGATCCAGCGTCGGCTTCTGGAATTGCAGTCGAAAGATCAATATTTTTCACTGTTTCTTTGGATTCTCTAGCCTTACTAGTGCTCGATACGTCAGATGTTTGGGATTTACTTGCCTCCCTTGCTTTGACTGTCTCCACAGATGGCGCACTGTCTTTGGACTTTGGTTCTTCAGGTTTCTTATCTACCTTTTGAATATCTCCTACCGTTCGAGCAGGCTCACTCTCTACAAGTGTATAACAATAAGCTTGACTGTATCAATACTGCATAATTTTTTTTATTTTTTTTTTATTATGGGGGGGGGGGGGGTGAAAATCTTTTGAAAATTCATGACTTTTTATGTTACACCAGGTTACACTAGGTAACATAACATTTCTGCTAACAGAATTTTGATTCAGTACATCTACGGACCATATACATGTATTATAATGTACCATTATGCAGCCAAAGTCTGTCATTTATATCACTGCAGTCATATTAACTTTTGCACACACGACAGTGTTATTATTTTCACAAGAGGCCCCAGGAGGCCTGAGGGCGCTCACCTGACATGGTAGTCTAAATATCAAACCAGGGGGTTGACTTGAATAAGCTGCATATGCCCCTCCTAAGAAAGCATATACCAACTAGATGAAGTGATTGTGCCCACACAATACACAGGATTTTCCTTCTATTTTCAGTTCCTGTACTTTTACGTCCCAAAATTGAGATAAATGCATAAAAAACAGATTTTTTCCCAAACAAAATATTATCAGACTAAAATTTTTTTTTCTTCTTAAAATTGACCAAAAGGCATAAAAATCAAAAAAACGAAGTCCCACCCAGACCCCAAATTTTCAGTGTAAAAAAAAAAAAAAATTTTGTCTTAAAATTGACCAAAATGCGTAAAAACAAAAAAACTCATTTCTGGATTTTGCTCCAAAATTTTCGAAATCCCACCCGGACCCCCAAATTTTCAGTTTTAAAAAAAAAATTTTGTCTTAAAATTAAAACTGACCAAAACGAATAAAAAACCAAAAAACTAATTTCTGGATTTTGGTCCAAAATTTCTTAGTCCCACCCGGATCCCAAATTTTCAGTGTAAAAAAAAAAACAAGAGGCCCCAAGGGGCCTGAGGGCGCTCACCTGACATGGTAGCCTAAATATCAACCCAGAGAATTGATTTCAACAAGTTGCATCTGCTCCTCCTAAGAAAGGTTATACCAAATATCCAAATATTCTGACCAGTGGATCTAAAAAAAAGATTTTTAAAGAATACTCCTCATATTGAACTAAGTCATAATTCGGGTTCCCACAGGGAGCCCATATATGAACCCAGGGACTTGGCTTTAACAAACCTGAATCTCACACCCCTAAGGATTCTGCACACCAAATATCAAAACATTCCGACTGCTGGATCTGAAGAAGAAGATTTTTAAAGAAAATTCCTCATTTTGAACCAAGTTACAATTCGAGCTCCCACAATCAGCCTAAATATGGACCTAGGGACATGGCTTGAACAAACTTGAATCTTACCCCCCTAAGGATGCTGCATAAAAAATATCAAAAGCATTCATCTGCTGGATCTGAAGAAGATTTTTAAAGAAAATTCCTCATTTTGAACTAAGTTGTCATTCAGGCTCCCATAGTGAGCCCAAATATGAACCAAGAGACATGACTTGAACACACTTGAATCTCAGCCCCCTAAGGTTGCTCCATGCCAAATATCAAAACATTCCAACAACTGAATCTGAAGAAGAAGATTTTTAAAGAAAAATTCCTCATATTGACTAAGTTATAACTTGGGCTCCCACAGGGAGCCCAAATATGGACCCATGGACTTGGCTTTAACACACTTGAATCCCCCCCCCCCCCCCCCCCCCAAGGATGCTACTCACCACATATCAAACCATTCCGACTGCTGGATCTGAAGAAGAAGATTTTTTAAGAAAATTCCTCATTTCGAACAAAGTTACAATTCAAGCTCCCACAGTGAGCCCAAATATGGATCTAGGGACATGGCTTGAACAAACTTGAATCTCACCCCCCCTAAGGATGCTGCATACCAAATATCAAAACATTCTGACTGCTGGATCTAAAGAAGATTTTTAAATAAAGTGTCACATTTTGAACTAAGTTATAATTTAGGCTCCCACAGTGAGCCCAAATATGAACCCAGGGACTTGGCTTGAACAAAATTGAATCTCACCCCCCTAAGCATGGTGCATACCCAATATCAAAAGATTCTGCCTGCTGGATCTTGAGAAGAAGATTTTCAAAGAAATTTGCCTGAAATGCACTAAGTTCAAATTTGATTCCTATACTGAGCCCAAATATAAACCCAGGGGGCCGATTTGAACAAACTTGAATCAGATCCACCCCACAATGTTGCATACCAAATATCACAAGATTCTGCCTGCTGGATCTGGAGAAGATTTTTGAAGAAATTTGCCTGAAATGCACTTAGTTCGAATTCAAGCTTCTATAGTGAGCCCAAATATGAATCTAGGGAGCCGATTTGAACAAAATTGAATCAGATCCACCCCACAATGTTGCATACGAAATACCAAAAGATTCTGCCTGCTGGATCTGGAGAAGAAGATTTTTTAAGAAATTTGCCTGAAATGCACTAAGTTCAAATTTGGGCTCCTATACTGAGCCCAAATATAAACCCAGGGAGCCGATTTGAACAAACTGAATCAGATCCACCCCACAATGTTGCATACCCAATATCAAAAGATTCTGCCTGCTGCATCTTGAGAAGAATATTTTTTAAGAAATTTGCCTGAAATGCACTAAGTTCAAATTTGGGCCCCTATACTGAGCCCAAATATAAACCCAAGGGGCCGATTTGAACAAACTTGAATCAGATCCACCCCACAATATTGCATACCAAATATCAGAAGATTCTGCCTGCTGGATCTGGAGAAGATGATTTTCAAAGAAATTTGCCTGAAATGAAGTAAGTTCAAATTTGGGCTCCTATACTGAGCCCAAATATAAACCCAGGGAGCCGATTTGAACAAACTTGAATCAGATCCACCCCACAATGTTGCATACCAAATATCAAAAGATTCTGCCTGCTGGATCTGGAGAAGAAGATTTTTTAAGAAATTTGCCTGAAATGCACCAAGTTCGAAATCGGGCTTCTATACTGAGCCCAAATATGAACCCAGGGGGCCAATTTGAACAAACTTGAATCAGATCCACCCTACAATGTTGCATACAAAATATCAAAAGATTCTGCCTACTGGATCTGGAGAAGAAGATTTTTTAATGTTTTTCCCATTGCCTACAGTGTTAAAAAGTGCTGACTCAGCACTTTTTCAAAGTCCCGAAACTGTACCCTATGATAAAACCAATGGCAATTTCTTTTTACCAATTCTTTCTGTTGGTCCTAAGGAAGCTTCACACCAAATAAAAATTCTTGGTGCCGTGCAGTTTTGGAGATATGGGCGTTTTAATTTTTTTCTATTTTTAGCTCCTGCGGTTCCCATGGGGCTACGGGAAAAAAAAAATCAGCATAAATTAGGTACTTATGACCCAATAAGCCCTCACATAAAATTTGGTTCACATCAGCCTCTCGGTTCGGAAAATAGAAATTTTGGGCAGGGCCAAAAATTTTGCCCCTCCCATAACGACGCCAAGTATAGCCCCAAAAACTTCTCTTGAACAAATCTGAGTCTACACCTCAAAAGGAAGCTGCACACCAAATATCAAGTCTCTGCTAATGCTGGTTCATGAGAAGAAGAGTTTTAAAGATTTCAGCACACTTTTTGGGTGTGGCCCTTCCCACGGGCGAGGCAACTTATTTGAACAAAATCAAATTGCGATGTCATAACAAACTATTATCTCAAATATCAATTAAATTGGTTCAGCGGTTTGGGAGGAGAAGACGCAAACACCATGTTCACGGACGACGACGGGCGACGACGACAGACGATGATGGACGACGAACAACAGACGATGGACGACAGACGACGGACGATGGACGGTGAGTGATCACTATAGCTCTCCTGACTGAAAGTCAGGTGAGCTAAAAAATTTTGTCTTAAAATTTACCAAAACGCATAAAAAACCAAAAAACTCATTTCCGGATTTTGAATTTCTAAGTCCAGACCGGGAACCCAAATTTTCAGCCTAAATAGGAACCCAGGGACTTGGCTTGAACAAACTTGAATCTCATCCCCCTAAGCATGCTGTATACCAAATATCAAAAGATTCTTATTGGTAGATCAGAAGAAGAAGATTTTTAAAGAATATTCCTCATTCCGCACTAATTTGAACATTTGGGCTCCCAAAGGGAACCCAAATATGGACCGAAGGATTTGATTCCAACAAACATGTGAATCAATGTTCCAAAGATGTTATATTTAAAATATGAAAGCTTTTGGCACAGTGGTTTGGAAGCAAACGATTCTTTAATTTTTTCCCATTGCCCACAGTGTTAAAAAATGCTGACTCAGCGTTTTTCCAAGGTACCGAAAAAGTACCTTATGACAAAACCGATGGCAATTTTTTTTTACCATTCCTTTCTGTTGGTCCCAAGGAAGCCTCACACCATATAAAAATTCTCAGTGCCATGCAGTTTTGGAGGTATGGACGTTTTCGTTTTTTTCTATTTTTGGCTACTGAGGTTCCCACGGGGGCTGCAGGAAAAAATTTTTTGGCATAAATCAAGTACTTATAACCCAATAATACCTCATATTAAATTTGGTTCAAATTGGCCTATCAATTCAGAAAATAGAAATTCTGGGTGGGGCAAAAATTCTTGCCACTCTCAGAACAAAGGCAAATATTGCCCGTCAAACTTCTCTTGAACAAACTTGAGTCTACACCGCAAATGAGAGCTGTATACCAAATATCAAGTCTCTGCTACCGCTGGTTCATGAGAAGATTTTTAAAAATTTTGTGCATTTTGGCCCACCCTCCTCCACAATATGAGCAAAAACCCAATTTGAAGAAAAACCCAAATGCCCCTATATAACCGCTACTCATGTGAATTTTCAGAACTGCAGCCAGTGGCTTGGGAGAAAATGACCCAAACACCACCTTCATGACGTACAATGGACGTTGGACGACAGACGATGGACAAAAAGTGATCAGGAAAGCTCACCCTGACTTTCAGTCAGGTGAACTAATAATAGGCTAATACAGTGGAGCCCACTTAATTGGATATCTCTTAACTGACTAACCCTGTTAATTGAATATAATATATATAGATATTATTTTCCAATACAAAACCATTTACCATACCTCCAGTACAAATTTGAACTGTTAATTGTACATGTATATAGGTTATAGAGTAAACTCCTGTTAACTGAATAAAAAATCTTGTAACCTGTCGAGAAATTACCCTGACTCGCCCCAGTTTTGCTCTGTTTATAGACAGACCTATTTAGCCCCAGTATATCCAATACAGGCATTTAATCTATTATATATTGTTTGACAGCACACATGGTGCTCTGTCAATCAAGATATAATAGAATAAATGCTCAGTTTATCTCCAGAATACAGGAACATGACACAACCCCGTTAATTGAATACTCCTGTTAAATGAATAATTTTCATTGGCAAAGTGGCTATTCAATTAACAGGATTCCACTGTACACACAGCTTTGAATACTGAAGAGACAAACAAGTGTAAACAACCACCAAATATCAGGTTTACAGCCCACTTGCAGCAATTACAGTTTAATTTTATAGCTGAACATGCCCATAATTTTTTATTTGACAAATGGGCAAGACAAAGAAAAACATTCCTACAACAGGAAAACAAGCAATGCAAAGCATGGCATATGCCCCGATGGTGTCGTAAAAGGAAAGGTAAGTCTCTCAGGGGCATAACCAAATCAAAAGGAAGCTTCCTCTAGACACCAACAATGCATAATTAAAAAATAAAAATTGATTTGAGTCCGCATTCATTAGTTATTGGATGGAAACCAAATTCAATATGGCAACCATAATGAATTGGCTAGCTGATCCAAAATCAAAAGAAAATTTCATCTAGACTCCAATAATGCATAACCAAAAATTTAAATTGATTCGAGTCAGATTCAATAGTTATTGAACGGAAACCAAATTCAAGATGGCAACCATGGAAGCCATAATGAATTGGCCATTGGCAGCCATCTTGGTTCAGCTGACTGGTCTAAAATCGAAAGGAAGCTTCCTCTAGACACCAACAATGCATAATTAAAAAATAATGAAAGTGTCAATGACATTGTAGCTTAACTTGTGTGTTGTGTTTGATGAAAAGGATAATGTTCAATGTTTATGAAACGATTATGAAATAAGACAAGAATTGTGATAATTGGGAATATGTTCATTTCTGTTCCATGTATGCTATGTTTATGATAAAAATAATATGAGGTGTACACTGTACTAAAGAGCTGAGGGGTGGGTTGATATGACCTCACAGTTAATGTATGTGGCCCTCACAGTTAACATATATCAACAAAAGTTACCAAGTTACAGAGAAATTATTCCAAAACGAGTCATCCTATCAAGTTACATTAAAATCCCTTCATAAATATGGCCTGTAGACTGTGCTAAAGGTTTTTGGGCTTCGGGCAGCCATCAAGGCTGAATGATCGGGACCAAAAGGGGACGTTCTTATCTGGACACTATTTGGAGTCATCCTACCAAGCTACAATGAAATCCCTTCACAATTATGACCTGTAGACTGTTCTAAAGGTTTTCGGGCTTTGGGCCCCTGAAGCCATCACAGTTGCCCAATCGTGTCCAAAAGGGGACGTTCACATCTAGACATTATATGAAGACAACCTACCAAGTTACAATGAAATCCCTTCATAAATATGACCTGTAGACTGTGCTAAAGGTTTTCGGGCTTCAGGCTCGGGCAGCCATCATGGCTGAATGATCTCAACCAAAGGGGACAATCTCATCTGGGCATCATCTGGAGTGATCCTGCTTTGTTACAAAGAAATCCCTTCATAAATATGACCTGTAGACTGTGCTCAAGGTTTTCGGGCTTTGGGCACCAGTAGCCATCACAGTTGACCAATCACGACCAAAAGGGGATGTCATCATCTAGGCATTATATGGAGTCAACCTAACAGGTTACAATGAAATCCTTCTATAAATATAACCTTTTGCCTATGCGAAAGGTTTTTGGGCTCGGGCACCCAGCAAGGCTGAATGATCATGACCAAAATGGGCCGTTCTCATCTAGACATTATTTGGAGTCATCCTATCAAGTTACAATGAAATCCCTTCATAAATATGACCTGTAGACTGTGCTAAAAGTTTTCGGGCTTTGGGCACCTTTAGCCGTCAAAGTTGCCCAATCATGTCCAAAAGGAGACGTGCTCATCTAGACATTATATGAAGTCAACCTACCAAGTTACAATGAAATCCCTTCATAAATATGAACTGTAGACTGTGCTTAAGGTTTTTGGGCTTCGGGCTCGGGCAGCCATCATGGTTGAATGATCGCAACCAAAGGGGACAATCTCATCTGGGCATCATCTGGAGTGATCCTACGAAGTTACAAGGGTCCCTTCATAAATATGACCTGTAGACTGTGCTCATGACCAAAAGGGGATGTCATCATCTGGGCATTATATGGAGTCAACCTAATAGGTTACAATGAAATCCTTCCATAAATATGACCTTTTACCTATGCTAAAGGTTTTTGAGCTCGGGCAGCCATCAAGGCTGAATGATCGCGATCAAAATGGGACGTTCTCATCTAGACATTTGGAGTCATCCTACCAAGTTACAATGAAATCCCCTCATAAATATGACCTGTAGACTGTGCTAAAGGTTTTCGGGCTTCGGGCACCTTTAGTCGTCACAGTTTCCCAATCATGTCCAAAAGGGGACGTTCTCATCTAGACATTATATGAAGTTAACCTACCAAGTTACAATGAAATCCCTTCATAAATATGACCTGTAGACTGTGCTAAAGGTTTTTCGGGCTTCGGCAGCAATCATGGCTGAATGATCGCAACCATAGGGGGCAATCTCATCTGGGCATCATCTGGAGTGATCCTAAGAAGTTACAATGAAATCCCTTCATAAATATGACCTGTAGACTGTGCTCAAGGTTTTCGGGCTTCGGGCACTTGTAGCCATTACAACTGACCAATCACGACCAAAAGGGGATGTCATCATCTAGGCATTATATGGAGTCTAATGCTAAAGGTTTTTTGGGATCGGGCACCCATCAAGGCTGCATGATCGCGATCAAAATGGGACGTTCTCATCTAGACATTATTTGGAGTCATCCTACCAAGTTACAATGAAATCCCTTCATAAATATGACCTCTAGACTGTGCTAAAGGTTTTCGGGCTTCGGGCCCCTGTAGTCATCACAGATGTCCAATCACGTCCAAAAGGAGACTTTCTCATCTAGACATTGTATGAAGTCAACCCACCAAGTCACAATGAAATTCCTCAATAAATAGGACCTGTAGACTGTGCTAAAGGTTTTTGGGTTTTGGGCTCGGCCAGTCGTCATGGTTGGCAGATCATGCCCAAATGGGGAAATTCTCATCTAGACATCATAAGGAGTCATCCTACCAAGTTACAATGAAATTCCTCCACATTAAACATGTCCTGCAGACTGTGCTAAAAGTTTTGGGGTTTCGGGCTTGGGCAGCCATCACAGTTGATAGATCATTCCCAAAAGGGGACGTTCTCATCTAGGCATTATACAGAGGCATCCTACCAAGTTACAATGAAATCCCTTCATAAATACGACCTGTAGACTGTGCTAATGGTTTTCGGGTTTTGGGCTCGGGCAGCCAAACCGGTTGCCCGATCACGACCAAAAGGGGACGTCCTCATCTAGACATGACCCCAAACCTCCTTATGAAATTTTGTGACGATCAGACAAGAACTGCGGGGTGTAGCCCGTGCTAAAGGAAAATGTGAACAGACGTCACAGACTCACAGACTAACAGACTCACAGACTAACAGACTCACAGGCTCACAGACTAACAGACTTCCGCACACGTGATGGCAATAGCTTATCTTGACTATGTCACGTTAAGCTAAAAATGATTCCAGTCAGCATTCATTAGTTAGTGGACAGAAACCAAATTCAATATGGCGACCATGGTGGCCAAATTGAATTGGTTATCTGGACCAAAATCGAAAGAACGCTTCCTCTAGGCAATACATAACCAAAAAGTGAAATTGATTTGAGTCAGTATTCAGTTAATTTACAGAAACCAAATTCAAGATGGCCACCATGGAAGTCATAATGAATGTCCACTGGTGGCCATCGTGGATCAGCTGACTGGTCCAAAATCAAAAGGAAGCTTTGTCTAGACACCAGCAATGCATAATTAATTAAATGAAAGTGTCAATGACACTGTAGCTTAACTTGACTGTGTGTTGTGTTTGATGAAAAGAATAATGTTCAATGTTTATGAAAAGATAATGAAATACGACAAGAATTGTGATAATTGAGAATATGTTAATTTCTGTTCTCTGTGTGCTATGTTTTCAATAATGAAAGTGTCAATGACACTGTAGATCAACTTTGTTTAAGACAAGTACATGTATAGTATGTGACACAGTAATGACAAACATCTAGGTAATGACCTGATAACAAAGGTACATGTAAAGTATTGTAACGGTCTGTACATAAATGCTGACCGTAGCCTGTAACAAATGTGTAGGTAAAGTATTGTTAAGGTGGGCAACAGTTAGATGCTAAACTAGAAAAGAAATCTTTGAGTCCCAGAGTGGGTCTGATTGAACCCAAAAATATCTGTTCTCATAGCACAGTGATAACAAAGGCACCCAAAAACACTCGTTCCTGTCACAAAGTGATAACAAAGGTACCCAAAGAAGTTTCATGAAGATCAGTTCATAAATACAGACTCTAGCCCGAGACGTACTGACATGTGCACTTACTTTGTATAAGTAGCACTGAATAAATCAAAGTTCATCTAATTTGCATAACTTCTGCACGAGAAAAAAACCTGTATTATATGTGATGTATTCCATGTTACTAAACACTCCTACAAAAATTTATTCAAATCAGAACTTTCATACCGAAGTTCTGTACAAAAAACTGATTGCACTAATTTTGGTACAAAAAGGTTGCTGGTGGCCATCTTGAATTTTGGACCGCACCTAAAAACACTCGTTCTCGTCCCACAGTGATAACAAAGGTACCCAACAAGTTTCGTAAAGATCAGTTCATAAATACGGCCTCTAGCCTAAGCCATATAGAAGCTGTGTACAAAAAACTGATTGGACCTAATTTTGGTACAAAATGGCCACTGGCAGCCATCTTGAATTTTGGACCGCACCCAGAAACACTAGTTCTCATCCCAAGGTGATAACAAAGGTACCCAAGAACATTCTTGAAGATTCGGTTCCTAAATACAGACTCTAGCCCGAGCCGTATTGACATGTGCACTTACTGTGAAAAAATAGCACTGAATAAATCAAAGTTTATCTAATTTGCATATTTTTTGCACGAGAAAAAAACCTGTATTATATGTGATGTATTCCATGTTACAAAACATTCATACAGAAATTTATTCAAATCAGAACTTTCACACAAAAGTTCTGCGCAAAAATAGGCCGTTGAAATCGTCAGATGTGTACCCATACGCGCGACTGGTAGAAAGCTGTATGACGGAGGGCCACCACGGATGCCGACATTATGTACACCATACAACGTATGGGTACATATAGAAATGGATTGGAGGAGTTTCTAATTTGATGGATAAAGGGTTAATATCTCCGGAGCAAATTATAAGATTTACATAAAAAACTATACAGCACAGCACATCAGTAACCTGAATACATATATAAAGTAACATGACAATCGGATTGATATTTTTTGAGTTATCTCATGCCAAAGGGATTGGAGGAATTTTCAATTTGAAGGATAAAGGGGGTTAATATCTCCAGATCAACTTATCAGATTTACACCAAAAACTATACAGCTCAGCGCATCAGTAACCTGAACACAATTATAAAGTAACTTGACAATCCAAGCAATATTTTTCAAGTTATCGAATGCCAAAGAAATGGATACGGAAGCCAGACAGACAGACAGACGGATGGACAGACGGACAGACAAAGAATGGACGAACGACGGATGGTCACACCGGATGCTGGCATTATGTGTACCATACATAGTATGGGTACACATAAAAAACTGATTGCACCAATTTTGGTACAAAATGGTCGCCAGCAGCCATCTTGAGTTTTGGACTGCACCCAAAAACACTCGTTCTCGTCCCAAGGTGATAACAAAGGTGCCCAAGAAGTTTCGTAAAGATCGGTTCATAAGAGCCGTATTGGCATTTGCAGTTACAGTGCTGAAAGTAACATTAAATAGATCAAAGTTAGTTTAATCGGCATAATTTATGCATGAGAAAAAAAAACGTATTATATGTGATGTATCCTATGGTACTAAACATTCACACAGAAAATTATTCAAATCAGCGCTTTCATATGAAAGTTCTGTGCAAAAATCTGATTGCATCTAATTTTGTACAAAATGGCCACCAGCAGTCATCTTGAATTTCAGACCGGACCCAAAAACACTTGTTCTTGTCTCACGGTGATAACAAAGGTACCCAAGAAGTTTCGTAAAGATCAATTCATAAATACGGCCTCTAGCCCGAGCCGTGTGTATGGCGTGACAGACAGACAGATGACAGGCCATGGCAATACCTCAAATTTGGCTTTGCCAAAGTTGAGCTAAAAATAATTTGAAGTGTAGACTATACTAAAGAATTGAGGGGTGGGTTAATATGACCCTGACAGTTAATGTATGTCTGCAAAAGCTACAAAGTTACAGTGAAATTATTCCAAAACGAGTCATCCTATCAAGTTACAATGAAATCCCTTCATAAATACAGCCTGTAGACTGTGCTAAAGATTTTCGGGCTTTGGGCCTGTGTGGCCATCACGGTTGACCGATCACAACCAAAGGGAATGTCCTCATCTAGACATTATACTGAGTTATCCTACCAAGTTACAATGAAATCCTTCATAAATATGACCTGTAGTCTGTGCTAAAGATTTTCAGGTTTTGGGCTTGAGCAGCCATCACGGTTGAATGATCTCAACCAAAAGATGATGTTCTCATCTAGACATTATCTGGAATCATCCTACTATGTTATTATGAAATCCCTTCATAAATACGACTTCTAGACTGTGCTAAAGGCTTTTGTGCTTCGGGGCCCTTGTAGCCTTCACAGTTGACAAACTGTGATCAAAAGGGGATGTTCTAATCTAGACATTATATGGAGTCATTCTTCCAAGTTACAATGAAATCCCTCCATAAATAGGTTTTCAGGTTTTGGGCTCGGACACCATCACGGTTGACATATCGTAGCCAAATGGGGGAAATTCTCATCTAGACATCATACAGAGTCATCCTACCAAGTTACAATGAAATATTAAATATGACCTGTAAACTGTGCTAAAAGTTTTGGGGTTTCGGGCATAGGCAGCCATCATGATTGACAGATCATGATCAAAAGGGGACATTCTCATCTAGACATTATACAGAGTCATCCTACCAAATTACAATGAAATCCTTTTGTAAATACGACCTGCAGACTGTACTAAAGGTTTTTGGGCTCGGGCAGCCATCACAGTTGACCAATCGCGACCAAAAGGAGACGTTTACATCTAGACATGACCTCAAACCTGCATATGAAATTTAGAGATGATCGGACAAGAACTATGGGGTGTAGCCTGTGCTAAAGGAAAATCTCAAAAGACTCACAGACTTCCGCACAATAGCTTATCTTGACTTTGTAAAGTTAAGCTAAAAAGGATTCGAGTCAGCATTCACTAGTTATTGGATGGAAACCAAATTCAATATGGTGCCATGGTGGCCATACTGAATTGGCTAGCAGGACCAAAATTAAAAGTTACACCTAAAATTATGATTTGATCAAAAAAGCAGTACTTTTAGTTATCTGACGGAAACCAAAAGTTAACGGGGGACGCCGGATGGACATTGGACATGGTGAAAATATAATGCCCCCCCCCCCCCCTCCAAGAGGATCTTGAGGGCATAATTATTCACTGAGTTATGAAAAAGTCACCTTGACCAATCATATGCAGGCAACCAGATCTGAAAATAAGCAATCTGACATTTGCAGCATGAGGTCCCCAGAGGGTGAATTGGATGATGCTATCCCACACAGTGGGCCAATTTATCCTCTGGGTACCTCTGTCTGTTTAGTTTTGAGACCCTGATTCAGATTATGGTTCACAGAGGGTAAATGTAGGGTAGAATCACTAAATTCACCCTCTGGGGGGGGGGCCTCATTTTGCAGATGACAGTCTGCTTATTTTCTGGCTTGCAGGTAACTCAGATATCATTAACTCCTTACATGGGAGCATGGTGGCTCAGAGGTAACAGCTTGGACTCTTAACTGAAAGGTTCACTGTTCGGAACCATTCCAGGGATTACTACATTGTGTCCTAGGACAAGGCACTTCATTCTGATTGCTCATGTGGGGACATAGTGGTGCTGTGTACTAAGGCATACAGCATGTCGATGGTGCACTTGGTTTCAACCAATGCTAACTTTGCTTGTGCAGAGCTACTAGGTTAGGGAGTCTGGCAGTTGCTCACAGTTGCTAGGGGGGTTCTCTCTGGGTACTCCGGCTTTCTCCACCTGTAAAACTGCCAGACATGAGGTGACCCTGGTTGTCAAAAGTGTTATTTAACCTCAATAAATAAATAAATAACTCATTACATGCTGCTGACAGATATTCCTGCCCAGGACACAAAACCTCTTGCCACTGAAATGTGTATAATTTGGGCATATTTAACAAATTTTCTTCCCATAAATTGAATGGACCTTTTGCCCAAAGATTTTTTGAGTGAAATTTACATGAATCTTTTCAGCAAATTCAGTCATGGCTGCTTCACAGCAAACACGACTAGATTTGAAAAAAAATATTTTTAAAATATTCAGCAGGTTAAGAGTTAAAGAAAATAAAAAAAGACAGTCTAACAACATCCATATTACCCACTGACTTTTATGTTATAATAGGAATAATCTCATTATTGACCTGGACATGTATTCATACCCAATAATGTCACTCACCAAATATCATTTTTCTTTAATTACAACTGAAGATATCTTCCAAAAAACTGCAATCTTGGTAAATTAACAGTCGGCACGGGCTACAACTCTGGTAAAATTATTCAAATCAAAACTTACTTTCCACATGCACATGATGTACACATCATACTCATACAACATGCCAAGTTTCATAAAAATCCCATGAAAATTGCAGGAAGTGTCAAGCGGACAAGTATTTGTGATGGAAATTTTACCAAGGGCCACAACCAAGCAAAATCTGCCGCATCGAAAATTCCTGACCATATGAACATCTACACTTGATACTGGTATTTCAGACCAATTTTCGTAAAAATCTAATAAAATATGTGAGCGGACAAGCCTTCGAGATGGAAATTTTTTCTATATCCAAGGGCTGTTACCACGCAAAATTTATCGCATCGAACATTTCTGACCACATGCACATCTTCACCTGATACTAATACTTCAGGCCAAGTTTTGAAAAAGTCCACTGAAAACTGCAGGAGGAGTTAAGCGGACAAAGTTTGTGATGGACGAACACCATTTCAATATACCCCTCTAGACTTTGTAGGCAGGGAATAAATCATTTAATTTTTTTTAATCGCAGCTGAAGATATCTTCCCAAAATCTGCAATTTTGGTAAACTCAAAGTTGACAAGGGCTATAACTCTGGAAGAAATATTCGAATTGAAATTTCCTTTCCATATTCATGTACACATCATACCCATACTGCACCCCAAGTTTTGTAAAAATACAATGAATGAAAGTGTCAATGACACTGTAGGTCAACTTGACAAACTTGAACTTGGTAAGTTATAAATGAAATGGCAAAATTGAAGATCATTGGTACCAATGTTATTTGATGAAATTTCAACATAACAGCATTGTGTGTGCACAATGTCAGAGTAATCCATGCATTTTTAAATGTAAACTGTAAGACTGGCTGAAGGAAGAATGTTGAAACACAAATGCACTAAGTTCAGAGGTTATTGTAAATGGCAACTTTTTTCACAGAAATGAATGCTAATCAATAGTTCTTATCTAAAGGTCTCGCCTAATGAGAACACCAAGTTCAAAAACAATCCTATGATAAATGTGGCGAATGTTGGTGCACAAATGCAATAAATTCAAAGATTGCTGTTAACAGCAACAGTTTTTGATGGAAATGAAAAGAAAATCAATAGCTCCTATCTTTGTCACCCTGAATAAGCATACAAAGTTTCAAAACAACCTGATAATGAATGTGCCCTATGAGGCATGCCAAAGGAAGATGTTAATGCACAAATGCACTAAGTAGAAGGTCATTGCTTGTGGCAATGTTTTTTTGTTGTGTTTTTTATGGAAATTCATAAATATACCCTGCAGAGTGCAAAAGGGATAAGTTGATGCACAAATGCAGTAAGTTCAAAGGCTGGTGATAACGACAATAATTTTTTATGGAAATGAAAAAAAGCCATAGCTTACATCTAGAGGTCACGCCAAACACACATACCAAGTTTCAAAGTGATCCGATCATAAATGTGCCCTGAAGGGTGTGTTAAAGGGAAATATTGAGGGCTGACTAATCTAGTTCTAAGAACGTTGGCCGTGGCAACATTTTTTGATGGAAAACGGAAGAAAATTGACAGATCCCATATAGATGTCACCCCACACAAGCACATCAAGGTTGCAAGCGATCCAATCATAAATGTGCCCTGCAGGGTGTGTCAAAGGGAAATATTGATGCTTAACTGCACTAAGTTTTTACTAAGTTCATCGAAGGTCATTGCCAGTGGCAACATTTTTTTATGGAAATCAAAGAAAATCGATAGCTCCCATCTAGAGGTAACCCCAAACAAGCATACAAAGTTTCAAACCGATCTGATCATAAATGTGCCCTATAGGGCATGCAAAAGGAATATACTGATGACTGACTAAGCCAAGTTCTAAGAACGTTGGCCGCGGCAACATATTATGACGGAAATGGAAGAAAATCGATAGCTCCCATCTACAGGTCACCCCAAACAACCATACCAGGTTTCAAAGCAATCTGATAATAAATGTGCCCTGTAGGGTGTGCCAAAGGGAAATATTGAGGTCTGACTAAACTAAGTTCTAAGAACGTTGGCCGCGGCAACATTTTTTGATGGAAATGGAAGAAAATCGATAGCTCCCATCTTGAGGTCACCCCAAACCAGCATGCCATGTTTCAAAGTGATCCTATCATTTTTCTCTCAAGTATATTAATTTTTCACATGAGGGTTTGCCAAAGGGAAATATTGAGGTCTGACTAAACTAAGTTCTAAGAACGTTGGCCGCAGCAACATTTTTGGATGGAAATTGAAGAAAATCGATAGCTCCCTTCTAGAGGTCACCCCAAACAAGCATACAAAGTTTCAAAGCGATCTGATCATAAATGCAACCTGTGAGGTGTGCCAAAGAAAATTGTGGACGTACGTACGCTCGGACGTACATATGTACGTACGCCGACAGGCGAGAAGTGATGGCAATAGCTCAGCTTGACTTTCTCAAGTTGAGCAAAAAATGCAGGAGTTAAGCAGAAAAGCATTTGTAACAGAAATTTTGCTATGACCAAGGGCCGTAATTCCTGACCACATACACATCTATGCTTGATACTGTCACTTCAGACCACTTTTCGTAAAAATCCAATAAAAAATGTAGGAGGAGTTAAGCAGACAAGCCTTTGTGATGGTAATGTTGCTATGTCAAAGGGCTGTAATGACTCAAAATTCATCGCATCAAAAAATTCTTGACTTTGTAAAAATCCAATAAAAAATGTAGGAGGAGTTAAGTGGACAAGCTTTTGTGATCGAAATTTTGCTATTTCCAAGGGCCATAGCCACACAAAATTTGTTGCATCAAACATTCCTAACCACATGTATATCTACACTTGATTCTGATACTTCAGACCAAGTTTCGTAAAAAATCCAATAAAAAGTCTAGGAGTTAAAGCAGACAAACAAGCCCTTTAGAAATTTTGCTATTTCCAAGAGCCATAACCACAGGCCTGGAAATAAGTGGTCGGTCACAGACAGTGATCGCCACGAATCATCGATGTGTCTGGCGCTAACTGTATCCAACCGGTCATGAATTACCGGCGCATTTTTCTCCCAAGTATATTAATTTTTCACATGAGACCTTGTATTCTGAATCATTAATTATGGCTGTTGATGGTGAATAATTCCACATTCGAATATATTCTCTAAAATAAATACAAATAAATTAATCGCAAAACACAAGACAAATTTATAAATGAGAGACGCTCCTTTCGCAAACGAAACTGAAACTCATTTGTACTCGATTTTTTCTGTGTATGTTCTTTGCAAATCGAACCAGATGATCCCCTTCTCTTTCCTTTCCTTTGTGTAATATACTTTCTTTGAAGACTGTGAACAGAATTTGGCATAATTTCTGGAAAGCTTTACAGTAATTCAGTAATACTTCCAGAAAAATATAACCAGTTTTAACTCAGGTGACAGATGTGCAAGTGCCGATTTTATTTGGTGCCGAGGTTACCTGGTGCCGAAAATGATGGGGTTGGTTTTGACCAGGTGCCCAGATTTCCCAGTGGTGAGACGTCCAGGTTCCAGGTGCGGAGATGTTCAGCATTCAATTTCAAAGAAATTGTCGCATTGGAGTCCAGTTGTTACATTTTGAGAAAAAAAGAAGTGATTTGCGGACTGAAGACATCCCCGTCATGCAGTTTAATGTTATAAAAGTTAAGTGTCATTTCAATAAAATTTAATGCAGGTAGGCCCTAATATTTTGTATATCGTTACAACATTAGCCCAACATAATTTACAAGGGTTTTGCCCTAGTTAATATTTGATCTGGAAGCCAAAAAATATGACCAAGCTGGGTTACTGTATGACCGATCCGATCATTATGGAGCCGGTCATTATGACCGATGCAACAACAAAAAATTATTTCCACGCCCGCATAACCATGCAAAATTCGTCGCATCGAAAATTCCTGACCACATGCACATCTACACTTCATATGGATACTTCAGACCAAGTTCCATAAAAATCCAATAAAAATGTATCAGGAGTTAAGCGGACAAGCTTTTGTGATGGAAATTTTGCTATTTTCAAGGGCTGAAACCAAACAAAATTTGTCGCATCAAAAATTCCTGACCACATGCACATCTACATTTGATACTGATACTTCAGACCCAGTTTCGGAAAAATCCACTGAAAACTGTAGGAGGAGTTAAGCGGACAAAGTTTGTGATGGAAGGACAGACTGACAGACTGATGGACTGACAGACTGATGGACTGACAGATGAACACCATTTCAATATCCTCCTCCCGACATCATAGGCAGGGGGATAATTACATGAAAATGGACACCTGCCATTTCCAAGTCACTATCATCTTGTGATGGGGATAAAATAATATCTTTCATACTTTTCTGAGCAGGTGCCGAAGTGGCAGTAACAGTAACTGGTTCTTTAGCAGCTGGCAATGGCTTCTCAGAAGTTTCTTTAGATCTTGCAGGCTTATCTGGTGTTATTATAGGTGACACTTTTTTAACCTCCTCATTTTTCTCCACCTCCCTGGCAGCTGCTTCAATTGTTGCTTTGGTTAATGAAGCCTCCTTTTTTTCATCTGTTGGTGTTTCTTT
This sequence comes from Pictodentalium vernedei, assembly GCA_031216915.1. Taxonomy (NCBI): domain Eukaryota; kingdom Metazoa; phylum Mollusca; class Scaphopoda; order Dentaliida; family Dentaliidae; genus Pictodentalium; species Pictodentalium vernedei. Next base: position 100,210,858 of record CM062288.1, read on the forward strand.
CTGAGGAGATGACCTAACTGAAATGCAAATAAGCATGATGTTTTACTAGTGAATAGCCACACACATTTACCAAAAACTGTCAAGTTTGTCCAACAATTTTCAAATAAAATGCTCTTCAATTTATTGGATAATGGTTGATAAAAAAAATACCCAATTGAAAATATTCTGCCACCACAAATACATTTACCATGCAATCACTAGAAAATTGTATACAGCTGGTCCATACACCCCACAGAGAAATAAATTCCAAGACATTCCAGAACTTTGCAAGGAAATTGTCAAGCACTTTCGAGAACCTGACAACAATTGACATAACCATCTCAATGTTTGTATACATATGTGTTCTGTGCACATTGTGCTTGTACACAATCTTATATTGTGATGAGACTAGTTTTGGGGGATGTATAGCTACATGTCACTCTTGAGTAGCTAGACCTCCCCAAAAATGAGTCTAGTCATGTTAAAGGATTGCATACAAACACAATGTGCAAATCACACATTTATCTAACATTCAGTCAACAAAACCCATGACTTCTCAAAAATAGTGATTGACAAACAAAATGCCATGCTCAACTGAATAAAACAATGAGATCCATTTTCAATTCTCTCAAACAAATGGCACATGTGGAAATTACTTCTCCATGAACAAAATTTTACATGGTGATAAGAAAATAAACACAGACCAAGTATACTTTTTCTGTCGAGCATATATGATATTTCGAATCAAATTCATTTCAATACAAAAAGTCACCCAAAGGAAAGGTGGGTGGTTTTGGAAAACAACTAGGGAATTATATTTTTGTAGTGCGCAAGAATCTCTTTAATTGGTAGAGTGCTGGAAGCCCATATTTGGGCTTTATTCTGATGTCCCAGTACCACAACTGAAAGGCTTCATATTCTGTGGATGTATTACATATCTTTGAAGTGATAGCATTTCATCTGTTAGGATTTGCCCTGTTACAATTTATGGGGGAGTACCTACTGGCACTCTCCCATAAACTGTAACAAGGCAAAGATGCACAAAGAAATTTTGAGGACCAAATATAATTTAGCACTCTACCAGACTAGCTAAATACATGGTGTCACTTCATTCATTAATTTCAGAAGCTTGCAAGCCACAATTAGATTGATGTCAATGATGTTTCCTTTCAAATTTACTCACTGTTATTTTCAATTACAATGATTTGGTTTTGGGGTTCATGGGCTATTGTTTATGTACTAAAGAGTGCCATACCCTACAACATGGAATATAATGTTCAGGGAAACTTGATGTGGCTGTATTGGGGTTTTGAAGAGAACTGGATGTCTTTCAGCTGCAAAGAAATAGTCTGACGGGAGTGTCGGCATTTGTATCTAGTTTCTCATGACAAAATTTATTATTTTAAATATTATTTTTTCAAATTTCAAAAACAATTTCATGAAAAACATATCCTGTGATCCCTCATTGGAACAAGCTCGTCCGAATGAGTGGGGGGGTTCACATGATATTGTTTTGTTGGAATTTTTTTTAACAAAATTTTCAATTGCTAAATTTTTATATTATGCAGGCAGATGCAGCCCATTCATTAGGTAAATTGTCATTATTTATTTATTTATTGGTGTTTAAGGTCACATACTTATGCACAATGGCTAATCGTGACCGTGACAGTTTTATGGGTGGAGGAATCCGGAGCACCCGGGGAGAAGATAAATTGTTAAAATGTGCATTGAGTATTTATTTATTTATTTATTTATTGGTGTTTAAAGTCACATATTTTTGCACTATGGCTAATCATGACCACAACATGAATATCGACTCAAGACCGGGGATGAGTGTTAATAAGCCATGTTGCCCATTTTAGAGAGGGTTTGCACATCGCAAGCATTGGTGACTGGGTCCTATTTTACCAGTAAAACAGAGCCTGTTTACTGCAGTGAACAGGCACTGCTTCACTTCCCGGGGTTCCCGTGGGGAGTTCATTGAGTATCGAGTCACTATAAAACTTTCCAGGATTCTGTACATCATGTTGAACATACATGATAGTGGCTTGCCACATTCAGTTGTTAAACTACGTGTATTTTTGAAAGGTAACACATGGCTGATTAGACTAGTTTCAATCTATCAGCTGTGCACATTATTTAACAGTAAAAAGTCTCTTCTGAATAGGACTAATCTGTACAAGTAATGTCAAGTCACTGTCACATATGTTTCAGATATGTAACATATTGTATCCAAATGTTGGACAATGATAAATATGTGCTGCCAGATAAATATCTTAATAAATGCTAGCTTATACAACTATCAGGTTACAACAATAGAAAATCAAATCTGCCTCCATCAATTGCTATCAAATATTTGTGTGTAGGCAAAAATTATTATGAAAATTTATTCGTGTTTAGCATGTATATATTTCTACCGAGAAATTCAACAAAATATGTTTGTGAAATATAGGCGAAGTGTTTTTAGAAACCTTAAAACTTCTTATTAACTTTACCTAACGAATCGTAATATGCAAATTGAGCAGTTTTAAAAAAATTTAATTTTTCAAAATATTTCAACAAAACCATATCATGTGACCCCTCATTGGAACGAGCTCATTGAGCTCATTCCAATGAGGGGTCACATGATATGGTTTTGTTGAAATTGTTTGGAAAATTTAAAAAAAAATATATTTAAAATAAGAAATTTTGGAATCGTCTGCGTTGGGTAAAGGGTTAACTGGTAGTGCTAGAAGCCACCAGCAGGGCACCATTGAAAAGTGCTGAAAGACACTACAGTGGCTTTACACTGTGTGCATTAGCTTGATGTTTACTCAGATGTAGAATGAGAAGTGTTTATATAATTTGGTTTTGTTACAATTTAATGGAGAGTGCCAACATGCCCACACCAATAAATTGCAAAAAATCAATTATGAACAAAATTTTCCTAAACCAAGGCTCCCCTTGCTGGTAGCAATCGAATCTTTAAAAATAGTCCTATTACAAATCACGTAAAAAAAAAAAATAATTTGCCACTCTACCAGCTGAGTGGAAACTTTCTGACTTTGCTTGACATAACACCCATGGTGACAGGCAAAATGGGATGTTCTATTTATTTATTAGGGTTTAACGACACTTTCAACAGTAATGGTCACCTCATGTTGGAAATGGGATGTTCAGTGCATGGAGAGTAAATTAACATTAGAACACCCACAGAGTGGAATTTCATCCAGACAAAAACATCTGTTTTTGCTGAGAGGCATAACTACAACCAAAGGTTCTGTCAATGGACCTCTAAATCCAACAAATGGGCCACATCCGCCCGCATAATATGCAAATTCAGCAGCTGAAAAAAATATTTTTCAAAAAATTTCATCAAAACTATATCATGTGACCCCTCTTTGGAATGAATTCGTTCCAATGAGGGGGTCACATATGGTTTTGCTGGAATTTTTTGAAAAATTTAAAACAGTGATATATAAAATAATAAATTTTGATACTGTCTGCATTGGGTAAAGGATTAAATGACCAAATCCAACCTGGAAGATATCCTTTATAAACCTGGGGTCTTTATCTCTCTCACAATTACCCATTTTTAGGACTGGCATGATCATCAAATTTCAGAATCGACTTCTGACGAAGAATAATCGATTAAATTCAACTTGAATCATAGTCTGTGACCTCCAGAAACAACTATATACAAAACAATATTTTGGGTTATTAGTTCCTAGGGCCAGACATTCTTTACGCATGCAGGTATGCTGCATGCCTACTGCTTTCTGGATAGAAAATTCAGACTCTTGACCATCTCAGCCCCAAACCTGAGCCTAGGCTCAGGTTTGGACTTGAGATAATCAAGAGTCTAATAATAGCTGCATTGAGATTTAAGAAGGCAATTGCACTCCCAGGCAAGCTGAGAAGGGCAATGATTTGTACTCCCATACTTTCTAGAACGTCAGACCTGGTGTCATGTGTTGCATCTTTATACTTCTTACCCATGTCAAATACAATGTATTTTGATATTCTGCAGCCTCTGACACTTCTTACAAGCACGATGGGGAGGAGAGTATTTACTTATTTATTTATTGATGTTTAAAGTCACATATTTATGCACAATGGCTAATCATGACCGTGACAGTTTTACGGGTGGAGGAAGCCGGTGTACCTGGAGAGAACCACCGAGCAACGACGAGCAGCTGCCAGCTCCCCAACATCGTAACTCCGCACTGCAGCACAGGCAGGGTTAGATTGGTTGACGACATGCGTACCATTGACGTGATGTACACGGCGTCATCGTGCCCCCACACGGGTAATGGAGATGAAGTGTCTTGCCCATGGACACAACGCGGTTGCCGCAGGTGGGATTCAAACCAAGGACCTCTCGGCTTGCAGCCTGCACCTCTACCTACTGAGCCACCGCGCTCCCCGGGAGTAGAGTAATAACTAATAATTCATCAGTAAAGGAGTGATGCTTTAATTCACCTCCAAAGTCTTTTGAATAGAATGCAACAGAAAAGGCAAAAAAATAACATAATAAACCACTGCTTGTGGCCTGTTTAAAGCACTTGTTTTTCAAATTTTGGTTTTGTTTTACCTAAAGCCAGACCTTGTCATCCTTCATTGGAATCCTGCATTACCCCCACTCCCAGGAATCCCACAATATTCAACATTCACTGGGTCATACATTAATCCTGTACTGAATGTAACAACCATAATCAGCAATGCTATTCACAAAATTGTCATTCAATTATTCTTTTCTTTTTTGCCTCAAAAGCATAGCCTATGATTCTCTCGATTGAATGAACTAAATTGGCTCATTCCAATGAGGTGTCATGGGTTATATTTTTAAACATAAAAAACACCTTTTTCATCTTTTAAGCAAATGGTTGAACACAATTTTCACAATTTACTTATTAAGTTCAATTTAAAAATCTATGTCTACATAATTACAATAACATAAATACAAAATCATGTTCAGCCTCTGCTGTCCACTTTAACAGATGCACACAGCAGATGTTGGTTACCAGGTATCATAATACCATCAAAACAGAACTTGTTTACTGCTGTTAGCATGCACTGATTCTCTTCCTGATTTCTTGCAGGGAAAAAACTTAAGAATTTAGCAGAGTATTTGGGACTATTCAGATTGGTGTGGGCAACAGAAAGGTTGTTGACAGCAACATTTGGCAAAATCACAGGATCTGCCTTATCATTTATTATACATATAATAATTACTGAATATTCAGTTATGATTGTCAGTAGAGTATAAACATACAAAAATGAAAACTATATACATAATACAAACACAAGTTTCAAACCAGTAAACATGCTAAGACCTTATAAGAATATGTTTCTGACAAATTGATGGACTAATAATTAGTTTATATTCTATAACCAAGCCTGAAAATAATTAATCTGTCATTTGCAGAATGAGGTCCCCAGAGAGTAAATTTTCTGATGCTATTCAATACAGTGTGTGGGGTGGTGGTGCTGGTGGGGGGAGGGGAGGGGGGCTGAGTAGGTTGAGGTGCAGGCTGCAAGACGAGAGAGCCTTGGTACAAATCCCACCTGTGGCAACTGCGTTGTGTCCTTGGACAAAACACTTCACCCCCATTGTCCATGTGAGGGCATGGTGGTGTTATGTACTAAGGCATACTGCACCTCGATGGTACAAATGTCTTCAACCAATGCTAACCCTGCTTCTGTGGAGTTAGTATGTTGGGAGCTGACAGTTGCTCACCATTGCTGTGGTTCTCTACAGGTACTCTGGCTTCCTCTACTCGTAAAACTGTCATGATCATGATTAGCCATTGTGCAGCAATATGTGACCTTAAACACCAATAAATAAATAACAATACAGTGGGCTAGAGCACCTCCCCCCAGTTTATCATCTGGGTCACTCTTAAGGGTAAATTTAGTTATTCACTCACTGGGGACTTCATTCTGCAGATGACAGTCTGCTTTTTCCAGGCTTGTTTGTAACTACAGTTTCCAATTCTGCCTATATCTTACTTGCTGACTCCCTTTGCACACTGGCACCCTGTGGTCAGTAACCTGTGGTCTCAGATGGGTCATAGCAATGGCAGAAATTTAAAATTAATTAAATAATGTTGATTTAATGATGGTATTGAAACTGAAGTTATAAACAAATTATATTTGTTCAGAAAATTATTCAGCAAGAGTTGCAATATTTTTCTCAAAAATAAATTTAATATGTTGGCTTATGTGTTTTTGAAGACAAACAAAAATTTTAAAAATTATTTTAATGAAAACTGTTTTGGTAATTTCAATGGTTAAAAAGGGTTAATTACACAAAATTATGCCATTTCTAATGGATTTAATAGTATCACATTCCTGAGATTAGTTTTTAAAAAAAAAAGGGTCCTTGATAGCAGTTGGCATACTATACTTTCAAGAGATGATGAAAGCACCTGCTATTTTCAATTAAGAAAGCAATATTAAATGAACTTTTTTCAACCACACTTGTTAGATATAATTGTTCTACTAAGGCTGCCATGGATGGGGCCTAAAATTTGTCAGCCACCTCGAAATAAAAATTAATTTTCTTTGATGTTAATTCTCACACCATAATCTCAGAGTGAGGCACACACATTAGTTTATTATAATACAGAAAATATAACAAAATGATATTAGGCCTAAAAAAGTTGAAAATCTGTTTCTCAGGCCCTTCCACATGGTCCTTTTGGCTGCCACATGCTCCATTTTTATGACCAATGCAAACTTAAAAAAATAAATATTAATTGGTTTATGTCTGATATTTTACCCACGTCAATAAAATTGATAAATTTGTCCCTTGAGTGCAACAGGACTTTGCAATGCTTTAGCATTGCAAAGCCTTCTTGCACGCAAGGGGCAAAATACACCATCACCTATGCTATTCTGTAGATTATGAGGCCTAAAACATAAAAGAAATCAAGAACATGAATTTTTGATGGCAAAGAAATAATTACAAAAATAAAAATAAAATAAAAAACAATCCACCCACATGCAATTTTACAAAAAATGGCCTATGAAACAGATCTTCTTTGTGGGGCCTTACATAGACATACATATATTTGCACATTACATCAGATTTTCAACAAATTAACATAAAATAGACATCAATGTTGAATCATGCAAGTTGAATGATTTTTTTTTATTAGAGTTTAATGTTCATTTTAAAATCTACAACACTGATACAACAGAGGTATAAAGTGATATCTGGTGGCTGTATCTATTCCATTATAAACACTGCCTCATTGGTTTGGAATTGAACTGGTGTTTGAAAGGTTATGGGTTCAGTCCTGGCTGATGCTACTTGCATTCAGACATCTAACTCCAATTGAAATGGGAGTGCAGTGGCACACTGTGTATTCAAGCAATGCGACTCAAGCTCACTTGAACCTGGTTAGAATATTGTAAAGTCTGACGGTTATCTACACAGCTGTTCAAGGTACCCTCTGTGTACCCCAGCTCCTTCCACCCACCTAGCTGTCAACCCCAAACCTAAAAAGCAGAATACCACCAATGGGGTGCAAGCGACCTAACCCTACATAATACCCAGCTGGCATTTACATGTAACCATTAAATGAAAGTGTCAATGACACTGTAGCTCAACTTGATAAACTTGAACTTGGTAAGTTATAAGTGAAATGGCAAAATTGAAGATCATTGGTACCAATGTTATTTGGTGAAACTTCAGCATAACAGCATTGTGTGTGCTGAACGTCAGAGCAATCCATGCATTTCTAAATGTAAACTATAAGGCTGGCTAAAGGAAGAATGTTGATACACAAATGCAGTAAGTTCAGAGTTCATTGTAAACAGCACCTTTTTTCACAGAAATGAATGTTAATCAATAGCTCTTATCTAGAGGTCTCGCCTAATGAGCAAACCATGTTCAAAAACAATCCTGCAATAAATGTGCACTGTAGGTCATGTCAAAGAAGAATGTTGATTAATTTATTGGTGTTTTCGTTCACATATTTCTGAGACCATGGCTAATCATGACCACAAACGACAGTTTTATGGATGGAGGGAGCCGGAGTACCCAGAAAGAACCACCGAGCAATGGAGAGCAACTATTTATTTATTTATTGATGTTTAAGGTCACATATTTGTGCACAATGGCTAATCATGACCATGACAGTTTTACGGGTGGAGGAAGCCGGAGTACCCGGAGAGAACCACCGAACAACGACGAGCAGCTGCCAGCTCCCCAACATCGTAACTCCGAACTACAGCATAGGCAGGGTTAGTTTGGTTGAAGACAAGCGTACCATCGACGTGCAGTATGCCTTAGTACATGGCGTCATCGTGCCCCCACATGGGCAATGGGGGTGAAGTGTCTTGCCCAAGGACACAACGCAGTTGCCGCAGGTGGGATTCGAACCGAGGACCTCTCGGCTTGCAGCCTGCACCTCTACCTACTGAGCCACCGCGCCCCCTGAAGAGCAACTGTCTGCTCTCCCAACATACTAACTCCACACCAGCAGGGTTAGCATTGGTTGAAGACAGGTGCACCATCAATGTGTAGTATGCCTAAGTACACACTGTAATGTGCACTCACATGGGCAAAGGTGGTGAAGTGTCTTTCCCAAGGATACAACGTAGTTGCCGCAGGTGGAATTCAAACTGAGGACCTCTCAGCTTGCAGCCTGCACTTCTACTAACTGAGCCACTGTAACCCATAGAAGAATGCTGATGCACAAATGCAATTAATTCAAAGACTGTTGCTAACAGCAACAGTTTTTGATGGAAATGAAAAGAAAATCGATAGCTCCTATCTTTGTCGCCCTGAATAAGCATACAAAGTTTCAAAAACAACCTGATAATGAATGCATCCTCTGAGGCATACCAAAGGAAGATGTGAATGCACAAATGCACTAGGTTTGAAGGTCATTGCTTGTGGCAATGTTTTGGGTTTTTTTTATGGAAATTCATAAATATACCCTGCGGAGAGTGCAAAAGGGATAAGTTGCTACACAAATGCAGTAAGTTCAAAGGCTGGTGACAACGACAATAATTGTTTATGGAAATGAAAAACAAATCAATAGCTCACATCTAGAGGTCACCCCGAATACTCAACCAAGTTTCAAAGTGATCCGATCATAAATGTGTACTGAAGGGTGTGCCAAAGGGAAATATTGATGTTCTAAGTCATTGCCAGAGGCAACATTTTTCGACAGAAATGGAAAAAAATCGATAGCTCCCATACAGATGTCATGCCTAACAAGCACACCAAGCGATCCAATCATAAATGTGCCCTGCTGGGTGTGTCAAAGGGAAATATTGATGCACAACTGCACTAAGTTTTTACTAAGTTCATCGAAGTTCATTGTCAATGGCAACTATTTTTGACGGAAATGGAAGAAAATCGATAGCTCCCATCTAGAGGTCATCCCAAACAAGCACACCAAGCAGTAGTTTCCAAGTAATTCAATCATAAATGTACCCTTCAGGGTGTGTCAAAGCAAAATATTGATGCATAACTGCACTATGGTCATCAAAGGTCATTGCCAGAGGCAACATTTTTTGATGGACAAGGAAGTAAATCAACAGCTCCTACCTAGACATTACCCCAAGTAATCCAATCATAAATGTACTCTTCAGGGTGTGTCAAAGCAAAATATTGATGCATAACTGCACTAAGGTCATCAAAGGTCATTGCCAATGGCAACATTTTTTGATGGACATGGAAGTAAATCAACAGCTCCTACCAAGACATTACCCCAAGAAAGCATACCAAGTTTCAAAGTGATCCGATCATAAATGGGCCCTGTAGTGTGTGCCAAAGGAAAAAATTGTGGTCTGACTAAACTAAGTTCAAAGGTCATTGCCAACGGTAACATTTTTCAATGGAAATCGAAGAAAATCGATAGCACCCACCTGGAGGTAACTCAAAACAAGCATATCAGGTTTCAATGCAATCCAATCATAAATGTTCCCTGTAGGGTGTGCCAAAGGGAAATATTGAGGTCTGACTAAACTAAATTCAAAGGTCGTTGCCAGCGGCAACATTTTTTGACAGAAATCGAAAATCGATAGCTCCCATCTAGAGGTAACAACCAAACAAGCATACCAAGTTTTAAACCGATCTGATCATAAATGTGTCCTGTAGGGTGTGCCAAAGGAATATATTGATGCCTGACTAAACATAGTCCAATGGTCATTGCCAGCAGAAACAGTTTTTGACGGAAATGGAAGAAAATCGATAGCTCCCATTGAGAGATCACCCCAAACAAGCATACCAGGTTTCAAAACAATTCGATCATAAATGTGCTCTGTTGGGTGTGCCAAAGGGAATTTATATTTATTTATTTATTGGTGTTTAAGGTCACATACTTATGCACAATGGCTAATCGTGATCGTGACAGTTTTACGGGTGGAGGAAGCCGGAGTACCCGGAGAGAACCACCGAGCAACGACGAGCAGCTGTCAGCTCTCCAACATCATAACTCTGAACTCTGCACCGCAGCACAGGCAGGGTTAGATTGGTTGAAGACATGCGCACCATCGACGTGCAGTACGCCTCAGTACACAGCGTCATCGTGCCCCCATGTAGGCAATCGGGGTGAAGTGTCTTGCCCAAGGACACAACGCGGTTGCCGCAGGTGGGATTCGAACCGAGGACCTCTCGGCTTGCAGCCTGCACCTCTACCAACTGAGCCACCGCGCCCCCGTGCCAAAGGGAAATATTGAGGTCTGACTAAACTAAGTTCAAAGAACATTGCCAGCAGCAATATTTTTTGATGGAAATGGAAAATTGATTGCTCCCATCTGGAGGTCACCCCAAACAAGCATACAAAGTTTCAAAGTGATCTGATCATATATGTGACCTGTGCAGTGTGCCAAAGGAAATTGTGGTCATACATACGTATGCCAATGGATGAAAAGTGACGTCAATAGCTCAGCTTGACTTTGTCAAGTTGAACTAAAAACCCTTCCCCTGAGATTTTGTTGCATAATTGCTGTTTATGGGGATTTAACCCCAACCAACAGTAAGTATTTTGTGTCCTTGGGGAAGACATTTAATCTTCATTGCCCATATGGTGGTAAGTCGGTACTGTGTACCGAAACATACTGCACATCGATGGTACACTTGCCTTCAACCAATGCTAACTCTGTTTGGGCAGAGTTAGAAAGTTAAAAACTCTGACAGTTGCTCATCAATGCATGTTGTTTGTTAAATTTGGATATATTTTCCTACTGTTACCCAAGTGGACATGTATTACTTGTTACAAAATTATACCTTTATAAACAGGGATAGCCCTCTTATTAATGACTTCTTGACATTTTAGAGGACTTCCACAAAAGGCATTGGTTACCAGTGTACCATGTCATCTTCCCTCTGAATATCAGAGGGAAGTTAGGATATCTCCCCCCCTCCCCCCCCCCCCCCCCCCCCCACCGAATATCATTGCCTATGAAATTGCCCCTCCCCTCAAATGAATTTTTTTTCTCTTGCTTATTCAATGCAATTTGATGCTCAAACAATCATACATGGGATGGGATGGGATGGGATGAGATGGGATGGATGGATGGATGGAATAACCGCCCCCCCCCCCCCCCCCCATCTCTTTGAGCGTGAGGATATAACAACACATTACACTCAATTTTCCATAGTCTCTTTTTACATTCTGTTTATGTTATACAAATAGACAGCTGCCAACGCAAACAATATGTTTCCCAAGTTTGTTGTGACAATCAAATTCCTTCTGAGGCATTCCATTATAAGACATACTACTCTTCAAACAGAGAATTTTTTTCGCAATAAATTTTTTTTTTTTTAAAAGAATGCTTTATCTTTTGTTGTCTTTCTGCAATCAAAAACAATGCCTGAGTAAAGTAATGTTGCTGTTAGTTTGATCAATAAGGCATTTCTGGAGTACAAGTGCATATTATGCTCACAGATGAGACAGCCTTGTTTTCTGTCAAGGAATAATTAATTTCGGTTTTTATCAAGGAAGTAAACAAAAGAAATTGAATTATAAGGTGCAATGCCACCAGTATGCTCCGCCGAGCAGAAACCACAAAAATTAAAATATTCTAAGCTGAAAACAAGAGGCCCCAAGGAACCTGAAGGCGCTCACCTGACATGGTAGCCTAAATATCAACCCAGAGAATTGATTTCAACAAGTTGCAACTGCTCCTCCTAAGAAAAGCTTATACCAAATATCCAAAGATTCTGACCAGTGGATCTAAAAAAAAAGATGATTTTTAAAGAATATTCCTCATATTGAACTAAGTTATAATTCAGGCTCCAACAGGGAGCCCATATATGAACCCAGGGACTTGGCTTTAACAAACTTGAATCTTACCCCCTAAGGATGCTCCACACCAAATATCAAAACATTCCAACTGCTGGATCTGAAGAAGAAGATTTTTAAAGAAAATTCCTCATTTTGAACTAAGTTACAATTCAAGCTCCCACAGTGAGTCCAAATATGGACCTAGGGACATGGCTTGAACAAACTTGAATCTCACCCCCTAAGGATGCTGCATACCAAATATCAAAACATTCCGACTGATGGATCTGAAGAAGATTTTTAAAGAAACTTCCTCATTTTGAACTAAGTTATCATTCGGGCTCCCACAGTGAGTCCAAATATGGACCTAGGGACATGGCTTGAACAAACTTAAATCTCCCCCCTCCCCCCCCCCCCCCCCCCCAAGGATGCTGCATACCAAATATCAAAGCATTCCGACTGCTGGATCTGAAGAAGATTTTTAAAGAAAATTCCTCATTTTGAACTAAGTTATAATTCGGGCTACCACAGTGAGCCTAAATATGAACCCAGGGACTTGGCTTGAACAAACTAGAATCTCACCCCCCAAGCATGGTGCATACCCAATATCAGAAGATTCTGCCTGCTAGATCTTGAGAAGAAGATTTTCAAAGAAATGCCTGAAATGCATTAAGTTCGAATTCGAGCTTCTATAGTAAACCCAAATATGAATCTAGGGAGCCGATTTGAACAAATTTGAATCAGATCCACCCCCACAATGTTGCATACCATATATCAAAACATTCTGCCTGCTGGATCTGGAGAAGAATATTTTTTAAGAAATTTGCCTGAAATGCACTAAGTTCAAATTTGGGCTCCTATACTGAGCCCAAATATAAACCCAGGGGGGAGCCGATTTGAACAAAGTTAAATCAGATCCACCCCACAATGTTGCTTACCAAATATGAAAAGGTTCTGCCTGCTGGATGTGGAGAAGATTTTTTAAGAAATTTGCCTGAAATGCACTAAGTTCGAATTCAAGCTTATATAGTGAGCACAAATACGAATCTAGGAAGCCGATTTGAACAAATTTGAATCAGATCCACCCCACAATGTTGCATACCAAATATCAAAACATTCTGCCTGCTGGATCTGGAGAAGAATATTTTTTAAGAAATTTGCCTAAAATGCACTAAGTTCGAATTCGAGCTTCTATAGTGAGCCCAAATATGGATCTAGGAAGCCGATTTGAACAAACTTGAATCAGCTCCACCCCACAATGTTGCATACCAAATATCAAAAGATTCTGCCTGCTGGATCTGGAAAAGAAGATTTTTTAATAAATTTGCCTGAAATGCACTAAGTTCGAATTCGGGCTTCTATAGTAAGCCCGAATATGAATCCAGGGGGCCGATTTGAACAAACTTGAATCAGATCCACCCCGCAATGTTACATACCAAATATGAAAAGATTCTGCCTGCTGGATCTGGAGAAGAAGATTTTTGAAGAAATTGGCCTGAAATGCACTAAGTTCGAATTCGAGCTTCTATAGTGAGCCCAAATATGAATCTAGGGAGCTGATTTGAACAAACTTGAATCAGATCCACCCCACAATGTTGCATACCAAATATCAAAATATTTTGCCTGCTGGATCTGGAGAAGAAGATTTTTTAAGAAATTTGCCTGAAATGCACTAAGTTCGAAATCGGGCTCCTATACTGAGCCCAAATATGAAGCCAGGCAGCCGATTTGAACAAACTTGAATCAGATCCACCCCACAATGTTGCATAACAAACATGAAAAGATTCTGCCTGCTGGATCTGGAAAAGAAGATTTTTAAAAAAATTTGCCTGAAATGCACTAAGTTCGAATTCGAGCTTCTATAATGAGCCCAAATATGAATCTAGGGAGCCGATTTGAACAAATTTGCATCAGATCCATCCCACAATGTTGCATACCAAATATCAAAAAATTCTGCCTGCTGGATCTGGAGAAGAAGATTTTTTAAGAAATTTGCCTGAAATGCACTAAGTTCAAATTTGGGCTCCTATACTGAGCCCAAATATACACCCAGGGGGCCGATTTGAACAAACTTGAATCAGATCCACCCCACAATATTGCTTACCAAATATGAAAAGATTCTGCCTCCTGGATCTGGAGAAGAAGATTTTTTAAGAAATTTGCCTGAAATGAACTAAGTTTGAATTCGAGCTACTATAGTGAGCCCAAATATGAATCTAGGAAGCCAATTTGAACAAACTTGAATCAGATCCACCCCACAATGTTGCATACCAAATATCAAAAGATTCTGCCTGCTGGATCTGGAGAAGAAGATTTTTTAAGAAATTTGCCTGAAATGCACTAAGTTCGAATTCGGGCTTCTATAGTAAGCCCGAATATGAATCCAGGGGGCCGATTTGAACAAAGTTGAATCTGATCCACCCCGCAATGTTGCATACCAAATATGAAAATGTTCTGCCTGCTGGATCTGGAGAAGAAGATTTTTGAAGAAATTTGCCTGAAATGCACTAAGTTCGAATTCGAGCTTCTATAGTGAGCCCAAATATGGATCTAGGCAGCTGATTTGAACAAACTTGAATCAGATCCACCCCACAATGTTGCATACCAAATATTAAAAGATTCTGCCTGCTGGATCTGGAGAAGAAGATTTTTTAAGAAATTTGCCTGAAATGCACTAAGTTCGAAATCGGGCTCCTATACTGAGCCTAAATATGAACCCAGGGGGCTGATTTGAACAAACTTGAATCAGATCCACCCTACAATTTTGCATACCAAATATCAAAAGATTCTGCCTGCTGGATCTGGAGAAGAAGATTTTTTAATGTTTTTCCCATTGCCGACAGTGTTAAAAAGTGCCGACTCAGCACTTTTTCAAAGTCCTGAAAAAAGTACCTTGTGATCAAACTGATAGGGATTTTTTTTAACCATTCTATTCTACTGGATAAAAGTAAGCTTTATACAAAATAAGAATTCTCTATGCCGTGTAGTTTTGGAGATATGGCAGTTTTAAAGTTTTTCCTATTTTTTAGCTCCCGAGGTTCCCACGGGGCAATGAGAAAAATTTTTTTTGCATTAATCAACTACTTATGACCCATTATCATCTCATGTCAAATTTGGTTCAAATCAACCTCACGGTTCAGAAAATAGAAATTTTAGGCGTGGCCAAAATTTTTGCCCCTCCCATAACGAAGGCAAATAATGCCCGACAAACTTCTCTTGAACAAACTTGATTCTAAACGTCAAAATGACTCTGTATACCACATATCAAGTCTCTGCTACTGGTGGTTCATTAGAAGAAGATTTTCAAAAAATTTGGCAATTTTTTCCCCACACCTCTGCTCAATATGAGCCGAAACCTAATTTGGATAAAAATCAAAATGCCCCTATATAACCACCACTTACATGAAATTTAATTAAAATGTGGCCAGTGGTTTAGGAGAAAGAGGCTCAAACACCACCTTCATGCAGGACGATGGACAACGGACGACGGACGACAGACGACGGACGAAGAGTGATGAGAAAAGCTCACCCTGACTTTCAGTCAGGTGAGCTAAAAACAGAAAAGCAGAAAAAGGCCCATAACTCAAAAACAACTATGGACAAAACCTGTTACTTGTGAATATCCTTTCCCCTTGGTGGTCTATCAGCATATACCAAAGATCATTTATTTCCAACATTCACTGACTGAGATATGAAGGTCCAAAGTTGTTATGGACAGATGAATGGACGAACAGAAAGAACCCCATTTCTATATCCCCGGCAATCTTCGTTTTGGTGGGGGATAGTTATGGATGTTTGAATTATTTGATGTGATAAAACAAATTGATCACAGGCAAGACAATCATGAACCTATTAACCCTTTACCTATTATTTATTATTTACTGGTGTTTACGGTCACATATTTATGCACAATGGCTAATCATGACCGTGACAGTTTGACGGGTGGAGGAAGCCAGCTCCCCAACATAGTAACTCCGCACTGCAGCACAGACAGGGTTAGAATGGTTGAAGACATGCGTACCATCGACGTGCAGTACACCTTAGTGCACGGCATCATCGTGCCCCCATGCGGGCAATGGAGATGAATGGAGATGAAGTGTCTTGCCCAAGGACACAACACGGTTGCCACAGGTAGGATTCAAACCTAGGACCTCTCGGCTTGCAGCCTGCACCTCCACCTACTGAGCCACCACGCTCTCCATTAACCCTTTACCTAACATGAAAAGCAGACAACCCTTGCAAATAAAATTCTTGAATAACTTATTTTTTTGTAATTTTTTGTCTCAAAAACATAGGTTATGATCGACGAGCTCGTTCCAAAGAGGGATCATAACCTATGTTTTGGAGACAAAAAATGGAAAAATAATGAAAATTAATTGGCACTTTTTGTGAATAGTACTGGCCGTTTTTTGCCGTTACGTTAGGTAACGGGTTAATGGTTCATGATTTTCTTGCATGTGATCAATTTGCTTCATCACCTCAAGAATTCCAAACATTCATAATTCAAAAATTGAACAGTCTGAACACAAAGTTTCTAAATATTCACATCTTAAATCTTAAAATGCAACTGATCAGCCCTGAAAGTGGCTTCGACCACTTGACAAACAACACTACAAAACTAAGTCTCTCATAGTATATACACGTAACAACTCTTCTGGTTCATCAATTCCTCACTTAGAAATCTGTTCTCAAGCTGATGATATGTTTGTTTTATTGAGGTTTATGGTAATTATCAAAATCTATGCTTTTATCATCACAAGTCAATACAGGTATAAAGTCAAGCCTTGCCAACAGTTTGCAATAATGTTACCCACTTAACTCTCTACCAAATGAATTGGATACATCTGCCGACATAATTTACAGATTAAGCAGTTGAAAAAAGATTATTTTTAAAAAAAATTTCAACAAAACCATATCATGTGACCACCTCATTGGAAGGAGCTCATTCCAATGAGGGGTCACATGATCTACATGAAGTTTTCTTAAATGTTTTGAAAAGATGGAAAAATTATATTTAAAACACCAAATTTTGACATCCAGGCATTTGGCAAAGGGTTTAAATGACTCACACCAAATGCATTGGCTGCAGTGCCCTATTATACCAGTAAAGTAGAACTTTTCTAGCATGGAAACAAGCACTACTCCACTTCAGAAATCTCATTCATTAATAACAACAGATAATGCTTCTGCACTCAAATCACATTACACTGTGCAAAAAACACTTCAACAGTTACCAATATCTGAGCCACAGGGGTGAAGCCTGATCAATTCATATCCAAGTGAAATATGATCCAAGTAGTAAAATGAAAGTTATATCACAGTCAGGTTCATTATCAATATATATACATTTAATGAACTAATTCACTTAGAAAGTGATGGCATAAGATCATTTAATATACCATCCAGTGTACTTTCTTTTAACCTTTTACCCAACGTAACGGCCAAAACCGGCCAGCACTATTCACAAAAATCGCCAATTAATTTTCATTATTTTTTTCATTTTTTGTTCCAAAAACAAAGGTTATGACCCCTCTTTGGAACAAGCTTGTCGAGCTTGTTCCAATAAAGGGTCATTACCTATGTTTTTGAGACAAAAAATGAAAAAAAATAGTTTTTCAAGAATTTTGTTTGCAAGTGTTGTCTACTTTTCATGTTAGGTAAAGAGTTAATAAACTACCCTTAGAAAAACCTGCCCATCACAGAAAGCACATAGAGCATTGATACTATGTCAAATATAGACTTAAACTGGTATAAATACAGAATATAATCAGGTAGAGTACAGGGAAGGAATAAATGACCACTGGTGTAGTTTTTCTTGTATTTCACACATGCCTTCGGTGCATGTGAAAAACAGGAAAATTTTCACCTTGTATCGTTGATTCCTGTCCCCCATACTCAATCCTCGTTTGTGTTAGTTGTCAACATGGTGAGTAGCATGTTGGGTTATATTCATAATTAACTCCCATACTCCACATTTACAGTTATCGACTCTTCCCATACTATATCTCATCTGGACTAAACAAAAATGAACTGTTATCATTAAACAAAGTCCCAGTGATTTTTATTTTATGATTACTGGATACTGTATATTAACTGTAAAGGAGAAGAAGGAAAATATTGAAAGTCGTAAGCTCACATAATTTAATGCAAATAGGTAGAATGGGAAGGGATTACGTAAGAGGTTTGGAGGTTTATTAGTGAAAATAGGAATATAAGTACAATTGGAAGGCTCTTTTTCAGAAATACTTTTATCCTTTAATTTATATAATTTTTATACATATTCAGCTCAAAAAAATATTTGGGTTAAAAAAAATTCCATGTCCTGCAGAAAAGATAAAATAAGGGTCTATAGAACTCATTGCTTGGGTAAATTTCAACATCTGCTACTAAATAAACCAGCAATACAAAGTGAGGTTCAGCCAATTATTTCACAATGCTTGTTTCCCACTTTTGAAGACTTGAATCTTAGACATGAGCTAGAATTATCCCATCTTGGGATAATTAATAGCTCTGCAGAGATGTGCAACTAAGCAAGATTGGGGATGAAAAATAGATATCCTATCACCAGCTATAAGAGTAAGCTGGCATAGATTTAACAGGGATAACTGTTCAGTTTCCCTGAGTATTTCATCAAAGCAAAGCCAAGGAAAATGAAAACATGCTCCCAAATATTTTTTGTGGCATTAGTTAGTATTGTGATTTCGTCAAAGGTGAATTAAAACATAACTCTGGGCAGGACTGAAAATAAGCCATCTGACATTTGCAGAATGAGGTCCCCAAAGGGTGAATTTGATGATGCTATCCAATACAGTGGGCCAATTTATCCTCTGGTACCTCTTCTTGTTCAGTTTTGAGACCCTGATTCAGATTGAGATTCACAGAGGGTGAATTTAGTGATGCTACCCTGCTGAGCAGGGTAGCATCACTAAATTCACCCCCTGGGGACCTCATTTTGCAGATGGCAGTCTGCTTATTTTCTGGCTTGACTCCCGGGGAGGGGGGGAGGGGGGGGGGGGGGGGTCTGTAACTTGAACTATATGTAATTATAACTCCTGTTTTTGATTTTTATCTAATAACTTGAACTATATGCAATTATCCTGAATGAAACAACAAGCCACACTGTAACTGTGTATGCGGTTTGACTTAAAACTGGCATTTTAAACAGCTTCAGGTTCTTACTGTAACTTGAACTATATGTAATTATAACTCCTGTTTTTGATTTTTATCTAATAACTTGATTTTTATCTAATAACTTGGAACTATATGCAATTATCCTGAATGAAACGAGCCACACTGTAACTGTGTATGTGGTTTGACTTAAAATTGGCATTTTGAACAGGTTCTTACTGCAGTCAGTTGCACCCATCCAACAATGTCCATAGGACTTGTGCATTTTTTACTGAAAACACTTCTGAAATGGGAATTTTCAGGCAACTTTATCACAAAACAAGAGACAATAAATGAAAAAATGTCCTTGCTCTAATGGAAGATTTGCAGAACATGTTTACAGAACTTTGAACAGTGGCAAGAAGAGGTATTTTCACACTGATGATGAAAGATCATTACTGTCCCATCTGGATATTTCGTTCCTATAAGGTTCCTATGACAGTTATTTTCGAAATCCACAAGCAAATTGTGTGCGGCCCAGATGACAAACTGATGGAACCAGTTTGCCTGCCTGCTTAAAAAACAGGTTTGAGCAGTTAATGTATGAATTTGTCAATTTCATATGAAGATGAATATTGAAACTTTACAAAGTATGCTTGTGTAGACTTTTTGCTAGTGTTGTTTTGGTCACATCACGAAAATTTCACTCAATTTGATTCACAAACCCAGGAAATGTTAAGCAAACAGGAATTTATTACAAAAATGAAAGTTCAAGATAATTTTCGCGAAAATTGTTGCAACCTGAAAACTGGGAAGTACAGTGTGTATGCATTTACTTGCTGGTGACCCTGTTTCAGGTATTTCATTATTTATTGGTGTTTATGGCCACATACTTCTGCTCAATGGCTAATCGTGACCGCAACATGGAGATAAAGTCAATTATAGCCAGTCGTTTATGTACATGTTCCCTCTTTTAGAGGTCTTCCTCCCCAAATATTGGTGATTGAGTGGGGTTCCCCAGGAGCTGAAACAGTTAAGGGGTTTTCTTGATCGATTAATCACATGGATTAACCTTGGTTAACCGATTAATCACTTGTCCAAATAGGTATCTGAATAATTGCCATACCGTTGATGATTTACAACATGAACCCTTTACCCAACATAACAAACAAAACTGGCTAGGCCTATATACAAAAATCTCCATTCAAATTTATTATGTTTTCAATTTTTGTCTCAAAAACATAGCTTATGACCCCTCATTGGAACAAGCTCATTAAGCTTGTTCCAATGAGGGGTCATAAGCTATGTTTTTGAGACAAAAATTACAAATGTTTAGTAATTCATGAATTTATTTGGAAGTATCGTCTGCTACCCACACTGGGTGAAGGTTTAAGAATGACCATTTCCAGCTACTGATACAGTATGATGATCATGCAAGTAACAAGTATGTCAGCAAGTAACTTGCATGCTTTACTCTGTCTCATATAATTGATGTGAGTCAGTGTGACAATGTTTGCCTGTTTTGGAGAAAGTTTGTTCCTTTGTTAACCCATATAATACAGTAGTTCAAAAGTAACGGTTAATCGATCAATTACTTTTTGGATCGATCAAGATGTTGATCATTGATTAATTGGTCAACAGTTTGAGCTCTATTGGGGAGGGGGAGGGGGGGGGGGGGGGGGGGGGGGCGTCATTGAAACTGGTCCACACGAAGCTTTGTAAAAATCCAATGAAAAATGCAGGAGTTAAGCAGACAAGCATTTGTGATGGAAATTTTGCTATTACCCAGGGCCATAACCATGCAAAATTTGTCGCATCGAACATTTCTGACCACAAGCACATCTACACTTGATACTGATACTTCAGACCACTTTTCAGAAAAATCCAATAAAAAGTGTAGGAGGAGTTAAGCGGACAAGCCTTTGTGATGGAAATTCTGCTACTTCCATGGGTCGTTACCATGCAAAATTTGTCACAATGAAAATTACTGGACACATAAATATCCACACTTAATACTGATACTTCAGACCAAGTTTTGTAAAAATCCACTAAAAACTTGGGTCAAGTTAAGATATTTTTCATCAAATCTAGTCATGGCTGCTGCAACTAAATTTAATTCAAGAAATCATTGGTGAAAAAATCCATTCAATTTACAGGGACAAAAATTGGACTAAATATACCCAAATTATACTTATTTCATTGGCAAGAGAAATCCTGTCCTGGGGAGAAATATCTGTCAGCAGCATGCAAGGAGTTAAACAAGACTGTATACCATACATCAAATTAGATCAGAGGAAAGTTCATGAGGAAATGATTATCTCGTATTTCCCCATTATCCAGGTACATCACTAATAATCTTAAAATGGGGGTTGCTATATGGTGCTCAATAAGATGGTCTGGGGCAGTTTTCTTTTCTACTGCTCCAAAGAAAGCGTCACACCAAATAAGTTCATCTTGCATAATTCAGGAAATTTGGGCGTCAGAACCAATTTTATTTTTTAGTTATTTTTAGCTCTTGAGGTTCCCATGGGGATCCAGGAAAAAATATGACATCTAATAATACCACATACCAATTTGGGCTCAAATTGCCTGACAAGTTGTAAAAAGGGGAATTCTGCCTCTCCAAGAATGAGCTCAAATACTGCTTGAGGAATTGTCTTGAACAAACCAGCATCTCCACCATTAACAGAGGCTGCATACCAAATATCAAATTGATGCAGGTGGAAGGTTAAGAGGAAATGATTATTTAGTTTTATTTTACCCCTTTACCAACAGTTTTAATATCTGTGGGGGCAGGGGGAAGATTATCATATGGCACCCATTGAGGAAGTTTGCAGTAGTTTTCATTTCCACTGGTTAAAAGAGTGCTTCACACCAAATAACATGTATCTATCTTGTATAGGTCAGAATATTAAAAACTTTTTGGAAATTTTGTTTCTTAACATACCTAGCACAATTGTTTACAATTGGCTGTAACGTAAGCGCAAGCGCTACTTTGCAACTTAACTCAAGCTAATAACTTCTCCTAACAAATTTGGAAAAGTAGAAGAGTGCAAAAGCACTATGGAGAGATCGAAAAGGGTCGAGCGAGACCAGCACTTGACATGACAGGTACTCTTCGGCACACCTCTTGCATTACCGAGCACATGTGCAACTACCATGACGTCAATTTCGAATTTCCGCCAACGAGAAGTTTTGTAACTTAGCAGGGAAGCAAAGATATCAAAGATATCCCCTTGGAGGGTGGACCTCCGGTAAACAATTGTGTTTGGTATGTTAAGAAACAAAATTTACTAAAAAGGTTTAATTTCTTTTCAACCAACTCACAATTGTTTACAATTGGCTGACTAAACAATAGGAGGAGGTGAATCACATAACCAATGCCAACAAAAGCGCAACTGAAAGAAATGCAAGGAGGGCAGGGAATGACAGCAAAACCTGTAAAAAGAGAGTGGGAAGTGGCTGAAAGAACAGAAGCTAAAACACAACATCACAGTGTTGAAAATTGAAAAGCATCCTCAAAAGATGATGCATGAAGCACCTGAAAAACCAAGGCTGCGTGATAAAAATACACAAACCTGAAAATACATAATTAACAAGGGTGCATAACTGCCTGAGCAGCAACTAGAGGGCCTAAAGAAAAAAGGTCCTCAGATTGCTTCTGTAGGTGGCAGAGATAAAAGGAGGAGAAAGTAGTAGCATTCCTCCAGTAAACCGCATTCATAACATCCCGGAGCGAAGCAGAATTGGAGAATGCCCAGGATGTAGAAATGGCACGAACCTCATGAGCATTGAATCAGTTTGAAACAAGATCCGGAGCAGTCAAACTGGAATAAGCCAGCTTGATTGCAAGACAAATCCACCTGAAAATAGATGGGAAGAGACAGACTGCCTCCCAGGAATGAGAGACAGAAAGAATCTCTTCCGACCCATTCCGAATGATCTGAGTTCGATTAATATAAATCTTAATCACACGACCAGGACAAAGAAGAGGCCTCTGGCCATTGACAGAAGTGAGTGCACGAATGCAGATGGGAAGAGGTACCGAATCAGGAAGTTGATTCGAGGCCAGAAAAGAGCAATCAGTAGTGAAAGTTACACTGTTAGCCTTATTTCTGAAGAAAGTTGAATAAACAGAAAGCGCATGAAGCTCACTGAAACATCTGGCAGAAGAAAACGTGAGAAGGAAAGCAGTCTTATATGTGCGAAAATGCATGTTGGTCTCAGATGAA
This sequence comes from Pictodentalium vernedei, assembly GCA_031216915.1. Lineage (NCBI taxonomy): Eukaryota > Metazoa > Mollusca > Scaphopoda > Dentaliida > Dentaliidae > Pictodentalium > Pictodentalium vernedei. Next base: position 100,234,403 of record CM062288.1, read on the forward strand.
GGCTCGAATGGCACCCCCCTCCAAACAATACAACACCCATGTCAAGTTCCATTTGGGTGTAAGACGCAAAACTCGAGGCCTCTTCAGAGAAAAGTGCTGAATCCGTTTGGAGAGAAAGAGATTACGACCTATGCATTGCTTTCCCACATAAGAGAGAGTTTCCGACAGCATAGACCTACAGCCCTTAATGGTAATAGGCTGGAGGCCCTTGGAGACAAAAAGGTATACCAGAAAATTCACAATTTGAGCGATTGATGGATTTTTGTAATCCACATGTTGATCAGCACACCAGTGACAGAAAACTTCCCACTTAGCAGCATAAGTCATGCCAGTGGAATGTCGCCGTGATGCAGAAATGCACTCCAATGTTCGTCGCGAAAAACCTCTACACTGGAGACTGGACCTGATAACAGACAGGTTTGCCAGGTTGTTGTGATACTGCCTGAGCCAGCCCTGAGAAAGAAGATCGCGGTGTAGAGGAAGACGAATTCGCCGGTCTGCTAACAGAGGCCACAGCTGATGATCCACACCCTCTGTGGAGACAGAGGAGTGAGCAGAATGACCATGAAACTGCAAGCACGAATTTCCAACAACACCTGAGGAAGAATCAGTGCAGGAGGGAAGGCATAGCCGACCCACTCTGATGACTGTCCAGTCTAGAGACAGAGCGTCCACCGCAAATGCTAGTAGATCTGGACAAGGGGAGACAAAGGTCTCTACCTGATGATTCCAGCGAGTTGCAAAAAGGTCAATAAGACGACGACCCCACCATTCGCAAATCATCTGAAAACCTAACGATGCAGCATCAATTCAGTGGGAAGGACACTCTCTCATCTGAACAAGTAGTCGGCTAGGATATTTAAACACCCAGGGATGTGCCGAATGGCCACCCGAGCGTGTACATCCCGTGCTAAAAGCAGAAGATCCCAAAATAGCCGATACATGGGAATTGAATGCGTGCCTCGATTCCAGATGTAGGCCACCAATGTCAAATTGTCTGAAAAAAGCAGGACTGTGTGATTTGACAGGTGAGAAATCCATTGCTGAAAACTCAAAAGAAAAGCAAGGAGCTCCTTCTGGTTGATATGAAGGGCCACCTGCTCTCGGTCCCACTCGCCATGAGTAGACAGACCGAGAGGATCTAATGTCGCACCCCATCCCCGATCGCTGGCATCCACTGTTAGGATGCAATTGCCCGGAGGAAGATCCAACAGATTGCCCTGAGTCAACCAGGGAACATTGGTCCAAGGGCAGAGGTGACAATGCAAGGACCGAGGAATAGTGAGTTCCAGGTCCAGAGGATCTGCATTCGGATGCCAATGATCCAACAGGCAGTGTTGGAGAGGTCGGACAAACAAGCGATCCAGCAGAATGAGATCACCAAACCACAAAGGCCCAGCAACCAAAGGTTCTGGCTGAGACCGAGGAGGATCGGTGCAGGCCCCGAGTCAAGGCGGAAAGAATCAACACCCTTGGGAACAAATGCAAAAAAAAGTGTCGAAATCCATGCCCAAATGACAAAATTGCTGAGAAGGAATTGGATCCGACTTCTCACAGTTGACTCTGAAACCCAGCGACGCTATCAGGCCAAGCAGCCATCGGATTCCAGAACAGCAGCATTTGGGTACCGTTGGAGGATGTCTTCCAGGTAGGTCGACGAAGTCACAGCCAACTGAGCACGGTGAAAAGCGAGCATATGTGGCATCAGTTGGGTGAAGGCCCAAGGAGTCTGGTTCAAATCGAACAGGATAGCTTTGAACTAAAAGACACAATCCCATAACAAGAACCGAAGGTATTTCTGTGACGCCAGGTGAATGGGCACATGGAAATCGGCATCCTTCAGGTCAATACTGGCTGCAAAATCACCCTGATGAATAGACCGTCAAACGGGCCAGAAAGTCTCCATGCTGAAATGAGGTGCTATGATGGACTCATTCAGAATACTCAGATTGATGACAGGATGAAGCTGGCCATATTTCTTTGGCACTGAGAAAAGTCTCCAGTAGAACCCTGGAGAAAGGGTGTTCCTGACAACCCTGATCGCCCCTTTGGAGAAGAGATTGTTGATCTCCTGCACCAGAAGGTCCCAATGCAGAGGATCAGAAGGGACCTGAGTCGGGAGGGGCACCCGAGATAAACAGGGGTGCCGGTGGAAGGACAGTCACAGACCTGATTGGAACACGGCGAGGACCCAAGGATCCGATGTTATCTCTGTCCAATGGTTGAAAAACAGTGACAGCCTTCCACCAACTGGAGGAATCGAGGTGAGGACCTTCATTTGCGGTCTTGAAGAGGCCCCTGAGAGGAGAAACCACCCCCTCGGGAAGCAACAGAGGCCGGAGACTTTCTTCCCTGAGGCTGCAGTGAGCCTGGCTGCAGCCAATATGGCTGGGCGCTTGGCAGGTGGAGAAACCACCACCCGTGGCAGCAGGTTGTTCCAGTTCCTTCGAATGACAAAGAACATTATCATGGAAAGCCCACATGGAACCATGAAACCATGGAACAGCTGAGGTCCAACCAAACAAGCAGACCTCAGAACAGCAACAGAGGCCGGAGACTTTCTTCCCTGAGGCTGCAGTGAGCCTGACTGCAGCCAATATGGCTGGGCGCTTGGCAGGTGGAGAAACCACCACCCGTGGAAGCAGGTTGGTCCAGTTTCTTCAAATGACAAAGAACATTATCATGGAAAGCCCACATGGAACCATGAAACCATGGAAAAGCTGAGGTCCAACCAAAGAAGCAGACCTCAGAACAGAATGCAGCTCAGAAGGAAGGAATAGAGAAGTGTCCAACAAAGCATCTTGGCGTGCATGCTCCAAATTAGCTGTGTTGCAGCCGTGAACGAGTGTCAGGTTCATGAGTCCGAGACAAAACATACAAAGGTACCCGAGCATCATCAAACTCCCCTGGCGAGAGACAGGAATCCAGGGCAGCGACGACGTGATCTGCGAGAGACAGCATGCTCAGCATCTCTCGGGAAAGGCCCACCATAGATTATAACACCAACATCGGGACAACTGCCGACTTTGGCGTAGCAAACCCGAGGGAAGAAGAATCCTCGTCCACAGTAGTCAACCCTTGGAAGACTTGTGGACAGGTGGATTCCTAGACACAAAACCATGTTGGAGGCAGAAAAGCATCAGGTTGAAGCAAGAAGCCAAAAACAAAATATAAACCCTGCCCCAAGACTGACGAGGGGGGCCCATCGCCTTCAAGCAAATTGTCATCCTCTATGGCAGAAGAGACTCGGGTTGGCCAGCACAAACCATCTGTGAATGCTGAGCAGCATCCAAAGGGCCAGGCGAGGAATCTCAGCAACTGACCAAAGGAGGTTTCACCTCCGGAAGCACAGGAAAGCCAACTTGAGGGTTGCAAGAAAGCAACCGGGTGAGCACCAAAACGGCCTGCCGTGGCTCACCCTGACAATCCGTCGAAGCAGCAGTGCCTGACAGAGGGGCTTCTCAATGAACCTTTCTGGAAGAAGAGCCCAAATCCTCAGAAAGGACAGACGACAAACGTTGATCGGCAGACAGAGTAGGGAGATAGTGAGAAGACACCAGAGGATAGTTCCAAGAGTGACACTCGGGGGCCATCACTGGCCTCTGCAAAACAGAAGGCCCTGTCTGAAAATCCTCTAGAGAGACCGACAGCGGACGTCGATCAGCAGCTGAACCTGGGACTCGATGAGGAAATACTGGAGGATTGTCCTAAGAGTGACAGAGGATCCCAACTGCCTGTCCTCTGAAACCAACGAGAAGCGTCGATCGACAGCCATGCTTGGAACACGATGAGAAATCACTGGAGGAAGGTCCCAAGAGTTACAACTGACATGAGTCATCACTGGCCTTTGCCGAACGGATGGCCCTGGTTGCCAATGCCCCAGCCCCATCCGGCTGGTCGGCTCACCAGCAGGGGATGGCGGAACAACAAACGATTCACCTGATGAGGAATGTGGAATCACTACTGAAGAAACTGAGCGCCCAAACCGGCCAGGAGTAAACCTAGCAGATGAGATGGGGCAGCCAGCAAACCCGTACAGCTTCGTTGAGAAGCGAGAGAAGACTACTAAATGTTTTGTAACCTATTTATTGTGCCAGGCTTTTTTTTCCAAAGTGTTTGGGTGCATTTACAATTCTGCCTGTTTTCCGATGCTTTGAACCGAAAATAAACTCTCGGCAATACCAAATTACCAATTAGCCAAATTGTGTGGTTTTTGCGATAAAAATAAAATGCAGAAAGTGACAATTAATATACCGCCAGTGTTGGTATACTGAATTGATAAAGGGTCTCTGTTGACCATTATTGTCTGTGTTTTCTCAGTTCACGGTCACTAGTTATGACAGGCCTGGAATTCTTAATGAAAGTGTCAATGACACTGTAGCTCAACTTGTCAAGACAAAGACATGTACGTGTATAGTATGTGACACAGCAATGACAAACATCTAGGTAATGACCTGATAACAAAGGTACATATAAAGTATTGTAACAGTCTGTACATAAATACTGACTGTTGCCTGTAACAAATGTATAGGTAAAGTATTGTAAAGGTGGGTGACAGTCAGATGCTAAACTAGAAAAGAAATCTTTGAGTCCCAGAGTGGGTCTGACTGAACCCCAAAATATTTGTTCTCATAGCACAGTGATAACAAAGGCACCCCAAAACACACTCATTCCTGTCCCAAGGTGAAAACAAAGGTACCCAAGAAGTTTCGTGAAGATCAGTTCACAAATATGAGCTGTGTAGAAGTTGTGACAAAAAAACTGATTGGACCTAATTTCGGTACAAAATGGCCACTGGCAGCCATCTTGAATTTTGGGCCGCACCCAGAAACACTCGTTCTCGTCCCAAGGTGATAACAAAGGTACCCAAGAAGTTTTTGTGAAGATCGGTTCATAAATACAGACTCTAGCCCGAGCCATATTGACATGTGTACTTACTGTGTGTAAGTAGCACTGAAAAAATCAAAGTTCATCTAATTTGCATAATTTCTGCACGAGAAAAAAACCCGTATTATATGTGAGGTATCCCATGGTACTAAACATTCACACAAAAAATTATTCAAATCAGCGCTTTCATTTGGAAGTTCTGTGCAAAAATCTGATTGCACCAAATTTTGTACAAAATGGCTGCCATCGGCCATCTTGAATTTCGGACTGGACCCAAAAACACTCGTTCTCATCCCATGGTGATAACAGAGGTACCCAAGGAGTTTCGTAAAGATCGGTTCATAAATACTGCCTCTAGCCCGAGCCGTATTGGCATTTGCACTTACAGTGCTGAAAGTAACACCAAAAAACATCAAAGTTAGTCTAATTTGCATAATTTCTGCACGAGAAAAAAACCCGTACTATATGTGATGTATTCCATGTTACTAAACATTCATACAAAAATTTATTCAAATCAGAACTTTCATACAGAAGTTCTGTACAAAAGACTGATTGCACTAATTTTGGTACAAAATGGCTGCTGGTGGCCATCTTGAATTTCGGACCACACCCAAAAACACTCGTTCTCATCCCACAGTGATAACAAAGGTACCCAAGAAGTTTCGTAAAGATCGATTCATAAATACAGCCTCTAGCCTGAGCCGTATAGAAGTTGTGTACAAAAAACTGATTAGACATAATTTCGGTACAAAATGGCCACTGCCAGCCATCTTGAATTTTGGACCGCACCCAGAAACACTCGTTCTCGTCCCAAGGTGATAACAAAGGTACCCAAGACGTTTCGTGAAGATCGGTTCATAAATACAGACTCTAGCCCGAGCCGTATTGACATGTGTACTTACTGTGTGTAAGTAGCACTGAAAAAATCAAAGTTCATCTAATTTGCATAATTTCTGCACGAGAAAAAAACCCGTATTATATATGATGTATCCCATGGTACTAAACATTCACACAAAAAATTATTCAAATCAGCGCTTTTATATGGAAGTTCTGTGCAAAAATCTGATTGCACCAAATTTTGTACAAAATGGCTGACATCGGCCATCTTGAATTTCGGACCGGACCCAAAAACACTCGTTCTCGTCCCACGGTGATAACAAAGGTACCCAAGGAGTTTCGTAAAGATCGGTTCATAAATACGGCCTCTAGCCTGAGCCGTATTGGCATTTGCACTTACAGTGCTGAAAGTAACACCAAAAAACATCAAAGTTAGTCTAATTTGCATAATTTAAGCACGAGAAGAAAACCCGTATTATATGTGATGTATCCCATGGTACTAAACATTCATACAAAAAATTATTCAAATCAGAGCTTTCATATGGAAGTTCTGTACAAAAAACAGATTTCTGCATCGTCGGTACAAAATGGCGGCTGGCAGCCATCTTAAATTTCGGACTGCACCCAAAAACACCCGTTCTCGTCCCACGGTCACAACAAAGGCACCCAAGAAGTTTCGTAAAGATCGATTCATAAATACGGCCTCTAGCCCGAGCCGTATCCAATTGTTGACAGACAGACGGACAGATGGACGACGGGCCATGGCATAAGCTCAAATTTGGCTTCGCCAAAGTTGAGCTAAAAATGCATGCAACAATCACTCCACGCTCGCATTGCCTAGGGTAGCGATTTGCTCTCCGCAAGTTTACAGAAGCTTAAAGTGGCAAAATGAAGTTTTACTATTAAACTGAGTGGGTTTTGAACATTTTATTTGGTGCTGCTGACAAGGTAGTTTCTTTGAGATGGCTACACTGCCCCTCCCACACCTCCAGGTCTCAGCATGGCCTGAAAGTGTGGGAGGGGCAGTTTGGCCGTCTTACAGAGACCACTAACATAGCAGAGATCTGAAAAGATGTGGGTTTTAAGAATAGGCTGTTATGGTAATCATTATTTTCTAAGGCCAGGAGGGGTAGTTTTCACCATCCTTAAGTTTTTTCAAGGCAAGCAGTAGACGAGCAAATAAATCGCTCTCCTGACAATGCCATGACTGTTTATTGGTTAATCTACAGGACTGACATAATAAATTAATACCATGGGTTGCAAACAATGTAACATCAGCAAAAGCTGTTTTGATGAAATATTCAGTGACTTGTTATTAACAGTGAGAGAATATCATAGTATAACACAGGAATAGTTTACCGCAAATCAATGCAGAAATTTCATTGCTAGCAACATGACTTAAATAACGCTCAGTGACAATTTCAGTGAATAATGATAAAACTTCAGTGATATATCTCAAGGAGATTTAGACCCTAACGCAACATGAAAGGAGTTGCAAGGATTCTTTGAATTTTCTTTTTTCACGTTCAAGGAGTTTCCATGAATTCCAGGAGGCATTGGAACCCTGTGTTTAGGATCCTGCAAATTTAAAATTTTGGTTTGAATTGAATACTGAATTGATTCAGGCAAAAGATTTTGAATCAAATTGAATTGTGAATCGATTCTCATTTGTCCTCAAGTTTGGACCCTGCAAAACTCAAATTTTGGTTGGAACTGAATCAGACACTGGCTTTCATTCGAATATAGAAGTGAATCAAACAGCTCTTCAAGTAGTATATATCGCACCTTCTTACAATGGTAAAGACTGTCAGTCTCGATTCAAGTATTATAATCAACAATGCCGACCCATTTTGGGCCAAAGCAACAAAAAAGCGGAATATTCCAAAATGGAATCAAAGTAGTTTCAGAGGTGGATCCTCTTTGAATTCTTCGTCTATCATTAGATCTCCTGTACAGGAGATCTAATGGTAGATGAAAAGTTCAACAGGAGACCTGCTGATAGACAAAGAGTTCAATGGGAGACACTTGGTATGATTGTAAGAACATGTCGACGATTCAAAACTATTCAGGGTTCATACACTTTTCAGAGATTTAAATTCCATGACTTTAACAAAACTTTAAAAAAGAATTCCATGATCGGGTTAGTTTGCATCGAAACAGAAAAGCTTCATTTTTTTGCATAATTTTTGCGCAAGTTGCGTGTAATTTTTACACAAAACTCAATTCCTTTTAAACTTGGTTATGAATTTCATGACTTTTCCAAAACTTTAACCCTTCCAGCCCATTTTCCAAAACTTTTCAAGTCTCTTGAATTTTTTTTCAAACTTCCATGCCTTTTTTCAGGATTCCATGACCTGTACGAACCCTTACTATTGTATGCAATGGTGACTCATCCGTTTGAGCAAATCAAAAAAGCTGAATATTTCAAAAAGGGAATGAAAGTAGTTCCGGAATTAGACCATCCTTGTATAGGAGACCTGATGAAAAGAAGAGTTCCAAGATGAGACACTCATTTGGATTTTGGGAACATCACGGCGATTCAAAAGGCACAGAACATGGCACAGTTTGAAACGTATTGAATCAATTTATCAGGAAAATTTCTAATCTGCCTGTGTTTACCATCATCCAACCCTCCTCACGAAATCATGATTACATAATGAAGAAGTCGAAGCTATCTGCAGTTTATAGATCACTCTTATGATTCACAACCCACGCACCACTGGATATTTTGGCTAGTCATTATTGAAATCTTGAGAACTGATCAGTTCCAACCTCCAGTAAAGACATAAAGTTTGGATAAGAAAACCTGGTGACAAACTGATAAACAGACAGACAAATAGATAAAACAAAAGGACTGCACTACAGAGATGATATCACATGACACTCGCAAAATAAATACTGAAGCCAAATTAGTATTGTGGTAGTTAAAAAGTGAAGTCCCGGTTATTCTGTTCATGTGGAATGTATACTGCATCGGGAAAAGAGTCCACAGGATACATGCAGTGACAGGATGTGATAAATATAAACATTCCTTATTTTACCCACGTGATTTGGATGCACGCTGTAGCTTGTCTACAGGGATTTTAAGCACCAGGTGCAAGGGTATTCTCATAACTGCAATAAAAAATGGCATATATGACAGTATCCAGTAAGTAATACTCAGCGCATCATTTGCAAGATTTGCACTTTCCATGCCTCCACACTTTACGACAATCTATATGTATTTTATTGTAATCATTAAATAGAAACAAAACAGTTTGTTGCCTGGAAAAAGAGCAAAATTCTGTTAACTCTGTTTTGATAAGCATTCACTATTTAAAATCAAATAGATCCACCCAACTTTTTTCGTACTGACTATATTTGTAAAAGATCTATTCATGAGTTTTTCAGTGTTAGTGTACGGTCAGGGAACCATTAAAACAAGTGTGATCATGGTCTGAAGAAAGCATAATGGACCTATCCTATATTTCAGCAAGATATAATAGTTTGATGCTTACATAAATATTGGATATAATGAGGTCAAATAGGTCAAAAAAAGTGGGGAATTCAGTGGTAAAAAGGGCAAAATTTTTTATTCTGCTAACAGTTTTTCACCCTTTTACCAATGCGCAATTAGCAGATCATTTTTGTACTGGAGGTACAATACAGCTGCGCTGTACTGGTCGTAATCCATGCATGGGCAGTGAGTCCATGCATCAGAGATGTTAACACTTTACTGAACGAAACGTCCAAAACCATCCAGCACTATTCACAAAATTCTCCATTCAATTTTTATTACCTTTTCATTTTTTGTCACAAAACATAGCTTATGGCGCCTCATTGGAACGAGCTCAATGAGCTCGTTCCTATGAGGGGTCATATGCTATGTTTTTGATGCAAAAAATTAGTGCTTCAAGAATTTTATTTGCAAGTGTCTTCTGCTTTTCATGTTAGGTAAAGGGTTAAGATGATGAATTACAAAATAGAGAGATTTCTGAGCCAAAATGGTGAGATTTTTATTTTTATATGGCTCAAAGAGGAAAATATATTTAATTTAATAGTGAGATTGTGTTGAAATGCCCAATTTTTAGGCTCATTTAACAAAAATTTATTCTGAAATATTGTGAGTATCCCTCTAAAATAGTGAGACTTAACATGTCTGCCATGTATGTGTTATATGGTTGTTGTGCATGCGATTACTGAGTAGTTCATCTCAAAATGTAACAATTCTTGAGGTACAATTCTACTTCTCTATTGTATTATTGCCACCCGATGTTTAACCCTTAAGCCCCCACATAGCCCCAAACCGCCACTTTTATATTGCCTTGAAGCAGGTGCTCCCTTGTGTAATCTTTTTTATTACTCTTGTGTGTAGACTGAATTTTCCCTGGCAGTGGTTCTACATCACTGCTGGCTGCCTGTATAGGCAGCCAGCAGTGATGTAGAACCACTGCCAAGTCATCAATAACTATGTAAGCAGAAAAAGGCCATAAATACTTTAAAATTAATCTGAGGACTTAAGGGTTAATGATATGGGATGCCTTTTAAATCAACTGTTAAATCTCACAGACCTAATATGATGAAATGTAACCAAACTAGTCCAGGTAACTATACCTCCGACATAGCATGAGCATCGAAACTATTGAAAATTAGAGAAGATCTTGACTCCGAGGCAGAGTGTCAATCAGACTGTGAAAGTGAAACCACAGCAGAGGGAACGTCAATTATGGATGTTTCAGGTCTTGCAGCACAATTAAAAGCTATTATGTATCATGACATTAAGACTCTTATTGATATATCTGTGAAGGAAGTGGAGTTGAGAACTGTTGAGATAACTGTAATTGAATCAGTAAGAGCAGCTACACATGGTTTAGTTCATAAGTTAAATGGGCTGAAGAAAGACAATTGCTTACTACAGGAAAGGTTGACAAACTGGAGCATCATGTCGACATGCTTGAACAATATACTTGTAGGTACAGTCTGAGGATTCATGGAATTCAGGAGGTGAAGAGTGAATCAACAGAAAAATTGGTGTTTCATGTTGGTAATAAAATGAGCATGTCAATGATCCAGGCCTGAAAATAAGCAGTCTGACATTTTCAGAATAAGGCCTCCAGAAGGTGAATTTGATGATGCTATACCATACAGTGGGCAAGATTTTTCCTCTGTGTACCTCTTTTAGTTTAGTTTTGAGATCATGATTCAGATTGAGGTTCACAGAGGGTAAATTTAGTGATGCTACCCTGCTGTGCAGGGTAGCATCACTAAAATCACCCTCTGGGGAGCTCATTTTGCAGATGTCAGTCTGCTTATTTTCTGGCTTGTGTCGATCTATTACTCCTTTTGATTTAGATAGATAACACAGAGTGGGTGCTCCTAAAACTGGGAAAAACAGGCAGATAATAAATAGTACAGTTTACTAACTATGGGGCAAGGAGAAGGTTTTTCTCAATCCCCAAATTTTTAAAAACAATCCAATAAACAATAAGCAGTGCTATATCAAAAAGTGGATGGACACAAGAATGGAATACTCAATGAGCCAGCAAGCTAAACGAGCTTATTCCAATAACAGGGCATAAGCTATGTTTTGAAGCAAAAAATTCCAAGTTTTTAATAGCCCCCCAAAAATGTTTTGCAAGTGTTGCCTGCTTAACATGTTGGGTAAAGAGTATTATTATTTATTTATTGGTGTTTAAGGTCACATACTTATGCACAATGGCTAATCATGACCGTGACAGTTTTACGAGTGGAGTAAGCCAGAGTACCCGGAGAGAACCACCGAGCAGTGACGAGCAGCTGCCAGCTCCCCAACATCGTAACTCCGCACTGCAGCACAGACAGGGTTAGATTGGTTGAAGACATGCGCACCATCGACGTGCAGTACGCCTTAGTACACGGCGTCATCATGCCCCCATGTAGTCAATCAAGGTTTTAGTGCCTTGCCCAAGGACACAATACGGGAGTCCGGGACCATGTGATAACCAAACACAACATAAGCAACTAATGTCAATGGACGACTGAACAACGCTTTGATGCAATTCAGTGAGGAAATTTCTTAAATGGTCACTATACACGAAGAAATCTTTCCCACTAGTAGTGGTCAAAGAGAGCAAGGGGCCTGGGGGAGATGGTCCAAAGTAACACCACTTGGAGGCAGCCAAATATGTCAATAAAACCATAAAATCCAAATGTCCATTTGAAACCAGACCAGATGCATGGGGAGAGGGCAACACCTTTTTGGTTGGTCTCAGGTGGCAATCATGCTTGTCCAGCACTGCCTCGTACCACTAGTTATCCCAGGTGTCTCACTATCAACCGATTTAACTCCAGGCCCTCTGGTAGTGCAACAGAATTTTCTTCAATCACTCTATTATTCTCTTGTTTAACTATGAATTTAACCAATTATATATTGTTTGACAGAGCTCACTGAGCTCTGTCAAACAAGGTATATTTGGTTAAATACCAAACCACATTATGGGAAATATTTGCTGCTGAAAACTTTGCCATTTTTACATCAGTGTGCAGATGGTTAACAATTCATCCCAAAATTCACACCCTGGTGTATCATTTTCATTAACCCTTCACAAAATACACAGGATATCAAAATTTATTATTTTAATTATTGTTTGATAATTTCTCAATTTCCACAAAACCATATCATGTGATCCCCCATTGGAATGAGCTTGACAAGCTCATTCGAATGAGGGGTCACATATGGTTTTGTTGAAATTTTTTTAAAATATTTTTTCAACTGTTCACTCTGTAAATTACACAGATGGATGTGGATAATTCATTAGGTAAAGGGTTAACAGTCAACTACATGTTAACAACCAGTTACCTAGCAAATAATGAAGTTCCAGAACTGTCAATGATTATCCTTGCCAACATAAAATTTCTGTTCTGTATAAACTATGTGCCTAAGAAGATGGGAACACTTTTCCTAACAACTGTCCTCAAACAACCGATTCTCCTTTTGTACACTGTCTATTATGGACTGACACAAGAATGGAATACTCACCTTAAAATAGAGTAAATACAGGCCTCAAGGCAAAAGAACATTCAACATCCAAAAAGGTTTAAAATCCAACACAGAGTTCATGTCAAAACCATGACAACTTGCATTGATGGGAATGAGATAATTTGGAATAAAAATGGGTGTGTGTCTGTGTGTGGGTGTGGGTGAGGGGGAGGGAGATTGGGGATTCACCCATGATTGTTGACAATTTAAAATCTTCTTTCAAACCAGGGTTTGTTGACAACTGTATGCCTCAGAAATTAATCTTGTGTCCAAGAAGAATAATCATTGGGGTTATAAATATTTTAATTTAGCAGAATCCAGTAAGTTTTTTTTTAAGTCATTTGCTAGTATATCACCACGAAAATGCATCCCTATTTATGACAGTGTGTCCTAAATTGTAAAACATTGAAAACCTGAATGTGTTGGAGTGTAGAAGTATCCAAGCATGGACATGCACATAACTTACTATTATGCAACAAGATACATCTGCATTTCTGCATTTTTCATACTGACAGATGAGAGGATAAACTCCCTTCTTATACAATGAAATGAGCAAATGTTCTTGGTGGAAAGGTGTTTTCACTTCACATGTTTTTCCACTTGTTTCTGTTACTAACAAGAATTATGCATCGCTGATGCAGGGTCAAGTGTTTTGGCATCTGTAAGGCTTGTCATTATAAGAAAATCAAATCCATTGATATTTGTTCAAGTTATCCCACTGAGGAGCTGAAAACAAGCAAAATTCAACTACTGGTAATTAAGATTCTTAAGTCTGCTCAGTATGATCAAATTATACTGGTTTTCGAACTAGTTTCAAGATATTGTTAAGACGGTCTCACATACCAAATATTGAGCAAATTGATTGATATTGCCTCGAGTTATCATGCTAATGAGCTGAAAACAGGCAAAAATTAACAAATTAAGGGCCATAACTCTGCTCAGTATGACCAAACCGTACCAGTTTTTGAACTCATTCAAGACTTTAAGAAAGTCGCACACACCAAATACTAACCAAGTCCATTGATATTTGTTGAAGTTATCAAGCTAACGAGCTGAAAACTGGCAAAAATTAACAAATAAAGGGCCATAACTTCACTTGGTATGGCCGAACCGTACAAGTTTTTGAACTCATTCAAGACATTGTTAGGAAAGTATTACATACCGCATATCAACCAAATACATTGATATATGTTCAGGTTATCATGCTAATGAGCTGATACGCCTTTCTGCCTGTCTGCTCGCCCAGCCACCCGTTTATCTGCCCACACACCGACTTCATCAAACTATAGGTTGAGTTTTTAAAAAAAATAGTCCCAAAACAAATAATGTCCTGAGCTGAGACTAAAACAGGGATGTGGAAGTTGTGTGTGTGGGTATGTACTTGTAAGGGTGGGAGTGAGTATGTGTCAAGTGTTTAGAGTATGGGTATGGTTTGTGTGTGGATCGGAGGCAGTAGGTTCATCAGGAAGAATGAAATGGATAAGGAAAAAGGATTGGAGAAAAGTGAAAAACAGATAAATGCTTTCCTGTCATCTACAGTATCCAGAATTACAAAATGACAATGATACTTACAAAAAATAATTACATTCTACAGTAGCAACTGTAAAATATTTTTAATTCAAACACTGCACATTGTGCTAGTAGCTTACTATTGTTTAAGGGTTGATCATATTCAGAGATGAAAATGCAAATTTATTTAATTTCCTATGGGTATTTTATTTTAAGGTCACTTTCAGAATCATTTCTGCCTCTGCATAACCCAGGCTTTCTTTATAGCATCAACATCAAACTGCCATCAGTCCACTTGTGTTATTTTATTGTGACAGTAAACCAAGGTCTACTAATCCTTTCCTACATCTGTGTCGTAAAGCTCATCTTATGCACCTATTTAACCCTTAAATCCCCAGATTAATTTTCATAAGAACTACCAATATATACTTAACAAGCCTGAAAATAAGCAGTCTGACATATGCAAAATGAGGTCCCCAGAGGGTGAATTTGATGATGCTATTCCATACAGTGGGCCAATTTATCCTCTGGGTACCTCTTTCTGTTTAGTTTTGAGACCCTGATTCAGATTGAGGTTCACAGAGGGTAAATTTAGTGATACTACCCTGCTCTGCAGGGTAGCATCGCTAAATTCCCCCTCTGGGGTCCTCATTTTGCAGATGAGTCTACATATTTTCTGGCTTCTATATACATGTACACTGCTGCAGATAACTTAACAGTGTCTCTATATTATTGCTGGCTGCCTTTACAGGCAGCCAAAAATAATGTAAAAACACAGCCAAGATAAATGCAGCCTAACATTTGAGTTCTTTATGAAGAATAACTTGGGGGATAATTTTTGCATCAAAGTTCCTTGAAGCGAAATCAATGTTCAACTGAACTATAAACTGGCCAATCATTATAAAATAAAATCACCAGAAACTACATGTAGTCATTGCCTGTTTGATTAGATAATTAACTTCAAATAATTATTCAATAAAAATATATATTTTTAAAGTAATCTTAAACAGAAAAAAAACAAATCAAACACATCTGAAAACTGAGTCTAATTTTGAGGAAGACATAGATAAAATGAGACACCATGCATAATCATACCAAGCTGCAGTCTTAGTTATTTATTTATTGATGTTTACGGTCACATATTACTGCACAATGGCTTATCATGACCACAACATGGATATAAAGACAAGTACAGCCAATCCTTTACACCCATGTTGCCCATTTTTGAGGACTTCCACCCCAGGTATTGGTTACCAGGTCCTATTTCACAAGTGAAACAGAGCTTGTTTACCAGAGAAACAAGAACTCCTTCACATCCAGGGATTCCAATGGCGAAGCTTGGGGAAGCTACAGCCTTACACAGACATGAAGACCAAAGAGCCAGAAGAATGAGGGAGGAGGGAAACCTGCCCCTAAAATTGTTGGCACTCAAATGTTTTGCACAAATTTGTGTAAATTTTGGCCAAAAGCTTGTGCCTTCAATAAGAATTTTTGATTACAGGGTTTTGTACTCCTAAAATTGTCTGGGCTCCTCCACCTAAAGGCTCTATTTTGATTTGGCAGGTAACACAACGGAAAGGCTTCATGTTCTGTGGATGTAAATCATATTATTTTTGAAGAAAATTATTTAGTCTATATGAATTTGTCTTGTTACCATTTATGGAAGAGTGTCTTTGGGGTGTTAACAAATTTTGATGACCAAAAATAAATCAGTAACATACCAGGTAATTTTTTCAATGTTTGCTTCCAAACATGTTTAAAAACTCCTCAATGCAATGGGCTAATAAAGCTATGTTTTGGAAACAAACTGACATTTTACAGTTATATGGGGGAACAAAAATGCAAGTATCATCTTCTCGCTGTGTTAGATAAAAGGATAAAAAAAAATATTCTTCACCGGCTTGTAAAGTATTTCTCAAAATAAATCATCAGTTGGTTACAGTTACAGTATGGCCACCATGGACTGGTGACTTTCCACGGTTAGGCAATATTTCCATGGATGCAATAATATTAGATTCCAAACACTAATTATAGAATAATTAATGCTTCATTAATTAAACTTTTGTTGATGATAATTGTTATTAAGCATGTCTACACATCACTGCCCACACGTTGATTATGACCAATCCATGGCAACTGTACTGTACGTTTTTTGGGCAGCGAGTCTTAAGACGTTTTTAAATTAAACTGCCCTAGTGCTTGTTCCTGCTACCTGATAAATCAACGTTTGTCATACAAGTATATTATCACACAAGTACAGCAACTGTTAAAATTAACAACATGCAACATTGAAAATGCAGAATCACACAAGTTGGTTGAATCTGAAGTAATTAACTGTTACAGTACTATTTTAAATAGTAATTTGGACCTTTAGTCTTTTTATTAAAAGCATGCTAAGCCAAAGTTTAGTTTCATATTGTGTTAAAACTGTTTTGTTACTTGTTTTGTTACAAATTAATGGAGAATACCCAAAGATACTCTCCAATAATTTGTTAAAACGACTATTTACATGTATATAAACAAAATATTTAACATAAAAACAGTGGCATTGATAACTCTGAAGTAGATTCCAGTAAACTTCTGTAAAGCCACAATGATGGATTCTAGTGCTGAGACAGTTAACAACTGAGAGAATAACAAGTACATGTACATGAATTCAGTAGAGACAAACTTGTTACAAGAAGATTCTATTTGTGTAACCATAGTTTTAACAGTTTTGCTGCTGAAGATGATTATACAGTACTGAATTGAAACCAAAATTGTTGCTTTTTTTCTAACATCATTTAAGCCTGTAGTTTTTAGAGACTAATAAAAAGGAGGGAGATAACTTTCAGCCAGAATCTCTTGTACCTCACTTGTGAAAAAAGTTACAGGAAGGTACACCCTCACTTAATATGGGGGTCAAGGCTATATAATTTCTGACAAGTTAATTTCTGTTAGAAAAGTTATGGTTTGCCAATTACCCGAAAAAGCTATCTCCACCACTGCATGAACAGTCCTTCTGCTGTATTTTTTTCATATTGATCTTAAGATTTCATATGCTCTTTCTTTTGATTAAATTTCCTCAAGAAAAACTATTCTGTTACAAAACTGCTGGTGAAAAATGTGAATTCAAAACATATGGCCAGTGAAACTCTGTTCTATTATCATAAAGTGATTTACGCATGTCGCTGGAGCTTAGTAAGTCATGTAGTTGCATTTTCATATGAAGAACATTTGATATATTAGGTAAATTTTATAATGGTTTGATGATATGAATGTAGTGACCATCTGCTTGTGGCTGGTTACCACAATATGATTGCCCGACAGTTCTATTTTAGTTTAACCCTTTACCCAATGAATCGGCCACATCTGCCCACGTAATATGCAAATTCAGCAGCTAAAAAAATATTATTTTTCGAAAAATTTCAACAAAACCATATCATGTGACCCCTCTTTGGAACGAGCTCATCGAGCTCGTTCCAAAGAGGGGTCACATGATATGGTTTTGTTAAAATTTTTTGAAAAAATGTAAAAAATGATATTTAAAATAATAAATTTTGATATCGTCTGCTTTGGGTAAAGGATTAAACACTGAAGAGATTTTTTGGTACTGCACATCTGAAAATCTCACACATTTTAATTTGAAGAGAAGATATATATAAATTTTAAAAAACCTGCGAGTGGGACAAGTGATACAAGTCCACAGAGTTTGGTAGCACAAGGCAATTTTCAGTGACACTGCATCATTGCGTTACAAGTCTTTTGCATCTGTATTGGGTCTCATATGTATGTTTCCAAAGCAGTTGCACTCAGGTGTATCTGAACTTTGGGGCAAAAAGCTTTCTTTAAAAAACTAAATTTCAACCAAATGAATTTGATGCTCAAGATGGGAGGCGATTTGAAGGTTTTACACAAATCATTATGTTACAGCCATAAACATTAACATCTTTGTTTCAATCCGTAGGATAATACATTATAGCAGCAATACAGTTAAAATAGAAGAAACAAAGAATACACACACAGGGTATTTTGCAATCAGCTTCTCTTGGTGTATAAATCCACCCAGGCAGCCCCTCTTTGGGACAACTGAAATAATCAAAAAGTTAACTGAAATTCATAATGGGCAGTTTTTTAGTTAATCATGACCTTCCTCTGTTACACATCCCAAAAAAAACTACCGGTAGTCAAACTCACCCTATAGTACAATGTATTATGTACACAGACATATGCAGTACAGAGAGAGTGAAATCTAGCAAAATCCTTTAGGATTTTCAACCCACAGGATACAGTAGAGCCCACTTAATCGGATATCTCCCAACTGAATAACCCTGTTAACTGAATATAATTACCCAGCACAAAACCATTTCCCATACTTCCAGTACAAATTTGGCCTGTTAATTGAATGTAGGTTATAGAGTAAACTCTTGTTAATTGAATACTTGAGAAATTACCCTGACTCTCCCCAGTTCTTTGTTTATAGACCTATTTGGCCTCAGGACATCCAATACCAGCATTTAATCTATTATATCTTGTTTGACAAAGCTCATGGAGCTCTGTCAAACAAGATATAAATATAATAGAATAAATGCTAAGTTTATCTCTAGAATACAGCAAAGTGACACACTCCTTGTTAATTGAATACTCCAGTTAACTGAATAATTTTCTGTGATAAAGTGGCTATTTAATGAACAGGGTTCCACTATATTTACAATTTCTCGGTTTTCTTGGAAGTGGTCATGTACCATGGTACCACCAAACTCTCAGCTAGTGGCCCTCCATGTAACACTTATGGCCCATAAATTGGACAACTGCCTTTGCTTCTTGTACAGTTTGAACCAGATGATTTGGTACTCTGCATCACAGTGGATGATCAGCTACCTGCACATTCACTCACTGCACCAGAAGAAACATGGTGAGCCAACAAGCAAGTCTGTAGCACATGAACCATTGAGTAGTCAACCTGGTCATTCACGAGTTACGAATCTGCTTGATGGGTCATCCAGTTCTTAAGACAGTGACATTCTGTTAACTGAACTACAGTACAGCAGCTGTGGTCTGGTCACTTTCCACGAGAGGACAATATTTCCACGGACGCAATAATATTAGATTTCAAACACCAATTATAGGAATAATCATCAAAAATTTAATTAATGAAACACCAGGTACAACCATGCAACTCAGTGCTTCATTAAAATTTTGCTGATGATTTTTATTACCTGGTAAACGCGTGCATGGGCATCATTGCCCACGTGTTGAAAATGGCCAATCCACGGTGACTGTACTGTACTTTGCCAAAAAAGAATATTTAAATGGCAGGGATATTCAATTAACCCTTACAGGCCTGGAAATAATCAAAGATTTTTGCTAGTGTTGTGTGGTTAACTGGTTTTGTGAGTCGGTTTTGGTTTGACTCTAAAACCGAAACCGTGTAATTGTTAAATCGGTACGGTTTAGGTTTTCTCTACAAAATGTCGGAAACTTGCGTTTACACTGTTTAGTTTGCATTGTCAACAACATAAAACTAAATTCGTAACGTCAACTGATAACTCTGTTGTCAGTATTCATGTATTAAGACTCCTGAGAAGCAAACACTGTCTAACAGGAGTCACTGTCGCATTAGAAGAATGATCACACGTTCCAAGAAATTTTTGTATGACGTATGACAACTCTTGTTCAATTACACAGCACGGTTACAAAAGTGGGGTTGGTTTGTTCTGTCAGAAATTCTCTGAATGACAATCTTGACACGCCTACAAACATCAAAATGAGCAACTTGGGGACTTCGCAAGTGGCTTCGTATCTGCACATGTTTGGGTGTATTAATAACCTAGCAACAAAATCGGGAATAAAATCAAGGAAAAAATAGTCTTTGTTTTTTTTAAATGGCAGATTACTGTGAAAAACAAAACATACTTGTCGCGTGGGTTTTAACATTCAATACTGTCACCTACCTTGATGCGTTTATCCAGTGTATGCATGCGAGCGCATCCTACAATGGAATGTCCCCGTGTCTATTTAGTATTTGCTCACAGAGTGCAGACCATACGAACCTGCGAGGCCTAAAATTCCCTGCACACAATTAAATTGAACATTTTGCCTCATATAATACAGAACTGATTTAGTTTCGCAAGCAACAGATGGAAACTGAAAGTGAAACGCCAACTTCAAAAGGCAAATGGAACAAGAGGCCCCACAGGGCCTGAAGCGCTCATCTTGAACAGAATACAATGTAAACAGAGTCCAAGAATGAGTCTACATTAAGCAATCCATATCCATATGCTACACTGTCAATCCTCGAGTCCCTCAGGAGTGACAAAATAATCTGGGCATCATGCCTTTTCTTCAGTTGATCATAATATAGAGGTCCCCTATGAAGCCCCTTGATACAACCTATGTGGATTAATCTTCTTTACACACCTCTAGAGGGTGCTGAATACAAAATTTTAATTCTTCAGCAAAATGTCCAATTCCGGCTTCTATAGGGAACCCAAATATTAAACCAGGCTCTCGATTTGAACACAGTTGAATCTGACATTCCAAGAGATGTTGTGTACCAAATATGAATGCATTCTGACTGTTGGATCTGAAGAAGAGAAATTTTAAAGAAATTTCTTCATATTGCACTAAGTTAAAATTTGGGCTACCATAGCGAGCCCAAATATTAACCTATGGATCCGATTTGAACAAACTTGAATCTGAGCCCCCTAGAGATGTTGTATACCAAATATGAAAGCATTCTGACTAGTGGATCTCAAGAAGAAAATTTTTTAAGAAATTCCCTCATATTGTACTAAGTTAAATTTCAGGTTTACAATCTTTTTATTGCAAAAAAACGAAAACCGACCTATAAACTGAGTTTTTTGGACAAAACCGAAGCGAACCAAAACCAAGGTCAGCAAAAAAAACAGCACAACACTAATTTTTGCTACACTTTGCAGTTGTTTCTAGGCAAGTCATGGCTGCCTATATAGGCAGTCAAGACTTGCCTAGAATAACTGCCAAGGTACTTCAAATATAACTTGAAAGTACACCCAAAGACTGCATGATAAGGCACCTAGTTTGTTGCAGTAAAAAGTGATCATGAATTTGGCATTCAAGTATTAATATTACAGTGGAACCCTATTAATTGAATAGCCACTTTGCCAATGAAAATTATTCAATTAACAGGGGTACTCAATAAACAGAGATTGTATCACTTTCATGTATTCTAGAGATAAACTTAGCATTTATTCTATTATATCATGTTTCAAAGAGCTCTATGAGCTCTGTCAAACAAGATATAATAGATTAAATGCCTGTATTGGATGTACCGAGGCCAAGTAGATCTATAAACAAAGCAAAACTGGGGAGAGTCAGGGTAATTTCTTGACAGGTTACAAGATTTTTTATTCAATTAACAGGAGTTTACTCTATAGCCTATCTTTAATTAACAGGTGAAATTTGCACTGGAGGTATGGTAAATGGTTTTGTGTTGGGAAATTATATTCAATTAACAGGGTTATTCAGTTAAGAGATATCCAATTATATGGGCTCTACTGTAATGTGATAATTTTCTTACATGTCTGTACATGTAATATCCAATCCTTTGACATTAATTCTTGGAAAGACTTGCAGGTAAGATACTTTTCCAAGAAACAATGTCAGAGACTGGGATGATCGTTTGAGGAGAAATACACATTAATGAGAAAAAGGTTCTTGAGGTAACCAACAATACTGACTGGTACTCAGCTGTCCAGACAAGAATGGGATTGGCAGATTTCTACAATGTAAGAAAATGAGATTACTTTTCCCGTGTGTGAAATGGACACACCACTGCTCTCTATACAACTGGATTGCTGGAATGTCAGTGAAAATGTCAAAACTCAATCTGTCACCCTCAACATGGTGTCGTGTCAATCCATGTGGTAACTTCTCTCATATGAGACATTTGATGAAGAGAAAGATGTTATGCTGTGGCTGTAGTCACAGCATAACAGCTTCCATCTCAACAAACGTCTTGGTGTCTACCTTCTACAAAAACTAGTAGCGCAACTTTCCAATCTCCTCACTTGTTTTTTGTTGTAAATATTCAATCTATATTGCCACTAAAACTGTGCACCTCATCAACATATTCATTTTTCACCAATATGAAAGAAAATTTTTTTTAAAGCGATCAATGATAGCAAGGCATCATAAAAATAAAAAACTTTGAGAATTTTGTTATCTAGCATTGTTTATTTATGGCAACTAGAGCTGAAATGGTCAAGGGGTTTTCTTGATCGATTAATCATGTGGATTAACCTTGGTTAACTGATTAATCACTTGTCCAAATTGATAGCTGAATAATTGCCATACCTTTGATGATGTACAGCATGAACCCTTTACCCAAAATAACAAACAAAACCGACTAGGCTGAAATACAAATATCTCCATTCAAATTTATTATGTTTTCAATTTTTGTCTCAAAAAATAGCTTATGACCACTCATTGGAATGAGCTCGTTGAGCTCATTCCAGTGAGGGGTCATAAGCTATGTTTTTGAGACAAAAATTGAAAATTTTTAGTAATTCATGAATTTATTTTGCAAGTATCGTCTGCTACCCACAATGGGTAAAGGGTTAAGAATGACCATTTCCAGCTACTGATATAGTATGATGATCATGCAAGTAAACAAGTATGTCAGCAAGTAACTTGCATGCTTTACTCTGTCTCATATAATTGATGTGAGTCAATGTGACAATGTTTTCCTGTTTTGGAGCAAGTTTGTTCCTTTGTTAACCCATATAATACAGTAGTTCAAAAGTGACGTTTAATCGACCAATTACTTCTGGATCGGCCAAGATGTTGATCATTGATTAATCAATTAATAGGTAAGCCGTTTCAGCTCTAATGGCAACAATTGCCCCCACCTCTACCGCCACCCCAATAAAGATGGCACAGTTGAGATACTTTTCTATATGTGGCCAAAGAGCATTCCAGTAGTCCAACTGTACAGAGATCAGCGATACATATACATTCATAGAAGAGTCAAAATTCAACACACACAAGTACCTTCTGTCTGATCTTGGGGACTACTAGATAACAGTAACTTCGCATCAACATTTGTTGATGTTAACAATGGTTCCTGAACAGCTGCCTCACTCTCAGAAGTTGTTTTTGACCTTGCTGGTTTATCTGAGGTTGCAGGTGGAACTTTTGCTGCTTCTGGTTTGTCAGAAGTTGGCTCACTCTCAGAAGTTGTTTTTGACCTTGCTGGTTTATCCGGGATTGCAGGTAAAACCTTTGCTGCTGCTGCTGGTTTGGCAAGTGTTGGCTCACTCTCAGAAGTTTCTTTTAACCTTGCTGGTTTATCTGGGACAGCAGGTGGAGCTTTTGCTGCTGCTGGTTTGTCAGGAGTTGCAACGGGCAAGCGTCTTCGTGCCCATGGTGGTTTTTTTTCCTCTGCTTCATCTGTAGAAGGTTTGGTGGTCGTCTCATCTGCTGATTGTTTTTCTCCCCTTGCTCTTCTGGCCCAAGCTGGCTTTTTCTCTTCAGTATCCTGTATGGGAGAAGTAACCTCTTCAGGTTTCCTTCCTGCTCTAGACCGCCTATCCCATGATGGTTTCTTCTCTCCTGTATCGCTTGGAGAGTTTATACTGAAAGATGATGACACTTGGACACCACCAACAGACTTTTTTCCTTCTTTAGCTTCATCCTTTGGAGGTGGCAGAACTTTAAGGAAGATCAAAATTTCATTTTTATAGTAAAAACATGTTAATTTTCAAATCTACGTTACCTTTTTCCTAAAATGTAAGCAGGCCTGGCATTCTTAAAAATGCAGGAGGACTAAAAATCGCTCCCCTCGCATGGCCTAGGGGAGGTATTAGCTATCTTCACACTTACAAAAGCTGAAAGTGGCAAAATAAAGTTAGTGGGATTTGTAAATTTTATTTGGTGCTGCTAACAAGGTAGTCTGAGATGGCCACACTGCCCCTTGCCAGGGCCTGGAGGTGTGGGAGGGGCAGTGTAGCAGTCTTACAAAGACCATTAACATAACAGAGATCTGAAAAGATATGGGTTTTAGGAATCAGTTGTTATGATAATCATTATTTTCTAAGGCCAGGAGGGCTAGTTTTCGCCCTCCTTAATTTCTTTACGCGAGCAGCAGACAAGTGAATAAATCGCTCTCCTGAAAATGCCAGGCCTGTTTAAGAGAGGAAATTATCTTCCTGGATACCTGTTTACAGAAGAGGTTCATGACAAAGCAGAAAATATAAAACTTGGATAAAAAGCATTAGAATTTGGGTGAGGACATTGTTTTGTACATGTACCTTCAACGTGTACAGTTGATATGATATAAATCAGTGATGTCTATTGGATATCTTTAAAATATATAATGAAGTCAAAATTTTACCACACTCATAATAGTTTAAGAATCCATGCAACTGGTTACAGCTTTTTGTTTGTACCTACAACAAATAAATTTTTGATTGACTAATTGATTATTTGTGTCAAGTTAGTATAACATCACTAAGTATCTGGCATTAATTAAAAAAAAAAGGTACTTTTGCAATAAAGATTTAAATTAATCACAAAAAACTCACCTCTTTCATTTCCTTTCAGAGACTGATAAAACAAGCCAGAGACGTAAATAAAGACAGTTTCCTGGAATGCCCTAAGAGAGCTTTCCAGAAACTGACAATGCTATAGTTTCATTAAGGGTGAAATAAGGGAGCAATTTCTTATGGTTAGCCTGCAACTTATTTTACTGAGTACAATGGTACACAGTATGTTTATTTTCAAGCCAAGCAGACGACATTAAGTGTAAGTGATAGGAAGGAAAAACAAATCCATCACTGGTTTTCTTCTCTTGTATCAGGGATTTGCTTGTGATCTACGAGGCCCAGTTAAGCAATTTCATGAGAATGAGAGAATCTGATTCTTTAATGATTCTAGCAAATTCATTTCTGAACACCAGCATAGAATGGGCATCATGTCATTTTGATTCTCGCAGAATTTTCTGAAATTCTGCCCCTGAATTTAGTTACGGTAAATATAATTTTTGTCAGTTACCAACCCTTAATTCCCAATATCTCAGTTCTGAATGTGTATTACTTGAACAGTATGTGGAGAGTGGATTATTAATAAAACACCCATGGAGTGAAATTTCCACCCATAGAATAACTGTAGATTCCCCTGATAATGCTTACAAATGACAAGCAGTCCATTGGCTGAAACTTTGCTTGTCATTATTATGTTTTTTTAAATTAGTTATTGTCTGGGAGGAAATTCCACTCCTTGGGTGTTTTATGGCTGAAACTTTGCTGGTCATTTTTGGTTTTTTGCAATTGGTCATTGTCTAGGTGGAAACGCCACTCTGCAGGTTTTTAATAGTAATCCACTCTCCATATACTGTATATTATTCAATTTTAATAAGGTATACAAATGTAATATTTCCAGTAAATAGACCAATTCACAGAAATTGATTAACCCCTGCACTCTGGTAGTGCAGAAGAATTTTCTCCAATCACTCTGTTTCTCTCTTGTTTAATTATAAATTTAGCCAATTATATCTTGTTTGACAGAGCTCGCTGAGCTATGTCAAACAAGGTATATTTGGTGAGATATCAAGCTACATTGTGGGAAATATTTGCTGCTGAAAACTTTGCCATTTTAACATCAGAGTGCAGAGGGTTACTGGTATTTTTGATATGTTTAATATACATGCAGATTATCACAACAGTCAATTGATCTGGGTCCATCGAGTTTATGAGACCAGATCAGCTTGATCAAACAAAATGCCATAGGCAAAATACCACAACCCACATTGATTGACTGTTGTTAAAAGTTGTTTATTACCTGACAATGGGTTATTAAAATGATGACACTGCAGCTCAACTTCACCAAGAAGGAACTGAACTAAACAAGAGGCCCCAGGGGGCCTGAGGGCACTCACCTGACATGGTAGCCTAAATATCAACCCAAAGAATTGATTTCAACAAGTTGCATCTGCTCCTCCTAAGAAAAGCTTATACTAAATATCCAAAGATTTTGAATAGTCGATATAAAAAAAAAAGATTTTTAAAGAATATTCCTCATATTGAACTAAGTTATAATTTGGCTCCCACATGGAGCCCATATATGAACCCAGGGACTTGGCTTTAACAAACTTGAATCTCACTCCCCTATGGATTCTGCACACCAAATATCAAAACATTCCGACTGCTGGATCTGAAGAAGATTTTTAAAGAAAATTCCTCATTTTGAACTAAGTTATCATTTGGGCTCCCACAGTGAGCCCAAATATGGACCTAGGGACATGGCTTGAACAAACTTGAATCACACTCCCTAAGGATGCTGCATACCAAATATCAAAACATTCCGACTGCTGGATCTGAAGAAGATTTTTAAAAAAAATTCCTCATTTTGAACTAAGTTATAATTCGGGCTACCACAGTGAGTCCAAAATGAACCCAGGGACTTGGCTTGAACAAACTTGAATCTCACCCCCCTAAGCATGGTGCATACCCAATATCAAAAGATTCTGCCTGCTGGATCTTGAGTAGAAGATTTTCAAAGAAATTTGCCTGAAATGCACTAAGTTCAAATTTGGGCTCCTATACTGAGCCCAAATATGAATCCAGGGGGCCTATTTGAACAAACTTGAATCAGATCCTCCCCACAATGTTGCATACCAAATATCAAAAGATTCTGCCTGCTGGATCTGGAGAAGATTTTTTAAGAAATTTGCCTGAAATGCACTAAGTTCAAATTCAGGCTCCTATACTGAGCCCAAATATGAACCCAGGGGGCCGATTTGAACAAACTTGAATTAGATCCACCCAACAATGTTGCATACCAAATATCAAAAGATTCTGCCTGCTGGATCTGGAGAAGAAGATTTTTTAATGTTTTTCCCATTGCCTACAGTGTTAAAAAGTGCTGACTCAGCCCTGAAAAAAAGGTACCTTGTGATCAAACTGATGGGGATTTTTTTTAACCATTCTATTCTACTGGATAAAAGTAAGCTTTATACAAAATAAGAATTCTCTGTGCCGTGTAGTTTTGGAGATATGGCAGTTTTAAGGTTTTTCCTATTTTTAGCTCCCGGGGTTCCCACAGGGCAATGAGAAAAAAATTTTTTGCATCAATCAACTACTTATGACCCATTATCATCTCATATCAAATTTGGTTCAAATTGACCTCATGGTTCTGAAAATAGAAATTTTAGGCGTGGCCAAAATTTTTGCCCCTCCCATAACAAAGGCAAATAATGCTGACAAACTTCTCTTGAACAAACTTGATTCTAAACCTCAAAAGGACTCTGTATACCACATATCAAGTCTCTGCTACTGGTGGTTCATCAGAAGAAGATTTTCAAAAAATTTGGCCATTTTTTCCCCACCCCACTGCTCAATATGAGCTGAAGCCTAATTTGCATAAAAATCAAAATGCCCCTATATAACCACTACTTACATGAAATTTAATTAAAATGTGGGCAGTGGTTTAGGGGAAAGAGGCTCAAACACCACCTTCACGCAGGCCAACGGACGATGGACGGACGGACGACCGTCGAAGAGTGATCAGAAAAGCTCACCCTGACTTTCAGTCAGGTGAGCTAATAACTAACTGTGGGATGTGCTATAGGAATTGTAGACAATTTAATTGCAAAATCTGAGATGGCCGCTGGCGGCCAGGCTTTTTAATGAAATTGGGGGCCTGAGGTGCTCACCTGACCAAAGTAGTTTGAAGAAGGATTTAATTAGCATCTGTGGCTAGTTAACACTACAGAGGAATAAAGTTATTTAATTATTTATAACTCTGTTGTCCATGCCAGATGACCTTTTTTCTAGTATTGGGATACTACCACAGAAATAATGCCCAGATTTTCAGTAATGCAAAACTAGAGAGACTAAATATCAACCTAGGGACTTGATTTGAACAAATCTGAAGGATGTTGTATTCCAAATATCAGAAGATTCTGACTGGTGGTTCTGGAGAAGATTTTGAGAATATTACCAATTTTGTGCTATGTTAGACAGAGAACACAAATACTGACCCCTGGACATTATTTGAATAAATTGAATCTGAACCCTCCAAGGATGCTGTATACAAAATATCAAAAGAATCTGATTGTATCTCAAGCAGCAGATTTTTAAAGATTATTCCTCATATTGGAGTAAGTTAAAATTCAGATTCCAGTAGGGAGTCCAAATATTAACCCTGAGACTTGATTTGAACAAACTTAGATCAGACCTCCCGACAGATGCTGTACACCAAATATCAAAAGAATCTGACCAGCGGATCTAAGAAAAAGATTTTTTTAAAGATTATTCCTACCTATTGCCTTAAGTTAAAATTCACGCTTCCTTAGAGAGCCCAATTGTTAACTGATGGACTTGAGTCGAACAAATTGAATCCAATCCCTGTAAGGATTCTGTATGCCATGTATTAAAAGATTGTTACTGGGGTTTCTGGAGATAAGTTTTAAAGATTATTCCTCATATTGGATTAAGTCAAAATTCAGGCTCCATTACTGAACCAATACGGAAACAATTGCACAAAACCTGTCATCGCGGTTTTCAACTTCAATGTTGAAAAACTCTAATCAGGTCTTCACTTCTCATAATAAAGAGAGAAACAACTAGTTAACCTTGTTTTCAAACTTCAGTCGTGATACCCCTTTTTCAGAACAGCTGCACTAATTGGGATTACGTTCGAGCGTGGCATTTACCGCAAAAATAGGTGACAAAATTTCTTCTTACGCATCATGGTTTAAACGTTCATCTGTTCATCAAATGCGATTTCCTTTGCAGAACTGGAACTTGTCCCACATTTATAATGACAAATATATTTATTTCTTGAACTTGAATTCCAAAGCCAGCATCAAAATCACAGTTGAAGTTGGATGGAAAGTTAGGGTTACAATGACCTATATGAGCGGCGTTTATTCGATAAAATTTTTATGGTCTGCATAATTTTTTAGGATTTGTCGGGTTACCCTAAACACAGGTATTGGATGGGGTAATTTTGCAACAGACTCAAGGCAAAAATCATTTTTCTCAAACTTAAAACTCTTGAGATAATTTAAGCAAATACATTGTGCTCAGGAAATCAGAGTACCATGGTACAGGCTATTACACAGGTGTGTTGCCCTGGAAAGGGAGTCCCTGTGACACTGACTGGTGCCAAATACATCTTCTTATACGCAAAAAAAATGCAACGTATTGTTGTGTTTGTACAATGAAAACCGAATCTGAAAACCTGACTCTTTTAATGAAACCGAAACCGACATGAAATTTGAAAAACGCCCATCTCTGAGTTAAAATTCAGGCTCCCAAAGAGAGCCCAATTATTAACTGATGGACTTGAGTTGAACAAATTTGAATCCAACCCCTGTAAAGATTCTGCATACCATATATCAAAAGATTCTGACTAGTGTACTGGAGAAAAAGAGTTTTAAAGATTATTCCACAAATTGAACTAAGTTAAAATTTGGGCTCCAACAGGGTGCCCAAATATTAATCCAGGTACTTGTTTTGAACCAAATTACATCTAACCTCCCAAAGAATGAAGTATACAAAATATTAAAAGATTCTGACCGGTGGGTCTGAAGAAGAAGATTTTTAAAGATTATTCCCCATATTGCACTTAGATAAAATTGGGGCTCCTGTATTCAGCACAAATATGAACTAAGGGACTTGTATCTGACCCTTCTATGGATAGTGTACACAAAATATCAAAAGATTCTGATTAGTGGTTCTGGGAAAAAAACTTTTTTAAATTTTGGCAAATATGAGGACTCAGCAAATTTTCAAAGCCCCCTCCCCCTCTCCTCCACCTCCTACAGAACACCCTGATACAACCGAGGGCAATTTTTTCTTACCATTCCATTTTACTGGTCTTAAAGATATTTTATACTAAATAACAGTTCTCTGTTCTGTGCAGTTTGAGAAATACGAGCATTTGAAAATATATTTCTTTTTAGCTCCAGGGGTTCCCACAGGAATCCTCTTTTTTTCAAGTACCAGTACTTATGACTCAATAATACCACATACCAAATTTGGATCAAATCGGCTCAGCGGTTCAGAAGATAGATATTTTGGGCGGGCCAAAAATCTGGTTCATGAGAAGATTTTGTTTAAATTTTGGAGCATTTTCCCCAACTCCATCCTGATGGGGCTGGGCAAGTTGATTTGAACAAAACAAAATGTGATGTCAGATCCAGCAATCACCACAAATTTACCTGAAATCAGTTCAGTGGTCTTCGGGGAGCAGTGCAAACACCATGTTCATGGACAACGAACATGAGTGATCATAATAGCTCATCCGGACTTTCAGTCAGGTGAGCTAATAACTTGGCCCTTCAATATGCACCACGCATAAACAAAGTGAAAGCATAATCCTTTAAATTCAGATTTATTCCAAGATATGGAGAGTGGCATAGAATGTAAATATTTTGAGGCGGATGGGGGAAGGGGGGGAATTCGTCATCACATAGTGATAATCAATGTGAAAAATGTTACACCAGGTTTGTACACTTTATTGAGAATCAAATTCCATGACTTTTCCAAAACTTTCTATCCAATTTCCATGACCTTTCCCTCATTAGCATGACCACCACACTCTCTTTTTCAGGATGTTTAACTGGTAGAGTGCTAGAAGCCACTATCAGGGCTTTAATATGAAGAGCAGATACCCCAGCCTAAAGTTGTCATATTCTGTGGATGTGCTTCATATTATCGTATAAGTGAAATTACTCAGTCTATATGGGTTTGCCTTGTTACAATTTATGGGAGAGTGCCAAGAGGTACTCTCCCATAAATTGTAACAAGGCAAAGACACGTAAACAAATTTTGATGACCAAAAATAACTTAGCACACTACCAGTTAAGCAAGATTTTTCGGAGAAATGGCGTATTGCATCTCCATCACGACAAATTTCCACGACTTTTTTCCAGACTACAGACATAAAAACAAGAAGCCACATGGGGCCTTAATAGCTCACTGATAAAATTTCTTAAATAAGGATTTAAGGTCACATTTAGCATCTACATATTCAAATAGTTAATCTGATTCGGCTAGGAGAGTGGGATGGAGGAGACGGGTCTGTCGCATGAATTTTTTTAGCAGAATCACTCAAACCAGTTCAAAAACACATTTTGAAGTGAAGAGAAAAAATCATCCAGCAGACACCCCCCCCCCCCCCCCCCACCCCAACAGAGTGAAGTTCATTTTCTTTAACCCTTTACCTAACGTAACGGCCAAAACCAGCCAGCGTTATTCACAAAAATCGCTAATTAATTTTCATTATTTTTCTTCATTTTTTGTCATTCAGCTCATTCCAAAAAGGGGTCATAACCTATGTTTTTGAGACAAAAAATGAGTTATTCAAGAATTTTGTTTGCAAGTGTTGTCTGCTTTTCATGTTAGGTAAAGGGTTAATAAAATTACTCAAAACTCTTCTTTTTTGCCCAAAGAACACCTCCCCACAAAGCCCCTCGCCCCCATCCCCCCCCCCCCCCTGGTCCTCAAGTAACCTATTTGGGTAAACATTAATCTTATGTACTCACTTTTACATCTAACCACAGTTTAACACAACAGATCTGTCATGCGTGAGCACAATTCATTTAAACAAACAGAAAATTCTCCATTGGGTTCCTTGTTAGATTTCAAACCCCTATGGTGCCCACCAAAATCAGTCAAGCATTAAACTTTGAACAAACTTTAATCTAGGAGCCATAGTAATACAATGTTCCAATTATCAAAAGATTCTGTCTGGTGGGTCTGAGGAAGATCTTTGAAGAATATTCCTCATACTACATGAAGTTAAAATTTGGGCTCACATAGGGAGCCCAAACATGAGCCCAGGGATTTGAAATCTGAACAAACTTGAATCGCCCCATACTAAGGATGTCAAAACTCTTTAACGTAAAGAATCTGACTCATGGATGTGAAGAAAAAGATTTTTTAAAGAATAGTCATTACACTGCATAAAGTTAAAATCTGGGAACTCACAAGGAGCCAAAATATGACCAGAGGGACTTGATTTGAACAAACTGGAATTTGAACCTCCTAAGGTTGCTGAACATCAAATATCAAAACACTCAGATTGGTAGATCAAAAGATTTTTAAAGGAATTTCCGCACATTGCACTCAGTTAAAATTTATCAAATTATCTGAAATTAGTTTATTAACTGAACTCTTTCCTCCCTGTATACCAACCATAAAATGGTGGATCTGAAGAAGATTTTTTTTTAATTTTGAACTTGCATCTGCCCCCTCCAAGGATGTTGCAAGGGCGCATCCAGAGGGGGGGGGGGGGGAGGGGGACTAGTCCCCCCCCCACCTCTCCGAGCCCACTAAAAAAAGTCATGCTCTTATTCCATACAATCTTGTCCTATAATGCCCCTCCTTAACTAATGACATCACATTGCCAAATAAGGGACATGATCCTCTTTTAGAATTCGCAGAATATTGGTTATTTTTAGAACTGACGACAGTCACGTCTGCAAGTATCCACTGTCTGTAAAATCGATAGTCGAAAGCGAACACTATGAAACGAAGTATAAAAGAATATTTTGTCGCCACAAGGCCGAAGAAATGGTATGTTCCTGGTATCATTATTTTTACATCGCATGCCCCAAACTTGAAGTTAATGGAAATGGGGAGCCAATATTTCCAGTTGCGTATGTTTCCCAGTTCTAATTTTATGGAGGGCTTCTGGCATTCGCCGGGTCAACTCAACTGGCCATTCGCCTGAATCTGCGAATGGTCAGTTGAGTTGACCAGTCGAGTTCTCATTGTGGCACACCGCAGTGCCTACAACAATCTTTGAACTTATTATACCCCCACTTTCTGAAAAAGTGGGGTATACTGGATTGCATCTGTCCGGCGATGGGTCGATCGTTCGGTGGGTCAGTGCTCGGTCAGATGTCCATTGTGATCCGGGCCATATTCTTGTTTCTGCATTTCCGACGATTGATGTCCCCATGATGTCAAAGATCACTAATCTGTCGTGGACAAAATATGACAGTCACCTATTCGCGAAAGTCACTTTCGCAAATAGGACATGCCATATTTTGTCCACAACAGACTAGCTCTATGACCAGAAGCAGTATGTGACAGTGTATGTGATGTACGGTTTGATAATTTTAACTTTTACAACGAAAAATGTTTGTCTTCCTTTCATCATATTCAATTGGACAGGAGGCCAGAATGCATTTAGAAGCCACCTCAGAGCACCTGAAAATCAAAAACACAACTGCATGTTCCTTCGGCATTTGCGGATCACATCAGTCCCACCCCCCCCCCCCCAACCCTCCTTATTTTAATTCCACGATCTGCCCATGTGTTGTATTCCTAAGAAGATTTTTTAAACTTTGTAAAAAAAAATTGTGGGTGCTAATAGAATTATGCCCTTTGTGGTACCCCCTGTTGGTGTGGCAACTTCATTTGAATAAACTTGAACTGACATATGATAAGTAACATGTGTATCAAATTGGGTTCAATTTGGCCTAGCAGTTTTTGTGGAGAAGTCGATAATGTAAAGTTCATGCCGGACAAATGATGGATAGATGGACGGATGAATAATGGACAGAAAGTGATCACTAAAGCTCCGATTCAGCTTTGCTCAAGTGAACTGAAAAAAACATTTTTCCAAAACTTCTGGGTCTGAAAAAAAATATTTTGGTTTTCCCTGACTTTTCCAGGATCCCTTGACCCATACAAACCTGGTTACAGGGGGAGTGTATAAAAGGTTTGGTGAATTTTTTTTTTTTTTTTTTTTTTTTTGGGGGGGGGGGGGGGGGGGGAATACTCCTTCATCCCCTGGTTTCACCACTGGCTATGGACAAACAATAAATAACCCAGTTAAAACCAAAACAGTTGGAAAGGGTTTATGATAAATTTGTTTCGAGCTATAATTTGAATCAGGTGATTTTGGAGTGAGAAAATGTTATCAAGGAAAATTTTGGCAGGCCTGGCATTCTTTAGGAGTGCTGTACGCCTACTGCATGCCTAGAAAAAATGGAGGGGGGCAATTTTTTGCACCCCTTGATTTTCTGGACCTGTTTGGGACTGCCTTTAAAATCTATTATCATTTCGTCCCCTGAGTTCTAATGTGTTTTCCATGCCAACTCTCACAGAGAACACACTGGAACTCAGGGGACAATTTGTCAATGTTGCATTGCTTTGCTATAATTCATGACCCATTCTGTGTTGCATTTCGATACATTTTAAGTGTAGAAGACAGTCACGTAAGAATTGAATGCAACATTTTGAATAATGAGTAGATGTGTGTGCCAATTTTTCCACTATGTGGCTGAATGCAGTACAATTTTTCAGTCACAATATTAATACCTTGAAGTGAATATAACCAAAATAGCAATCAAGTTTTTGCATTGAAAATTTCAGGTGCAATTCACTCCAAAGCAATCTGAGGAGGGCAATTGTTTTGCACTCCTGGATTTTCTATATTGCTGGTCTGTTCTGGATATCCTTTGGAAGAATTTACTGCAGGGTTATCCAATTAATGCAACCCTGTTCAAGACAGGAAAATCTTGCCATATAAACCTTAAGTTTTTTTGCCCACACAATTTCTTCAAATGAAACAACTCCCAAGAGACTTAATTTTTAAAGAATTAGCCTCAATCTAGTCCTGACTGATGAGTTTTCAAATGTACTCCAGATGTTTTTAATATAATGGAAAGGTACCAAAACAACTTCTTAAAACTTGTGATTAAATGTACAGATAAAATTCAGGAGGAGGGAAGAAGAACAGAAAGGGAAGATAACTAGGTTTACCCCCAACCCAGTGAGTGAGGGAAGTTACACCTGGTTGGGATAAACTACAGTACATGGGGAGAGTATTATTTGGAAATTCCATCCAAGCAATGATTGCAAATTTGTTGCAAAGCATAACAATCACAAGCAAAGTTCCATATAAACATTGCTTGTGTTTTTTGTCATATATACAGATTTTGACAGTGATACTTTGGGTGATAACTCCACTCCACAGGTGATTTAGTTACAATCCACTCGCTATGTACTGTACAACAACAGGATTTGCAGCACTGCACTTTCCTGGCAGTCATTCAGGAATGATCATCGACCTAGCATTTCATGGTAGTTCCATCATTCTTACATGTATTTGGTCAATACTAACGAGAAGTGGCGAGAGTATTATATTAATCTGAATCTGAACGATTGCAATTATTTTTCCGTATTATGCGATGAAAGAAAAAACTAGGATAACTGCTTGGTGAAGATATTTAGGATATTTATCACCATTGTGTTCATTAACTTATTACTATACAAAACTTCTTTGTTAAAGGCATTTAAAGCAAGTGTTCGGATTAAAATATGTTAATTGTTGCGAATGTTACAGAGCTTGAGCCAGGTTTGGGAACCAAGTAAGGTTCGAACCCACCTCTAGCACACAATGTCACTGGTTTTCCCATAAGACTAAGTAAGATATCCAGACCAACCAGGCTGGTTAGGAAACGGCCCTTATACCTTGGTAATTATTCGATACTACTCTGTCTTTTGAACCTACAGTACGTGGAGAGTGTATTATCACTAAATCACCCGCAGAGTGGAGATTCCACCCGAGCAATAATTCCAAATTTGTTGCAAAGCATAACCAGCACCAGCAAAGTTTCAGCCAATGGACCTCCGGGTTAAACCCTGAGGTCCATTGGCTGAAACATTGCTTGTGTTTTTTGTTGATAGTTACAAAATTTGAAAGTTATAGCTTGGGTGACAACTCCACTCCGTGGGTGATTTAGTTACATTCCACTCTCCACGTACTGTATGAATCTTACCCACAGGGCACATTCCTCCCCAGAGTAGTAAAAACACTTGCTGAGCCACTAAATACTTTGGATTGCATGTGCCCCCCAAAAGTACAGATCAAGAGAAGATCAAGAGATAAGTGTGTGTGTGAACCATGATTCAACTGTAGCTCTAGCACACTGAGCACCTGATTTACCATGAGATCCTATAGGCCTACCTTGACTGCCACACAAACTTCAAGTTCAACTTGTTTATAAATTATAATACTATAGGTCGTAAAAATATAGAATAGAATTATTTCATTAGTCAGTTCTTTCATCATTATTATTCGGCGGACGAATCGACTAAAATGCCTTTCTGGTTCGTAGTAATTGAAGGCCGCTTCGTCCGAAATTGTCGGCTACCGATTTGTCTTGAGCTCATCGCATCCGGCGATCCCATCGAAACTGTGCGAGGTGACGCGATAAGCCGAAATTGATTTGACTCCTTCAAGTTCCGGCCAGTCGATGACATATAAAAGACATATTATAAAAATCAGTCCCCTTCCAGTTTGAAGAGAGCAACATTTTGTTCTTCTAGTCAACCAAAATTAGCTTGCAAGTTGCAATGACTGAATGAGCAGTTCAAATACGAAGACACTACAACGACTTTAGAAGACTTCGCGAGAAATGCTACCGATTCACTTGGGAAAACGGACGAGTTCTTGAGAAGAAGTTGTTTAGAACTTTTTCAAAACATAACAGCATACCAAAGGTAGCTTCTGTAGCATCCTTATCTGCCATCTCGGAGCTTTGGGCTTGCAGCAGCAGCCAATTTGTTTACGGAGAGAAACCTGCCAAAGCACTTTTCAGGGAAGTCGAATTATCCAATCACGTGATCAATTTAGTTTATTTCCTCGCCCGTAAAAGGTGAACTTTTTAAGGAAGCCTATACAACAAAACAGTATATTCACAATCAACTTCAGTCGAAAGTTTGAAAGTGATGAAATTGGTCTATAATGAAGAATGATAGTTTGATCAACAAGGTTTATGAATAGCTAAATGTGGAATTAAGTCTAGATATTTTACGGGGTTTCAATTAAGGTATTGTTTTAATATTTTATGAAGTAAAAATTATTAAATAATGAAGAGCCAGACGTCCAATATAACAAGTCTTTTGACAAATTTTATGAAGTTCTTTACAAAAATTTTCTAAAATAAGTACGAGAAAGGAGAATTTGATGAGTAAACACTGGTGTACTTATTAGGTGAAGCAGCAATTCGAAAGATTAAGAAAAAACACAGGTGCCGGCAAAGATATAAGGACACGGGAGAAGGTCGTATCTACCGTGAATATGTTAGAGGTTCAACGCAAAGAAATGCTACATCATAAGCATAAAAAAACAAATCAAACCACTTCTACAGTTTGAACAACACGATACTCCAGCAGGTACCCAACAACCGGGCCGCACGAATGACCCAAAAAACGATCCAAAACGGACCCACAACGGAACTGAAATGGACCCAACATTGGTCAATGACTAGTACCAGGTCCTGACGGTACCTTATCTCTCGTTAACGAGGGATAACGCGCCACAGGTGCGAACCAATGATTAATCAAATGAGAGGACGAAAATATGACAATATAGGTTATAAGTGAACAAATGTATTTGATAGCACCTTAAACGGGGTTTGATCAAATACTGTTGCATTATCGGCGAATGGTA
Source organism: Pictodentalium vernedei (assembly GCA_031216915.1). NCBI lineage: Eukaryota > Metazoa > Mollusca > Scaphopoda > Dentaliida > Dentaliidae > Pictodentalium > Pictodentalium vernedei. The sequence continues at coordinate 100,272,072 of CM062288.1, forward strand.
CATGGTACCACGGTCACTTCGCATTGTTTGGAAAGTCTGGAATATCTTGAAGGTTTCTTGAAGAAACCATGCCAAGATGGATGTCATTGGAATTTGGAACCGATTTCCATCAAGCTGCTTATTTTTGGGTCAGGTAAAAGGTTATAAACCAACTTCCTGTGTGTTTTTACTTAATTGGTGGTGGTGGTGGGGGGTATATTTGAGATAGGGCCAAGTCTTGCTATATGGGGAAAAAAGACACATTTGTCGTCACTGGTAATTTGTTTTATTTCCATCATGGTTGTTCATCAAAACATAATATCAATGAAACAAAAAACAACACAAGTACAAATAATACGTCACAGCAGAACATAGAAAATGTCAACAGAACATAAAACAGTACAAGTACAAATGATACATCACAGCACAAAATAAGAATATTTTCATTGAACATAAAACAAAACAAGTACAAATAACAGAAATAGCACAGAATAGCACACATGATTCTTAGGGCTGGTTTATATATTAGCTGACTCGGCCCTGGAATAAACCCTCGGACTGTCAGCAATTTCAACCTGGTCGCTAATACATCATTGTGCCCTCGCAGATCATGTTTTTGTATAGTTAGCACATTAATGAAGAGAAAGAGAGCTCAATAGTCAGATGAAAGCCGGAATAATTTCGAAGTAGTTGATTCACTGAAAAAGCACGCCTTGTGAAAGTTGTGCTTTTTGAGTGAATAATTTCGAAGTAATAATAATAATTGAACGTAAAAAAACGCCTACTTGACTTTTTTAACTGGACACATTGAGGAAATCACAATCGACTGGATACAGTAAGGGGAGGGGGGGGGGGGGGGTCCCTACAACGTCCATTTTGAATATATATTCGAATATTCAAAAACCGTTGAAAATTGTTTTAAGAGAAATTCACGATTTTTCAATCTCAATTTAACACCACCCTACATGGGCAACCATTTTGTGTGAAGTTTTTCCGTTGCTCCAGAAGTTTTATGTGTTTGTTTTTTTTTATATTCACATTTTTTATTTTCAACTGTTTTCTCGTTTCAAAGTCGTTTGGGGTCAGGTGGGATTCGTTTTGGGTTTGTTTTGGGTCCGTTTTGGTTCGTTTTGGGTCCGTTTTGGGTTCGTTTTGGGTTCGTTTTGAGTAGTGTTTGGGTCGTTTTGTGTCAGATTTGGGTCGTTTTGGGTGAATCGTGCGGCCGCCCAACAACCCATACCTTGGCATACAACTTTCAGAAGATATGAAGTGGAGTACACACATTGACAACATCACAAAGAAAGCACATTCCACCCTGGGCTTCCTGAGACGTAACCTATAAAATTGTCCAGTAGCATGCAAACGTAGTGCGTATATATCTTTGGTCAGATCTATCCTGGAATACGGCACCGTGGTCTGGAACCCATACCAAAAGAGAGACATCGATAATATCGAACGTATCCAGAAACGAGCGGCCCGCTTCATCACGCGAGACTACAGATCAAGAGACAAAGGATGTGTAACTAAAATGCTACTTGACCTTGAAATTCCACCGCTCAAGTTAAGAACTTGAAGACAACATATCCGACTATTCTATATGTACAAAATGGCCGAGGGGTTGATACCAGCCTTACCGCCTAGCCAATTCCTCGAATACAGAAAACAAGGACAGAAAATTAGGGCTAAAGTGCTTTTAAACTATACCATAGATAACGTGGTTGAACGGTCAGTGTCAAACAACACCAGGAGCTATATAGTGAAAACAGCACGAACTGACCAGTATAAAAACTCTTTCTTCATTAGGACAGTAAACGAATGGAACCATCTGGAGGAAAATACTGTCAGAGCCAAAACACCAGAGGAATTTAAAACACACCTCTGCAGCAACCAACACTCATAGTAGCGCCCTCCCCTCCGTTGCAATAACGCCAGAAGTGGATGTAGCAACGTACATGTACAGATACAGATACAGAGAATCAGAAATCAATTGAAGGGAATGTTGAGAAAGGCAAAGAGGAATAAAGAAATAAACACAATTATATAGCAGAAAATATCAAGACCAACCCTGAACTTTATATTAATCTTCATATCGGCCATGCTGAGCAATCTCTATGTTGAGTAGGTCTTCGTAAGTTTGGTACAGGCGATATGGACATTTTTAGACCCATATTTTTATTTTTATTTCGAGATCAACTTCTGAAAAGTGTTGGTTACAATTTAGAATAACACTAATTTTACTTTCTTGTGCCAGTGGCTTTAGTGTTGGTTTAAGGTATATCATCGATAATGTTTTGTCTAGTTAGTTGTAAGCAGTGGCATTGCAGAATAAAATACTAACTGTTTCCTGATTCAAGCCAGAGAGTTTACATATTCCATTTATATCAATATTTCCAAATCTTGATCTGGTGATTTCTAATAAATAGGTGCTGGTCACCAAACGTAGTTTTTGCAGTTAAATGATGATTGGCAAGCTTCGGATTTCCAGCTATGTTGATAATTCTGTGTGTTTGTCCTGGCTCATAGTTTCGAACGTACAAACGCTCAAGAGATTAACACAAACTAGCTGCCGAGATGACGCGCAATAAAAGTTTCGCTACTTCAAACCAACTATTACTTTGTTATCTTTAAAACTTAGCTGTCGAATTGCAAGTTGTTTTTCTGTGAATATATGTCTGGTTGACCACAAATGTTGTTATATAATGACAATTGACCATTTTTACATAGCGCCATCGTACATCCGGGACTCGATATGCCCCCTCGAGACCAGCCATTCAGATTTGTTACTAAAAATGTACCCACATCTGCTGTACTGTATTGAAGGCTGCATTGATATCGTTTGTTTCCACTTTATCACTATTTTTGTCATTACTGTATTGTCGTTCTTTTGTAAAAAAAATTCGCCTGTGTGCTTGCCTGCCGTTCTTCGAATGAAACATTTTAGCTTTGAAGAAGCCGAAGGTACATTGTAGTTGAGAGTTGTGACGAACGTCGCAACGAACATGAATTTGAAGGATTGTAACACGAAAATGAGGAGTATGGAATATAACCGTGACATCGCAAAATACACAAATTTCTAACACCCATCCATTGTTCTCTTGGGGGATGAGAACAAACGCAGATTCGGTAAATTGTCGAATTTTAATTGATAAAACGGAGACGAAAAATGAAGCTGCCAATGCCGATCAACAGTTTAGTACACGTGTGTGCAATGTTCATAAATAAAGCTGGTTTGTGGGGGCATATGGAGTCCCGGATGTAAGATGGCGCTATGTAAAAATGGTCTATACTTTGATGTCAAATTGGGCTTCCACTGGTATCAGACCACTCAGTATATCAACAGATGGATCTGCAGATTCTGTGGGTAAGGATAAAACTGCTTAAAACATTTCTTCCGATAGACTTCTAGCCTCTGCATGTGGTGACATTTCTTGAGAATTATCTCTCATCCATGTATAAGTATAGGCAGTACATTCTTTTTGGATGGCGGGCGTTCGTTCCCATGCGTAGATTTGAGGAGGAGAAACAATTTCGGCAATATGTGAATTCGAAGTGAAAAGTCAAAGTTGGTATATCGGAATTAAGAGGAAAAGACAACCCTGAGAATGTACTAATATCAAAGACAGATGAAGATAAAGCTATGCATTAAATAGATTTATGTCAGCGTTTTAACAGGAGAGCCACGTGTAGTCCAGTATTACCAATATTACCACAAAATGCGATATTTTGAACACCATGAGTCATGTTTCATTTATCCGAATCATCGAGTCAGATCACTTTACATGAAGGATAATTGGATGAGGAATGACATGAGAGAAAGGGTCAGTTTTATAGCTAGGAAATTTGAAAAGGCACCAATGGGGAATTATGAAACAGTTTTTGACTGAATGCTGGGAGGTTAGAAGGGAGAGTGGGAGATGAATACCTGGGTGAGGTACTGGGTTAATGTAGGCCTCCTCGTTAGAGGACTGTGATAATTCAGTGGAAGGCCGAAGAATTACTTTTATTATTACTGCAATTAACTAACCAATCATATCACTCCGTTTATCTAAATCTCACCCACTGTTATCCTTACCATAGAAACCAATATGGCGGCCTCCAGTTAACAAAACGGACGACGGAAACATGCCTCACCCCAACAACACGCGCTAAGCATACGCACTGACCCCAATAATGATTATGGTAATGACGCCACAGCATGGCCACTCACGTGGGATACAATGACAACCCAACATGACGTATCTAGTCAGGCGATATGGCGTCCCTTCCGGGATCATCCGCCGAAGTTATGGGGTTCGAGTAATACGAGACATACTACTGATGTTCCAGGCTTCTTGGCGGACCGTTTTGGGCGAAATTGCTAGCGGACATTTTGTCTGGAGGACATTTGTTCTCATATGTAGATTTGAGGAGAGGGATAAAGGCGATAGGCCTATGTGTTAACCCTTTACAGTTTCCAACTCATGTAAGATGTCCTTCTCTGATATTTAATTACCACGGTTGGTTCCTAGAAAAGTCGAAAGCATGGAAAGGGATGATTGGGAATGAGAAAGATGTTTGAAGTTGGAATAATACTAAGCTAATCTATGGATCACCGTTGGTTAATGTCACGTGATGTGTCAAACTGTTAATCGTCAACCCATTAACTATCCGACACGTCACGTCGTCTGTTCTGTTGATCGTTGTGGGGTTTTTCTTCCCAACTAAACTCTGATAATGTTCTATAGAATGCCCGCTTAAGTGGTAATAATAATTATTATTACCACTTTAGCGAGCGTTCCGTAGTCCATTATTATTACCACTTTAGCGAGCGTTCCTTAGTCCATTAGTTTTAACATATTTTATTTGCCACTAATTACATCAAAGAGGATTGGAGAACAAGTTATAACAACTTACGAGACTCCTCTCCTCGAAAACTAAACTTAGTCCATTATCGCTAATTTCTTGGGCATTATTATAACAATAACATGATTTTGAAGTGCATTACAGTGTATTAACGGCTCAGCAGAAAGGGTTAACAGCCCAGGAGTTTATTAGCGGCCCGAGTTAATGTGCTAGGAACGCCCACAAAAGTGGTAATAATAAGCTATAAATGCTCAGGTCATCACGCGATGCGCTGGCATCACGTTCGTTTTCATTCGCACCTCTGACGTCAGAGTATGAACACCTGAACAATAACATGGGAGCACTGGAATTACCGGCGCGATTACAGAACACCATATCAGCTCTGGGCGTCTCTCGTCCCATCATCTGGACTATCCAGGGCAAGATCGTCTATCTGACCCTGGAATTCTCCACAGAAGAGAAGATCACACCACCCCAAGGTTAGTGGTAGTACCTTTAGTGAGAGGATCTCCTCTCACACTGGTCCTCACCCAAGGGGGTCTGGAGGCCCTGAAAAGAGAAGGAAACCGAGAAGAAAGAGCCTTCCACCAAGCGGAGGGATGCCCGACGCTTGGAGGCATTTTTGGAGAAGAAGAAAGAGAACGGTAAGGAAAAGAAAGAGCCAGAGGCGGCCACCACTTCCTCTCCCACTCCCAAAGACAGTCCCATCCCACTGCTGGCTCCCCAGCCGGTGTTGTCGGATGTGGAAGAGTCTGTGGAGACTGAGGTGGAAATGGAAGCTGCCCTCTCGCCTCTTCCTGATCCCCACTCGCCTCTTCCTTCGGAGCCAAAATGCCAGGACGCGGACAATTGGCTGGAGAAAATCATACAGGACAATAAGATAAAAGGGGACCTACACAGGAAAGAGATGGACAGGAATTACGAACTATTCCTCCTGCAAGTAGAAGAAACAAGAAAACTAACAGTAGGCCAACCACAGCAAGAGCCTCAGCCATCACACACGACCACTCCACACTCAGCCAGGACCAGACCATACAAACCACATCAATCACCATCAGGCAGTCCACCAACAACGCCGACTGCCACTGTCTCTCCTTCCAGATCTGAAAAAGAAGCAAAAGAGACACAAGCGCCGCTAATTACCCACAACTTCTCCCCCTTTACCACGGTCAGACATAACAAAATTCCACAACTCAAGAGGGTCGGAGGGGCTTGCCCCAAACCGTCCCTGCGCGCCTTCGGCGCGCAAAAACCATTTAATCCGGTTGATCCGACGCGCTGGGCCGCTAATGCTATTTTCTTTCCATTAACGCCGGTTGTCCAACACGTCACGTGTCCGAATTACATCCTGTCCCGAATCTTTTGTTCCCGCTTTGTAAGTTCGAATGCTGCGCGAGGTAAACAAACCTCACAGTACTTATTTCGGCGATGACGCCAATTAAAACCTATCCACTGGAACTCTAGGATTCAAATAACAATATAAGGTCAGTAAAGATAATTATGGTTATTTCGTACTTGGTTTTCAAGAAATTTTAAACAGTAAATGCCGACAACTCACGAATATTCAAACTCTTAACTTAATTGTTCATTTTCTATTCACATTAAATGTCAGTATATTTCTCGATTAATGGACAAGTATGTTGAATAATTCTCGGTTCAGATTCAATCATTGACTTAGAGTTATTTTGAGGTTACTGGAACGTCCTTCCCGATAAGTGGTAATAATAGTAATAATACGACTTTCTCGGGCATTATGGTTCTATTAGCGGTCCGTCAGAAATGATTAACAGTACTCTGCCTTATTAGCGGCCCTCGTCTTCGTCTTGGGTCGCTTATAAAACCTTGGGCTGTTAATCATTTCTGTTGGTCCGCTAATTATATAATAACATGATTTTCGAGGGCGTTGGGCTCCATTACTGGGCCGCCATCTGTAATTATAGCAGCCCAGCAGTCATTACATTAGCGGCCTGAGGCGGTAGGGCTGCTAATCATAGAGGGGGTCCAGTAATGAAGCCAAACGACGCCTGATAATAATGAGCCGTAATGCCCATGAAAATCATGTTACCGGTGTCTTCACCTGAGTTTCGGAATTATTCAACAAAATGAACGAATCTGTTTTGTATTCTACATTAGGTTTCAATAATAATTTAATCTCACAGATCCATAGGGCTGTGGAACTAATTTTTTATAATAAATCTCCTCATCAGTTCATGTTTGTATTGTCGTCATTCGAAAAGAAATTTTCTTTTACACAAAAATGCATGCAATATCGCGATTGAAGGATTAAAAAAGACGTGAAGGCCCACAGAGTCGCCTTTGAAGGCGTAGGAATAAGTAACCATCACTGACTTGTCCGGGCTCCACAGCAATAATTTGCGGAGCCTAAACAAATACAAAGCCTCATACGAAAAGATAAATCTTTTAATTTGCATTAAGAATTATTGATAATTCACTAACGAAACAAAGGATTTTCGCTCCAGCGGTGAGCATGGGAGATTCTGGGCTTACAGCACTCAGTTATTTTTTTTTAATTTCTATGAGGAGTGTGGTGAGCCCATTACGCTGACCTACAGCGTACCCGAAAAAATCTACCGGAAAAAAGACGCATCGGAAGTGAAGAGGGTTGCATGGACCAAGTGTCATTTGGATTTCGGAATTACTTACTATATTTCACAGGGGTAAAATACACTTTTCAAATGAGGAGGGCGATATAGTGACACCTGGTTTTCGCATAGAATAACTGGCCACTTTTTCTGCAAGAAAAGTGTTTTATATCAAGGGCAAGCTGAATGCAATATACAGTTCTAAGAAGAGTCCAAGAATGCATGAAAATTGGCTCAAATAGCCCGCATAATCGCAAAAGTTTCATTGAGGCATGGCCCTGGAGTACTAACCAAACGGGGCCACAATGGATTCAGAATGCAGGAAGTGGCCTTCAGGAATTCAGAATATTTCAAGCGTACGGAACAGTAGTTTGTAGTATGTGTCAATGTACATACATACCAAATATGGGAATTAGTACATTTTTTATGAAAAATCCGGGACAAATACCCGGTCGTTTTCAATCAGGGCCATTGACAACTGAGGACATAAAACTCATTTTCGTAGCCTGCAGTGCACGATAATGCCATTGCACTAATCAGGGCTGATCCTGACCGCAGCATGGATATAAAGTCAAGTCCAGCTAATCGTTCATACCCATATTGCCCATTTTAGAGGACTTACACCCCAGGCATTGGTGACCGGGTCCTATTTTACCCGCAAAACATAGCCTGTTAACCGCGGTAAACAGACAAGTCCAACTAGGCGTTTGTACCCATATTGCCCATTTTAGAGGACTTACACCCCAGGCGTTAGTGACCGTGTCCTATTTTGCCAGTGCTACAGAGTCTTGTTAACCACAGTAAACAAGCACTGCTTCACATTCCGGGGTTCTCACGGGACCATTTAGTGCATATAAAGTGTTTGAAAGTGTCCCCGATTGTAGGTAATTATGCGTCCCCAACACAAACATACAGACACGGGTTTGTAGCGCGTGTCAATCGGGGACTAATATTGTCACGCACATACCAAATAAGGGAACTTGCATGTTTTTCGCGAAAAATGTTGTTGGATAACTTCCCGATGTACGAGAATTGACAATTACTGAATGTTGTGTTTGTTTGCAGTAACTGTCTACAAAATCTACTTACAGTGAAAACCATTTTTAACGTACAATATTACTAGTAATATGGATTCCACAATTCGAACGTGAAGTACGACAAAATGGATGTACCTCTTCAATTTCGACGTGTTTCTATGTTGTCTATCAAACCTGTTAATCTCATAGTGGGAGAGTCACTTAACTGAAGATTTCATTCTCCTCACATTCCAGGAGGGTATGCTGTTACACTGCATTGATTTGCACTTACTTTGATCCACAGAATCAAAGCTCTCACAGAAAAAGATATTTACTTTCTTTTCTTCGAGAGAGTGCGTTCTATTTTTGAATACGGTACCGTAACTCACCTGTCTGCAGTTTTATTGTCATAATGTGAGATATAGGCTCTTTTCGTGATTAGTACGTATTTTCCGAAGACACAATACGCCGAGGTACTGATATTCCGAAGGCCAAATACTCTCAAGGTCCCATATTTGGAAGGTCCAATACTCCGAGGTACCAATAGTCCTAAGCCCCAATAGTCCAAGTACTCCGAAGTTCCAATAATTAAAGGGTTCGATTCCCCGAAGGTCTCGAATAGTCCGAAGGCATAATACCCCGAAAACCCAACAGTCCAACGGCACAGTACTCAGAAAGTCCGGTACTTCGAAGGTCCGATACTCCGACATCCAGCAAGACCATCGGGTTAGCCATTGGGACCTTGGGAAAATCGGACCTTCGGTGTATTGGGCCTTGTGACTATTGGGCCGTCGAAATATCGTACCCTCGGAATATCGGATCTTCAGGGTATTTGAGGCCCTCGAGCACTGGTCCCTATAATACATGGCCGTTGGAGTATTGGTATTTCGGAATGTCAGTTCTTCGGAGCAGTAGAACTTCAGAGTGATTGGTCTCTGGGGCGCCCTTTTCTTTTGTTTACATACCTATATTCTGAAAGCCGAATGCGCTGAGCTACCGATATTCCAGAGGCCCAATACTTCGAAGGTAGAATATTCCAAAGGCCAATTCTGTAGGTCAGATTCTCTGAAGGTTAAAATACTCTGAAGTCACAATTCTCCGATGCCAAAAAGTGAAACGCTAAGGCACTGCTTTGGTAATTTCTTTACAGCCGCGGCTATATATAGATTATTACCATTATGTGGATGTACAAAATATGTATCCGAGTTGAGCTCCGGGTTCTAAGGGCAGATCAATACGAGTCGAAGACGAGTCGTGATCTACCCTTAGAAACCGGATCGAGACTCGGATACATATTTTGTACATCCACATAAATTAATGGTAATAATCATTTTATCTTACAATATATTGCTAATATATAGGGGATAAGTTAAGAATGTAGACGAATATATAACGAACTATTTATTAGTACGGATGAACAAAAAAAAAATGGAACTCACGCGAAAGGAACGTGCTTGTATCCGACCCCCTGATACAAACATCTGTATCAGGGGGTCGGATACACGATAGTTGCGGAGTTAATACAGACAAAATACATGTTGATTGTAAGATAAAAAAAAAGTATCACAGAAACTAGCTACATGGTCTTGTTGTTACGGGCTTTATATAATACATCGAACTTATCGCTGTTTAATTTCAACCAAAATCACACAAATACAGAATTACATATTTTGGTATATTATATATGTGGAAAATAAAATAAGCATAAAATGTGTATGTAACTTTTTACATATAACAGTGGAAAGGTGCTTATATTTCAGGCCCTAAATTTTACATAATATTTCCCAGATGCGACCACGGAGCTCAATTTGATATCTAGTTTTAAAAAATTGTGATCGTCGATTGTCACTTACCGACCCAGCCCACCCCAACTAAAATCCTGGCTACGCTACTGTTCCGTATTTACTTATTAGAGTCTAACGTCACACATTCAGCATTCTTGGTTATAGCAATGCTATTTCACAAGTATAAAGTAAACTTCGCCAATCGTTTATATTTGTGCCGCTTTCTTAACCCCTATGTCACCATAAGGCGAAAACTGCCTCCTTTGCATTGCTTTGAAAAAAATACCACCAAGTGTATTTATCTTTGAAAACTCAGCCGGGTGGCTGAAGTTATCTTGGCCGTGTATTTACACCATTACTGACTGCTCATACAGGCAGCCAACAATGATGAATAAACAATATTAAGTCTCATGAATTTGTGTAGGCCTAATGTGTATACGGTAGTTATTATCGTATAATTATTTGAGGCTTTAGGGATTAATTGGACATCCAACCAGGTATTGTATTGCCGGTGTGACAGGAATGGAAGTCCGTAGGAAAATTAGTCCCTCTGGACTATTATTCCGCGGAATTATAGTCCTAGGTTTAACATTTCTAGGAATAGTAGTCCGTCTACTATTCCTAGAAATGTTAAACCTAGGACTATAATTCCGCGGAATAATAGTCCAGAGGGACTAATTTTCCTACGGACTTCCATTCCTGTCACACCGGTTCCTAGTTTACCAATGAAACAGAACCTGTTTTCTGCAGAAAATAGACACTGTCCCATTCCCGGCGCTACTGCAGGGAGAGATAATTGTTCCAACATAAAATCAATAATATTTGGAGGTTATTACTTGGTTAGTTTCATATCGACCGAGATGTCATCTCGAAGAAACTTCACATCAGCCTGAGACCGAAGGTCAAAGCTTGATGTGAAGTTACCCGGGGGCCGATATCTAGGCCTACATGAAACTAACCAAATAATAACCTCTTTATTAAACGAAAACAGATAATTACAAAAATTATCAGATCTGTTATAGTTTTCTAACAGTGTTATTGTTTCTCGTTCTTTTCACGAAGTCCGAAGTTTCCTCTTTTCCTACTCCTACTTCAGCTTTCCGAACGTCTCGACTTCCTCATTTGGGAAGCTGCGACGTTCGGATAGCTAAACTACCTCTTCTCCCGTTTTGACGAATCTCCACTTACGACTGTGAATAATTTTCTTTGCGATAATTTTCTGTACAACGCCCTTTTTTATCTCTACATTCACCTAATCATTCCTTTTTGCCATCATTAATTCCTCATCATACGAACTCGGGTTCAAACCACTCCACCAAGTCAGCATGGTAACGCCAATTTTCCCGATTGGATTTCAAGAATAACTGTTAACATTTCGATGTGAATAAATTGGTTGTACCCAGTAACGCACCAAGGGCGGTAACTCTAGCTTGGTTCATATCGGCTCAGTTCATCGTCATATCAGCCGAGTTTGAAGTCGTATCAGCCGAGTTCGACAATGGGCAATTCTGGTAAAGAAAGTCACATCTAATAAATAAAACATTTATTAAGGGTTGTTCGGGAAATTCATGCACAATTCTAATTTGTTTAATGGCTTTAAAAGTAAAGGGATTATTTCGACCCGCGGTTCATCGGTTGAAACTTTGCTTGTGGTTTTTTACAGGGACGTGAGTTATTGTTGTGTCGTAACGCGTACGTAATGGGTATTTTAATGATGAGCCACACCCGATGTCGAACTGGAATTCACTGTTTTTGTGAATTTGGCATCTTTAGGCCAGTGCCTAAAGTGCCCCATTTGAACAAACGTTAACCTTATCCATCCACATATACATCCGGCTAAATTTAACCACTTGTCTCTCTTTTGCAAATCCATTTAAACAAATGAATTCTAAATTCCCCATTGGCTTTTATTTTAAATTTCATACTCCTCTAATCCCCCCCCCCCCAAGTAAATTCAGTCGAGCGTAACGCTTTTAACAATTTTCATCTACGAATCACGCCAATGCTATACATTATCGAACACCTGAAAAGAAGGTCTTTTAAACTTCGGGCTCCCATAGGCAGCCCAAAAAATGACCCCATGACATTACTTTATTGAAACAGAACTGGACGCAAATATTTAGGCCTATGCATGCAATTGCCCGCACAATCTTCATCCGGTTTATTTTTTCTTTTTGGGGGGGGGGGGCAGTAACATTTGAGGATTGTGCCCCCCCCTAGCCCTCCCCCTACCTCCGCCACTGCCACAAGCTAGGTCCCACAAGAGCTGTAGAGTGGACTAAATGCCATCACTTATTTTAGAGGGACGCCAATGTAGTAAGTTCTGGAGTGCAACTAGTTAATGATGAAAGCTTATCTGATACCGAATAAGTAGGACAATGTTGGTGCAGAACCTTGAATTGTTTGAAACTTGAAATTATTTCTATACACAGGACTGGCATTCTTTAGGAGTGCAAGAGTGCTGCACGCCTACTGCACGCCTAGAAAAAATTGAGGAGGGCTATTTTTGGCACCCCTTGATTTTCTGGATTGCCAGACCTGTTGTTGACTTCCTTTAAAATCTATTATAATTTCGTCCTGTGGGTTCCAATGTGTTCTCTGTGCCTACTGGCAGAGAGAACACATTGGAACTCAGAGAATGATTTGTCAATGTTGCATTGATTCGCAATAATGCATGACCCATTCTGTGTTGCATTTCAAAAGATTTTGAGTGTAGAAGACAGTCACATAAGAACTGAATGCAACATTTTGAATAATGAGAAGATGTGTGTGCCAATTTTTCCATTATGTAGTTGAATGTAGAACATTTTTTCAGTCTTAATATTAATACCTTGAAGTGAATATAATCAAAATAGCATACAAGTTTTTGCATTGAAAATTTCAGGTGGAATTGCACTCCCAAGCAATCTGAGGAGGGAAACTGTTTTGCACTCTTTGATTTTCTAGATTGCCAAGCCTGTATACAACAGCAGACTCATTCAGCAGATTCTCGCGGAGAGAGAGAGAGAGAGAGAGAGAGAGAGAGAGAGAGAGAGATTTTTGTATAATGTCTTCAGAGGTTTGCGCGTGATATTGACACAAAGTCACTTAATCGGGCACTGTCGTTTGTTTTGTGATGGAAAGAGCCTCCCTTCTTAAGTCTACACTTCGAAGATAGCTGAATGTTCTCCTTTTTCATTCAAAACCAGGATTTATCGATTATTTCATTCTCCGAAACAGTTGGAATGTATGCCTGGTTGGTGTAGTTTGAATTTTTATTTCAGTTGGGGCATGATCATCACAGTTATGGTCAACTACACTGGGAGGGAGCTTGGGGTCCCCGCGGCTACACTTCACACCCCCCCCCCCCCCCCCAACCCCAAAAGCCAAAAAAAAAAACCGTTGGCCCAATGCAAGTTTCACATAATTTAGAGACTCAAAATGTCTCCAATAATAAAGAACCCCAAAATGGTCTCCCATATAGGCCTACACACTCTACAAAGGCATCAGATTCGCTCTTAGAGAACTGAATATTGCAAACTTTTCACGAGGGGGGCCACCAACCCCACACAACGGCCTTCCGAAAGTTGCTGACCGTCGCTGCTCGGTGGTTTTCTCAGGGCACTTCGCCTTCCCCCAGTCGTAAAGCAACACGTAGGGTCAACACTTGAGATAGGAGAGCATACTGGAGCTCCAGGTGGGGATAGATAGGGCCCCCCCCCCCCCCCCGTAGCAGAACGATAGGTACCGTACATTGAGCACGCGAGCTACATTCATTTGAATACAGGATTAGGCCTATCACCCCGACTATATCCACGAAGCAGAACCATTGGATGGCCTTCATCAAGCATCTGGGGTCAAGGGCGTCGGAAGCAACCTTGGGTCAGGTGGGAGCTCGATCATGAGCAGTCGTTTCGCTTTTTGATATATGAGGCCTAAAGGCTATCAAACCATTTACCGGTCTCAAGCCTGGATAAAGGATGAATTTTTCGTAAACAATTTGCACTTTAATTCATCATTAATAATGAAATGCCATACAAAAATGGCCTTAATTTCTCTTTTTCCCTTTGAACAGCTCGACTCGACCCAGTGGGTCGAAAGCTTGGTAGGCTACTTCTACTTCTACCAGTTAGGCCTTGTAGGCTACTAGTAGCCACAATCAATGATCATTCTGCTACTTCGATTGAGATGCGCATGGCTTTTTCAGTTTTTTTATTTTATTTTTAAAATTTTATGTTTTTAATTTTAATTTTTTAACTTTGACAATGCAGTAGGCCTACTTAGGGCTTTAAAACGCTCAAGAGACAAGACTCCCGCGGAGTCGCCATGCACGCCGCTGAAAACTAACTTCCTTTGACATTCGCCCAAATTTCACCAGGTTTTCATCAATATCTTAAATTTGGACTCAAATTTTGTAACAAGTATGAAAAAGGATTTTTGTTTGTTTGAAAGTTACATGTTCTGAGGAAAGTCGATTTCGACACACTGAAAATACCCCCCCCCCCCCCCCCCCCCCCCCCCTGTGTGCACCCTCTTCCGTGCCCCAGTTTGTTAATGTTATTGGCCTTACAATGTGCAGTTTTTCCAAAGTTTTATCTGTGTGCCCAATAACCTCTAGCAGGCTGTTTATTGATTAATTTATAAACTTTGTGCTCCTGTTTAACTTTTCACTCTAGATCATAGATGTTTCAACACAAGACAGTGAGAATTGAGGAGCAGACGAAAATTAGAACACCTGAAGTTCAGAGAACCTGTCATATTTTCATTGGTCAACGTCAGCAATAAAAATTACTATTTCTCCAACTTGACACATGTCTAACTCTTCTAGATTAATTGAGAGATAAAATATATTCTATTTGTCCTTTGGCATGAATTGTACCTGTTAGAGAATTTTATGATTCATCAAATTTAGTTCGTTTTTACTTTTTCAATACTAGGGGAACTATATTTTTGGCTCCTCTATTGAGACTGCATATATTGAGTGAGTTGTAAGGCACTCACGTTTTGGATGTTTATTGAAATTTTGCCGGTATGAAGAAGGTTGCAGTTTTAGCTCTTTTGCTCGCGGGTTGTTTGATATTTGCGACAGTTGTTTCGGGTGCAGAAGAAGACGAAGAGGAAGAGGATGGTATAATATGCTTATTTTTATACTGTTGCTCAGAAAAAAACTTTGACAATTAATGTATGTCATCCCCCTATTTCGTGGCAAAATTCGCTTGTTCCAGTGGCAATTACCAACCATTAATCCACAGCTACCTAATATTTCTTTTGTGTCATGAAAACAAGCCATATAAAATCACACCAAGTACGGTTTTGATGAGAACAGCTCAGTAAAACAGGACCAGTATCTGGATATTGGGACGGTTTTGAAACGGTCCCAATAACTAGATATTTGTACGATTGTCACGGTACTGTAATCATAACCATTCAAAAGTAAAGATGCTGAAAAGGAGGTGTGAAAAACTTTCTAACACATGAATTATCGACAAGCTTTTCTCGACAGAGCTACTGAATTGAGTGTGCATCGAGTCCAAATTATAATGTACTTTTTAATTTTTTGTTGCTTTTAATAACCAACAGCCCTGGAAACCTCAGAAGTGAAGCAGTGCTTGTTTGCTGTGGTAAACAAGTTCAGTTTTACTGGTAAAATAGGACCTGGTCACCAGTGCCCGGGGTTGAAGTCCCCTAAAATGGGCAGCATGGGTGTAAACGATTGGCTAAACTTGACGTTACCAGGCCTGGCATTCTGAAAAATGCAGGAGGGCAAAAAATCGCTCTCCTCAATCAGCTCAGGGGAGCAATTAGCTTTACACAGCATTTTAAGTATCCAGTTGAACGAACTCATTGAAACTGAAACCAACAGACTACATCACTGATTTTATTAACTTTACTAAGGTAAAGCGAAATCTTAGACATCTGGATGTCTCACTCAACAACCGAACTAGTCTTTGTAAGACTGTGACCCGGGGCCCTCCTGGCCCTCACAGTCTTTGAGAGACCCGTTCAAATCTAGTCCCATTTTGCTTCAAATGATTGCAACTGTGTTTGGGTATGGTTGCAGCCATTACCTTTTACCACTGAACCACTTTTAAAATGAAATCACGTGATGTTATGTGACTTCGAAGTTAAATTACATTTTTGCTTTACAATAAAAATTTAATGTGAGCATAATACATGTAATCTCAATCATCCCAGACCCAAATATTTAGGAGGGCAATTTTTCGCTCTCCTTAATTCTTTCAGGAGGGCAGTAAGGATGCTAAAAAATCGCTCTCCTGAAATTGCCAAGCCTGCGTTACACTTTTTTTGCGGTCACAATTAGCCATAGCTGCAGAAAAGTGACCTTAAACACCAGTAAATAAATAAATAACCTAAAAAAAAGGCCCTTTTTCAAATATTAACACAGCAATCAGGCACCACCACCTGCCACCCCTGAGGGAACGTGAACCTCTTCTTCGGATAAAAAAAATAATTATTCTTCCAAATGCTTTAAAAATGAATGATTATTAAATTTATCTGTCGCACTTTCGATGAGGGATTGAATAAGTGTTCCACCCTTGAGCTGAGACATTATATTAGTGGGAGAACAAATTACGTCATGATGTGAGTTCACTTCAAAGCCACAGATCTGTTCACAATATCTGAACTCCTGATGCCTGTCATAACTTCAATAGACTTTCTAGCAAGCAAACAATGGGTTATGCCCATTTTGTTTTTTCGGGGTAGAGCAAGCAAAAAGTGTTTTAAAATGTGGTTTTACTCGTGTCAAACTTTCTAAAATATAATTTTTTTGACTTTTGTTAACATTGAGGGGCTGTGGATTAAATCACATATATCACTATTTTGTGTACTATATGGGTAAATAATTGTACAGTTGTGCAGGTGGCCTCCAATATTTGGACTCGGCTTCGCCTCGTCCAAAATATCTCCGGACACCTGCACAACTATTTACCCATATAGTACACAAAATAGTGATATATCTATTGCTTTTCAGAAACATTTTCCTTGGAGACAAATACATTTCTACGTTCTTCGTGGCTAAGAACTGATGAAAAATAACCTATACACGCCTCCACCTCCAGTCCTCCACCCCCCCCCCCCCCCCTCTCCCCCCAAGAATTTTTTTTTTTTTAAAAGATGCCTTTGCTAAAAAATTAAATGATTGAGAGATGCGCTTAATTCTGTCACCACTCTGCTTTGGTATTCGACCAAAAAATGAACATATCGAGTTTGAGTTCGGTTTGTTGTGTTCTCTAGTTATTACTTTATGAAAATGAAGCACTACTGGTGTATCCAGGGCATATTTGTGCTGAAGGTTGGCTTTAGGTGCTACTAAAATAGATTTACATGTACATTGTTCTCCTTTAGAAAAAAACTAGACAAGAAATAATTACGGTCTTACCAATGATTCCTGATAAACACACTGAAATTAATGTTTGTCATCTGAAATTCCAAACTTTGGGTTTTGGCAAATTTTGGTAAGAGTGAGAGACTCTGGTCTTCTGTCTTCTTTTCCAATTGGAAAAATCCCAATCACATGATGACTCAGAGTGGTGGAATTCATCTTCACAGCTGGAACACTCCACAGGTTCCGGAGAGTACCGCACATCCTTCCTGGTTCGCAAACTATCTGTGATGACATCACGCCACATTCACGCGTGTGCGATTACATAGCAATTCTATAACACTCTATGTATATAAGTAAGAGAAATTTGATTATTTTGAAATCCGCCCTCTGATGTTCCATAAATACAAATTAAATATACACAAATTATACATCCAAATGAAGGTTGTGATGTGCAGAACACGAAAAATGCAGGCAGTCCACGACAGCAGGCATCAATGTTCCCTGTACAAAGCTGTCTAAAATCAAACGAGAAAGATTGCCTCCATACTAGAATTATTTTATGGAGACTGCGCAGTTGCCATAATACTTGTAAGGTATCATGACACCTGTTTGAATTTCTTAGAACTACGCAATTGTTTTTCGATGAAAATTTGTGGTATTGCATGATATATGCATATCCATCGGTTATGGGATTCATCTTCAATAAAAATATATATAAATAGGAGTTTTTTAGCTTACCTTCAGGACTGAAAGTCAGGATGAGCTGTAGTGATCACTCAATGTCCGTCGTCCGTGAACATGGTGGTGTTTGCACCTGCCCCTCCTAAACCGTTGAACCAATTTTAGATATATTTGAGGTGATTGCTTGTTCTGACATCGCATTGTTTTTTTTTCAAATCAACTTGCCCAGTCTCATAGGGAGCCTGAGGGGGTGGGTAAAAATCCACCAAACTTCTTTAAAAAATCTTCTCATGAACCAGTGTGGGCACAATGACTTGGTATATGTTTTGGAGCTTCCTTTTGAGGAGTAGAATAAAATTTGTTGAAATGTAGTTTGTTGATCAATATTTGCCTTTGTAATGGGAGTGGCAAGATTTGTGGCCCCACCCCAAATTTATATTTTCTGAACCGATGAGCCGATTTGATCCAAATTTGATATGTGGTATTATTGGGTAAGTACTTGATTGATGCCAAAAAACGTGGGGGCACGGTGACGCTGTGTACTGAGGCGTACTGCACATCGATGGTGCACCTGTCTTCAGCCAATGCTAACATTGCTTGTGTGGAGTTGATATGTTGGGGAGCTGACAGTTGCTCGCCGTTGTTCTCTCCGGGTACTCCGGCTTCCTCCACCCGTAAAACTGTTGTGGTCACGATTAGCCATTGTGCGGAAATATGTGACCTTAAACACCAATAAATAAATAGTCACAATGCTTTCATATTGGCATACAACATCTCGGAGGGGGGGGGGGGGGGGTAAAAGTTTGTTCAAATTGAGTGCCTGGGTTAATATTAATTTGGGCTTTCTATGGTAGCCCAAATGTTAGCTTTGTGCAATACAGGGGAATTTCTTTAAAAATCTTCTTCAAATCCGCCATCCAGAATGCTTACATATTTGGTATACAACATCTCTAGGGGGTGAGATTTAAGTTTGTTCAAATCAGGTCCCTAGGTTAATATTTGGTCTCCTTATGGTAGCAGAATTTTAACTTAGTGCAATATAAGGAATTTTTTTTTAAAAATGTTCTTCAGATCCACCAGCTTTCATACATGTACTTGGTATACAACATCACTGGGGGTGGGGGGGTGGGCGGGAGGGGTTCACATTCTAATTTGTTAAAATCGAATCCCTGGGTTCTTATTTGGGCTTCCTATGTGAGCCCAAATTTTAACTTGGTGTAATATGAGGGAATTTTTTTAAAAAATATTCTTCTTCAGATTAACCTGTCAGAATCCTTTCACATTTGGTATACAACATCTCTAGGTGGGTCTAATTCAAATTTGTTCAAATCGGGTCTATGGATTAATAATTGGGCTCCCTATGGTTAGTGTTCAACTGATTACCCAAAATGGCTGCTGACCGATTACCGGTTATTTGAGCTCACAATCAGCCGATTTCGATGCTGATTCCGATTGTAATACTGTGCACTACTAGCCAAGTCGAGGCTCGAAAGAACTACATGAAACTGAACATTTTTCACAGTGTTAAACTTTGTTGACTCAGGTCGCAGTAAAATTACTCAGGTCGCAGTAAAATTACCAGTCGCGCACACACGCTGACGGGCGGTAAATGTGGCTATCCCTCCGAGCCACGTTGACTGCCCAAGTGTGTGCGGCTGGTAATTTTACTGCGACCTGAGTCGATGTAGTGCAACCTTCACTTTTCCGTTATGAACTGGCGATTATGCAAGTAAGCTCAATTGTTAGTTTTACATGTCGTTTAACTTGTATGTCCCATAAAGGGGCGTCTAGAGAGATAAGAATACACAAAGTGGTTGTTTCTCAACTTTATTGAATGGTATCATTGACATCATTTTACATTAACAGTTGAACAATTGCAGAAGATAATAAAATGTGGTTAATGAATCATCACAAACAGCCTGGCAGCAATCTGTTGAACCGATGTTCTGGGAGCTATTGCCCAGAAATGGCCGATTGTGGTGGCTGGTTCCGATCATCAGTTGAACACAACCTGTGGTGCCCAAATTTTAACTTAGTGCAGTATGAGAGAATTTCTTTAAAAGGCTTTTTCTCTGGAACCATCTCCTAGAATGTTTTAATATTTGGTATACAACATCTCTAGGGGGGTCAGATTCAAGTTTGGTCAAATCAAGTCCCTGAGTTAATATTTGGGCTTTTTATGAGAACCTGAATTTTAACTTCATGCAATATGACGGAATTTCTTTAAAAATCATCTTCTCCAGATCCACCAATCGGAATGCTTTTGTATTTGGTGTACAACATCTCTAAGGGAGTGAGATTCAAGTTTGTTCAAATCGGGTCCCTGGGTTAATATTTGGGCCCCATTATTTCCTGAAATTATAGTCTGTTTTTAAAAGCTGATTTCAATGTCCATTCGCTTCGTAGTTCTCTGAATTGCGCTAATAATTGGGTGAATTATTTCCAAAATTTAAATGTACTGGCATCTTATTAAATATCTGGTGGTATGATAGGGGCCATCGGCATCAGGTTATCCAATTTGGAAAGGGTTGTGGAGAATTCATTTTGTATGCAGAATTTCTAATTTTCACACCTCTGCTTTCGCTGAAACATTTAAATTACTCAAGACAGCTTTGAATTCACGAGCCAAGCATTACCAATTAATTCCTTTGATCTGCTGGAGAGTTGTTTCGGAAGGATTTCCGATTATGTTAAACTTTGTCGGTTATTGTGAACCCCCCACGATCCGTGTTTACCTGTTGACTCTAGTACAGTTATTAAAACTGACATCCGATCGTTGACGTAAACTGACAATTATTTCTTAGAATCCCCTACGCTATGCAAGCTGGCATTAATTTGTCATCAGTGATCTTGTATTATCCCGTGAAAAATTGTGGGAAATTAAAAAGACTTCAGACAGTTGTAGTTTTTCCACGTATGCGATTGATCATTCTCGGTAAACTATAATTGCTTGAGCAATGGTGCGCATTTAAAATGAAGTTCTGATTTGGACTCCAAAGTTTTGTATTACTGGTAATCAGGGTATTATTTCTGTGGTACCATCTCAGTACTAGAAAAAAATCATCTGGCATGGACAACAGTTATAAATAATTTAATAACTTCATTCCTCTGTAGTGTTAACTAGCTATAGATGCTAATTAAATCCTCCTTCAAACAACTGTTGTCACGTGTGCACCATGGATCCTCTTGTTTTTATAAAATCTTAATATTTTTATACTGTACCAATGACCCAGACTTAGCTGGTGCTAACTCTTAAATTCTAGGGCCAAACACAAATTTTACCCCCCAATCCCCAAAATTTGCATCTTAAACCAAAAATTACATGTCCTATATGGTCCTCCATACCTTTCCTCCACTGCTCATGCGCAGTGTCAAGGAGGTCTCGAAATTGGCGCCAAAAGTCATTCTTTGTTTGGCCCTTCATCAGTTCACATCTGACTGATATTTGTGCTTGTAAATCTCAGTTTAAATGATGCCAGACACATAAATATGAGAGAAATGGTGGATCTAAAGAGGAAATAGAAGGATGAGAGGAAAATTCAGTGGCAGGAAATAATCAGGGCTGTAACTTAAAATTTTTTATGAAATTGTTTTGTTCCCTAATTTCGAGGCATGAGCCTGTTGTTATCATTCTTGCTATGAAAGTTCGACTGCTTGATCAGTGTTGCCTCTCTCCCTTTCCTTTATTCCCCCCTTGCTATTCTCCCATGCTTTTGGCATATTTTCTGTAATAATTATTACTAAAATTTCTTGGGAATTTTGGCTTCGTAAGAGAATGAATTTCTGTTCTTTTCCCCATGTTGACGTCCTCACCCTCAGGTGTTTAGGCGTTGTGATCTGCATCTACCATCTGATGTTCTGCAGTTTCTTCTAGGGAAATCTCTGTTTTGCATCAGATAGTGTTTAAATTGGTAACTGATTTCAGGCCATGTTTATCAGTGCCTGGAGTCATGTTTCCGGTTTTTGTACAACTTCTTGTTTACATTGACAACGGATACTGCTGATAGTGATTTCTTGTCTTTACATTAGTTTAGACATAGCAAGATTAGTATGTAAGTGTTACATTAATTTTTTGAAATGTTTTAAAAAAATTTTGTCCACACTTAGGCTTTTTTGGGATCCATTTGGGCTCGGTGTTCCCATTGGGAACTTGGGCTCTTCTGAAAATTTTTTTCAAAAAATTTTTTTTTTGAAAATTATTTTCTTTCAAAGATTATAATGGATTATGTTATATTATGTATCTTTATTTCAAGGCATAGTGCGACTAATATGACTGTATTTTTTATTGATGAAAAAATATTTTTTATTTATAATGCGAGGATATCTTCCTCTAATTCTCAGGTTCAATGTTTTTTCACTAATTCCTGCTCTGTGTGTGTTGATTGAAATGACAATGTTGGAGGCGTGTGTCACGATATTGTGTTTGCGGGGAGGGGTCCATACCAGTCCTCTCTCCGTAGGGTCACTTTATACTATCATTTTATTTTTCAGAATTCAGAGTGATGTTTTCGTGATGTCTTCAACAAGTGTGTCTCCGTCGTTGCAGTGTCAGGGCTAGCGGCTAAGTGCTCAGGGTAATACGACAATTGTCGAAGAGTTCCCTAGTAGGATCGAAGGCATTGATCGTCCGCTAGTCCGCCCGGTGTAGCGACCATTCATCGAATGCTCGGCAGCCGGGTTTGTCCGTTACTGTTCTGGGAGGTAGTGTGGGTGATGCGGGCACTATAAACTTGGAATGTGCACACCCAGCAATGACGGATCCGAGGATAGTACGGAGGAAGCCTGTCAGTCTAGTAGCTAGCTCGTCCAGGTCTATCCGGACCGCGAGCGAGAGAGGCCCCCTCTCTCTTACAACTACATTTGAGCCGCAATGTTGTTGTATGTTTGTTTGTTAGTCGGAACATACGTCCAATCCTCTTGTACGGGATGTTCCGTCACATACACAGTCCGAACTGGCTGTTTTATGGGCTTCCTCATCCTCATGTCAACACACACACAACCGCACCTTGGCTTGTGACCACAGAGTTTCAGGGGACGTTCGCATATTATGTAAATGCAGGAATGAACGTTCCTAGAGCTCCTGCTTTGCCGATCAGGGAATATTGTCGACCAGGTTACTTCATCTGTTAGCCAAGGATATGAGGTCTTTCCTGATGGGATGTTCGCATATTATATAAATGCAGGAATGAATGTCCCTGGAGCTGCCAGTGGATATTATGTAAGTCACGGCTCCACAGGCCTCATTCAGGAATAAGAATGCGGTGTTTTTCTGTGATGTCTTCAAAAAGTGTGCTTCCGTCGTCACAGTCAAATGAAGAGCTAGCGGATAAGTGCTCATGATATTACGTCAATTGCCTAAGAGGTCCCAAGTAGGATTGACGGCTTTGGCGTCCGCTAGCTCGCCCGGTGTAGCGTCCATTCATCGAATGGTTCGGTAACCAGGTTCATCCGTTGCGGTCCAGGAAGGAGATTTGGGTGATCCGAGAACTATAAAATATACTACGTGCACACCCAGTGACGATGGATACGAGGAGGGTACGGAGGAAGCCATTAAGTCCGGTTCCTAGCTCGTCCAGGTCCACCTGGGCTGCGAGTGAGAGAGGTCCCTCTCTCGTACAACAACATCTGAGAACAGATGTTGTAGTACAAATGTTTCTCATTTGGAGCATATGTCCACCGCTCGGGACGCTCCGTTATATAGACAGTCCGGAGATACTGCTCTAATGGCTTCCTCATCCTCACGGCAGCGCTCACGACCACACCTTGACTACATGACCACTGTTATCTAGCCAGTCTCGCCGACCAAGGATTTCACAGCGACCAGGTTACGCCATCCGGTAGTCAGGAATACGAGGCCTATAGACTTCGGACGTTCGCATAAGAAATATGCAGGAGTTAACGTCCAGGGAGCTTTCAGTGGCTAAGTAACATAAGACCGCTGCTCCACAGGTCTCCGTAACGGACGTGCTATTACAAATAGCACAAATTATCGCAGCATCCCAGCAGATGACAGAATCTCTGTCGGAACAGGATTTATCCGACGACGCTGGGTCGGTACGCTCCGCTGAAGCATCAGGTACGGACGACCGAGAATTTCAAGTGGTCCGACAGGATGGCAAAGGGATACCGAGGAGTTGGTTTTTCCCTTTCGGAACAACATAAAGTTGCCGTAGATATCATCTGGCATTATCTTTCAGAAGTTGTTCTGTCGGACCAAAACGCTGCGATGCCGGATAAGAAACTATTAGCGTCACTGGACACGGAATAATTTTATTGGTTTAGGGAGATCGTCCCTGAGTTTCCGACACAGTCCAATAATGTCACAAGAACATTTGAACTATTGTAGGACGCTATATATAAGCTTGCTACCAAAATGAGCAAGTCGGGTTTCTTATCGGCGAATGCTCTACATCTGCCTTTCATTAATTCAAGGAATAATTTCGAAATGGCAGGACAGGGCATACCAAGAGTTCCTCTGCGTCTAGACGGTCAGGCCGAAGATCTAGAATGATCTGTACCGTCGTCTTTGTCAATTTCAACCGCGATGTTGGAAACGACAATGTCTAACAGAGTTATCTTAGACGCATTATCGTACGCAGATCACCTTACTAAAGCGCTTTCATTACGCCTTGAAGGGAAAGAATTCCAGGATGTACTGTCTTCCTTAAGAGTTCTTTCAAGGGCAATAGCTTATTCCACGTATAACTCCGCCCTTTCAGTGGCAAACCTGGAGTTGGTTAGACGTGACGTGGCCCTAGCTACATCCACGCACGTGGATGGTAAGGTGAAAAACTCTCTCAGAGTCGCTTCGGTCTGCGGAGAGCTTCTCTTCGAAGGCAAGCTTTCAGCAATCTATGATCAGATAACTAAGAAAGCTTCGGATTCTCTGCTATTAAAATCCACTTCTAAAAAGTCAGATACAGCAGAAAGAGTAAGACAGGCACTTCTGGGACAAGTACGCCCAAGAGAAGTTCCTATAGAGGTTCCTATGCGTCCTCTAGGTCTTATTCTAGAGACCGTCAAGGCAGCGACTCACGTGGGGGACGTTATTCTGGCCGCGATAACCGGTTAGACATCCCTAGGTCGACGGGGCGAGGTGTGGGTCGTGGAGGGCGTACTTTCTCCTTCCGCAAGCCTCGCAGGTCCTGGAGGTGATGGTATGAACCTCTATTGTGTTCCGGTAGGCGGAAGATTGTCGAGTTTTATAACAATTGGGCGTCAATTACGGACGACCCCTGGGTTCGAGGGGTAATTTCGGAAGGACTAAGAATATCCTTCAAACGAAAGCCTCCATTAACTCAAAGTCCAAAATGGACTCAGCTTCCGTCAAATCCGCAGAAAAGAGACGCTCTTCTATCAGAAGTACAGTCTCTTCTGGAGAAGAACGCGGTAGAGGTCGTAGAAGACCAGCAATCACTGGGTTTCTACAGCCATCTGTTTCTGGTTCCGAAACCAGACGGCTCGTTCTGTCCAGTCATAGATCTGAGCTGGATAAACAAGCTGATCGTCGCTCCGAAGTTCTATATAGAGACAATTCGATCAGGCAGAGCGAGTATTCGGGTGAACGACTATGCTACAAGCACAGATCTCAAGGAGGCGTACTTTCACGTCATGGTATATCTGACATTCAGAAAGTATCTACGCTTCGCAGTCCTAGGAGTTGTTTATCAGTTCCGGGCGATGTGCTTCAGTTTGAACCTAGCGCCCTGGGCTTTCACTCGAATAATGAACTCGGTAATGATACATTTCCGAGCTCATTCGTCTGCGGTAACGTCGGCCTACCTGTACGACATTCTTCAGGGGTACAGCAACGAGTTAACGCTTCAGAACGATGTGCAGAATCTGCTTCTCTTTCTCCGACGTCTCGTTTTTATAATAAACGAGGAGAAGTCGGATCTGGTGCCGTCCAAGTCATTCACCCACTTGGGAATTAGTTTCGAGACGCACAACAATCTCGTTCGTCTGCCGTTAACCAGAGCAAAATTAATCAGTTGTTGCGCTCGCTATTGTCTTCACTCAGACAAAGTTACAGTGAGAGAATTCATCAGACTGATAGGGTTGTGTGGAGCTGCCACAGATTTTATTCCAATGGGGCGGCTACGCACTTGTCCTCTCCAAATCTTTTTGACTCAAAAAAGAGCAGAGTTGGAGGGTGAAGATTCTTTATGTACATCCTCTTGTAAGTCAAGTGAAATAAATTCAGACTTGGGCAGATATTCAGTGGTTTATTCAGGGAAATAACTTTCACTGCAATTGCCGGATCCGAGTTTTACAGTTTGACGGATGCCAGTTAAATAGGTTGGGACCCAACATTGAGCCCAACGGTTTTTAAGTGCCAGGGTCCTTGGGATCCGTAGTTCCTAATCAAGCACGTAAACATCAGGAATTGATGTTATTTTGGCTTGCGTTACGTCATTGCATGAATGTTATCCAGAATGCCCACAGGCAATTCTGTCCCGACAATTCGACGGTATAAACTAGGGAGGTACTCATTCCATTCTGTTGTTCACTGTAACAGAATGAATCCTTCTGTTGGTACTAGAACATCAAGTTCTCCTATCGGTCCGTCGTATTCCGGGTCGTCTGAACGTATTAGCGGACTCCCTTTCACGAATGGGCCGCTTGTTGCAGTCAAATGGACTTTTAACAACGAGTATTTATATCAGATTTGCTACCTATGAGAGCGGCCAATGATGGACCTTTTTGCGACGCATCTCAACAATCAGTTGCAAGTGTATGTGACAACATGTTCGGATCCTCGAGCTTTAGCAGTTGACGCTCTATCCATCTCGTGAGACGGGATAATAGGATATGGGTATCCTCCAGCGCTGTTGATTCAGCAGATATTGCTTAAGTTAAATAATCTCAATGCAATTCTGTTGGTAGCACCTCTGTCTCCACAAAGACCGTGCATTAATCTATTCAGGTGTCTGTTGTGGCCTATGCTGTGGAGGCTTCCTCCACATTTCGGTCCATTCTATAGCTAGATGGATTCTATTAGCTTTCAGTACTGCT
Source organism: Pictodentalium vernedei (assembly GCA_031216915.1). Classification (NCBI taxonomy): domain Eukaryota; kingdom Metazoa; phylum Mollusca; class Scaphopoda; order Dentaliida; family Dentaliidae; genus Pictodentalium; species Pictodentalium vernedei. The sequence continues at coordinate 100,299,319 of CM062288.1, forward strand.
TATGATAATATCTTCAACACAGCAGTCTGCGATTAAGATTTTAGCTCTTGAAGTAAGAGTTCTTTCTACTTCAGAGGCTTATGCTAATAGCGTTGCTATTACAGTTCTAATGATGGCTGCATATTGGTTTTAGCCTTTCACTTCCACGAATTTATACCTCAGAAATATTGAGTCCATTTCTAGAGACCGGCATTGTTTAGGTTCGTTATCTGTTGCTCAGAATGTCGTCCACTAAACAGTTGCAACTGTAGTTGTGTAGGCTTTTGGTTCCGGCAGTGACACTGTGCTGCCACCCTCTTCGCTCTGGGGTATTTGACACAGGGCAAGGGGAAGGGGGGGGGGGCGGGTGTTCCCTTAGGTCACCTGCTTTATAGTGAAAAGCAAGGGAATACCTCCCCTAGAGTCCGTAATTCTAGTCGGTACCGGGATGATTTTTTAGAGTGTAAAGATAATCTTTTTACTCATCCATGTAATATTTTAAGTGTACCTCGGTGTGTAGTATTTGTATATGTCACATATCATGCAGACGTTAATATACAATTATCGGTCACTTTTAATGAACTTAAGAGTCTCATTTATCTGGACTACTTTATTTATCGGCTTTCCTTTAAAAATAATTACCATAATGGATTATACTGGAGGTTAATAGACATCAGTGATGTTATTATGCTCAAGTACAGAATGGTGTTGTGTCTTTCTCGTTTTGATGCAGAATAGAAAGATACATGTAAAGCCTATTTCTCCTTTCTCCTTGGGGGGATAATTCTGTATATATATAGTTGAGTTATTGGATTGCTTATGTCCTAGGCCCTCCAACCTTTTTACTATCCAGCTAAGTCTGGGTCATTGGTACAGTATAAAAATGTTAAAAAAATTTATTGTAATTTATATATTTTTGATACTTACCAATGCCCCAGACGGGGATGTCCCTCCCATGAGTTGGGAACTCATACCTCCCCGCTGAGTACATAACGCTTTTCTAGGCACTGCTTGTAAGAATGACTTTTGGCGCCAATTTCGAGACCTTGACACTGCGCATGTGCAGTGAAGGAAAGGTATGGAGGACCATATAGGACATGTAATTTTCGGTTTCAGATGCAAATTTTGGGGATTGGGGAGGGTAAAATTTGTGTTTGGCCCTAGAATTTAAGAGTTAGCACCAGCTAAGTCTGGGTCATTGGTAAGTATAAAAAATATATAAATTACTATAAATTTTTTAACTTTTATGCCCCCCGACTTAGGTCGGGTGGCATATAGTGATTGAAGTGTGCGTGTGTCTGTCCATCCATGTGTGTGTGTGTGTGTGTGTCCGAGCCAATAACTCGAAAATGGTTAGGGCCACAGTCATCAAACTTCACACAATTATAAAGGACCATGGAAGGATGTGTCACACACCATAGCCGGGTTCGAACCTTCAAGGTCAAGGTCACACTAAAAATCGATCAATATTCGTGTCTCAGCCTTAACTCAGAAACAAATCATAGTACAATTGTTAAACTTTTTACAAATGTTAAGGACAGTCAGAAAGTGTGTCGCGTGTAATAGTTTCCACAGCATGTGCAAGGTGAAGGTCACAAGCGTGGCAGGGGGGGGGGGGGGGCATGTGTTACCTTAGTAACATTCTTCTTGTTTGACTTTTAATATACATGTCTGCATCGCGATTGAGAAAGTGGCAAAAACGTTGTCGTTTTTTACTTTTCTCCGATTTCAGTAAAATGCCTAGACTCGGCAGTCTGAAATAGATGAAATGAAACAGACATCCTTTTTTTTTTTAGGCCTAAATAACATTAGTTTGAAAATCAGTTCATATAAATTAGAAAAAAAATCTTCAGTTTCCTCCATTATTCTCAAATGTTAATCTTTAGACCTGTCATTTCATGCCCCGGGCTGCAGTCTCCCACCTAAAGTCAAATATCCACGGATGGTAAATGTCTGCCTGACCTTGATTTCTGCTGATCATTAATGCAATCGAAGGTACCTCAAAAATCATCCATCTGAGACGGCTATCTTTATAGATAGGAGAAGGCCACAAAGCGCAATTCGGGCCGTAGTGTTGTCATGGTCACCCACAGTCACTTAATCTGATACGAGCTACACATGTAGGTCTTTGGAATTTCAAAGTTAAAATTACAGGGCATTTTTTGTTACATTTCGCGTTGCTGTTTGCGAAGCAAGATCTCCCAGGTGCAATCAAATCACCGAAACTTGATTCACATGGTGCGATTCAATGTTTTTTTCTGATTTTTTATGTGCTCGTCCAACATTCCAACTCAAAAGCGATAAAACTACAGACAAGCAGAATTACAATACACCAATTATCAACGTTGGTCATGTGTAACGATAAATTGAACAACCATTGTATGAGCATTTTCCAATCAGTTGACAAAACTCCTCTACTAGTAGTGTTTTCTAAGACATTGGTGCCTCTGATTTACATATAGCTCCCTTGATGTGCACCAGCCATTCTGCATAATCATCTTCCACAACCATTTTTGTTTGGGTGGATTGATTTGAAAATTGCCGAGTGGAAGTCGAATTATGACCTGCACAAAAAACAGTTATAATTTTCATCATCCAAATACCAATCCAGCTTCTGGGTCTTTATTCAACATGTTCAGTCCTGTAAAGCTGAAAGTTCACACTCCTTACCTGAACATTCAGGGAATCATATGGTATGTTATACTGCAAAATATATGTCTTCAGTAGTGTTGAAACGATTAACACCATTTGGATTTTTACTAATCGACAAATCGGTTATGCAATGTCAGATGCTAAACTAAGCAATAAAGTCTACAAAACTTTTAACTGATTACTGAATTCATTGGCTGGAGTGGCTTCCAAATTATGATATAATTAATGGGTCTAACCGCGCGTCATTATGGAAGCCGATATCTCCATGTCCTTACGACCAAACAAACACTGCCGCAAAAAATAAATTGGTCTAAAAATAAATCTTTGGTGTTCCAATATTCAGTTCTGTCAAATATTTTAAAGCAAAATTGAACTTTTCCCCCAAAATTCCCTTGTATATTGTGGTCTAATAAGAAAAAATTCTGCACTTTGTTAAAGTGCTAAAAAAAATTGGAAAGCAGAAAACAGGTCACTGAAGAAGTAGTTATTTCTGGTAACTGTATTGTTGCACAAGCACTCCAAACAATGTTCTGATTATCTAAACATACCCTTGCAAACAATTCATCAAACAAAACTCAACACCAGAGATACTAGTCCTGTTAGAAGAGACACATAAATATTGAAACATACTCCAAATGTGCTGGTGAATTTTTGAACACTGAATGTAAGTTTTGAAAACATTTTTTGATCAATGTAATTGAAAGTAATTGAAAAGTAATTGCAATTACAGGAGAATTTTCAATGTAATTAATTACATTATAATTACAAGTAATTTAAAAATTCCTCAATTATCAATTACAGCCAATTACTTTAAAAAAGTGGATAATTACAGGTAATTACAATTACCAATTACAATTACCCCAGCTCACGATTGATAAATATTTAGTAAAAAATGGTTTAACAATATACAGGCAATGTTTCTGCCAATGGACCTCCGGGTTACCCGGAGGTCCATTGGCTGAAACATTGCTTGTGCACAGGCCATATGTACATAATTTGATAGCCTTACTATGGTCATAATGCATAGATTAAGGCGCAGATCGACGTGCTATTTGTGCGCATTTCATGACAGGATTTCTAGTTTTAACTGTATGTACAGTATTGTTGTCAGCCTGTCACAAAGGCAGACACAGAATTTCGACAGGTCAAGAGTGTTGCGTCCCGGATGAAATTCTGTTCGCGTTGCATTACTGACATTTGCTGTACTTAGAATGCCACCAGTCAAGAAACAAATGCTAGAAGTTTGAATCTGTAGGACTATTTTTGTTTGTTTTTCTTGATGCGGTCTTGATTTCATGGTACTTTATTTGCAAAATCTCTACCCTGCCATGCCCTGCCTAAGTGTGTCTAGAGGTGATGCATTTAATCGATTAGACTCATTAGTCGATTAATAATTGATAACATGAGTAATCGATTAGTATTTTGTGTAGTCGAATAATTGTCCAGCTTATGTTTCATAACCGAGGGCTTTGTTGACCAGAACGTAGTGCTTTATTCATAAAAGTGGTATCCTTTTTCACGTCTAAAATATCTATTTCTATGTGTTAGAAAAAGGAGATGCAGTATTAGATATGATTTGTCATGTGGATTCAGTATAACTGAATTTGCAGAATACACACTAATTCAGGGAAGAAATTCTCAGAATTTCTTCCCTGCCTTAGTATGTGTTCCACAGTGGGGACAACAAATAACTTTTTAAAGGGAGTCTGTTGATAGGCATCGTATAATAATATAAGGCAATCTGGTTCCTTAGAAACGATATTCATCTGTATCTAAATATTTAGTAACTAACAGTGAATATTTTGTAGGTAGTTTCACAGACCTTTAGATCAATCTAATTTGGGCACAACACCAAATATGGATGTGGCCTGCATGGTTGGAGGAAAAGCACTGGTATTTTCTTCTTGGCATCTGTTTTAGATTTTAGGGCCCCGTCCTAAAATGATAGTTTACAACCCCTTGTTATAGGTCTTCACCATTATCACTGGTTCCCACCACCCTTTGATGTAAGTTTACTCAACTAACTCGAGAAGGCTTCTTAGTTTCCCAGTGTCGACCCAAAGTCCTATTTGAATGTACATGTAAGCTAAATTACGCATGGAGTTTACTGAGAAATGCCACAAACATGAATATAATAGATCTCCAGCTTGAAGTGCATGATCATATAGAATTTGCCACATAAGAGCAATCGCTGTCAACAGAGTCCTATACGACACTGTCGACGCCGATTGCTTTTCTGTGGCGAACTCTGTGGGCTTTTATGTGTACCCATACTATGTATGGTACACATAATGCCGGCATCCGGGGTGACCATCCGTCGTTCGTCCATCCTCTGTCCGTCCATCTGTCCGTCCATCCGTCTGTCCATCCGGCGTCCGTATCCATTTCTTAGGCATTCGATAACTTGAAAAATATTGCTTGGATTGTCAGGTTACTTTATATTTGTGTTCAGGTTACTGATGTACCGAGCTGTACAGTTTTGGGTGTAAATCTGTTATTTTAATCCTGAGATATTAACCCTTTATCCTTCAAATTGAAAATTCCTCCAGTCCCTTTGGCATTTGATAACTTGAAAAATATTGCTTGGATTGTCAAGTTCTTTTATAATTGTGTTCAGGTTACTGATGTGCCGAGCTGTATAGTTTTTGGTGTTAATCTGATAATTTGATCCGGAGATATTAACTCTTTATCCTTCAAATTGAAAATTCCTCCAATCCCTTTGGCATGAGATAACTCAAAAAATATCAATCCGATTGTCATGTTACTTTATATATTTATTCAGGTTACTGATGTGCTGTCCTGTATAGTTTTTTTTATGTAAATCTGATAATTTGATCCGGAGATATTAACCCTTTATCCATCAAATTAGACACTCCTCCAATCCATTTCTATATGTACCCATACCTTGTATGGTGTACATAATGTCGGCATCCGTGGTGGCCCTCCGTCATACAGCTTTCTACTAGTTGCGCGTATTGGTACATATCTGACGATTTCATCGGCCTATTTTTAAAAATTTATCTGTTGCATTGTTTGAATCAACGTTAAGCTCTAAGCTATATTATAAAGTTATAAACATCAGGGAAAACTATATAATTTGGGCGCAATTATCTCATTTGGGCACAGCATATACCATCGTTAGTTGGGAAGAATTTAAAGGCCTGCAGTTTCAAGAAAATACCAATAAGGTATATGATACGATTAATCAATTGACTGTTGATTATTCCTGTCTGATTATCGATTATTAAACTATTAATTGTGGCAACTCTGTGTCTTGATCAGATCACGATTTGATCGTGAAAGAGAGAATTTTTATAATCCAAGTACCAGTACTGAACATGTAAAATCTTTTACACACAGATATTGCAACAGATGATAGTGACAGTTATCCAGAAGAAGGTGATGTTGAGGTATTAACGAAGGATAATTTCGACGATGCAATTGCAAATGATATCATTCTGGTCGAGTTTTATGCTCCATGGTAAGTTTTTGGTCCTGTTTTACTACATGTTTGCATACATCATGATTTCTTCCTACTTTATTTGGTCTAGGCCAGTCGTGATTAATCAAAGTCGACTAATCAGAAATGCCTAAAATCGACTGCAATTTCAAAGTCGACAGTTATGGGTTTTCATCACATCTTTACTGATGAATGATTAGTTATTACTCTCCTCCCCATCGTGCTCGTAAAAAGTGTCAGAAGTTGTAGAATATCAAAATACATGAAGTGTAAAGATACAACACTTGATAGACCCAGTGTTCATACATGTATTTGTGCTCTCTATTAGAGCAAGAGTTCTAACTTGGTACAACATGCATATTCTTCCCAAGTGCTGCCTTGGTATAGAGAATCCTCAATGAGTCAGATTCCAGTTTGTTCAAATCAAGTCTCTGGGTTAATACTTGGGTTTATTGTGGGAGTAGGGCTGGGCGATATTTCGATATACCGGTAAATACCGGTATTGAAATCAGTACCGGTTAAATATCGTCTATTTTTTGGCAATACCGGTATATCGTCTGTAACGATATTGGTTTGGGTCACATGATAATAAAATTTCAACATGTTTTTTTTCGTAAAATCGCACAGAAAGTTGCTTTGAAAATACAGGAAGTTTATCTTTCCTTATTTCGTGAACAAATGATAAACAACGAGAGATGATGAGAGTAACGGAAAACACACCCGACTGTCACGCTGTAAAAACACTTGCTGTTGGTCGCATTTGTTTGAACTGTAATCCGCAAGCCATACTTATCGCTTAATTCGTCGTCAGCAATCTGACACAAAAATGTTTCAAATCACACATATTCACAACTGCGAAATGTGCAACAATTTTTGTCAAATATGACAGAGGTGTGATGCCATCACTGGGAGAAAACATTGTCGGCTGGTGATTGACACTTGCAGACTATCATGAAAGTGAAGGGTGAACACGTCTTGGAGGTGTGCTTAATAGCAACAGACCGACTGGCCTGGCATGTGACAGATGACATTTGACATTGTCATCTTAGGAAGTTCATTGCTGGAATATAGGAGAAGGGGAGGAGCTACTACTGGTTCTTTGTGAAACCAGGCCCTCGTAATTCCATCAACTGGATACCCGTTGTTTTGATAAAAAGTTTTGTTTGCCACTGTTTTCATGAAGACACATACGCAATTAACACAATGTGACAATTGACTGGCTCAGTAATTAAACGCTTATCAGTCAAGAGAGGCTGACCATGTTTTTACAGGAATTAAATTGACAAAGACTAATTTACTTGTATCCCAGATTCAGATGAAAGCCAGTAAACCCATGATAATTTTATGGCTTACTTTCGTATTAAACAATAGGTTCAATAACTTTGTAGACATGGATTATTATGGTCTTCCATTCAAATCACTCATTTTTCCAGAGCAGTAAGTGATACTTCTATCTTTTGCTCCAAAAATATCTTTTTTATTCATGATATCCTTTGCACTTAATATGTGTTTCACACACTGGTGCACGATATACCGGTATATCGCGATATTTTTTCTGATATCGTTACCGGTATTCAGATTCCCATATCGCCCAGCCTTATGTGGGAGCCTGAATTTTAATTAAGTGCAGTATGAAGAATATTCTTCAAAGATCATCTTCTTCAGACTCACCTGGCAGAATCTTTTGAGATGTGGTATACATGTATAGCATTACTATGACTCTTTAAAAATAAAGTTGGTTGAATGCATTACACTCGGCTGAATTGAGGTTGGAGGAATTTACAATAATTTATTTGATTAATGTCCACGAGTGATGTGGCCGATTATGGTCAAATTTAGTCAGATGTGTCTGCAGAGTGATTACATTGCCATTTGCTCAAATGGAGCCCACCAGGTTGCTTGAGGCCCTGTTGATGGTAGGAGGAGGTTCCATTGGGTGATTATTTTTTATTATGTGTACCCATACTATGTATGGTACACATAATGCCGGCGTCCGGGGTGACCATCCGTCGTTCGTCCATCCTTTGTCCGTATCCATTTCTTTGGCATTCGATAACTTGAAAAATATTGCTTGAATTGTCAAGTTACTTTATATTTGTGTTCAGGTTACTGATGTGTCGAGCTGTATAGTTTTTGGTGTAAATCGGATAATTTGATCCTGAGATATTAACCCTTTATCCTTCAAATTGAAAATTCCTCCAATCCCTTTGGCATTCGATAACTTGAAAATTATTGCTTGGATTGTCTAGTTACTTTATATTTGTGTTCAGGTTACTGATTTGCCGAGCTGTATAGTTTTGGTGTAAATCTGATAATTTGATCCTGAGATATTAACCCTTTATCCTTCAAATTGAAAATTTCTCCAATCCCTTTGGCATTCGATAACTTGAAAAATTTTACTTGGATTGTCAAGTTACTTTATATTTGTGTTCAGGTTACTGATGTGCCGAGCTGTATAGTTTTTGGTGTAAATCGGATAATTTGATCCTGAGATATTAACCCTTTATCCTTCAAATTGAAAATTCCTCCAATCCCTTTGGCATTCGATAACTTGAAAAATATTGCTTGGATTGTCAAGTTACTTTAGATTTGTGTTCAGGTTATTGATGTGCCGAACTGTATAGTTTTTGGTGTAAATCTGATAATTTAATCCTGAGATATTAACCCTTCATCCTTCAAATTGAAAATTCCTCCAATCCCTTTGGCATTCGATAACTTGAAAAATATTGCTTGGATTGTCAAGTTACTTTATATTTGTGTTTAGGTTACTGATGTGTTGTGCTGTATAGTTTTTGGTGTAAATTGGATAATTTGATCCTGAGATATTAACCCTTTATCCTTCAAATTGAAAATTCCTCCAATCCCTTTGGCATTCGATAACTTGAAAAATATTGCTTGGATTGTCTAGTTACTTTATATTTGTGTTCAGGTTACTGATGTGCCGAGCTGTATAGTTTTTAGTGTAAATCTGATGATTTGACCTCGAGATATTAACCCTTTATCCTTCAAATTGAAAATTTCTCCAATCCCTTTGGCATTCGATAACTTGAAAAATATTACTTGGATTGTCAAGTTACTTTATATTTGTCTTCAGGTTACTGATGTGTCAAGCTGTATAGTTTTTGGTGTAAATCTGTTCTTTTGATCCTGAGATATTAACCCTTTATCCTTCAAATTGAAAATTCCTCCAATCCCTTTGGCATTCGATAACTTGAAAAATATTGCTTGGATTGTCAAGTTACTTTATATTTGTGTTCAGGTTACTGATGTGACGAGCAGTATAGTTTTTGGTGTAAATCTGATAATTTAATCCTGAGATATTAACCCTTTATCCTTCAAATTGAAAATTCCTCCAATCCCTTTGGCATTCGATAACTTGAAAAATATTGCTTGGATTGTCAAGTTACTTTATATTTGTGTTCAGGTTACTGATGTACCGAGCTGTATAGTTTTTGGTGTTAATCTGATAATTTGATCCCGAGATATTAACCCTTTATCCTTCAAATTGAAAATTCCTCCAATCCCTTTGGCATGAGATAACTCAAAAAATAACAATCCGATTGTCATGTTACTTTATATGTTTATTCAGGTTACTGGTGTCCTGTGCTGTATAGTTTTTTATGTAAATCTGATAATTTGATCCGGAGATATTAACCCTTTATCCATCAAATTAGACACTCCTCCAATCCATTTCTATATGTACCCATACCTTGTATGGTGTACATAATGTTGGCATCCGTGGTGGCCCTCCGTCATACAGCTTTCTACTAGTTGCGCATATGGGTACACATCTGACGATTTCAGCGGCCTATTTTTTGGATGAATCATTTTCTACAGAAATGTGAAATCCTTGAAAGTCGTTTTAAAGCTAAAAAGAATTCACCGGATGGACGTGTGCTCCAGCACTCCCTGCCCTCAATCCCCCTCTCCATTCCCCCAATTAAAAATGTCATGTTCACACAACTGGAGTTTGAAAACTGCCTATCCTGAGAAATATATTTTGCTGCAAGCGATGATTACATGAATCGCTCAGGTCCGAGAAGTTGTGTATCAAGATCACTCACAAATTGCTGACGATTGTAAGTGTCCGACATGTTATTAAAATCTCGAACATTCGTGAACAAGCGGATTACAGATTTTATTAATTTGTCAGGCCGCCTTAGTGAAAAGAATTTAGTTATTTTTGCATTTTACATTCCCTATTACAAATTGTGGTTCAAAACTTCTCCCAAGAAATTCCAAGGTATTGAACAAAAGACGTATATCAAGACACCTATAAGATCCAGGTTGTCATCGGTGATAACTGGAAAATTATGAGGTTTTTCTAGAAGCCAGGAACTGAATGGCATTTGGAGTCATAACTATCTTCAGATAGATATCCTCTGACAAGTATCCTCCAAAATGTTTCTGCCGAAAGTATCCTCTAACAGTACATCACTATGTCACAGATATCCTCCAATACCGAGATGAGCATGAGAATTGTAAAATGAGTCACCAGCTCAAGCAATTGTTCTGTAACTCACTTGCTCGATTATATTTGACTCGTTTGAGCACTGCCTGTTTCTGCTCGATTGTCTTCCAGGTTTAAGGATCATAGAGGCCTTGGTTATACACAGGGGTGATAACTCTGTATGGTTAGGAACAGATTACGGGAAATGAAGCAATCTGATTGTTGGAGGGCAGAGCAGGAACGAGAGACTGCTAGGATTATATAGATTACTAGGGTTAGAGTAGCTGGAATCGCGTCTGTAATAGGTAGAAATCAAGGGTCCAGATGGAAATCTGAGCCAAATAAATAGGTGCCAGGTTGTTTGGTAATTAGATTGGTTCTTTTATGAAGGAACACACCTACTATTGGACAAAGGGGGAATTTTATCCAAGGGGAGTTTTGGGCTGGCTTTTGATGATTTGGAATGATTGTTGGGCCTATATGGGTAATTAGCTTTATATCTATTCAATCGAATGTACCATCAGAACATGCCCCCATCCTATTAGAAGCCTTCCAGGCTCATAGCAACCACATGCTACCATAGAAACTCAGATGGCAGCCTCCAGTATACAAAAGAGACAACAGAAACATGTGTCACCTTAACTCGAGCTGCTCACTAGGACCATGTATCACTATGGGGATGACATCACCTGATGCCAGCTCATGCGGGCTACCATAACCACCAAACACGAAGTTACTGGGTCTATGATATCACATCCTCTGCCCCATTCCCTCCTCAACTATGGGATGATCTCTGCATCTCCTACTACTGTCTTGAGCTGAGGTGATGAAGAGACCTTATCGAAAATATAAGGTATCATATGGCCACATGCATATTGTAGTTCCAATAAAAAAGTGCTTGCTTGTTCTTACTTATAATGGTAATGATATGCTCTAAAAGTTTGATATTTAATCAAAATGAGCAAGCTGAGCTTATCTAACCGCTCTCCGACCATTCCATCGTCAGTCCATCAACACCATGTTTTGGTCTTCTCCAAAACCACTAGGCCAATTCAAGTGAAAGTTTGTGTGAGTGATGGTCACGAAGGAGCATTGCATTTTTGTCCAACTCAACATACCCAGCCCCATAAGGAGGGGGTGGGGGAAAATGTTCCAGAATATTTTAAAAATCTACTTTTCATGAACCAGTGGGTACAGTGACTTGATATTTGTGATGGAACTTCCTTTTGAGGTATAGAATCAAGTTTGTTCAAACGTAGTTTGTGAAGCAATGTTTGGCTTTGTTATGGGAGGGGTAGGATTTTTGGCTCCGCCCAAAATTTCTATTTTCTGAACCAAAGGTCCGATTTGAACCAAATTTGTTATGTGATATTATTGGGTCATAAGTACTTGACCCATGCAAAAAAAAAAAAAAAATTCCTGCATTCCCATGGGAACCCTGGGAGCTAAAAATAGAAATATTTTCAAACGCCCATATTTCCCAAACCACACGGAACAGAGAACTGTTATTTGGTATGAAGCATCCTTAGGCCCAGTAGAATTGAATGGTATAAAAAGTGACCATTGGTTATGTTAGGATGTCCTGTAGGGGAGGGTATCGAAAAATGCTGAGTCAGCATATTTGCAAAAAATTTTTAAAAATCTTATCTCCAGAACCAATGGTCGGAATCTTTTGATATTTGGTATACAGCTCCATGGGGGGAAGATGGGGGAGGGTGTGTGATACAATACAAGCTTGTTAAAATGAAGCCCATTGGTTCATATTTGGGCTCTGTACAAGAGCCCAAATTTTTAACTTCGGGCAATATGGGGAATATTCTTTAAAAATCTTCTTCAGAATCACCAGTCAGAATCTTTTATTAATGTTTGGTATACAACATTGTTATGAGGGTCAGATTCAAGATTGTTCAAACCAAGTCCCTAGGTTATTATTTGGGCTTCCTGTGGAAGCTCAAATTTTAACTTGGCGCAAAATGAGGGATAATTTTTAAAAATCTTCTTCAGATCTACCGGTCAGAATGCTTTCATATTTGGTATACAACATCTCTAGGGGGGTCAAATTCAGCTTTGTTCAAATCGAATGCCTGGGTTAATATTTGGGCTCCCTATGGGAGCCGGAATTGACCATGTACCTGAAGAATTAGAAATTTTGTATTCAATAACCTCTAGACATGTGTAACTAAGATTAATCCACATAGGTTGTATCGAGGGGCTTCATAGGGTAGGTCCACTTTTTACATTATGATCAACTGAAGAAAAGGCATGATGCCTGTACTATTTTAGTCACTCCTGAGGGGCTCAAGGATTGACGATGTATCCTACGGGGATGGATTGCTTGAGGTAGATTAATTCTTGGACTCATATCGTGTTCTGTTCAAGGCGAGTCTGTCGGGCCTCTTGTTATTATTTCAGAAATGCAAACAGATGAATATATCTGAGCACTTTACTAAAAACAATACTGAGACTCAGTGAGAGACATGTGTTTTGTCACTCATATTCATTTTGTCACATTTTAAAAATGAATTATCTTAGTCTGCGATAATTGAAATGACCAGTGGCATAGACTTATAAGAGGGAGGGTGTGGTTGTGGAGGCATACAAACCAAACATTTTGTTGGAAAATATTTAGTATTCTTGGTCCTGGAAAACTGGTCCATACTCTAATGTTAATGGACATCTAAGCAATTAAATCAAACCAAATTGTAACAACAATCTGCCAATGATAATTATTAATGGTATCATGTTGTCCAGTGGCACACTTTATTATCAGCTGTACTGTATGATAATTGCAGCAAGATTATCGGCTGTCCTGTATGATAATCACAGCAAGAAATAAACCACACTCCAAGCCAGCATCCATAATAAGCTCATGTAGGTATTTCCAAAGAGTTTAAATGACAAATACAGAATACAACAAGGGAGGAGTATGTGGGAACCAATGAACCAAAGGTGTGAAATACAGGAAAAACTCCACCAAGGGTCATTGATTCTTGTCTCAGGCCTCGAAATAACAAGATTTTGATAAACCTTCCAGCAGGTTGCCTCATTTGACAATGGTTAACCTGATGATCGGTTACCTAGATTTTTTAGCTCAACTTTGGCAGAGCCAAATTTGAGCTTTTGTCATGGCCCGTCGTCCGTCTGTCCGTACGTCAACAATTGGATACGGCTCGGGCTAGAGGCCGTATTTATGAACCGATCAAAATTAGGGGCAGTCAGATTTTTGTGCAGAACTTCCGTATGAAAGCGCTGATTTGAAAAATTTTTTGTGTGAATGTTTAGTACCATGGGATACATCACATATAATACGGGTTTTTTTCTTGTGCAGAAATTATGCAAATTAGATGAATTTTGATTTATTTAGTGCTACTCATACACTGTAAGTGCACATGTCAATACGGCTCGGGCTAGAGGCTGTATTTATCAACCGATTTTCACGAAACTTCTTGGGTACCTTTGTTATCACCTTGGGACGAGAACGAGTGTTTCTGAGTGCGGTCCAAAATTCAAGATGGCTGCCAGTGGCCATTTTGTACCAAAATTAGGTCCAATCAGTTTTTTGTCACAACTTCTATACAGCTCGTATTTATGAACTGATCTTCATGAAACTTCTTGGGTACCTTTGTTTTCACCTTGGGACAGGAATGAGTGTGTTTTGGGGTGCCTTTGTTATCACTGTGCTATGAGAATAAATATTTTGGGGTTCAGTCAAACCCACTCTGGGACTCCAAGATTTCTTTTCTAGTTTAACATCTGACTGTCACCCGCCTTTACAATACTTTACCTATACATTTGTTACAGGCTACGGTCAGTATTTATGTACAGACCGTTACAATACTTTATATGTACCTTTGTTATCAGGTCATTACCTAGATGTTTGTCATTGCTGTGTCACATACTATACATGTACATGTCTTGACAAGTTGAGCTACAGTGTCATTGACACTTTCATTTCATAAACCTATTGGTTAACCATTGCATTAAAAGTATTAATACTGACAAAGCTTATGACATACCCAACTACAGTTCCTCCCAAATTAGTTTGGCGTTTAGACACAAGGGACCCAAGGCAGGCGAAGTACAAAACAGGTACATACACATGCCTCCCCCCCACCCCCACATACACATGCACATTCAAGTATGCACGCATTAACATTTGTTGTTCTTTGCTTTATATGACATTTAAGTCTAATGAAAATTAAAGAATTTTAATTGTTTATTTTGCAGTGTTGCTTATTTCAGAAACCCAAACTCATTTGCCTCGAACTGGGAGTGGGAGTTGGGCAGTTGTGTGGGGATGGGATCAAATACCATCGATGAACGTCTGTATTACGAATACATTGAACTTTCGGGCATGGGAGTTGCATGTGTTTGAAAATTTTTATCATGGATTGGTAGGGTAAAAAGGGGCGGAATGCATATAAGCTCATTTGATTTTCAATATATCTCCTTTTTATTGTATCGAAGACTTATTTTCAGCTTCGCACAGTGCGAGAGGTAGTACCTCCCGTGCGGTAAATGTATTAAAGCAGTTAGCTCCCTTTAGCTGTAACACAATTGTCTTTCTCAGAATCGAAACAAATTAATTGTTTTGAGAGCCAGAGGGCACCGCGAGTTGATACTGCAGATGTTCAGTACTTCTAATACCCCCACAAGTACAGTAATGATTGAAACACGCTGTATGATAACCACAAGCATTTTGTTGTCGTCCACTGCATTGCTTCTTTTAAATCAGTGGGCAGAAACACATTGAAAACTTTTCTTATCCAGTAACAACTAACTTCGTCGGCCATCAGTGCGATTTTTGGTTAACCGATCGAGCGTTCGCCTGAAAACAAATCTGCATAACCAATAGGCGAACGGTCGCCTCTTATTTCGAGGCCTGTTGTCATGCGTCTTTCACTCTACTTGAGTTGTGTTCTGTATCTATACCATGATTAAACTTGAATTATCCGAATGAAGCTGATGTTTTTAAAGTAACACAAGCATTTTTTTTTTTAAAGATACCACACTACCAGCAAAAGGAGTCATACTTTAGCAAGATACTACTGGGGCTGCACGGTATTTCGATAAACCGATGTATACCGATATTCAAACCAATATCGATTGAATACTGGTGTAATTACAAAATTATCAGTTTATCATCATTATTTATTTACCCACAATTTAATTTTCAAGATGTCTTGCATTTTTACTGTAGCTCCGAATGAATAATATTATCCCTTTCCCCAAAGAATCACCCGCATGTGCCTGCATAATATACAAATTCAGCAGCTGAAAAAATAATTTTCAAAAATTTCTGCAAAACTATATCATGTGACCCCTCATTGGAATGAGCTCGTTCCAATGAGGGATCACATTATATTGTTTTGTAGACATTTTTGGAAAAATCTGATAAACTACTATTTAAGATAATAAATTTTGATATTATCTGCGTTGGGTAAAGGTGTTTCAAACCACATCATCAAGGCATGCTGTTTCGTTCCAACTCAGATGCCTCATGTCTCAATTGTGGTACTTATGTTCAGATATTTGAACAGTTTTGAATATCGTGCAGGCCTAGATACTACTCATAAATAGTAGTTTTGTTGCAATTTATTGGAGAGTGCAGTTGAAACTCTCCAATAAATTGTAACAAATTAATTTTATATGAATATTTTTCTTGTGCTGCTGAGCCAACAACTAATTATTGCAAACAGTGTAAAGCCACTAAAGTTGCTTTCAGCACTTTTTAATAGAGCCCTGATAGTGGCTTCTAGCACTCAACCAGTTAACCCGTTATGCAATGTAACGGCCAAAACTGGCCAGCGCTATTCTCAAAAATCGCCAATTAAATTTCATTATTTTTTCATTTTTTGTCTCAAAAACAGGTTATGACCCCTCATTGGAATGAGCTCGTTCCAATGAGGGGTCATAACCTATGTTTTTAAGACAAAAAATGGAAAAAATTAGTTATTCAAGAATTTTTTTGGCAAGTATCGTCTGCTTTTCATGTTAGGTAAAGGGTTAGTGTTGTTTTGAGTCCAAGCATTTCATTCATGTAATAACGTCACTCTAATGTATTTCATCCAGTCAGATATATTACATGACTTTATCATACATAATCCACATTCCACATGTGATGTATCTTGTACAGTTTCCAATGTCTGTATTGTATCACATAGTGTTGCATATACTCCACAATCATGGTATAGAGGCAAAACCAAAACGTTGCATCCAGATCAAGCATCAGTACCACTTGGCCTTTTTAAGTAGAAGAATCTGTAATACTATGCCTTACCTCACATCCACCTGTTCTTGTGCACATGAAATATCAACAGTCTAATATATTGGATATGATGTGACCATGGCTATTGAGCATCTTGATAACTAAATAGTTTCCTTGAATCATACATGTATATGGAGTCAAAAAAAAAGTATAATAGAAACGAAAGTGAAAAAATAGCATAAAGGATGAAATATAATAGTTCTAATGTTTCAGGTTTGTGGACAAGAAGTCATGCAAAGAGTTTAATGTCATGTTGTTGTTCACTCAGCCGTATACAATTTTGCGACGGATTTCAAAATCGCACGTGTTACCCGAGAATGTCATATTGAATGGGTGACCGACGATTTTCTTTCTGTTATGTTGTGCTTGAGAGCCTGGTTTATTGAGAAACCATGCTAGTTTTTGTCTTCGAACATTTTAAAAAATGCCAAGGTTAACCGAAAATCAGAGGTTGTGTGCCATTGGTAAGCACAAGGCTGGGATACCGCCAGATGAGCTCGCTGCTGAGTTCGGAGTCACTGTGGTGACGATTTTCCATCTCATTGGAAGGCATAGAACCACTGGATCTGCTGCCGACCGATCGTGTTCAGGTCGACCAAGAGTTATGACCGCAGCACAAGACCGACACGTCAGGACGTCTCACTTGCGGGATCGCTTCCTTCCAGCGATGTGGATAGCAGCAATTACTCCTGGTAGAACTAGCAATAGAATCCGTGCACAAACTGTCTGCAACAGACTAGCTGAACATGGCATCCACAGTAGGCGTCCATACAACGAACCGATCCTTACCCAACATCATCATACTGTCAGGATGGAATGGGTACATCACCATGTTCACTGGACTCAGCAGCATTGGAGCACAGTTCTTTTTAGTGATGAATCATGATTTTGTCTATGGCATGCTGATGGTAGGGCAAGAGTGTATCGCAGACAGGGAGAATGGTTTTCTGATGCCTGCTTGTGGGAATGCGACCATTTCGGCGGAGGTAGTGTAATGGTTTGGGCAGGAATTTCCTTGCACCATCGAATGCAGTTGGTCTTCATCGATGGTAATCTGAATGGACAGCGATATAGGGATGAAGTTCTTAATGCTGCTGTTGTCCCGTTGTTCAATGCAAACATCGGATTGCAGTTATTCCAGCAAGACAATGCCCGATGTCATGTGGCGCATATCTGTTGTGACTTTCTTGTGGAGCAGAGCATTGAACTTCTTCCCTGGACCCCACTTTTGTCAGATTTGTCGCCAATCGAGCATCTTTGGGATCAATTGGATGGTTGGGTACGACTTCATAATCTTCAAACGTTAGGCGCTTTACGTAATGTTCTAAGGCAGGAGTGGAATGCAATACCACAGTGCGACATCCGGAGACTTTTCAGGTTCTTGTCCATCGCTGTCTTGCTATCCAAGAGGCAATTGGTGGACATACTCGCTATTGACTGCATGTGTGAACTTTTCATTTCATTCCATGTCTGAATTGCGACGTCCTGACATGACGCGGGCAACAGTAAGAACATGAAATTATGCAAATTCATACAGCTAGACTCCAAATATGAATTTACAATAATTTGTTTGGGATTAAAGTTGATAATACTAAAAAAATTGCTCCTCAAAGTTTATTATACTTTCTTTTTTGACTCAGTATATTTTAATGCAACAGAAGTATACTGTATTTTTGGAGAAAACATTGTTGTATTCTGTTTTGTTGGAAGTTATTTGTTAATGTGTCCTTACATTTTTTGATATACTTACAGGTGTGGGCACTGCAAGGCATTAGCACCAGAATATGCCTCCGCTGCCAAAGAACTCAAAACAGCGGATCCTCCTGTTATTTTGGCCAAAGTGGATGCTACTGTGGAAACAGAGCTTGGTGAAAAGTAATTAGTTAAACATGACTTTATAATTGTGTTGTGGTCATATAGCCATATATGTGTAGATGTAGATGATGAAAGCCAGGCGTAGGATTTCAGTAAAATCAAAATGAGATAATTTACTTCTCATAAAGATTCTAGCAGAAGAGGATGGGCATATCATTTTGATCTCTTGAAATCTGTCTCTATTCTAACCCTGAAATTTTTAAAAATCTTCAGATCCACCAGTCAGTATATTTTGATATTTGATATACAGCATCCTCAGTGAGGTCATATCTAAGTATGTTCAAACCAAGTCCTTGGGATACTATTTGGAGGCCCTAGTGGAGCCAGAGTTTTAACTTAGTCCAATATGAGGAATAATCTGTCAAACTCTTCTCCACAACCACTTGTCAGAATCCTTTGATATATGATATACAGAATCCTTACAGGTGTTGGGTTCAAGTATGTTCAAATAAGTCCATTGATTAATAATTGGGCTCTCTATGGGAGCCCAAATTTAACTTGGTGCAATGTGGGGATAGTCTTTGAAAATCTTCTTCCACAGATGCACCATTCATAATCTTTTGATATTTGGTATACAGCATCCTTACAAAGTTAGTGCAATGTGAGGAAGATTTCTTAAAAACCTTCTACAGACGCATCAGTCAGACTATTTTGATATGTGATATTCAGCATCCTTACATGGATAAGATTCATGTTTGTTCAAATCAAGTCCTTTAATTAATATTTGGCCTCTCTATTTGAGTGTGAATTTTAACTTGCTGCGATATGAGGAATAGTCATTAAAATCAAAGTCTTTTGATATGTGCTTTGGGTTGTCACATTCAAGTTTATAAAAATGAAGTCCCTGGATTAATATTGGGACTCCCTATTGGAGTGTGAATATTAACTTGGTTCTTTATGAGGAAGACTCTTTTGATATACGGTATATAGCATCCTTACAGGGGTCAAATTCAACTTTGTTCAAATCAAGACCCTTGGTTAATAAATGTGATTTCTATGGGGCCTGAATTTTGACTTGGTGCAATATGGGAAATAATCTTTAAACATCTTCTTCAGATCCTCCAGTTAGAATCGTAAGGGTTGTAGTGTAGTGATATAGGTGCTGTGAGCCATGGTAGTCATTTGGAAGTGTTGGAGACTTTAGCGCAGGCCAGACAGTGGCAGACTATAATGTTACAGACTAGTAGTAGTGAAAGTAAAGAGTGGAAGGTACTCATAGGGCTGATGATGGCGACAATGTGCAAGTCAGCAATAGTGGCTTGGAACTATGACAGCGTGGGGGTGGTCTACAAGCCAGGAACTGAATGGCACTAGGAGTCATAACTATCTTCAGATAGATATCCTCTTACAAGTATCCTCCAAAATGTATCCGCAAAAAGTATCCTCTGACAGTACATAGGGCTGCATGGTAAATCAGTATTTTAACGAAACTCAGTATTTTATATGATACCGAGTGGATACCGGCTAATTTTCAACATAATCGATATTCTGAGGTTGACTGTATTGAAAATTTTAAGTGAGCGACGAAAATAAAAATTAGTACCAACTCTTGTGTTAACTGATAGAAAATGAACACAAAATTACCCAAAACATGATTTCCTGTTAACCCTTTCAATAATGGGTGGCTTACACCTTGGAATTAAGCTTTTCAGGTCGGTGTGAAATTGTTAATTGGCATTAATTGACAACATGGCAAGCGCTGTGTGTGTTTTCATCGGACATCCTGTTCCTTTGTCTGTGGTGTAATTGAGAGAACAATGAATTGAATGCTTCTCTTATTGAAACATCTGTTCTAAAGTAATCCCTGCCAACTCGGTTTGTTTTTTTCCTTTCAATCACAATAGAAAGATTTTATTTACGATAAGCAAAGTTTATTGATATTTAATCTAGGATATGAATTCCCACGATGTTTATTTTATATAAACTTCCAAGCCGAAATCATTTCAGTGAAACAGCAATACCGAAGTTGTATAATGAAGTGTGTGAGAGAGTCACCCATTCCACGTTGCTTGTCAAAACCAAACTCTAGTTTTATCAAAAGTATAAACTTTTCATTCTTGGATTATTAACAAAATGTTTATTTACAAGAATGAAAAGTCCATAACTTTTGATATGAAACTACCACTGATTTGGGGTACGAATTGTCCCAGGTACTCTTTTCCAGTAGCCTGTGTATCACGTAAGTTCTTTGGCTGTTTCAAATTATGTTTTTCTCTGCAATGAATATTTCACCGACATTCGTTTTTGGATTAATTTTACCTTCGCCCAGGTATGTTAAGAAGTTGGAAGATGCGTTTAATAAACTTTGCTCATCTGCGGATTTGCCGCGAATTCCGTATAACTCCCGGTATTTAGTCACAGCACGGTATTTTTTATAAATACCGTACTCGGTACGAAAAATTCTAAATACCGGCAGCCCTAACAGTACATCACCATGTCACAGGTATCCTCCAATACCCAGATGAGCATAAGAATTGTAAAATGAGTCTTCCTCTCAAGCAATTGTTCTATTACTCACTTGCTCGATTATATTCGACTCATTTGAGCACTGCCTGTTTCTGCTCGATTGTCTTTCAGGTTTAAGGATCATAGAGGCCTTGGTTATACACATGGGTGATAACTCTGTATAGGTAAGAACAGATTACAGGAAATGAAGCAGTCTGTTGATGGCAGAGGCAGGAATGAGAGACTGCTAGGACCTAGATAGAATACTAGGGTTAGAGTAGCTAGAATCGCATCTGTAAAAGGTAGAAATCAAGGGTCTGGAGGGAAATCCAAGCCAAATAAATAGGTGCCAGGTTGTTTGTGGTAATTAGATTGGCTCTTTTACAAAGGAACACACCTACTATTGGACAGGGGAGGGGGGGGTTAAACAAGGGGAGTTTTGGGGATGGATTTTGATGATTTGGAGTGATTGTTGGGCCTATTTGGGTAATTAGCTTTATATCTATTCGATCAAATGTGTATTTGGGTCATTAGCTTTATATCTATTCAATCGAATGTACCATCAGAACATGCCCCCGTCCTATTAGAAGCCTTCCAGGCTCATAGCAACCACATGCTACCATAGAAACTCAGATGACAGCCTCCAGTATACAAAATGGACAATAGAAACATGCGTCACCTTAACTCGAGCTGCACACTTGGACCATGTATTACTATGGGGATGACACCACATGATGCCAGCTCATGCTGGCTACCATAACCACCAAACACGAAGTTATTGGGTCATGTGACTACTATGTCACATCCTTTGCCCCATTCCTCCCGAACTATGGGATGATCCCGCATCTCTTACTACTGTCTACTGTCTTGAGCAGAGGTGATGAAGAGACCTTATCGAAAATATAAGGTATCATATGGCCACATGCATATTGTAGTTCTAATAAAAAAGTGCTTGCTTGTTCTTACTTATAATGGCAATGGTATGCTCTAAAAGTTCGATATTTAATCAAAATGAGCACATTTCTGTTTTTTCGTCTGTGTCAACACACGCAAGCTTTTTAGGGGAGGGTTAAGTTTTTGGGTTCCGGACATTTTCCCCTAGGACATTTCCCCTAAAAAAGTGTCACCTAGGACATTTTCCTCTAATTTCAAATGAGAGGGTGGACATTTTCCCCTAGTTCGGAAGAAAAGAGAAGACATTTTCCCCAAACTAAAAAAAAATTAATTTCAAGATTTTGTTACAAGAAAAAGAAAGAATTTGTTCTATTTAATGTCACACTACGAACGAACGAACGAAATGGTTTCATGCGCCAAAGGTGCATTGGGACGGTCTTGGGGAGCAAGCCCCTTTCGACCCTCGGTGACTGTATATGATTGGCTGTCACATGTCTAGGCGTGTTGAAGGAGGAAAAGGTTCCGGTACTCGGCAGGTTCTCTTGTTGCGGCACGGTGGCCTCGTTGACTGATTTCGGTTGAACCTTCGGGTGAGGACCAGTGTGGGTGGTTGGGTCCTCTCACAAAGGTACTACCTCTCCCCGAGGGTGCAGTCGATCTGGATTTTCAGGCAAGTATAGTCTGCCACTTCGGAGGTGATATTGGATGATGGCCATCACTGGCAAGTATAAAGGGAAGACCTGAACTTCCCTGGTTTGGGGACAGGCCTGCATTGTGGCCCTATTGGGTTGGGACAAAAGATGCGCAATGCGCTTACAAAAAGGAGCAGAGGCGGGATGCAGGACCAACGCTCGCCTCCCTTAAAGTGGTCGACCACTTTTAGGGATGGAGTGGATGATGTTCAGAGCCATGGGGGTTACTGTTTTTGTAACGGTTAGACTGTCCATAGCGGTTATTGGGGTGCTGGTTAAAAGCATCTTCTGTGTACATGCTTAAAAGAAGAAGGCAGAATTAGTTTTCATTAGAATGTGTAAGATATAAAAAGATAAAAAGATATAGAAGGATAATTGTAATATTTTATTATAGTATTTGAAGGATGGAAGAAATATGTCGGTGTTTGTGTGCATGTGTATAATGCTTGTACGTGTTCTGGATATGATGAGTGTAATAATAATATAATAATAACACTTCGGCCGGTTGCTGTTTTGTCGCGGTTCTCGTATGAGAAGGCCTTGGTTACCCATGTTCTACCAACTGCCTCCCTATTCCCACGCTTCTTCTCTCCTCCCAACACTCGGAGACAAACTGCTTGATGACATCCCTTGCCCCATTCTTCCCAATCTCTCCGATTAGTATATTAACCCTCTCCTTTGAGTCGCCCCCTAACCACATGGCCTTCATTCTCCCATCCCACTTCTCCATTATACTCCCCGTGCATCTTGTTCTTTTAGACTGGTATTTTGGGCATTCTATAAGAAAGTGTTCCAGGGTCTCCACCACGCCCAAATTACACATCTGGCACTCCTTTTCACTGTTTTTCCCAATTTGTCCCCTCAGCTCCAGGGACTGCGACCTCAGCTTAAAATTCTGAGGAACATTACTTTACACCATCGGCTGTCGGGGAGATTTACCAAATAATTAAGATAACCAAGTTTCAACAGGTCTATCCTGTCCTTGATCCTCATCCACCCAAGCTCACCCCTGATTGCTTCTAGCGCTGCGGCATTACTCCACCCCGTTATCCATCGGCCTGCATCGTTCTGCAGGATTTCCAAGCTCTTTACAGCCATCTGGTTTAGGGGTACCACTTCCGTACCGTATGTTACACTTGGCAGCCCCACCATTTCCCAAATGGTTTTCCCCACGAAAACCTTATTGAAACTTTTCTCCCTATAAGTTTCATTTGGTTAAGGATATGGATATGTGCTTTGATATATTGTGAGATGAAGGCTTTAATGGTACTATAAGCACTAAGAGGTGATAATTTAAAGCCATGGGCTTTACTCTAAAACAAACCTCATCACTATTTTGAAACCATGGGGTCCAGGACATTTTCCCCTAGGACTTGAGAAACAAAACCTCTGTTCCATGCCTCACACATGTTTTTGTCTTTTGTTGTCTGGTTAACATTCCAAATACAAAGTCAAGCTGAGCTTATTAAATCGCTCTCCGACCATTCCATCGTCCATCCATCAACACCATGTTTTGGTCTTCTCTGAAACCACTAGGCCAATTCAAGTGAAAGTGTGTGTGAGTGATGGTCCCGAAGGGGCATTGCATTTTGTTCAACTCAACATGTCCAGCCCCATAGGGAGGGGGTGGGGGAAATGCTCCAAAATATTTTTTAAATCTTCTTCTCATGAGCCAATGGGTACAATGACTTGATATTTGTTTTGGAGCTTCCTTTTGAGGAGTAGAATCAAGATTGTTCAAACGAAGTTCATGAAGTAGTACAATGGAGCACACTTAACTGGATATCTCTTAACTGAATAACCCTGTTAATTGAATATAATTTCCCCAACACAAAATCATTTACCATACCTCCAGTACAAATTTGACCTGTTAATTGAATGTAGGTTATAGAGTGAGCTCCTGTTAATTGAATAAAAAATCTTGTAACCTGTCAATAAATTACCCTGACTCTCCCCAGTTTTCCCTTCTTAATAGACCTGTTTGGCATTTTATCTATTATATCTTGTTTGATAGAGCTCATGGACTAACAAGATATAATAGAATAAATGCTAAGTTTATCTCTAGAATACAGTGAAGTGACACAATCCCTGCTAATTGAACACTCCTGTTAATTGAATAATTTTCATTGGCAGTGTGGCCATTCAATTAACAAGGTTCCACTGTATTTGGTTTTGTAATGGGAACGGAAGGATTTTGGGCCCCGCCCAAAATTTCCATTTTCAGAACTGATGGTCCGATTTGAGCCAAATTTGTTATGTGGTATTATTGGGTCATAAGTACTTGACGTGTGCAAAAAAAATTCCCACGTCCCTGTGGGAACCCCAGGAGCTAAAAACAGTAATATTTTCAAATGCCCATATTTCCCAAACCTCATGGAACAGAGAACTGTTATTTGGTATTAAGCATCCTTAGGACCAGTAGAACTGAATGGTGAAAATAAAGTGCCATTGGTTATGTTGGGGTGTCTTGTAGGGGGAATCAAAAAAATGCGGAGTCCACATGTTTGAAATTTTTAAAAATCTTTTCTCCAGAACCAATGTTCAGAATCTTTTGATATTTGGTACACAGCATCCATAGAGAGAGAGGGGGGGGGGGGGGGGGGGGCTGATACAAATTTGTTAAAATGAAGCCCATTGGTTCATATTTGGGCTCAATACAAGAGCCTGAATTTTTAACTTGGGCAATATGAGGAATATTCTTTAAAAATCTTCTTCAGAACCACCAGTCAGAATCTTTTTATGTTTGGTATACATCATTGCTATGAGGGTCAGGTTCAAGATTGTTCAAACCAAGTCCCTAGGTTAATATGTGGGCTTCCTGTGAAGCCCAAATTTTAACTTGGTGCAATATGGGGGATAACTTTTAAAAATCTTCTTCAGATCTTCCAGTCAGAATGCTTTCATATTTGGTATACAACATCTCTTTGGAGGTCAGATTCAAGTTTGTTCAAATCGGGTCTGTAGGTTAATATTAGGGCTCGCTATGGTAGCCCAAATTTTAACTTAGTGTAATATAAGGAAATTTCTTTAAAAATTTTCTTCTTCAGATCCACCAGTCAGAATGATTTTATATTTGGTATACAACATCTCTAGGGTGGGGGGGGGGGTGGGGTGTGGGCGCGGGGGGCACATTTAACGTTGTTCAAATCGAGTGCCTGGGTTAATATTTGAGCTCGAATTTTAACTCAGTGCAATATGAGGAAATTTCGTGACAAATCTTCTTCTTCAGATGCGCCAGTCAGAATGCTTTCATATTTGGTATACAAAATCTCTAGTTTGGGGGGGGGGGGGGGCAGGCAGATTCAAGTTTGTTCAATTTTAGTGCGTGGGTTAATATTTGGGCTCCCCATGGGAACCCAAATTTCAGGGACCCGCCTGGGGGGAATTTTAGGGAGACTTCAAGTCTCCCTCCAGAAAAAATAGGGAGACTGCAGAGTCATGTAGGGAGACTTCATAGGCAAGTGGGGAAAATTAAGAATATTCATGTACCACCCCCGCCGCCCCTTCATCTTTTCAATTTATGGTCCTCCATTAACGTACAAATAATCCTGGTCCAGTTGTCTATGATGCATCTGTGCCAGGTTAAAAAATCACAATGTAATTATTGACTGAAAATCCCCCACTGCTACCTTCTCCTTCATGACCCCTCACCTCTTCTTCGTGCCAATCACCCATCACCCTCCTGTGGTTGCCTTTCAACAAAGTCTACTAATAATTTCCTAAGTCTGAAAGTGTGAACAGGACCTGATGTAAGAAGGTTGCTTGGGAGGTACTTTGTTAGTTAATAAACAAAATACATTCTGGGGTCGAGTATTTTGTAAAAGAAATGTTATTCTGCATCATTTTTATGGCATTCCGGTGTCATTCCGCGTCATTTCATGTCATTCCGATGTTTAGGAGGACACTTTTTCAAGATCGTCCACATGCACACTTGTGTCCTGTACAAAGCTTTTCTTGACATCACTAAAGCTTTTTTTCATGTGTTTCAATTCCATTCGTGTTTTTCTGGGAATAGACAGCCCAACAGTTAACAGTCGTCAGCAAATCGAAATGAAAATAATGTGCTATAAAATACGTCCGTTGTGTATACATTTTCGGCATCCTAAGCGATGTAACCTACTTTCAAACTGGGTTGTTTTGTTGAGTCGCGTAAGTCACTTATTTTCGTTTCGACACTTGAAGCTCCGACTGGAACGCAACAAAATAGAAATAAAAAAAATCCGCCGAAAGCGACAATGGACAATTGCTTGTCGTGTGATTTCAAATAAATGGACGTTTATTTGACGAATTAAAATGCCCATTTATCACACTCGAGCACATTCGATTTTTGTAAATACTCGTTTTCATGTAAACCTTGCATCACTCAGTTCAGCCTTTTCTCATTTTGGCCAATTTTTAGAGGGCGACTTGTAATCGCCCCGACTATTTTTCTAGGCGACTTTGGGCTTAGAAGGGCGACTTAATCGCCCTAGTCGCCCTCACGGCTGGTCCCTGCCAAATTTTAACTTAGTGCAATATGAAGAAATTTCTTCAAAAATGTTCTTCAGATTCACCAGTCAGAATCCTTTCATTTATGGTTTACAACATCTCTGGGGGAGTCAGATTCAAGTTTGTTCAAATTGGGTCCCTGGGTTACTATTTGGGCTCCCTGTGGTAGCCTGAATTTTAACTTAATGCAATATGAGGAAATTTCTTTAAAAATCTTCTTCAGAACCACCTGTCAGAATGCTTTCATATTTGATATACCACATCTCTAGGGAGGCGTCAGATTCAACTTTGTTCAAATCAAGTGCCTGGGCTAATATTTGGGCTCCCTATAACAAAATGTTAGTCTCACAAATTACCTTTCTGGGTAACACCTCTCCACCTCTGACATGTAGCCTATGAGCTTATGTAGCGACTCCTGTGGTATCTGCTTCAGTTTTCTAAGAATTCGAATTTAGGTCATTTTCTCAAAGTGCAGTGGGCACAGGGCTTTTATGTTGCAAATGTGCTTTCCAAGGCAGTGGGGGAGGGGGGCGGGAGGGAGCTTCATGGGCTTCACAGCCCTAATACTGTAACTCTTCATTCCCAATTTCACTTAAAATTTTTAGCCCAAACTTTGTCAATTTCTGGTTGTAAGACTTTGGGTGAACTTTTGTGCAGATTGTGTTGCCTTAACCTCTCCCTATTTTATATTGCTTTTATTCGAATAACATCTTTAGGTATTAACCCTCCCGTAAAAACAAATTTTATAGAATATTTATTTAATTTTTAAATACGTCCATTATTTGGAGTGATATATACAATAAAAATGCAGGTTAGAGGAGCTTTCTTTGGATCAACTTTATCGAGCAGGGATGTAGGTAAGTGCATGAGATGTGCCACCCCCCTTGTTCAAGTTATTGTCATCTTCCAGTAACCTGAACAACTGTTCACAACATATTTCCAGGCCTGCTCCCTTTGTATGAAGATGAGACAGTCCTATGTTGGTCATCGTCAGCTGCACACAAATGCTTCCATGTCAGCCATCTTGGATTTCTTCAGCACACCCTTCAGGTTGCATTATGGATCAGTTTTTCTTGAAACATGGTTGGATGACACTATGATGTGTAAATGAGAATGTCATATTTCCCACACGACTGTCTGCCTAGAGTAGCTGCCCTGACTCATACTTCTTTCATTTTTACAAGTTTTTATCTCACCTGACTGAAAGTCAGGGTGAGCTTTTCTTATCACTCTTCGTCATCTGTCGTCCTGCGTGAAGGTGGTGTTTGAGCCTCTTTCTCCTAAACCACTGGCCACATTTTAATTAAATTTCATATAAGTAGTGGTTATATAGGCGCATTTTGATTTTTATCCAAAATAGCTTTCAGCTCATATTGAGCAGAGGTGTGGGGGAAAAATGGCCATTTTTTTTGAAAATCTAATGAACCACCAGTAGCAGAGACTTGATATGTGGTATACAGAGTCCTTTTGAGGTTTAGAATCAAGTTTGTTCAAGAGAAGTTTGTCAGGCATTATTTGCCTTCGTTATGGGAGGGGCAAAAATTTTGGCCACGCCTAAAATTTTTATTTTCTGAACCGTGAGGTCAATTTGAACCAAATTTGATATGAGATGATAATGGGTCATAAGTAGTTGATTGATGCCAGAAAATTTTTTCTCATTGCCCCGTGGGAACCTCGGGAGCTAAAAATAGGGAAAACCTTAAAACTGCCTTATCTCCAAAACTACACGGCACAGAGAATTCTTATTTTGTATAAATTTTACTTTTATCCAGTAGAATAGAATGGTTAAAAAAAATCCCTATCGGTTTGATCACAAGGTACTTTTTTCAGGACTTTGAAAAAGTGCTGAGTCAGCACTTTTTAACACTGTAGGCAATGGGAAAAAGGTTAAAAATTCCTCTTCTCCAGATCCAGCAGGCAGAATCTTCTGATATTTGGTATGCAACATTGTAGGGTGGATCTGATTCAAGTTTGTTCAAATCGGCCCCCTGGGTTTATATTTGGGCTCAGTATAGAAGCTCGAATTCGAATTTAGTGCATTTCAGGCAAATTTCTTAAAAAATCTTCTCCAGATCCAGCAGGCAGGATCTTTTGATATTTGGTATGCAACATTGTGGGGTGGATCTGATTCAAGTTTGTTCAAATCGGCCCCCTGGGTTTATATTTGGGCTCAGTATAGAAGCCGAATTCGAACTTAGTGCATTTCAGGCAAATTTCTTAAAAAATCTTCTTCTCCAGATCCAGCAGGCAGAATCTTTTGATATTTGGTATGCAACATTGTGGGGTGGATCTGATTCAAGTTTGTTCAAATCGGCCCCCTGGGTTTATATTTGGGCTCAGTATAGAAGCTCAAATTCGAACGTAGTGCATTTCAGGCAAATTTCTTAAAAAATCTTCTCCAGATCCAGCAGGCAGAATCTTTTGATATTTGGTATGCAACATTGCGGGGTGGACCTGATTCAAGTTTGTTCAAATCGGCCCCCTGGATTCATATTTGGGCTCACTATAGAAGCCCGAATTCGATCTCCGTGCATTTCAGGCAAATTTCTTAAAAAATGTTCTCCAGATCCAGCATGCAGAATCTTTTGATATTTGGTATGCAACTTTGTGGGGTGGATCTGATTCAAGTTTGTTCAAATTAGCCCCCTGAGTTTATATTTGGGCTCAGTATAGAAGATCGAATTCAAACTTGGTGCATTTCAGGCAAATTTCTTAAAAAATCTTCTCCAGATTCAGCAGGCAGAATCTTTTGATATTTGGTATGCAACATTGTGTGGTAGATCTGATTCAAGTTTGTTCAAATCTGCTCCCTTGATTCATGTTTGGACTCACTATAGAAGCTCGAATTCGAACTTAGTGCATTTCAGGTAAATTTCTTTGAAAATCTTTTTCTCAAGATCCAGCAGGCAGAATCTTTTGATATTGGGTATGCACCATGCTTAGGGGTGTGAGATTCAAGTTTGTTCAAGCCAAGTCCCTGGGTTCATATTTGGGCTCACTGTAGAAGCACGAATTATAACTTAGTTCAAGATGAAGAATTTTCTTTAAAAATCTTCTTCAGATCCAGCAGTTGGAATGTTTTGATATTTGACAAGCAGCATCCTTAGGGGGGTGAGATTCAAGTTTGTTCAAGCCAAGTCCCTGGGTTCATATATGGGCTCCCTGTGGGAGCCCGAATTATAACTTAGTTCAGTATGAGGAATATTCTTTAAAACTCTTCTTTTTTTAGATCCACTGGTCAGAATCTTTGGATATTTGGTTTTAGCTTTTCTCAGGAGGAGCAGATGCAACTTTTTGAAATCAATTCTCTGGGTTGATATTTAGGCTACCATGTCAGGTGAGCGCTCTCAGGCCCCTTGGGGCCTCTTTGTTTTTTTTCTGATAGATAACAAAAAGTCAATAATTATGACCCAGTTTACTTAAAAGAAACATCAGTAAAGTAATTATGACCTTCATCTCATAAATGCAGTGTCACCTAACGTAACGGTTGAAAACCGGCCAGCTCTATTCACAAAAATTACCATTCAATTTTCGTTATTTTTTGTCTTCTAAACATAGCTTATGACTCATCATTGGAACGAGTTCAATGAGCTCGTTCAAACGAGGAATCTTAAGCTATGTTTTTGACGCAAAAAAAAAATTAAAAAAATTAATTCAGCAAGAATTATGTTTACAAGTGTCGTCTTCCTTTTGTGTTAGGTAAAGGGTTAAAGTCAGTGACATTTTCATTTTTGATGATACATCTACAGTAAATCATATCCCAAACTAGTTAGTAAGTATTTACTCAAATTGGGGACGCGGTGGCATTACGGTAACTGGTTCTAGTCAGATCACGGAAGTTAAGCAACACTGAGTCCGGTTAGTCCTCGAATGGGTGACCGTCTGAGCAATTGATTCGGATTCCCGCATTGTGTCCTTGGAAAGCCACTTAACCCTGATTGTCCACATGTGGGTACGATGATGCCATGTACTAAGGTGTACTGTACATCGATGGTGCGCATGTCTTCAACCAATCTAACCCTGCCTGTGCTGCAGTGTGGAGTTAAGATGTTGGGGAGCTGGCAGCTGCTTGTCGTTGCTCGGTGGTTCTCTCCGGGTACTTCATCTTCCTCCACCTGTAAAACTGTCACGGTCATGATTAGCCATTGTGCATAAATATGTGACCTTAAACACCAATAAATAGAGGCTATGGAATGAGTGTTTTTCTCATATAATATTTATGAAACGAGCAAGAATTTACCGTTTTGGCGAGCCCAAACGGAATATTCGGACAAGTTTCATAAATATTATTATATAAGAAAAACACTAATTTCATATTCTATTTATCATATGACATACACACGCACAAATTAGCCTCTTAGTATGACTTTTTAACCCATCGCCTAACTTGAGTTGCAGACGGCACTTGGAAAAAACATCCTCATGTAACTGAAATTTTCACTTTTTGCTTCCAAAACATAGGTTATGACCCCTCATTGGAAGGAGCTCGTTCCAATGAGGGGTCATAACCTGTGTTTTGGAAGCAAAAAGTGAAAATATAAAAAAAATGAATGGCGTTTGTCTTGTAGGTAAAAGATAAATACAATAAAACCAACCCTAAATAGGACAGATAACGTAAATTCTCCCTACTGAAATTATGCAAATGTCACCTAATTGTATTTTGTTTAGCCAATCAAATTGTCCAGTTTTGAAATTGACCATCGAAAGCTCCCAACTCTAATTATGAAAATATGGCCCAGTTTTATTTTGTTTAGCCAATCAAATTGTCTAGTTTTGAAATTGACCAATGAAATTGACGGAAGGCTTTATTTATCACTGATTAATATGAAAGCAATATATCAATGTTTTAAAGTGAACAAAACGGACGAGTCATATGATAAATATATATATACTCAAATTTATTTTCAGGTATCAAGTTCAGGGCTATCCAACTCTCAAGTTCTTTAGAAAAGGCGTAATGTATGATTATGATGGACCAAGAGATTCCTCAGGTACTCTTATAATTGGTAGATACAGAATATGTAAACTTCTAGATTCTAAGAATCTTGTCAATAATTTCTGAAGCATTAAATGTCTTAATTTAGATGTGTATGAAAATTTACTCGAAGAAAAACCTGAGAAACTGCATATCATTTACCTTTAAATTTTTTATACCTCCATCCAAGGAAGCAGGCCTGGCAATCTAGAAAATAAAGGAGTGTGAAACAGTTGCCCTCCTCAGATTGCTTGGGAGTGCAATTGCACCTGAAATTTTCAATGCAAAAACTTGTATGCTATTTTGGTTATATTCATTCACTTCAAGGTATTAATATTGTGACTGAAAAATTGTACTACATTCAGTTACATAGTGGAAAAATTGGCACACACATCTCATTATTCAAAATGTTGCTTTCAATTCTTATGTGACTGTCTTCTACACTCAAAATGTATCGAAATGCGACACAGAATGGGTCATGAATTATTGTGAATCAATGCAACATTGACAAATTGTCCCCTAAGTTCCAATGTGTTCTCTGTGCCAGTAGGCACAGAGAACAGTTTTGAACTCAGGGGACAAAATGATAATAGATTTCAAAGGCAGTCCCAAACAGGTCTGGTATTCTAGAAAATCAAGGTGTGCAAAAAATTGCCCTCCCTAATTTTTTCTAGGCATGCAGTCGGCGTGCAGCCCCCCTGCACTCCTAAAGAATGCCAGACCTGAGGAAGTATAGAGTAAAGAGCTGCATATGTAAGTATGTTACAGATTAACATGTCCAACATGTCTGCTGCTCTAGCTCCACCACTATAATAATTTTTGACATGTTTTTACCAAATCATGGGGAAACTTAACCTATTGTATTTGTGTATTGGTGTTTAAGGTCACATATTTCTGCACAATTGCTGATCGTCACCACAACATGGATATATGCTTTCATATTTATAGTTATGCCAAATGAAACAATACATTAGCTTCTCAATAGGTTAATTTTTTAAATCAATGAAGGAGGGAGGCTTTTATTTTTGGTCGAGTTGAGACCTATGGTTCAATGATGGTCGGTGTGCATCCAGGCGTGTGTTCAGGCGACCTCAAACTGTATGCAATAACTTGAACAAGCATTCTCCTATTTGACTACTTTTTGCCATACAAATCATTTGCAATAATATCTCAAGCGAGTTCGAAAACAGGCTTGGCCCAATTTTTTATCACAGAGTTATAGGCCTTAAATAATTTTTTTGAATTCTGAACTTGTTAGCATTATAAGTTGAACAAAAGTTCCGGATTTGACAACCGGCATATGATTGATAACCGGGTTATGGGCATGCATCACTCTCTGATTGTCACCACAACTTGATACCTGCAGCTGCAAGGTGCACCTCTTGTCCCCCGAAAAATTTTTTTAGGGGTATATTAAAATAGCCGGTGTCCATGCATGCGCCTGTCCCACTTTGGTTTCCCAGTGATATCTTTAGTTATAGTTGGCCAAATTAAATGAAATTTGGTATGTAGGTGTAGCAATATAAACTACATGTCAAGTCCGGGAGTGCGGTCCAACAATTTTTGCCAGAGTTGTGCCCCTTTTTTTTACTTCGAACCCCTTTTTTTTACTTAGAAAATTCCCGTTTTTGAGGGATTTTCCGATGATAACTTTAGTTTTAGAAGGCCAAATCAAATAAAATTTGATCTGTAGGTCTGTTAACATAAAATACAGGACAAGTTCAAATCGGGGTTTGGTCTGACATTTTTTTTGCCAGAATTATGTCCAGTTTTCTACTTCGAACAATTTTTTTTTTTTTTTCAAATACCTCGAATTGAACACTTTTTTCGGAGATGTGTGGAAGAACGGCTATTTATTATTTTTTTATTTTTGATAACTGGTAGAGTGCTAAATTATTTTGGGTCAGAAAAATTTGTTCACATGTTCTTCCCTTGTTCTAATTTATGAGAGAGTGCACCCCCTCATTGGAACGAGACCAATCCAATGAGGGATCACATGATATGGCTTTGTTGAAATGTTTTGAGAAATATTTTTTCAACTGCCGAATTTCCATATTAATGGGTGGATTTAACAATTTCTAAGCTAAAGGTTTAAAGACATTGCTTTTGCTGATTTCCCTCTTTCAGTGGTCAAAAGCCGCGATTGCTTTCCATGAGAGGGAGAACCAAAGAGGGTTTCTGTGTTTATGACTACCACAATTAACTTTTCAGTACTGCCGTAGTTTGCCCTTCAAATCTGTTGATGGAAAAGGAGATTCTCATATTTTCCAAATAAGTATCTAGCCTGTCTTGAAAGATACCCACATGATGTCACTAACATACCCAGATTTTTGAGGCGACAATTTTACAAACAGGTAACAAAACCCTGTTGTGCACAATTTCATTCTTGAACAAAGAAATAACCAACAAGAAGTCCAGAATAAATCTTTTAAAATAGGGCATTATGTTCTGTTTGTCAAACATCCTAGAATATTCTATGGCTATTTTTAGAAAGTGTATAATGAAAGCAGACATGTTAACCTTCCAAAAAAGTTTCAGGGAATCAGGGAAATGGCTTGGATTTCAGAGAAAAGATTGTGAGACAGAAAATGCTGTATGCAACAAGTCGACTACCACTAAATCACCCCAATGAGAGGACTTCTCTCTGAAGGAGATACTGCAAAACTATTAATGCAGCTCTCATATGTTGTATTACTAAATAAAAATGTTGTCAAAATATAAATATAAATATAAATTTTC
The DNA here is from genome assembly GCA_031216915.1 of Pictodentalium vernedei. Taxonomy (NCBI): domain Eukaryota; kingdom Metazoa; phylum Mollusca; class Scaphopoda; order Dentaliida; family Dentaliidae; genus Pictodentalium; species Pictodentalium vernedei. The sequence goes on from CM062288.1 coordinate 100,334,236, forward strand.
ATTTTGGAGTTCAACTACTGCTTATCACAGCCGGTTCTGTATCCTATCTAATGGTTTTCTCAATTACAGCCCCCACCCCACCCCCCCCCCTCCACCCCCACCCCTCCACCCCCACCCCAAAAATAAATTGAGGAAGAAAGACCATAATTTTTCAGTTTCAAGTTCACAACGGTTCTGATGAAACTAGGGATAGTGAAGCAGAGAGTAACATTAGTGGTATAGACGAAATAGAAAGTAATACTGAGAAAGAGAGAGAAGATTCTGAGGACAGAGGCCATGAACAGTCAGATAAGGAAGAATTAGAAGACAAAATGCAAGAAAGTACCCAAAGAAGCATAGGACAAACGAGCACACCCAATCTACAACCGTGTGGGGAAAGAAAGAAACCACCGAAGCGACAAAAGAAAACGAGACTGGAGATTGCATTGGGAACTGTAATGAAGTCTTTTACAGAAAGTAACGAGAAACTAGACAGACAACATATAGAAGTTGAGAAAATAAAAGCAGATGTTGAAATGAAGCGGCTGGACATAGAAAAGCAGAGGTTGGAGATGGAAGAGCGACAAAAGCGAGAGGACCGCGAGCACCAGTTTAGAATGATGCAGTTAATTATGGGAAGGATGAACTGTACTCAACCGAACACCGCATTTCAAAACCATTTGCAAACTGGAAATACGTATAACCCAACCCAGGTTCCCGCACATTTTCCACATCAACAGGACAGGCAAGGAGACATTTCATTTGACGAATCTGGGAACTCCTTTTGCAATTTGTAAATAATTGAAAAACTACTGACATTGCATTTATTCATATCAGCCAGAACAAACATACTGTTTTAAATTTGAAAAGCTTGAAATGCTCGGACCACCTTGTGCAAAGTATGCACTTTTAAGTAGAAGACGACTGGCTCTTTTGTTGTAATTTAATTTCTTTCACAATTACCCCTCTGCACTCTGATGTCCAAACCTCAAGTTTGTCATCCATGATTATCTCCTCTTGTCAGAAATATTTACATTTTGTTGTCAGAAATTCAGAAATTTAGATTTTGGTTGACAGCTCCAATGGATCTCTGCCATCCAAAAACTGATCTCTGCCATCCAAAAACTAAATTTCAGTATTTCTGACAACACAGGCGTAGATAACCATGGATGACAAATCATGGATGTCGAGTATTGTCAACATCAGAGTACAGGTGGGTTGAGTAACATGCAAAAGATTGCAATATCTGAAATATTTCACAATAAAAGCATGTGAATGTATGTTTTAGACATTGCTTATATATACCTATGCAACTAATGCATATGGTTATGTGGAAACAGACACCAAATGTGCAATGACAGGCGCAAAACCATTGGAGACTGTCAGTATTACAGGTTCAAGCCTTGATCGATACCATTATCAAGGGGTATATAAACTGGTTTAACATTATCATGAACTTCCTTCACTCCGAAGTAAGGGACTGACCCTCATCTTTGTTTGTCTGCCAGGGTGTTCTCAAAATTGCACTAATTTATGTTTTGACTGACAATGCTGTACCAGCTCTGTCAATAAAAATATAAATGGTTGAAATTTTGACAACTCCGGGGGAGATAATTATGCATAATTATGGTTCTAGAGTTGAGTAAATACGATATTAGAGTACAGGGGGTTAACTGATTGATCGACTTGTTTTTTACGAAACTTGAATTCCTGAGGCCATATCGTGTGGGGTCAGGATAACCAGGGATATATATGCATTGTATCTCAAAGCAACATATTCTATCATGCCTCACGAGCGTTACGCTAATGTAGTGTGACAAGGTGTGCCCCAAGATGATGGTACAGGTTATCAAAAGAAAGAAGTGGCGGACGGAATTATGGTGTGTAAGTTTCTAAATTGTCTGATAGAATTGGTCCCAAATCACATTTACTATTGTGTAGTATTGCTGAAAATTGTACAGGTTATCAAAAGAAAGAAGTGGCGGACGGAATTATGGTGTGTAAGTTTCTAAATTGTCTGATAGAATTGGTCCCAAATCACATTTACTATTGTGTAGTATTGCTGAAAATTGTTTATTTATTTATTGGCATTTACGACACTTCAACACACAGTTACAAATGTCCCCTGTTATGCAGTGTTACGGACGTAGAATGTTGGAGTACACAGGGAGAAAAACATTCTTCATCCGTCATACTGTCACAGGCAAAACATGAATTTTGTTAAACTATCTTAAAATTTTCATGAATAAATAAACAAATTTTGATACTATACAATTGAGTATGTTATTTGAACCCATTCTACACTGTACAAGAAGATTCTAGTAATATTCACAACTATGTATTTCAGAGAGTCCCAGCACAGTGAGAGTTTGTTTTGTATATTATCAGAAATAACCAGAATATGGTTCCATAAGCCAATTAATAGTATTAAACTATATTTTATGTTATAAACTCATGTAGACCTTCAGACCTATATATCCAAAAATTTCAGTAACATCCAAAGGTGCGTATATGGATATCATTATGGGAAAGCTACCTGAGCATGTTCTAATATTATCCATATTGTACAGTGTTCGCAAGAGATTTTCAAAATTTTTGGGCCATTGTGTGGTCATTTTAGGACACCGTTTCTCACACCTGTGCAGCAAAACCACACAAATATGTGTAACGTTAGAAACGTCGTTACTAATGATATGCATATTTGTATGATTTTATTGACAGATATTCAAATATTTGAAATTATGTAAGCTTTAATAAAATAAATGTTAACTGGTTGCCATTTAACCGACATGTTCATTGAAGGCCCAAACTTAGGGACAGTTGCAACTTATATGTAACATGCAACTAATCAGTTAACTTTTCGGCCATATAATTATTCTTTTTGTGTTGTTGAAATAAAACAAAATTGAGCAATATTGTATTTCAATGAAGCTGAAACTTTTTGTCCGTATGTCCTACATATATGTGTAAAACAAGAAATAATGTTTTGATAGACTGATATCAGTCATCTTCCCCACGTTCACAAAAAGTACTTGCAAATTTAGTGCTTAAATTTACAATCGTAAAACAATAAAGTCCGATTTTATTTGTCAGAAGAAAAATACGCAGCCAGATTGTCACGTATCAAAGTATTTCCTTGCCGAGGTTCCCCCTCCTCAACATCAGCATCATCATCTTCATTACTGCCTTCATATTCTCCGCGGTATTCATTTCCATGTATCTCACAAATATTGTGCAATTCTACACACGCTGCAATTACAGTACAGGCAAAATCAACGTGTACATCCATGCGCTTCTGTAAACATCTCCACCTTCCCTTTAGCCTCCCAAATGAGTTCTCTATAGTCATACGGGCCCTGCTGAGTCTGTAATTGAAAGTACGCTGCTCATCCGTCAAATGAGTTCTTTGCGTAAAAGGTTTCAAAAGCCAATTCTTTATCGGATATGCAGGATCGCCCAAAAGAACTATGTGCATGTAAAACTCCTTATCTGGCAAAATAATTTTCTTCATCCATTGTGGGAATAATTCGTTGGTTTCAGCTGTGTGATATATTTCCGACTGGGCAAAGACTCTTGCATCGTGCACTCTCCCTGGCCATCCTATGTTGATATCAGTGAAAATGTACGTATGGTCACACACTCCCTGCATTATTAAAGAATAATAGCCTTTTCGGTTGATGTAATCTCCGTGGGCCTCGGTTGGTGCTATTATCGGTATATGTGTCCCGTCTATTGCGCCGGCACAATTTGGGAACCCCCATCTCTCCTCATATCCATTCAGTACATCTTTGAGATCTTCTCCGCCAGGAAACTTAACAAATTTCTCAGTCAAATGTTCTGCTATGGCCGAACACACTTCATGTACACAGTTGCATACGGTGGATTTGGCAACACCAAATAGATTGCCCACTGTGCGGTATTCTGCTGAGGATGCAAGCCAGTATACTGCAATGGCCACTTTGTGGTCAACATCTAAAGGTTGTATCACATGTTTTTCGGATTGATGTTTTAGTGATGGCTCCAATTGACTGCACAAAAACTTAAATGTTTCTTTCCGCTTTCGAAAATTCTCAATCCATTGGTCATCATTGAATGTTGTTTTTGCGATGTCATGCCACCAAACTCTTGATTTTGGTCTTGAAAGCACAGTCTTTTGTTTTGTGAGGCCCAGAACAAGTCCAGCACTAACGACATGAGGTAACTGTCGCCTTAACCATAGCTGTCTGTCCATCGTGAATGACAATAATGATGCTAAAAGTTATGATACGACAAAATTTACGTAGGTGCTGTTTTTGTCACGTGAATGCAAAGCAAATTTACATTTGCATACGTGAGTAAATTTGCATATATGCAAATTTACTCACGTAAGTAAATCTCGCCACATGAACGGGCCTTAAAAGAGATTAATCAAGGACCTCTTGAAAAATATAAAAGGGTCACAAAGGAATTTCTCTGTAGATCCTATCCATTTTAATATCATTTTGCAAGAAATAATAAAAAAAATTATAAAATCGAAACCTTTCCAAAAGATGCCTCAGCTTAGAATTCAAACAGAATTGTTATCAGTTATCAGTTCAACTTCCCAAACACCTACTTGTTTGATTCAGAGATTTACATGAAAGAAAGAGGTGCTTCCCAGGCAGATATTTTAATCACTAGAAATAAAGGAACTCCCCCAAAGTTAAAAATGGCGACGCCCAGCAACTGAATTGTGACCATCGTTCTCATTTCAATGTTCAAACACAGCAGTTTGTGAAGCAAAAGTTGTGCACCTTTTTAAAATGCAGAGAAAATATAAAAATACTATTAAAGAGAAATTCTGTGTTGAAAAAAGGTTTTTCAACAAACCAAACTAAACATCTGAAGGTCGTTGGTGATTAGGTGTATGAAACTGGGTCACTACAATGAAAACAGCTGATTGAGACAAATTTTGTAAACTTTATAAGGTACAAACATCTTTTGCTTTTAAAAGTGAATTTTAATGAAACAGTCCCACTATAGGGCCACCATGTAATAAGGCTAAGTCCTCTCTGGGATTTCCACAACTAACTCAGTGATACCAATAGCAACAACCATTTTATTTACATCAAAGTTTGTATAGGGATTCTGACATACATAAATGTATATTCATTGTAGGATTTGTATATAAATTATCAATTCCAGTACATTTGGACCTGATTCTAAATTATATTCATGGAACATAACAGCAAAGAGGTTAACACATAATTAATCATAACTCTTGACTATTGGCCAAGACAATCCCCTTTACTGCCATAAATACATTTTACAGTTATGGAGCCAGCTTAGAAATTAAATTATCAAATTACCTAAATCAAGACATATGGTAGATAACGCTGTACACACCAACAGGCTACTGGCATTGCCCGAGCCAGGTGTTTGCCTGACACAAACAATACTGGGGCCCAGCAGATCTGCACTCACAAATATCTATAAATTCATGAATATAGTTTTAATATCCCTAAGATTAAAATATACGTTTTAAATTAAAATGTATAAACACTTTATCACAGCCCTTAAAATCACACATACTGAATACTCATGACTTACTAATATACAAACTCTTACCAGAATGTGGTTCTGAGGCCCACTCAAATCATACCGCTGATCACCATCTCATATCACTCCATCACCATACCATTCTCACTGTTCAGTGCTGTTAATAATGCTGTAAAACAATAATCCCACAACCAATCATGCAATCTGCTGTGAACATTATTTGTGTAATTCGTCAAATCGGTCAGTCTGTCAATCAAGAATCAGAACAAATTGAAACATGAGCAAAATAAAGAATAATAACCAATAAGCACGGAATTCGAGATAAACTAATAAATAAACTAGCGATAAATACTGACCAATGTACCAGAATAAAATTGTGATGATAAATATGACCGAAATCAAAACAGATGCAAAACGCCAAACAATTTCAAAATGTCAAGCCGACCAGTCAAGTGTACCTTTCAAGTCACATGACATCAGAAATTAACAAATAAACTATGGATGCCGTAATTGCAACCGATAAATACAATACCAAAACCAACTTGCACCATTAATAAATCTGAAGAAAAGTCTGAATAAATACAAACAATTTAAAATATCAATTAACTGCAAATAACTATTAAAAATGATTCTGCAACATTAATGATTTTCGAACAGGGCAATGCCAAGACTAAATCTTTTGAAACTGAATACAAATCAACCCTTGAATCATTTCAAAACTGCCAAAATGTATTGACTGATATTTTCCGAGATTTTCGGTCCAAGGAGTTCTTTTTCCGGGATTTGGGGAACAATGTTGAATTCCTAGGAATTTCCCAGGCATTGGGAGAGTTAACATATCTGAATGCAAGGTTATTTTAAAAACCATCGATGGGTAAACCAATCGGAAATACTATAGTACCTCTCAGTCAATCAGAGGAAGGGAAAGCCACATATTGAATTTTTAAATATCCACCGTCATATAATGAATAAATTATTACAACAGTCAATTGATCTGGTTTGGCATTTCTGTCTCATTGATGAGACAAGATCAGCAAGATCAAACAAGATGCCTCTGGCATCCTGTTTGATCCGTCTGATCTATCGTCAACTCAATTGAACAGGACAACCTAGATCAATTAACTGTTGACTAATTTGTATATTTCATCTTGCAATATTTGCTTCATACAGTACGGTCATTGTGGAAAGGTAAAAATCCACCTGTGGGAAAAATTTCCATTCATGCGTTAAGCGAATCTCCAAATAAAACAATTGAATCTTCATCAGATTTTTACTGAATGAAGCACTGGGTATGACCCGGTGCTGCTTTTATTGAATATTTGCTGAAAACTACTGATTTGTTATTGAGAAAAGTGTCCTTGGACATCACTGTCCACGCGTGGATTTTTACCATTCCATGGCTGGTGTACTGTACATTGTTTTTATACCCCCCGGCAACGAGTTGGGGGGGGGAGGATATACGAGAATCACCCCGCCCCTCTGTCTGTCCATCCGAGTACATAATTTTGTCCGAAAGATTTTCTGAGACGTTTAAGCCCAATCTGCTTGAAACTTGGTATGAATGTTTACTACCATGGGAACCTATGCACCTGCAATTGTAGTTCCGGTCAGATTATAGAATTTTGTCCGGAGATTTTCTCAGATGTTTATGGGTCGATTCCTTTGAAACTTGGTATGGATATTTTTTTTTTTTTTTTTTTATATTTTTTTACTCCCATGGGAACCTGTGCACCTGTGATTATAGTTTTGATCAGACTTTTTTTGTCAGAGTTGTGTCCATTTTCGTCTTAGAATAATCATTGCATGGGGGTATGGACAGACCCATCTGGGACAGTCACACCTCTAGTTATATCTAGTAATTCAAACAAATTAATCCACTGTGTTTGCAGGCATCATATCCTACATGAAAGAACGAGCAGATCCCAACTGGAAGCCTCCACCTGAATCTGTGGTAACCTTGACCAAGGATAACTTCCATGACTTTGTTAATGAACAAGAACTCTCTCTTGTGGAATTCTATGCACCATGGTAACATTTAATTGTCTATAATGATTCATTTGTTAGTGATAACACTTTTAACTCTTTAACCCTTTACCTAACATTGGAAGCAGACGACAATGGCAAAAAATATTCTTGAATAACTCATTTTTTTTTCTCAAAAACATAGGTTAGGACCCATCGTTGGAATGAGCTCGTTCCAACAAGGGGTCATAACCTGCATTTTTGAGACAAAAAAATGAAAAAATAAAAATTAATTGGCGATATTTTTATACTGTACCAATGACCCAGACTTAGCTGGTGCTAACTCTAACAAAACCAGGGCCAAACACAAATTTTGCCCCCCAATCCCCAAAATTTGCATCCAAAACAAAAAGAAATCATGTCCTAAAGGACCTCCATACTACGCCTCTACTGCGCATGCGCAGTGACGCAGACGTCCCGAAATTGGCGCCAATTATCATTCTCTGTTTGGCCCTTCATCAGTCAACATCTCACTGATCTTTGTGCTTGTAAATCTCAGTTTAAAGGATGCCAGACACGTAATTTTTGGAGAAAATGTGATTCTAAGGAGGATAGAAGGAGGAGAGGAAAAGAAGTGACAAAAAATAATCAGGGCTGTACTTAAAATTTTTTGATGAAATTATGTTAAGTTGCCTATTTTCGAGGCATGGGCCTCTTGTTGTCATTCTTGCTAAATGTTGCACTGCTTATTCAGTGTTTCCTCTCCCCTAGCCTTCTAAAGTCCCCCCTTGCAATTCTCCCATGCTTTTGGCATATTTTTGAGAAATTTCATTTCTAAAATTTCCTGGGAGAGTTGCTTGGTTACAGAATGTTTTCTGTTATTTTCCCCATAGTTACGTTTTCACCCATGGGTGTATAACGTTTGTGTTCTGCATCTTCCATCTGATGTTCTACAGATTCTCCCCTGGGAGTCTCTGTTTTGCATCAGATAGAGTGTAATTTGATGACTGATTCCGGGCCAGTTTTTTCAGTGCCTGGAGTCATGTTTTCTGGTGTTTTTACACTGTTTGTTTACATTGGCAACAGCCTTTTTTGAGGGGGGCTGTTTGCCTTTGCTGTAGTTTATCTCACTATAAGATACATTTATATTATCCGTAAGTGTCTCATTAATTATTTAATATAAATTTAAAATTTTTGACTTTGCCATCAGATCCATCGGGGCTCAACGTTACTTTTCAGCAACTTGGGCTTCGCTGAAAAAATATTTTTTCAAAATTATTTTGATTTGCAATTGTTTTTTCATTTATTTATGGATCATGTTATTATGTATCTTTGTGTCAGGGGTTTTTGCGAGTAACTAGGACTTATTGTTGTTCTTTCACAATGAAGGGACGTTGTTCAAATTGTAATAGGAAGAAATCTTCCTCTGACTTTCATGATCATTGTATTAATTGTAGTCAGTGTTCTCGCATTAATCCCTGTGCTATATGTGAATATTGGGATGAGAAACATTGGAAACGTGTGTCACGATATGTTGTTTCTGGAGAAAGGGCGATGCCGGCTCTTTCTCCGCAAGGTCACTCTACTCTCTCAGTTTCTATTTCAGAGGAACCAGAACAGGGTGATGTTTCCATGTTATCCTCTACAAGTGTGCGTCCGTCGTCACAAATGAATTCAGAGCTAGCGGCAAAAGTGCTCATGGAGATTAGACTAATGTCGTCCGCTAGCTCGCCCGGTGTAGCGTGCATTCACCGAATGGTTCGGCAGCCGGGTTCGTCCGATGCAGTCCAAGAGGAAGCTTTGGGTGATGCGAGCACTATAAACATAATAGATGCACACCCAGTGACGGCGGATAGTAAGCGAGAACGGAGGAAGCCTTTGAGTCCGGTTCCTAGCTCGTCCAGGTCCAGCCGGGCCGCGAGCGAGAGAGGCCCCTCTCTCGTACAACAACATCTGGGACCAGATGTTGTGGTACAAAATGTGTCTTTAGCGGAGCATACGTCTGTCGCTCGGGACGCTCCGTTGTATAAGCAGTCCGCAGAGACTGTTAAGGCTTCCTCTTCTCGTCAGCGCACACGACCGCACCTTGGCTGTGTGACCGCCGATATATTACCAGCTTCGCCGATCAAGGATTCTTCGGCGACCAGGTCACACCATCCGGCAGCCAGGGATTCGAGACCGATGGACTCCGGACATTCGCATAGGAAAAGTATGCGGGAGCCATCTAATGCGGAGCTACCCTCGGCGAAGCAGCAAAAGACTGCGCCTCCGCAGGTCTCGACGCCGGACATTCTTGTGCAGATAGCACAGCTTATCGCAGCATCCCAGCAGCCGACAGAAACGGTGTCAGATCGAGAATTATCCGACGGCACTGGGTCGGTACGCTCCGCCGAAGCATCGGGGGCGGACGACCGGGAACATCATGAGGTCCGACCGGATGGTGAAAGGGATACGGATGACTTGGAGCTATCCCTTTCGGAACAACATAAAGCTGCCGTGGACTTCATTCGGCACTTTCTCCCTCAAGTTGTTCCGTCGGGCCAGACTGCTGCGGTTCCGGACAAGAGAATTATAGCGTCATTGGACTCTGAATTTTTTGAGCGGTTCAGGGACATCGCTCCCGAGTTTCCGTCGCAGTCCAATAATGTTGCAAGAACATTTGAACTATTGAACGACGCTATATTTAAACTTGCTTCCAGGACGGGGAAAGCAGGTTTCTTGTCCGCTAATACTCTCAACCTGCCTTTCATTAATGCAAGGAATAAATTCGATACGGCAGGACAGGGTATACCGAGAGTTCCTCTGCGTATGGACGACGAGGCGGAAGACTTAGAGCTATCATTACCGTCGTCAGCTTCTATTCCAACCGCGGTGTTGGAAACAGCTATTGCGTCTAACAGAGCCAATTTAGATGCCTTATCTTACGCAGATCACCTTACTAAGGCGTTATCACTGCGCCTTCAGGGGAAAGAGTTTCAGGATATACAATCCTCTTTAAGACTTCTTTCAAGGGCAGTAGCTTATTCCACGTGTAACTCCGCCCTTTCAGTGGCAAATCTGGAGTTGGTTAGACGTGACGCAGCCCTAGCTACATCCACACTAGTGGATTCTAAGGTGAAGAACTCTCTTAGAGTCGCTTCGGTCTCAGGAGATCTTCTCTTTGACGGCAAGCTTTCCGCTATTTATGATAAAATTACAAAGAAAGCTAAGGATTCTCTGTTGTTCAAATCTGCTCCTAAGAAGTCGGATACAGCAGACACGAATAAGACCGGCACTTCTGGGTCTAATGCGCCCAAGAGAGGTTCCTATAGAGGTTCCGGTGCGTCCTCTTGGTCTTATTCGAGAGACTGTCAGGATAGCGACTCTCGTTCGGGACGTCCTTCAGGCCGGGACAAGCGGTCGGACGCCCCGAGGTCGACGGGGCGAGGTGCGGGCCGTGGAAGACGTGGTTTCTCCTACCGCAAGCCTCGCAGGTCCAGGAGGTGATGGCTTAAACCTCTATCGCGTTCCGGTTGGCGGAAGGTTGTCGAGCTTTTCACAAGAATGGGCGTCGATTACTGACGACCCTTGGGTGAGAGGAGTGACTTCGGAAGGTCTAAAGATATCCTTCAAACGAAAGCCTCCATTAACTCGAAGTCCAAAGTGGACTCATTTTCCGTCAAATCCGCAGAAAAGAGACGCTCTGTTATCAGAGGTGCAGTCTCTTTTAATGAAGAACGCGGTAGAGGTCGTAGAAAACCAGGAATCTCCGGGTTTCTACAGCCATCTGTTTCTGGTTCCGAAACCAGACGGCTCGTTCCGTCCAGTCATAGATTTGAGCTGGATAAACAAGCTGATCGTCGCTCTGAAGTTTTATATGGAGACGATTCGATCGGTCAGAGCGAGTATTCGGGTGAACGATTATGCAACGAGCATAGATCTCAAAGATGCGTACTTTCACGTCATGGTACATCCGACATTCCGAAAGTATCTACGCTTCGCAGTCCTAGGAGTGGTGTATCAATTCCGGGCGATGTTCTTCGGATTGAATCTAGCACCCCGGGCTTTCACTCGGGTAATGAACTCGGTAATGATCTACTTCCGAGCTCATTCGTCTGTGGTAACGTCGGCCTACCTGGACGACATTCTTCAGAGGTACGGCAACGAGTTAACGCTTCAGAACGATGTTCAGAATCTTCTTCTATTGCTCCGACGTCTCGGTTTTATAGTAAACGAGGAGAAGTCGGATCTGGTGCCGTCCAAGTCATTCACTCATCTGGGAATGAGCTTCGAGACGCACAACAATCTCGTTCGTCTGCCGTTAACCAGAGCGAAATTAGTCAGTTGTTACGCTCGCTATTGTCTGCACGCAGACAAAGTCACGGCGAGAGAATTTATGAGACTGATAGGTCTGTGCGGAGCCGCCGCGGATCTCATTCCGATGGGGCGGTTACGCACACGTCCTCTTCAAACTTTCTTGACTCAGAATTGGAGTGTGAAAATTCATTCGCTCGATGTAGACGTTCTCTTGTCAGATCAAGTGAAACAAGAGATTCAGACTTGGGCAAACATTCAGTGGTTAACTCAGGGAGTTCCGCTGCAGTTGCCGGATCCGAGTTTTACCGTTATGACGGATGCCAGTCAAAAAGGTTGGGGTGCATCATTAATCCCAACGGATTCGAGATGCCAGGGTCTTTGGGATTCGCAATTCCTGTGCAAGCACATAAACATCAAGGAAATGATGTCAATTTGGCTTGCGTTACGTCACTGGATGGACATTATTCACGATGCTCATGTCCAAATCCTATCCGACAATACGACAGTAGTGGCGTATATACGGAATCAGGGAGGCACTCATTCAGTTCCGTTGTTCAATCTAACGGAAAGAATCCTTCTGTTTGCGCTAGAACATCACGTTCTTCTTTCGGTCCGTCACATACCGGGTCGTCTGAATGTGCTAGCAGACTCCCTTTCACGAAAGGGTCGCTTGTTGCCGTCGGAGTGGACTCTCAACAAACAAGTATTCAATCAAATTTGCTACCAATGGGAACGGCCAATGATAGACTTATTTGTGACACATCTCAACAATCAGTTGCAGACGTATGTGTCTCCGTGTCCGGATCCAAGAGCATTTGCAGTAGACGCTCTGTCGATCCCTTGGGACGGAATGATAGGATATGCGTATCCTCCAGCGCCGTTAATTCAACAAGTATTGCTAAAGATAAAACAATCTCAATGCAAGATTCTGTTGGTAGCATCTCTGTCGCCACAGAGACCGTGGATAAATCTACTCAGGTGTCTGTTGTGGGACCTACCGCGGAAGCTTCCTCCACGGGAGGATCTTCTTTCGCAGGGGAAATCGCGCCAACTCCATCACAACCCGCAAGGTCTCAACCTTCACATTTTTCCGTTGTGCGGTCCTTCTTGCATGGCAAGCACTTTACAGGACGAGAAGTGGATGCGATTTCTAACTGTAGGAGGACCTCCTCTTCGCTAAACTATGCGGCTAAGTGGAAGGTTTTTCGTCGTTGGTGTAGGGATCATTCTGTAGATATATTCGATCCCTCTATACCAGACATTGCAAACTTTCTAGTATACTTGTTTGACGAAATCAAACTGCAGCCTGTTACTATAAAGGGTTATAGATCTATGTTATCTGATACCTATGCACATCATGATAGTTTACAAATTGGATCTAATGTCTCTTTATCTAAGTTGGTCAGAAACTTTTCGATAAATAGACCCAGAACTCTTAGATTAATTCCTAAGTGGAATTTAGCTTGGGTTCTTCTTAAATTGAAGGAAAAGCCATTTGAACCTCTTGGGACAGTAGATTTCAAATTCTTATCTTATAAGACAGCTTTTCTCTTAGCTTTCTCTTCTGCTAGAAGAGTCAGTGAGCTTCATGCACTATCAGTGGATGATTCTCATTATCGTAGTGTTGGGAACACTATCACCTTCACTACTAATGTGGGTTTTTTTAGCTAAGAATCAGGCTCCTAATAAATATCAGAACCTATTGTTATTAAGGCTCTTCCGTCTTCAGACGGGCGTAGGCCTTTACTCTGTCCTGTTAGAGCATTACGTATCTATAAACAGAGATCTCAGTTTATCAGAAAGGGACGGAAACGTTTCATTCTGTCTTTGATGCCTAATAGAAAGGACATTTCAGTCCATTCTATTGCTAGATGGATTCAATTAACTATCCGTACTGCTTATGAAGATTTATCTTCTTCTCAGCAGTCTGTGCTTAAGATTTCTGCTCATGAAGTAAGAGCTCTTTCTACTTCCTGGGCTTATGCTAATAGTGTTGCTATTACAGATTTAATGAAGGCTGCTTATTGGTCTCAGCCATCCACATTTACGAATTTTTATCTCAGAAATATTGAGTCCATTTCTGGAGACCTGCATTGTTTAGGTCCGTTATCTGTTGCTCAGAATGTCGTCCACTAAACAGTTGCAACTATAGTTATGCAGGCTTTCTGTTCCGGCAGTGACTCCGTCCGGCTGCCCTCTTCGCTCTGGGCTATTTGAGGGGAAGGGGGGGGGGGCGGGTGTTCCCTTAGGTCACCTGCTTTATAGTGAAAAGCAAGGGAATGCCTCCTCCAAGTCAGTATTTCTGAGTCGCCTCCGGGATGGTTTTAAAGTGTAATATTAATGTTAAAATTCATTCATGTCTTATTTTTAAAGTGTAGCTCGGTGTGAAGCATTTGTATATGTCAAGTGTCAAACGGGCTTTAATATACAATACTCGGACACTTAAATGACTATAAAGAGTCTCAATTCTCTGGACTACTTTATTTATTGGCTTGCTTTAAAAATAATTAGTATAAGGGTTATACTGGATGTTAATAGAGAACATGAATGTTATTGTGCTCAATTATTAAGGGTAGTGTATCTTTCTAATTTAATATTAAATAAGAAAGATACATGTAAAGCCTAATACTCCTTTTCTCCTTAAGGGGTTACCTCTTTACTATATAGTTGAGCTTATTGGATTTTCCTCTATGTCCTAGGCCCTCCAGCCTGTTTACTATTCAGCTAAGTCTGGGTCATTGGTACAGTATAAAAATGTTAAAAAATTTATAGTAATTTATATATTTTTTATACTTACCAATGACCCAGACGGGGATGGCCCTCCCTGGAGTTGGGAACTCTTGCCTCCCCGCTGAGTACATAGCGCTGACCAGGCACTGCCAGTAAGAATGATAATTGGCGCCAATTTCGGGACGTCTGCGTCACTGCGCATGCGCAGTAGAGGCGTAGTATGGAGGTCCTTTAGGACATGATTTCTTTTTGTTTTGGATGCAAATTTTGGGGATTGGGGGGCAAAATTTGTGTTTGGCCCTATATTTTAAGAGTTAGCACCAGCTAAGTTTGGGTCATTGGTAAGTATAAAAAATATATAAATTTCTATAAATTTTTTAACTTTTTAGAATAGCACTTGCTGGTTTTTCCCGTTACATTGGGTAAAGGGTTAAAGCTGTGAATTTTGTAAACTTCATGATTATAATACAGTGGAACTACATTAAATGAATTGTCACTTTGCCAGTGAAAATTATTCATTTAACATGGTTACATGTATACAATAACATGGAGTTGTTCACTTCCCCATATTCTAGGGATCAAAGGAGCATTTATTCTATTACACCATGTTCGACTGAGCAGCTCCTGGAGCTCTCTCAAACAAAATATAATAGATTAAATGCCTTACTGTGGAGTTTTGTGATTGTCGGAGCAATTTCTCGACATACCACAAGATTGTTTATTAACATGGGTTTGGGGGCGCGGTGGCTCAGCAGGTAGAGGTGCAGGCTGCAATCCAAGAGGTGCTCGGTTCGAATCCCACCTGCGACAACCGCATTGTGTCCTTGGGCAAGACACTTCACCTCCTTTGCCTACGTGGGGGCACGGTGACATTGTGTACTAAGGCGAACTGCACGTCGATGGTGCACCTGTTTTCAACCAATGCTAACCCTGCTTGTGTGGTGTTAGTATGTTGGGGAGCTCACAGTTGCTCGCCATTGCTCGGTCGTTCTCTCTCCGGGTACTCTGGCTTCCTCCACCCGTAAAACTGCCATGGTCATGATTAGCCATTGTGCAGAAATATGTGACCTTAAACACCAGTAAATAAATAATTAACATGGGTTTATTAGCAAATAGTTTTTTTTTGTTTTGGGGAGTTATTCAACTAGTGAGCCAGCCATGTGGCGGAAAATTTCTTGCTAGTCAGAAAGATGGAAAGACTGATTCGCAGATTTACCATTTATATAGTAGATTATGCAACATACAGTACGGCCAACATTGGACTCACTGGACTGGTCATTTTCCACAAGTGGGCAATATTACCACTGAAGCATTAACATTGGATTCCAAATACTAATAGGAATAATCTTAAAATATTTAATTAGTGAAGCATCAGGTATAACCTGGTGCTTTATTAATTAAAATGTTGGTGCTGGTGATTTTTATTACCTGCTAAACGCAGGCGTGAACATCGCTGCCCACGGGTGTAGTACAACCAATCCACGTTGGATGTATCACAATCAATCCATGTTGGATGTACTGTAGTGTAAACAGGATATTAATGGGTTCTTAAGACTCTGAAAGTTCTTCAATATTGGAACTTGCCTTGAAAACTTTTCAAAAATGAAATGACTGGCAGTCGGAGGAAATTCATTTTAACATTTCAGCTCATTTTTTGGTGAACTGAATATTGCTGTATTGCTTCTTCTGAACAGAATGTTTGTCTAATACAAGGAGAACCATGCATAAGATTGATTGTAGATATGATTGTTATATATTTAACATTAGAATCAAGCCTGAAAATAAGCAGTGTGACATTTGAAGAATGAGGTCTCCAGAGGGTGAATTTGATGATGCTATCCCATATAGTGGGCCAATTTATCCTCTGGCTACCTCTTTCTGTTTAGTTTTGAGACTATGATTTAGATTGAGGTTCACAGAGGGTAAATTTAGTGATGCTACCCTGCGGTGCAGGGTAGCATCACTAAATTCACCCTCTGGGGACCTCATTTTGCAGATGACAGTCTGCTTATTTTCTCGCTTGATTAGAATAGCAAATATTGTGCACAAATTCCCTCTGCTTTTATGTTTGTTTACATCTTCGAGAGGAACGCTCTTGTTTTTATCATATTAATAATACTTTGGCCAAGCACTGATTTGTCACAGTTCTCAGGTGAGAAAACCTTGATTAACCTTGTGCTTCCAAATGCCATCCCCCTCCCTCCGCCTCTTCTCTCACCTATAAATTAATTTTTTATGATCTCCTGTACCTTATTCTTCCTAATTTTTCATTAAGCATACTCTCCTTTTTGTCACCCAGTAACCACATGTCCTTCATTCTTCCATCCCATTTCCCAATTATACTCCCTGTGAATCTTATTCTGTAACATTGATATTTATACCCCCCGCAAACAAAGTTTGCGGGGGGTATATAGGAATCACCCTGTCCGTCTGTCCGTCCGTCTGTCCATCTTTATAAGTGCAATTCCTCCTAAACCTTTTTTCATGAAACTTTACACAATGGAAGAACTCCATATGAAGATGTGCATGAAGTAATATAATTCTGTTCTGACATTTCCAAGGGGAGATAATCTACTTATACATTTCAATTGCTACATCATATGGTTGTGTCTTTGTGAAACTTTACACCAAAAAGGCTACAACTGAGGCGCGGGGGGTATCACTTTGTGAGCTTGCTCACATTACCTCTAGTTTGCTCCAGAAAATCTTGAAAATATGCAGGAAAGTTTCTACAACCTCCTACACATGTACTGGAGTCATAGCAATGGGCAGTTGGTTGGTCAGTCAGGAGTGAACAACTTTAACATTTCTTTATTTATTGCTGTTTAATGTCACATATTTCTGCACAATGGCTAAACATGACCACTTACATTTCTTTACATATTAGTTTGATGAAACTTTGTGTACACTTTGAAGTGAAGTGCTTACATCATAACCTGTTAATCCTTTACCTAATGAATTGGCCGCATACGTCTACATAATTTTCAGATTTAACAGTTGAGAAAATATATTTTTTCCAAAATTTTCAACAAAATCATATCACATGACCCCTCATTGGAATGAGTTCATCGAGCTCATTCCAATGAAGGAGTCACACGACCTTGTTTCATTGAAAATGTTTCCAAAATTCAACCATGCTGTTCATGTCAACAGAATTTCCACCAAAATAAATAGTACCAACTACTGGTAATGCAGGGGGCGCGGTGATGTCGTGGTAACCGGTTCTTGTCAGATCACCGAAGCTAAGCAACATCGAGCATGATTAGTAGTTGGATGGGTGACCATTTCAGCGACTGATTCATACTCCCGCATTATGTCCTTGGGCAAGGCACTTAACCCCGATTGCCTACATGGGGGCACGATGCCGCTGTGTGCTAAGGCGTACTGCACGTCGATAGTGCGTATGTCTTCAACCAATCTAACCCTGCCTGTGCTGTAGTGCGAAGTTACGATGTTAGAGAGCTGACAGCTGCTCGTCATTGCTCAGTGGTTCTCTCCGGGTACTCCGGCTTCCTCCACCCGTAAAACTTGTCACCAACACGATGTGACCCTGGCTATTTAAGTGTCGTTAAACCATAATAAATAAATAAATACCAGTAACGCACAATCTTGCTTTTGTGAAATTGCCCATTAATTGTTGCTATTTATTTTGGCAGAAATTCCATTCAGATGTAAATAGCTTGCCATTTTAATCATATGCAGATTTAATATGCAGTTGTAATATGCAGCCTTTGAGTCAAATTAGCCCTGAAAGATTGCCAGGTTCGACTATCGAAACATGCTGGATTAGGATTTCAATTTATGATGCATTATTTTGTCTTAACCAGCAGCTTGTTCATGTATTTTACAATTGAAGAAACTCCTGCATAACCTAATTGATCAGTTGAGAGTTATTTCCAGACCTATGCAGTACAGTCACCATGGACTGGGCATTGATATCCACGCATTTACTGAATGGACCTGGTGCTTCATTATATCATTTTTGAGGATTATTCCTATAATTAGTGTTTGGAATCTATATTATTGAGTCCCAGGAAATAGTACCCACCTGTGGAAAGTGACCAGTCCATGTTGGCCATACTTTACATTATCATCAGTTGCAGATGTGTGTGTCATGAATTCCTGTAGCTCTATTAATTAAGCATTTGTACACTGATGCCAAAATACCAAATTTTCAGGAACAAATTTTTCCAATAATGCAACAAGTAATTTAATCATTGAAAGCAATTGTGTTTGATGGGGCAGTGAGCTGTATCAAACAAGAATGAATGGTTAAATCTTCTGTTGTTTTATGAGGAAACATTTGCTGTTTGAAATTTTGACATCAGTGTGTAAAATTTTAAACATTGTAGATTTAATGCCTTTTACTTCCACAACTGTAATATTTAGGTATCTTTGAATCACAATTTTTTTTTTGAACCGAATCATGTCTGATATAGATATCAAATTGAATCCCAAATTGAAACAGCTAGGCCTATTATCCATAGTTTTAGTTTTTGAAGGCTTAACTTGTTACTATTCACGTTCTGAAGAATGTGAATAGTAACAAGTTAAGCCTTCAAAAACTATGGATAATGTTCTGAGCAAAATTCACTACCTATCTAACAATTAAACATTGTCAATTACTCAACTAAATAGGAAATTAGCCTACATGAATGCATTTTCTAATGACAATTTTATCCAATTTTTGTTGGCAATGTAACAAATTGAAGTTAGCATACGAGATTCGAAAAAATTTAATCTTAAAACTGATTAGGGATCGATCTTGAAGCAGACATATGGTATCGATATCGAATTGAATCTCGAATATTCACAGGACCCTAGGAATAGTGTTGGAATATTTTGTGGTGAAAACTACATCTATATTTTTATACTGTACCAATGACCCAGACATAGCTGGTGCTAACTCTTAAAATATAGGGCCAAACACAAATTTTGCCCCCCAATCCCCAAAATTTGCATCTAAAACCAAAGAAAACATGTCCTGAATGGCCCTCCACACTTCACCTCCACTGCGCATGCGCAGTGTCAAGGACGTTCCGAAATTGGCGCCATTAATCATTCTAAGTTTGGCCCTTCATCAGTTAACATCTGACTGATCTTTGTGCTTGTAAATCTCAGTTTAAATGATGCCAGACACATAAATATTAGAGAAATGGTGATTCTAAGGAGGATATAGAAGGAGGAGAGGAAAAATGAGTGACAGAAAATTATCAGGGCTGTAACTTAAAAATTTTTAATGAAATTATGTTAAGTTACCTATTTTCGAGGCAACAGCCATTTTGTTGTCATTCTTGTTATCAAGTTACACTGCTTGTTCAGTGTTTTCCTCTCTCCCTTTCCTTTAAGTCCTCTCTTGCTATACTCCCATGCTTTTGGCATATTTTCTGTAATTTTATTACTAAAATTTCTTGGGAGTTTTAGCTGAATAACAGAATGAATTCTGTTCTTTTCCCCATGTTTACGTCTTCATCTATGGGTGGTTAGGCGTAGTGTTCTGCATCTACCATCTGATGTTCTACAGTTTCTTCCCTGGAAGTCTCTGTTTTGCATCAGATAGTGTATTATTGGTAACTGATTTCGGGCCAGGGTGCCTGGAGTCTTATTCTAGTGTTTTTACACTTATTGTTTACATTTACAACAGCCCTCTGTGTGAGGGGGGATTTCTTGAAAATAATATCTTTATGTTAATTTAATCATAACTAGATACATTATTATTGTTCATAAGTGTTGCATAAATTGTTTAAAATATTTTTAAAATTTTTGTCCACACTTAGGCTTGGGATCCATTGGGGCTCAACGTTACTTTTCAGAAACTTGGGCTGTTCTGAAAAAATATTTTTTCAAAATTTTTTGATTTCAATTATTTATTCTATGTTAATGAATCATATTATTATGTATTTTGATTGTCAGGGGTTGGTGCGAGTACTAGGACTTTGTTTTCTTTTCACATTGAAAGGATTTTGGTCAATTGTAATAAGAGGAAATCTTCCTCTGACTTTTATAATCATTGTATATGTAGTCAGTGTACTCGCACTAACTCCTGTTCTGTATGTGATAATTTTGATGACAACATGGGAAGCGTGTGTCACGGTATGTTAGTGGGGAATTGGACATTCCGGTCCTTTCCCCGCAGGGTCACTCTACTTTATCAATTTCTATTTCAGACGATCAAGATTAGGGTGATGTATCCGTGATGTCTTCCAAAAGTGTGCCTCCGTCGTCACAATTAATGAAGAGCTAGCGGAAAAGTGCTCATGTAAATACGCCAATTGCCTAAGAGGACCCTAGTAGGTTCGACGGCCTTTGACGTCCGCTAGCTCGCCCGGTGTAGCGTCCATTCATCGAATGGTTCGGCAGCCGGGTTCGTCCATTGCGGTCTAGAAGGAGTTTTGGGGTGATGCGAGCACTATAAATCAACCAAATGCACACCCAGTGACAGTGGATTAGAGGGAGAACGGAGGAAGCCTTTTAGTCCGGTTCCTAGCTCGTCCAGGTCCATCCGGACGGCGGGAGAGAGAGGCCCCTCTCTCGTACAACAACATCTGGCCCCAGATGTTGTGGTACAAAATGTGTCGCATTCGGAGCATACGTCTGCCGCTCGGGACGCTCCGACATATAGTCAGTCCGGAGAGACTGTCAATAAGGCTTCCTCATTCTCATGGTAGCGCACACGACCGCTCTTGGCTACGTGACTTCGGATATCCAGTCAGCTTCGCCAATCAGAGAATCATCGGCGACCAGGTCACACCATCTGGTAGCCAGGGACACGAGGCCTGCAGACTCAGGATGTTCGCATAAGAAAGTGTATGGGAGTCAACGTACACGGAGCTTCTGGCGGCAGTGCATCGTAAGACCGCTACTGCACAGGCCTCGGTGACGGACGTGCTATCCAAGTTAGCACAGTTTATCGCAGCATCCCAGCAATCGACAGATTCTCGGTCGGATCAGGAATTATCCGACGGCGCTGGGTCGGTGTGCTCCGCTGTTGCATCAGGTTCGGCTGACCGATCGCTTTATAGGGACCGACAGGATGGCGAAAGGGATTCGGACGATTTCGAGCTTTCCCTTTCGGAACAACGGAAGCTGCCATACATTTCTTCCAGCATTATCTTCCAGAGGTTGTTCCTTCGGACTACATTGCTGCGATGTTGGATAAGAGACTTATAGCGTCATTGGACACAGAATTTTGGATCGGTTCAGGAACATTTTCCCTCACTTACCGACACAGTCCAATAATGTCATTAGAACATTTGTATTATTTATCGACGCTATATATATATAAGCCTGCTACCAAGCATGATAGTTTAGTTTCTTGTCCGCAATGCTCTATTCTGCCTTTTATCATTTCTAGGAATAATTTATTTTGGCAGAACAGGGCATACCGAGAGTTCATATGACGGCGCGGTTAAAGACTGGAATTTATCTTTTTTGCCGTCTATGTCTTTTCCAACCACTATGTTGGAAATGACAATGATGTCTAATAGACTTAACTTAGATGCTTTATCATACGTAATCCACCTTACTGAGGCGTTATCATTACGTCTTCAAGAGAAAGAATTCCGGGATATGATCCTCAATGTGATTTCTTTCAAGGGCAGTAGTTTTTCCACGTATAACTCCGCCCTTCAGTGGCAACCTGGAGTTGGTTAGACGTGACGCAGCCCTAGCTACATCCACGTGCGTGGATAGTAAGGTGAAGAACTCTCAGAGTCGCTTCGGTCTCGGAGAAGCTTCTCTTCGACGGCAACTTTTCAGCAATCCATGAATTGCTTGATATACACGTTCTCCTGTCTATCAAGTGTAGCAAGAGATTCAGACTGGGGCAAACATTCGGTGGTTGACTCAGAGAGTGCCACTGCAGTTGCCGGATCCGAGTTTTATATTATGACGGTTGCCAGTCAAACAGGTTGGGGTACAATATTGATCCCAACGGATTCGTAGTGCCAGGGTCTTTGGGTTCCGCAGTCTCTAGGCAAGCACTTATCTTCCACGGAAAAATGCTTTTTTAGCTTGCTTTATGTCATTGGATGAACATTATTCAGAAACGCATGTCCAAATCCTGTCCGATAATACGACAGTAGTTGCGTATCTCCGGAACCAGGGAGGCTCTCATTCGATTCCGTTATTCAATTTAACGGAAAGAATCCTTCCGTTTGTTATAGTACGCCAAGTTCTGCTTCGGTCCGTCATATTCCGGGTCGTCTGATTGTATTAGCGGACTCCCTTTCACGTATGGGTCGCTTGTTGCCGTCAGAATGGACTCTCAACAAACAAGTATTCAATTAGATTTGCTATCAATGGGAGCACCCAATGATAATTTATTTACGACACAACTTGCTAATCAATTGCAGACGTATGTGTTTTGCATATCCGGATCTCTGAGCTTATGTTGTTAACGCTCTATTGATCTAATAGGACGGAATGATAGGATATGCGTATCCTCCTGCGCTGTTGTTTCAGCAAGTATTGCTAAGATAAACAACCACAATACATTTCTGTTGATAGCATCTCTGTCTTCACAGAGACCGTCGGTAAATTTACTCAGATGTCTACTGTGGGACTTAACGCGAAAACTTCCTCTATGAGAGGATCTTCTTTCGCTGGGGAAAATCGTGTCATCTTTATCACAACCCGCAAGGTCTCAACCTTCACGTATTCCGTTGTGTGGTCCTTATTGCATTGTAAGCATTGTACTGGACGAGCTTTGGACGCGATTTTTTTTACTGTAGGAGAACCTCTTCTTCGCTATACTATGCGGCTAAAGTGGAGGCTCTTCCGTTGTTGGTGTAGGGATCACTATGTTGATATTGTTGATCCCTCCATACTAGTCATTGCAACTTTCTAGTATACTTGTTTGACGAGATCTACTGCAGCCTGTTACTTTTAAGGTTATAGGTCTATGTTATCTCATACCTATGCACTCTATGATAGTTTACAATTGAGTCTTATGTCTCTTTATCTAAGTCAGTTAGTAACTTTTCGATAAATAGACTTAGAATCATTAGATTAAATTTCTATATGGAATTTAACTTCGGTTCTTTTTTAGCTAAGTAATCATTTGAGCCTCTGGAAACAGTAGTTTTCAAATTCTGACCTTTTAGACAGTAATTATGTTGGCTTCTCTTTTACTGAAGAGTCAGTGAGCTTCATGCACTATCGGTGGATGATTCTCACTTTCGCAGTTTTGGAATCACTACTTCCTTTACTATTTAGGTTGGATTTTTGGTTAAGAGTCAGGCTCCTAATATCTGGAACCTATTGTTATTAAGGTCCTTCCGTCTTCGTACGGGCATAGGCCTTTACTCTGTCCGGTTAGAGTTTACGTATTTATAAACAGATATCTGTTTATTACTACGGACGTAAGCTTCTTCTGTGTTTGGGGCCTAATAGAAGGACGTTACGCTCCATTCTATTGCTAATGGATTCAATTAACTATCGGTACTGCTTATGGTATATCATTGACTCAGCAGTTGTGCTTGAGATTTCGGCTCATGAAGTAAGAGTTCTTTCTACATCTTGGGCTTACATTAATAGTGTCGCTATTATAGATTTTTGAAGGCTGCTCATTGCGCTCAGCCATCCACATTCATGAATTTTTATCTCAGAAATATCGAGTCCATTCTGGAGGCCTCTATTGTTAGGTCTATTATCTACTGCTCAGAATGTCATTCACTTAACAGTTGCTACTATAGCTAGGTAGGCTTTCTGTTTCGGCAGTGACTCCGTCAGTAATTCTGAGCCGTTACTGGGATGGCTTTTTAGTGAGAATTATAGCATGTGTCATACGGACGTTATTATACAATCCTCAGACACTTTTAGGGAGTATAAGAGTCTCTATTCTCTAGACTTTCTTTATTTATTGGCTTACTTTAAAGATTATTAGTATAAGGATTATACTAGATATTAATAGAGTACATGGATGTATGATGCTCAATTTTGGAAGGTGTTGTATCTTTCTAATTTATCATAAATAAGAAAGATACATGTAAGGCCTAATACTTCTTTTTCCCTAGAGGGGATGATGGCAAAATTTGTGTTTGGCCCTATATTTTAAGAGTTAGCACCAGCTATGTCTGGGTCATTGGTAAGTATAAAAAATATATAAATTACTATAAATTTTTTAACATTTCTGAAGTTATTGGTTTAAAACTTGCTATACATGATCACCATCAAATGCATATGTGCATGACATAAATTTTCTACCGCTTGATTTACGCACAAGAAATATTGTCCTTGAATTGTATTGTAATAGTTTCTCAAAATCTTGAGAAGAGAACTGCCAACATTTCTGAATTTGTTGGTTTGAAACTTGATACACATGATCCAAATGAAGTGGAAATTTGTGTGAAATATATTTGATGTGACTCGACCGAAGCATTACAGAGTTACTGTCCATGTACTTACTCAAAAGTGGTGGATGCATTAAACTCTTGCGGAGTTAACCACTTTTATATATAAGATATTACTTTGAAACTTGGTGTGCATCTTCAGCATCAGGTGTAGATGTGCATGACAAAGTTTTTCGTTGCTTGCTCAAGCACAGAACCCAGAATTCTTGGAATACTCTTTCAGAAAGCTTACAAAGAATGCTCAATGTAAGAGTCTGTGATTATCTTTATGTCACTTATCTTGATGTCACTAATCAAAGAGTATGGTAAAACTTCTCTTGAAGTTATTGAACCCTACCGGCCGTTTTTCTGGCCAGGAACATGATACGCCATAACATTATTAAATAGGATGGCTGTTCAATAAACATGTGAGTTAGACCAATCAATATTTTCAACGTGCAGCCCTGAGGCTGCACATTGAAAATATTCATTGGTTTACCCCCAAATAATGAATATGGACTCTTCTAATTGTTGCCATTGAACTGGCATGGAAGATACCACTAGAGTTCAAGGGGTTAATAGTGTATTTCAACTGAAAACCTTTTCCTCACTTGTTATGTATGTACATGCAGACACTTTGAAGTAGATGGGTAAAGTAACTCAGGAGCTCCTCTCAGTCATCGGCTATTGAAATTTGGTTCTCATCAAAGTGCATGTGATTGCAATTCAATGTCTCAGTTGAACATCATGGAAATTCATAAAAAATTATCTACATCCTTATGGAAAAATTATGGAATGACTTTTCATTATAATAGCCATGTTTTGGTTTTTTATATTTGGAAAAGAAAACTGGAAAATTAGTGGTGAAGGAGTTAGGGTAACTGAAAACATTCAATGTGTGCTTGAGTGAATATATTACCAGATGAAGATTTCATTTATTCTGTTATTGTTTAGTTGAGGGCATTGTAAACAATTAGCTCCTTTCTATGAACACGCAGTAAAAGATTTGAAAGAGAAAAAAACCCTGGATGATCAGTTGTGTAAGAGTTATGGTAACAGAAAATGTTAAATGTGTGCTTCAGTACTTCTAACATCAAATGACAGTTTCGTTTCTTTTATTTCATTATTGTTTAGGTGTGGGCATTGTAAACAATTGGCCCCTTTCTACGAACGAGCTGCAAAAGATTTGAAAGAAAATGACCCACCAATTCCACTGGCGAAGGTGGATGCTTCTCACGAAAGAGAGTTAGCAGCAGAGTATGAGATCACGGGTTATCCAACAATCAAAATCTTCCGAAAAGGTCGCTCAACAGATTATAAAGGCCCAAGAGATGCATATGGTACGTAATATTGATTGTTCATTTGCATACATTTTACACAGAGGTGGCGGAACCAGGGGGTACAGGGGACGCGTGCCCCTCCACTTTTTTCCACAGGCATGTTGTGTGGTTACACAAAGAGTTAAAATGGGTGCATGCAAACATGCCAATATACAGGCATTCCTATAATATATTATTTGCATATCTAAACAACATTTGGTCAAGGAATCACACTTTTTGTTGCTTCAGTCTGTTTCTTCTTCTTCGACCAGCTTTCTACCCAAAGTCTAGCCTTCGGGTTGCAAGATGATTGAAGTAGAGGCCTTTGGGTTGGAAGATGATTGAAGTAGAAGAAATGGACAGGACAGTGACCACACCGCAGCATATGCATCTAAATGAAAGACTATAGTGTGTCTTGCTACATTTACCAATATACAATTGTAACTTTTTCTCCCATTGAGCCGAACCATGGAAACCTTGAAAAATTGTGCCCCTCCTCTTTTATCGAAGTTCCGCCATCTCTGATTTTACATGGTTATTAATTCGTAGGTTTGTTTCTTTGTTTGATGCATTTTAACCCTTTCCCCAACATAACAACCAAAATCAGCCAGCACTATTCACAAAAATTGCCAATTAAGTTTCATTTTTTTTTCATTTTTTCTTTCAAAAACATAGATTATGACCCCTCTTTGGAACGAGCTGGTCGAGCTCGTTCCAAAGAGGGGGCAGAATTTTGTTTGCAAGTGTCGTTTGCTTTTCATGTTAGGTAAAGGGTTAATACAATAACATGCAAGCCCTCAAATAAGCGGCCTTTCTTCGTCATCGATAGTAACGACTTACATGTTTGATAGTCTCCAATTCGCTTGTGCCTGACAAAGTGACAATTTGTGGGAATTGAATACAAGTCTGTAATTTAAAAACTTGTCCAATATTGCCCCACAAAGTAGATCTTCTGTTTCTACGGAAATTTCTTGTAAAATTGCATGTGGGCGGGCGGTTTTTAGCTCACCTGACTGAAAGTCAGGATGAGCTATCAGGATCACTCAGACACTCACCATCTGCCGTCCTTTGTTTTTGTTCAGATCAACTTGCTCAGGGGGGTGTGGGGGGGGGGGGAGGAGGAGGAGGGGGGAATGCACCAAAATATTTTTAAAAATCATCTCATGATTGGGTACAATGATTTGATATTTGGCCCCACCCAAAATTTCTATTTTCTGAACCGATGATCGATTTGAACCGATTTTTTATGTGGTATTATTGAGTACTTGATTCACACAAAACCCCAGTAGCTAGTTAGATCTTATTTTATTCAAACCAAGTCCCTTGTTAAATATTTTGGCTCTCTATATTGGAGCCTGAATTTTAACTTAGTCCAATATGAGGAATAATCTTTAAAATTCTTCTCCAGAAACACCACTCAGAATCTTTTAATATATGACATTCCGAATCCTTACAGGTGTTGGATTCAATTTGTTCAACTCAAGTCCATCGTTTAATTTTGTGCAATATGAGGAATAATCTTTAATAATCTTCTTCTTCAGATCTACCAGTCAGAATCTTTTGATATTTGGTATACAGCATCCTTGGGGAGGTCGAATCTAAGTTTGTTCAAATCAAGTCTCTGGGTTAATATTTAGGCTCTCTATTGGAACCTAAATTTTAACTTAGACCAAAATGAGGAATAATCTTAAAAAATCAGCTTCTTGAGATACATTCAGAATCTTTGTGATATTTGGTATTCAGCATCCTTAGAGGGTTCAGATTCAGTTTGTTCAAACAAAGTTCCTGGCTTGATATTTGTGTGTTCCTGTGGGGGTGGGGTGCAATTTTTTTAAAAATCAGCAAAGTGCTATATTCTCAAAATCTTTTCCAGAACCACCAGTCAGAATCTTTTGATATTTGATGCATGCGTGCGTGCGTGCGCGCGCTCTCGCACATTTCTAAGGGGGGGGGGGGTTAAAAAAAATCTCCTTTTTCAGATCCACCATTCTGAATTTATTGATATTTGGTATACAACATCCTGGAGGGGGAGGGGTCACATTCAAGTTTGTTTAAATTAAGTCCCTAGGTTGATTTTTGGACTCCTAGTTTTGTATTACTGCAAATCTGGGAATTATTATTTAACGAGTAACATCCCAATACCAGAAAAAAATTATCTCCCATGTGCAGCCGAGTTATTAATAATTAAATAACTTAATTCCTCTGTCGTTTTAACTAGCCATGGATGCTGATTAACTCCTTCAAACAACTTTGGTTGGGTGAGCACCTCAGGCCCCATGAGGCCTCTTGTTAACCCTTTACCTAACACGGAAAGCAGACAATACCTGCAAAAAAAATTCTTGAATAACTAATTTTTTTTCATTTTTTGTCTCAAAAACATAGGTTATGACCCCTCATTGGAACGAGCTAAATGAACCTGTTCCAACGAGTAGTCATAACCTATGTTTTTGAGACAAAAAATGAAAAAATAATGAAAATTGATTGCCGATTTTTTAGAATAACGCTGACCGGTTTTGGCTGTTACTTTGGGTAAAGGGTTAAATTAATTGGAATTTTTGCATATTCATGTTTTCTCATTGTACTGAAGCAGGGGGAGAATAATCCAAGCATCTGAAGGTCATTACACAGCAATAGAATAAACTCTTTATGAAACATGGCTTTATACTTTGAAAAAAATTTTTGAATGAAAAAAAATATTCATTTTTCCCCATCGAAAACACAGCTTATGACCCTTCATTGAAATGAAGACATTTTGATCGCATTGGGGTAGTGCATGTTTACTGCAGTAAAGTTATGTTTTGCTGGTAAAATAGGATGCAGAATTAATGCCTACAGTGAAAGTCCTCTAAAGTGGGCTACATGGGTATAACGGTTGGCTAGACTTTACTTTACATCCATGTTGCAGTCACAATTAGCCATTATGCAGAAATATGTTATCTTAAACACCAATAAATAAATAGAAGGCTAAAAAAATAAAATTTAAGTGGCAATTTTTTTTTTTTAATTTTGTTGACCATATATGGCTGTAACCTCATGTAAATCTTTAATTTCATCAGTAAAAACTGCTAAAAAAATAGTAAAATTTAAATGGCAATTTTTTTTTTTTTAAATTTGTTGACCTAAAATGGCTGTAACCTCATGTAAAGAGTTAATTTCATTAGTAAAAACTGACTGCTATCTCTCATAATAATTTTTATTCAGGTATTGTAAAACATATGAAGATGCAGCAAGGAGAAGCTTCCAAATTAAAAGCAACACTTAAGGAATTGAAATCCTACATGAAGCAGGATGACGTAACAGTTATTGGTTTCTTTGATGAAGGGGATGAGAGGCTAAGAATTTACATGGATGTTGGTATGTATCAAAAGCTAAATGCTTATTCTTGTTGACTGTTGTAACCTATTCAATGTTAGAAGGCATTTTAGAGTTGCAGTAAAACCTGTTTTGAGAGACCACCTGTCTTAAGAGATGGCTGTGGCCTTGTACCATTTTGTAGTTTTACTTTGTAATGGACCTGTCATGAGAGACCACAGGTTTTGAGAGACCACTTTTGCCAGGCAAAAAGGGTGGTCTCGTGGGACATGTTCTACTGTGGATTAAAAGTGTTTTCTGTACATGATTTGGCTGCATGTACTGATAAATGCAGCCAAGACTTGACTGGAAATCTCTCTCAGAATCACAATTTTTAGGAGACATCCTCATG
This sequence comes from Pictodentalium vernedei, assembly GCA_031216915.1. NCBI lineage: Eukaryota > Metazoa > Mollusca > Scaphopoda > Dentaliida > Dentaliidae > Pictodentalium > Pictodentalium vernedei. The sequence continues at coordinate 100,364,073 of CM062288.1, forward strand.
TTTGCACAATGGACATGGGTTTCTGCAGGGTCTTGGATTCAAGGAATGGCCTTGAGTTTGTGCAATTCTCAAAGCTCAGAAATCCTGTAAAATGGACCAGAAGACCTTGAAAATCTTTGAATATTCACAAACTAAAATTGCTGACAAAGCATGTTACAATGGCTATATAGTTGCCTGCAGAAACCCTGAATGGAATATCTGCTCTGAGGCTACAAAGTTTGGCGAAGTTGGACTTTGGCTTTAACCGTTTAGTCCTCAAATTATTTTTTCCTTAACCCTTTGAACCCTGGTTGTATCTTCCATGTCAGTTCAACGGCAGCAATTGGAAGAGTCCATTTTGATTATTTGGGGGAAGACCAATTAATAGTTTCATTGATGCATGAAAGTAAAGAGCTGATGCACATTGATACACAGAATTTCTTTGATTGATACTTAGAAAGGTGGCATCTTGTGATCTTATTCAGCTTGCAGGTTTCATGCATCAATTCAAGGTGAATGTGTGTTGAATTATTGCTGGAAATGATCGGTATCCACTCAAAAACACAATTTTTTTTTTCATGATATGTTTTAAGAACAAATTCATAATTTCTGGTGATAATTTGACTCGTATTCTGGGGTGCGGTGACGTTGCGGTAACCGGTTCTCATTAGGTCACCAAAGTTAAGCAACATGGGGCCTGTTACAACCGATAATGTTACAATGCCGTATAATGTTACACCAATGCATAATGTTACAAAAAATGTAGTAAACAACCGATAATGTTATAAACTGTGCATAATGTTATAACTTTTTTCAACCCGTTATGTTACAACAAATTAACCGATAATGTTATAACTTCTGTATCCTAATTCCAGTTACAGCTATTGTAGATGGACTTTACCACTTACCATTTATTGCCACATAAAGGTATGTAATATTTATACTAAAGGTATCTGCTCCGGATAGGTCGAAGAATAAGATGCGAGACTGGGTAGGAAGAGGAATGGGGTTAAGGAGGATTGAAAGGGGTGGGCAGGGATTAGGCTGAGAAACAGAGGAGGTAATGGATTAGTACATCAGGGTGATTGTGCAGAGAAAGCTATCTGAGAATACTATAAGAGAGTAGTGCTAGATGATATGATAATATAGATGGTGGAGATGTTGGAAGAAGTGGAAGTGATGAATTTGGGATTACAGGTTCTGGAAAAGGCGGAATTACTAGAACAGGCAGTATAGGGAGAAGGAGGAGATTGTGGAGGAGGAGTTGTGTTGATGTTGGTGTTGTGGCGGTGTTGGTGATGTTGTTGAGTAGTTGTGTATGTTGAAAGTGAGCCATTTTGTAGGACCCCGGGGCAGGACCCCGGAAGTGACATCATGTCATGTGATTGGGCGGTCATGTTGGGTTGTCATGATAGTGCACGTGGGTGGCCATGTTGTGATGTCATTATCATGATAATAGGTGGTAGGAGTGCGTATGTGCAGCACGTGTTATGGGGACACATGCTCCGTCTCACCCCTAACAACCCGACAATAGATATCGAATTAATCCAAACAATCCTACAATCTTCAGAAAACTGATCCAAACACTTTTGAATAAAGGTAGGATAGTATCCTTAATGAGGGTATGAGACGTATGAAGAGGTAATCATTGCGTTCATATTTTTATACTGTACCAATGACCCAGACTTAGCTGGTGCTAACTCTAACAAAACCAGGGCCAAACACAAATTTTGCCCCCCAATCCCCAACATTTGCATCCAAAACAAAAAGAAATCATGTCCTAAAGGACCTCCATACTACGCCTCTACTGCGCATGCGCAGTGACGTAGACGTCACGAAATTGGCGCCAATTATCATTCTCTGTTTGGCCCTTCATCAGTCAACATCTCACTGATCTTTGTGCTTGTAAATCTCAGTTTAAAGGATGCCAGACACGTAATTTTTGGAGAAAATGTGATTCTAAGGAGGATAGAAGGAGGAGAGGAAAAAGAAGTGACAAAAAATAATCAGGGCTGTACTTAAAATTTTTTGATGAAATTATGTTAAGTTGCCTATTTTCGAGGCATGGGCCTCTTGTTGTCATTCTTGCTAAATGTTGCACTGCTTATTCAGTGTTTCCTCTCCCCTAGCCTTCTAAAGTCCCCCCTTGCAATTCTCCCATGCTTTTGGCATATTTTTGAGAAATTTCATTTCTAAAATTTCCTGGGAGAGTTGCTTGGTTACAGAATGTTTTCTGTTATTTTCCCCATAGTTACGTTTTCACCCATGGGTGTATAACGTTTGTGTTCTGCATCTTCCATCTGATGTTCTGCAGATTCTCCCCTGGGAGTCTCTGTTTTGCATCAGATAGAGTGTAATTTGATGACTGATTCCGGGCCAGTTTTTTCAGTGCCTGGAGTCATGTTTTCTGGTGTTTTTACACTGTTTGTTTACATTGGCAACAGCCTTTTTTGAGGGGGGCTGTTTGCCTTTGCTGTAGTTTATCTCACTATAAGATACATTTTTATTATCCGTAAGTGTCTCATTAATTATTTAATATAAATTTAAAATTTTTGACCACACTTTGCCATCGGATCCATCGGGCTCAACGTTACTTTTCAGCAACTTGGGCTTCGCTGAAAAAATATTTTTTCAAAATTATTTTGATTTGCAATTGTTTTTTCATTTATTAATGGATCATGTTATTATGTATCTTTGTGTCAGGGGTTTTTGCGAGTAACTAGGACTTGTTGTTGTTCTTTCACAATGAAGGGACATTGTTCAAATTGTAATAGGAAGAAATCTTCCTCTGACTTTCATGATCATTGTATTAATTGTAGTCAGTGTTCTCGCATTAATCCCTGTCATATATGTGAATATTTGGATGAGAAACATTGGAAACGTGTGTCACGATATGTTGTTTCTGGAGAAAGGGCTATGCCGGCTCTTTCTCCGCAAGGTCACTCTACTCTCTGTTTCTATTTCAGAGGAACCAGAACAGGGTGATGTTTCCATGTTATCTTCTACAAGTGTGCGTCCGTCGTCACAAATGAATTCAGAGCTAGCGGCAAAAGTGCTCATGGAGATTGGACAAATGTCGTCCGCTAGCTCGCCCGGTGTAGCGTCCATTCACCGAATGGTTCGGCAGCCGGGTTCGTCCGATGCGGTCCAGGAGGAAATTTTGGGTGATGCGAGCACTATAAACATAATAGATGCACACCCAGTGACGGCGGATAGTAAGCGAGAACGGAGGAAGCCTTTGAGTCCGGTTCCTAGCTCGTCCAGGTCCAGCCGGGCTGCGAGTGAGAGAGGCCCCTCTCTCGTACAACAACATCTGGGACCAGATGTTGTGGTACAAAATGTGTCTTTAGCGGAGCATACGTCCGTCGCTCGGGACGCTCCGTTGTATAAGCAGTCTGCGGAGACTGTTAAGGCTTCCTCTTCTCGTCAGCGCACACGACCGCACCTTGGCTGCGTGACCACCGATATATTACCAGCTTCGCCGATCAAGGATTCTTCGGCGACCAGGTCACACCATCCGGCAGCCAGGGATTCGAGACCGATGGACTCCGGACGTTCGCATAGGAAAAGTATGCGGGAGCCATCTGATGCGGACCTGCTCTCGGCGAAGCAGCGAAAGACTGCGCCTCCGCAGGTCTCGACGCCGGACATTCTTGTGCAGATAGCACAGCTTATCGCAGCATCCCAGCAGCCGACAGAAACGGTGTCGGATCGAGAATTATCCGACGGCGCTGGGTCGGTACGCTCCGCCGAAGCATCGGGGGCGGACGACCGGGAACATCATGAGGTCCGACCGGATGGTGAAAGGGATACGGATGACTTGGAGCTATCCCTTTCGGAACAACATAAAGCTGCCGTGGACTTCATCCGGCACTTTCTCCCTCAAGTTGTTCCGTCGGGCCAGACTGCTGCGGTTCTGGACAAGAGGATTATAGCGTCATTGGACTCTGAATTTTTTGAGCGGTTCAGGGACATCGCTCCCGAGTTTCCGTCGCAGTCCAATAATGTTGCAAGAACATTTGAATTATTGAACGACGCTATATTTAAACTTGCTTCCAAGACGGGGAAAGCAGGTTTCTTGTCCGCTAATACTCTCAACCTGCCTTTCATTAATGCAAGGAATAAATTCGATCTGGCAGGACAGGGTATACCGAGAGTTCCTCTGCGTATGGACGACGAGGCGGAAGACTTAGAGCTATCATTACCGTCATCGGCTTCTATTCCAACCGCGGTGTTGGAAACAACTATTGCGTCTAACAGAGCCAATTTAGATGCCTTATCTTACGCAGATCACCTTACTAAGGCGTTATCACTGCGCCTTCAAGGGAAAGAGTTTCAGGATATACAATCCTCTTTAAGACTTCTTTCAAGGGCAGTAGCTTATTCCACGTGTAACTCCGCCCTTTCAGTGGCAAATCTGGAGTTGGTTAGACGTGACGCAGCCCTAGCTACATCCACACTAGTGGATACTAAGGTGAAGAACTCTCTTAGAGTCGCTTCGGTCTCAGGAGAACTTCTCTTTGACGGCAAGCTTTCTGCTATTTATGATAAAATTACAAAGAAAGCTAAGGATTCTCTGTTGTTCAAATCTGCTCCTAAGAAGTCGGATACAGCAGACACGAATAAGACAGGCACTTCTGGGTCTAATGCGCCCAAGAGAGGTTCCTATAGAGGTTCTGGTGCGTCCTCTTGGTCTTATTCGAGAGACCGTCAGGGTAGCGACTCTCGTTCGGGACGTCCTTCAGGCCGGGACAATCGGTCGGATGCCCCGAGGTCGACGGGGCGAGGTGCGGGCCGTGGAGGACGTGGTTTCTCCTACCGCAGGCCTCGCAGGTCCAGGAGGTGATGGCTTAAACCTCTATCGTGTACCGGTTGGCGGAAGGTTGTCGAGCTTTTCACAAGAATGGGCGTCGATTACGGACGACCCTTGGGTGAGAGGAGTGACTTCGGAAGGTCTAAAGATATCCTTCAAACGAAAGCCTCCATTAACTCGAAGTCCAAAGTGGACTCATCTTCCGTCAAATCCGCAGAAAAGAGATGCTCTGTTATCAGAGGTGCAGTCTCTTTTAATGAAGAACGCGGTAGAGGTCGTAGAAAACCAGGAATCTCCGGGATTCTACAGCCATCTGTTTCTGGTTCCAAAACCAGACGGCTCGTTCCGTCCAGTCATAGATTTGAGCTGGATAAACAAGCTGATCGTCGCTCCGAAGTTTTATATGGAGACGATTCGATCGGTCAGAGCGAGTATTCGGGTGAACGATTATGCAACGAGCATAGATCTCTAAGATGCGTACTTTCACGTCATGGTACATCCGACATTCCGAAAGTACCTACGCTTCGCAGTCCTAGGAGTGGTGTATCAATTCCGGGCGATGTGCTTCGGATTGAACCTAGCACCCTGGGCTTTCACTCGGGTAATGAACTCGGTAATGATGTATTTCCGAGCTCATTCGTCTGCGGTAACGTCGGCCTACCTGGACGACATTCTTCAGAGGTACGGCAACGAGTTAACGCTTCAGAACGATGTTCAGAATCTTCTTCTATTGCTCCGACGTCTCAGTTTTATAGTAAACGAGGAGAAGTCGGATCTGGTGCCGTCCAAGTCATTCACTCATCTGGGAATGAGCTTCGAGACGCACAACAATCTCGTTTGTCTGCCGTTAACCGGAGCGAAATTAGTCAGTTGTTATGCTCGCTATTGTCGGCACGCAGACAAAGTCACGGCGAGAGAATTTATGAGACTGATAGGTCTGTGCGGAGCCGCCGCGGATCTCATTCCGATGGGGCGGTTACGCACACGTCCTCTTCAAATTTTCTTGACTCAGAATTGGAGTGTGAAAATTCATTCGCTCGATGTAGACGTTCTCTTGTCAGATCAAGTGAAACAAGAGATTCAGACTTGGGCAAACATTCAGTGGTTAACTCAGGGAGTTCCGCTGCAGTTGCCGGATCCGAGTTTTACCATTATGACGGATGCCAGTCAAACAGGTTGGGGTGCATCATTAATCCCAACGGATTCGAGATGCCAGGGTCTTTCGGATCCGCAATTCCTGTGCAAGCACATAAACATTAAGGAAATGATGTCAATTTGGCTTGCGTTACGTCACTGGATGGACATTATTCACAATGCTCATGTCCAAATCCTATCCGACAATACGACAGTAGTGGCGTATATACGGAATCAGGGAGGCACTCATTCAGTTCTGTTGTTCAATCTAACGGAAAGAATCCTTCTGTTTGCGCTAGAACATCACGTTCTTCTTTCGGTCCGTCACTTACTGGGTCGTCTGAATGTGCTAGCAGACTCCCTTTCACGAAAGGGTCGCTTGTTGCCGTCGGAGTGGACTCTCAACAAACAAGTATTCAATCAGATTTGCTACCAATGGGAACGGCCAATGATAGACTTATTTGCGACACATCTCAACAATCAGTTGCAGACGTATGTGTCTCCGTGTCCGGATCCAAGAGCATTTGCAGTAGACGCTCTGTCGATCCCTTGGGACGGAATGATAGGATATGCGTATCCTCCAGCGCCGTTAATTCAACAAGTATTGCTAAAGATAAAACAATCTCAATGCAAGATTCTGTTGGTAGCATCTCTGTCGCAACAGAGACCGTGGATAAATCTACTCAGGTGTCTGTTGTGGGACCTACCGCGAAAGCTTCCTCCATGGGAGGATCTTCTTTCGCAGGGGAAATCGCGCCAACTCCATCACAACCCGCAAGGTCTCAACCTTCACGTTTTTCCGTTGTGCGGTCCTTCTTGCATGGCAAACACTTTACAGGACGAGCAGTGGACGCGATTTCTAACTGTAGGAGGACCTCCTCTTCGCTAAACTATGCGGCTAAGTGGAAGGTTTTTCGTCGTTGGTGTAGGGATCATTCTGTAGATATATTCGATCCCTCTATACCAGACATTGCAAACTTTCTATTATACTTGTTTGACGAAATCAAACTGCAGCCTGTTACTATAAAGGGTTATAGATCTATGTTATCTGATACCTATGCACTTCATGATAGTTTACAAATTGGATCTAATGTCTCTTTATCGAAGTTGGTTAGAAACTTTTCGATAAATAGACCCAGAACTCTTAGATTAATTCCTAAGTGGAATTTAGCTTGGGTTCTTCTTAAATTGAAGGAAAAGCCATTTGAACCTCTTGGGACAGTAGATTTCAAATTCTTATCTTATAAGACAGCTTTTCTCTTAGCTTTCTCTTCTGCTAGAAGAGTCAGTGAGCTTCATGCACTGTCGGTGGATGATTCTCACTATCGTAGTGTCGAGAACACTATCACCTTCACTACTAATGTGGGTTTTTTAGCTAAGAATCAGGCTCCTAATAAATATCCGGAACCTATTGTTATTAAGGCTCTTCCGTCTTCAGACGGGCGTAGGCCTTTACTCTGTCCTGTTAGAGCGTTACGTATCTATAAACAGAGATCTCAGTTTATCAGAAAGGGACGGAAACGTTTCTTTCTGTCTTTGATGCCTAATAGAAAGGACATTTCGGTCCATTCTATTGCTAGATGGATTCAATTAACTATCCGTACTGCTTATGAAAATTTATCTTCTTCTCAGCAGTCTGTGCTTAAGATTTCTGCTCATGAAGTAAGAGCTCTTTCTACTTCCTGGGCTTATGCTAATAGTGTTGCTATTACAGATTTAATGAAGGCTGCTTATTGGTCTCGGCCATCCACATTTACGAATTTTTATCTCAGATCCATTTCTGGAGACCTGCATTGTTTAGGTCCGTTATCTGTTGCTCAGAATGTCGTCCACTAAACAGTTGCAACTATAGTTATGCAGGCTTTCTGTTCCGGCAGTGACTCTGTCCGGCTGCCCTCTTCGCTCTGGGCTATTTGACCCAGGGCAAGGGGAAGGGGGGGGGGGGGGGGGGGGGTGTTCCCTTAGGTCACCTGCTTTATAGTGAAAAGCAAGGGAATGCCTCCTCCAAGTCAGTATTTCTGAGTCGCTTCCGGGATGGTTTTAAAGTGTAATATTAATGTTAAAATTCATTCATGTCTTATTTTTAAAGTGTAGCTCGGTGTGAAGCATTTGTATATGTCAAGTGTCAAACGGGCTTTAATATACAATACTCGGACACTTTTAAATGACTATAAAGAGTCTCAATTCTCTGGACTACTTTATTTGTTGGCTTGCTTTAAAAATAATTAGTATAAGGGATATACTGGATGTTAATAGAGAACATGAATGTTATTGTGCTCAATTATTAAGGGTAGTGTATCTTTCTAATTTAATATTAAATAAGAAAGATACATGTAAAGCCTAATACTCCTTTTCTCCTTAAGGGGTTACCTCTTTACTATATAGTTGAGCTTATTGGATTTTCCTCTATGTCCTAGGCCCTCCAGCCTGTTTACTATTCAGCTAAGTCTGGGTCATTGGTACAGTATAAAAATGATAAAAAATTTATAGTAATTTATATATTTTTTATACTTACCAATGACCCAGACGGGGATGGCCCTCCCTGGAGTTGGGAACTCTTGCCTCCCCGCTGAGTACATAGCGCTGACCAGGCACTGCCAGTAAGAATGATAATTGGCGCCAATTTCGGGACGTCTGCGTCACTGCGCATGCGCAGTAGAGGCGTAGTATGGAGGTCCTTTAGGACATGATTTCTTTTTGTTTTGGATGCAAATTTTGGGGATTGGGGGGCAAAATTTGTGTTTGGCCCTGGTTTTGTTAGAGTTAGCACCAGCTAAGTCTGGGTCATTGGTAAGTATAAAAAATATATAAATTACTATAAATTTTTTTACTTTCATAGCTTTCATTTTGAGACGTATGATTTTGCGCGCATCGTGCTCATTTTCATAGCTTTCATTGCTTCATACGACGAAAAGGGGGATTCAGTGGGTTTAGTATCCTTAAAATATAGGATAGTATCGTTACCTAATGTCCGACCATATAATGCACACGTAATTTATCACAGAATTGGGTTTATTACAATAATGGTTGGTTTATTACAATAGTGTTTTTTCAACTGAGAGATAAACTGGAGGGGCGGGGGGGTGCCGCCCCTGTCCCCAGAGCCCTACTGCCCCTTGAGCTCCTGAAGTCTGGGGTCCTGCCCCGGGATCCTACAAAATGGCTCATTTTCAACATGCATAACTACTCAACACCATCACCAACACCGCCACAACATCAACACAACTCCTCCACCACAATCTTCTCCTCCCTATACTGCCTGTTCTTGTGATTCCGCCTTATCCAGAACCTGTAATCCCAAATTCATCACTTCCACTTCTTCCAACATCTCCACCATCTATATTATCATACGTCTAGCACTACTCTCTTATAGTATTCTCAGGTAGCCTTCTCTGCACAATCACCCTGATGTACTATTCCATGACCTCCTCTCTTTCTCAATCTAATCCCTGCCCACCCCTTTCAATCCTCTTGAACCTCATTCCTCTTCCTACCCAGTTTCGCATCTTATTCTTTGGCTTTCGTGCAACACTACCAACCCGCCACATCCACCATATGTGACTCGCTCCATCCAACTTTTTGACCTCCTTTAACTCCACCTTATTTTTGTTCGCTGTTAGTTGTTAAAATGTCAAATTAATGAACAATAAGATATTCTTATGACTAAGATATATGCAACAAATGAGTTTTAGATGCCCAAAACAAGCAGAAACAGAGGCATTTGCCCATCCCGAAAGGCGTCAGGGGACTATGGTACACTACATTTCTGGAAGCGGAGATTACGCATGTTGGTAAATGTACCAATCGGATAAAATAGCACCCCTCCTCCACCACCCCCGCCTTCACCATGTTGTGCACTGGATGGTCATGGGAATGACGTCACACGATTGAGTTACCAGGATAATCCGTGTCGATGTAATGTGACTAGATCATTCTATGATAAATCCCCGGGAGGAGGGGGGGGGGGGGGGTCTCCTCGCCTTAACCAGAGCAGAAACCTTTAGCATAAATATTACATACCTTTATGTGGCAATAAATGGTAAGTGGTAAAGTCCATCTACAAAAGCTGGAATTAGTATACATTAGTTATAACATTATCGGTTAATTTGTTGTGACATAACGGGTTGAAAAAAGTTATAACATTATGCATCGATTTTTATAACATAACGGGTTGAAAAAAGTTATAACATTATGCGGAGTTTATAACATTATCGGTTGTTTACTACATTTTTTGCAACATTATGCGTTGATGTAACATTATGTGGCGTTGTAACATCGGTTGTAACAAGGCCTGGTTAATCCTCGGATGGGTGACCATCTGAGCAATCGAATTGGACTCCCATGTTGTGACCTTGGGCAAGGCACTTAACCCCTTTTGTCTACATGGGGGCCCGATGATGCTGTGTACTTAGGCATACTGCACGTCGATGGTGCGCATGTCTTTAACCAATCTAACCCTGCCTGTGCTGCAGTGTGGAGTTAGGATGTTGGGGAGCTAGCAGCTGCTCATCATTGCTCGGTGGATCTCTCCAGGTACTCCGGCTTTCTCCACCCGTAAAACTGTCACGGTCATGATTAGCCATTCAGGCATAAGTATGTGACCTTGAACACCAATAAATAAAATAAATAAATGTCTCTTTATTCACCTTGAAGTGATGCTTTGAAAGCCACCATTTTCATTGATACCACGAAAGTGAAAATTTCTATATCTTCACAGCGATACGATTTCTATCTTTCCGCAATTTTTTTGCTAATCTGTCGTTTAGCATATAATAAATACATGTAGTAGTCATGATGCATTTAATCGTCTTGTACCAGACAAAAAATTTGTTGTGCTGGGATCTGAACAGCTCCATTTGGTCACAGATCTCGGTTTGCCTGAGACATAAGTCCCAAGTATTAAATCTAGTCCCATATGCAAGCACATGGTTACCATCTAGAATGAATCGATATCTAAGACCCCAAATCTGACCAATAAATGTCCTGACTCTAGAAGGGAGGGAGTTTATCCCTTTACCTAACATTACGGCTAAAACAGGTCAGTTGTATTCACCAAAATTATCATCCAGTTTCCATAATTTTTTCATTTTTTGTCTCGTAAACATTGATTATGACCCGTCATTGGAACAAGCTTATTGATCTCATTCCAATGGGTGGTCATACGCTATGGTTTTTTACTCAAAAACACAAAATGTCAGTCAATTACGGTCTCTATAGAAAATAACCTGGTCTGAATCATGAATGGGCTGAGTCCTCTAGCATAACACACAAAAAAATGGCTCATGAATGATACTTATCTCTTTACCCAATGCAGATGCAATGTTGTACATGGCAAGAAGGCAGCCTGTTTGACTCTGCTTTTGCCCTGCATTGTCATTTGATTCAGATCATAATTGGTTAAAACCAATGATGTGTTTTGTAAATGATGCAAATAAAGATCTATATATTAAATTTTGTAATTTAATTTTTTTTTTCAAAAAATATTTCAACAAAACCATATGTGACCCCTCATTGGAACAGACTTTATGGGCTAGTTAAATTTAGGGGTCACATGATATGATCTAGTTGAAAGTTTATTACGCAGACATATGCAGCCAATTCATTAGTTAAATGGTTGACGAAATCCATATGTGTTATTTAAATTTCAAAATGTACATTCTAAACTCAGAACTTAGGTGGGGATAAAGACATTCTTCAATGTTCATTTTATAAATATTGCTTGGAGGTTAAAAGTGACTCATCGGTGGTATGTTACATTTTATTATAGGGTGAAGCAACAGTTTTAAAAACTGGAGACTGCACATTCTATTTGAGTATAAGCAATGTTTCAGGTTCCCAATTATAGATGTTGTATGGAAACATAAATTTTTTTGTCATTATACCCCCTGCAAACAAAGTTTGGGGGGTATATAGGAATCACCCTATCCGTCCGTCCATCCGTCCGTCCATCCTTATAAGCGCAACTCCTCCTAAACCATTTGAAGAATTTTCATGAAACTACACAATGGAAGAACTCCATATGAAGATGTGCATGAAGTAATATAATTCCGTTCTGACATTTCCAAGGGGAGATAATCTAACTTATACATTTTAATGTACCAAAAAGGCTACAACTGAGGCACGAGGGGTATCACTTTGTGAGCTTGCTCACAGTACCTCTAGTTTTAAATTTTTTTACACTGAAGATTTTAGAAGGTATTATTTTCTAATATTGGTGTTATATTTTTTTCAGCAAATGATCTTCGAGAAAAGTTTAGGTTTGGACACACTTTCAGCACAGAAGCAAGAAAATATTATAAAATCCTCCCAGGATCTATAGTTGTTTTCAACGCAGAAAGATTTTACACCAAGTATGAGCCGAAATGGCACGTTTTAAATGAGGTAAAATATCATTAACCCTTTTCCCAACGTAACGGTCAACTCAAACAGCACTATTCACAAAAATCACCAATTAATTTTCATTATTTTTAGCTCAACTTTGACGAAGTCAAATTTGAGCTATTGTCATGGCCCGTCCGTCTGTCCGTACGTAAACAATTGGCTATGGCTTGGGCTAGAGGTCGTATTTATGAACCGATCTTTACGAAACTTCTTGTGTACCTTTGTTATGACCCTGGGACGGGAACGAGTGTTTTTAGGTGTGGTCCGAAATTCAAGATGGCTGCCAGCGGCCATTTTGTACTGATGATGCAAAAATCAGTTTTTTGTACAGAACTTCTGTATGAAAGTTCTGATTTGAATAAAGTTTTGTATAAATGTTTAGTACCATGGGATACATCACATATAATACGGGTTTTTTTCTCGTGCGTAAATTATGCAAATTAGACTGACTTTGATTTATTTAGTGTTACTTTCAGAGCTGTAAGTGCCAAGCTGCTATGGCTCGGGCTAGAGGCCGTATTTATGAACCAATCTTTACGAAACTTCTTGGGTACGTTTGTTATGACCGTGGGACGAGAACGAGTGTTTTTGGGTGCAGTCCCAAATTCCAGATGGCTGCCAGCAGCCATTTTGTACCGACGATGCCGAAATCTGTTTTTTGTACAGAACTTCCATATGAAAGCTCTGATTTGAATAATTTTTTGTATGAATGTTTAGTACCATGGGATACATTACATATATTACAGGTTTTTTTCTTGTGCGTAAATTATGCAAATTAGGCTAACTTTGATTTATTTAGTGTTACTTTCAACACTGTGAGTGCAAATCCCAATACGGCTCGGGCTAGAGGCCGTATTTATGAACCAATCTTCACAAAACTTCTTGGGTACCTTTGTTATCACTGTGGGACGAGAAGGAGTGTTTTTGGGTCCAGTCTGAAATTCAAGATGGCCGCTAGCAGCCATTTTGTTCAAAATTAAGTGCAATCAGATTTTTGCGCAGAACTTCCAAATGAAAGATCTGATTTGAATAAATTTTTGTATGAATGTTTAGTACCATGGGATACATTACATATAATACAGAGTTTTTCTCGTGAATAAATTTTATGCAAATTAGGAGTCCGGGTGGGACTTAGAAAATTTTGGACCAAAATCCGGTCCGGGGGGGGGATTTCTGGAAAATAATATCTTGATGTTATTTTAATCATAACTAGATACATTATTATTGTTCGTAAGTGTTGAATAAATTGTTTAAAATATTTTTAAAATTTTTGTCCACACTTAGGCTTGGGATCCATTGGGGCTCAACGTTACTTTTCAGAAACTTGGGCTGTTCTGAAAAAATATTTTTTCAAAATATTTTGATTTCAATTATTTTTTCTATATTAATGGATCATATTATTATTATGTATTTTGATTGCCAGGGGTTAGTGCGAGTACCAGGACTTGTTTTCTTTTCACATTGAAAGGATATTGATCAATTGTAATAAGAGGAAGTCTTCCTCTGACTTTATAATCATTCTATATGTGGTCAGTGTACTCGCATTAACTCCTGTTCTGTATCGTATGATTTCGATGACAATATGGGAAGCGTATGTCACGGTATGTTATTGGGGAATTGGACACTCCGGTCCTTTCCCCGCAGGGTCACTCTACTTTATCAATTTCTATTTCAGACGATCAAGATTAGGGTGATGTATCTGTGATGTCTTCCAGCAGTGTGCCTCCGTCGTCACAATTAATGAAGGGCTAGCGGAAAAGTGCTCATGTAAATACGCCAATTGCCTAAGAGGACCCTAGTAGGTTCGACGGCCTTTGACGTCCGCTAGCTCGCGCGGTGTAGCGTCCATTCACCGAATGGTTCGGCAGCCGGGTTCGTCCGTTGCGGTCTAGAAGGAATTTTGGGGTGATGCGAGCACTATAAATCAACCTAATGCACACCCAGTGACGGCGGATCGGAGGGAGAATGGAGGAAGCCTTTTAGTCCGGTTCATAGCTCGTTCCGGTCCATCCGGACGGCAAGCGAGAGAGGCCCCTCTCTCGTTCACAACATCTGGCCCCAGATGTTGTGGTACAAAATGTTTCGCATTCGGAGCATACGTCCGTCGCTCGGGACGCTCCGACATATAGTCATTCCGGAGTAGACTGTCAATAAGGCTTCCTCATTCTCATAGTTGCGCACACGACCGCTCTTGGCTACGTGACCACGGATATCCAGTCAGCTTCGCCAGTCAGAGATTCATCGGCGACCAGGTCACACCATCCGGTAGCCAGGGACACGAGGCCTGCAGAAGTGTGCGGGAGTCAACGTACACGGAGCTTCCGGCGGCAATGCATCGTAAGACCGCTAATGCACAGGCCTCGGGAACGGACGTGCTTTCCTAAATAGCACAGTTTATCGCAGCATCCCAGCATCAACTGAATCTGTCGCATATTTTTTATCCGACGATGCTGGGTCGGGACACTCCGCGGAAGCGGGTACGGACGTCCGAAAATTTCATCCGGTCCGACGGGATACTGAAAGGGATTTGGAGGATTTCGAGCTTTCCCTTTCGGAACAACATATGCTGTTGTGTATGTCATCTGACTTGGTCTTCTGCAGCTTCTTTCGTCGGACCAGAATGCTGCGATGCCGGATAAGAAACTGATAGCGTCGGTGGACTTAGAAATTTTTGGTTCGGTTCAGGGACATCGTCCCTCAGTTCCGACATAGTCCAATAATGCCACGCAACTTTCGAATTATTGAACGACGCTATATATTATTATTATATGCTTGCTATAACCAAGCATTTATGGTTTCTTGTTCGCAAAGTTACGGAGATGTCTTTCAAAAGTGTGCCTCTGTCGTCATAGTTAATGAAGAGCTAGCGGCAATAAGTGCTCATGGAATATGTCTATCGCCTACAGAGTGACATTCGCTAGCTCACCCGGTGTAGCGTACATTCATCGAATGGTTCGGCTGCCGGGTTCGTCCGTTGCGGTCTAGGAAGGAGATTTGGGTGATGCAAGCACTTTAATTACTTCAGTACTCACCCAGTGACGGCAGATTGAGGACAGATCGGAGGAAGCCTGTTAGTCCGGTTCCTGGCTTGTCCAGGTCCGTCCGGGCTGTGAGCGAGAGAGGTCCCTCTCTCGTCCAACAACATAGGGGACCGCATGTTGTGGTTCAGATATTTTACATTCGGAGCATATGTCTGTCGGTCGGGACGCTCCGTTATATTGACAGTCCAAGAGACTGTCCTTAATGCTTCCTCATCCTCACAGCAGGGCACACGACCGCACATTGGCTACGTGACCTCGAGTATCCGATCAGTTTCGTCATTCAGTGATTCCACGGCGAATAGGTCGCGCCATCCGGTAGCCAAGGGACACGAGGCCTATACACTCCGTTCGCTCGCATATTGGTAGTATGCACGGGGTAACGATCACGGAGCTTCCAGCGGCAATGCATTGTAGGACCGCTTCTCCTCAGGCCTCAGTGACGGACGTGCTATCCGAGTTAGCACAGTTGTTTCGCAGCATCCCAGCAATTGACAGTTTCTTGGTCAAATCAGGAATTATCCGACGGCGCTGGGTCGGTGCGGTCCGCGGTTGCATCAGGTACAGACGACCGAACGCTTTATAGGGTCCGACAGGATGGCGAAAGGGATTCGAAAGATTTTGAGTTTTCCCTTTAGTAATATCGGAAGCTGCCTTTCGTATCTTCTGGCATTATCTTCCAGTGATTGTTATTTCGGACTTCATTGCTGCGATCTTGGATAAGAGACTTATAGCGTCATTGGACTCGGATTTTTCGATCGGTTCAGGGACATTGTCCCTGACTTACCGACGCAGTCCAATAATGTCATTACAACATGTGATTTATTTTTCGACGCTATATATGCATACAAGCCTGCTACCAAGCATGATAGTTTAGTTTCTTGTCCACGTTGCTCATTTCTGCCGTTTTATCATTTATACGATTAGTTTATTTTGGCAGAGCAGGGCATACCGAGAGTTCATATGCGTCTAGACGGTGTGGTTAAAGACTGGAAATCTTCTTTTTCGCTGTTTATGTCTTTTCCAACTTCAATGTTGGAAACGACATGATGTATAGTAGACTTAACTTAGACGCTTTATCATACGTAATCCGCCTTACTGAGGCGTTATCATTACGTTTTCAAGAAAAGATTTACGGGATATTATTCTCAATGTAATTTCTTTTGAGGGCAGTAGTTTGTTCACGTATAACTCAGCCCTTCAGTGGCTGATTGGAGTTGGTTAGACGTGACGCAGCCCTAGCTACATCCATACGCGTGGATAGTAAGGTTAAGAACTCTCTCAGAGTCGCTTCGTTCTCGGAGGAGCTTCTCTTCGACGGCAACTTTTCGGCAATCCATGAATTGCTTGATTTACACGTTCTCTTGTCTATCTAGTGTTACAAGAGATTCAGACTGGGGCAAACATTCGGTGGTTGACTCAGAGAGTGTCACCGCAGTTGCCGGACCCGAGTGTGGCTGTTATGATGGTTGCCAGTCAAGCAGATTGGGATATAATACTGATCCCAACGGATTCGAAGTGCCAGGGTCTTTGGGTTCCGCAGTCTCTTAGCAACCAATTTTCTTCCGCGGAATAATGTTTTTTTAGGCTTGCTTTATGTCATTGCATGAACATTATTCAGAAAACGCATGCCCAAATCCTGTCAGTTAATTCTACAGTAGTGGCGTATCTCCGGAACCAGGGAGGCACTCTTTCGTTTCCGTTATTCAATTTAATGGAAAGAATCCGTCTGTTGGTTATAGTACACCAAGTTCTGTTTTGGTCCGTCATATTCCGGGTCGTCTGATTGTTTTACCGGACTCCCGTTCACTTACGGGTCGCTTGTTGCTGTCAGAATGGACTCTCAACAAACAAGTATTCAATCAGATTTGCTATCTATGGGAGCGCCCAATGATGATTTATTTACGACATAGCTTGCTAATCAATTGCAGACGTATGTGTTGGCTTGTCCTGATCTCTGAGCTAATGTTGTTAACGCTCTAGTGATCTATAGGACGGAATGATAGGATATGCGTATCCTCCGGCGCTGTTGTTTCAGCAGGTATTGCTAAGATAAACAACCACAATACATTTCTGTTGATAGCATCTCTATCTTCACAGAGATCATGGGTAATTTACTCTCTTGTCTACTGTGGTCTTAACGTGAAATCTTCCTCATTGTGAGGATCTTTTTTCACTGGGTAAATCGTGTCATCTTTATCACAACCCGCAAGGTCGCAACCTTCATGTATTCCGTTGTGTGGTCCGTATTGCATTGTAAGCATTGTACTGGACGAGCTTTGGACGCGATTTCTTACTATAGGAGATCCTCTTCTTCGCTATTCTATGCGGCTAAAGTGGAGGCTCTTCCGTCGTTGGTGTAGGGATCATTATGTTCATATTGTTGATCCCTCCATACTACTCTTTGCAATTTTTTAGTATACTTGTTTCACAAGATCTACTGCAGCCTGTTATTAGTAAGGTTATAGGTTTATGTTACCTCATACCTATGCACTCTACGATAGTTTACAATTGAGTCTTATGTCTCTTTATCTAAATTAGTTAGTAACTTTTTGATATATAGACTTAGAATCTTTAGATTAAATTCCTATATGGATTTTAACTTCGGTTCTTATTTAGCTAAGTAATCATTTGAGCCTCTGGAAACAGTAGTTTTCAAATTCTGACCTTTTAGACAGTAATTCTGTTGGTTTCTCTTTTACTGTAGAGTCAGTGAGTTTCATGCACTATCGATGGATGATTTTCACTTTCGTAGTTTCGGAAACACTATTCCGTTACTATTTAGGTTGGATTTTTGCATAAGAGTTAGGCTCCTAATATCCGGAACCTATTGTTATTAAGGTCCTTCCGTCTTCGTACGGGCATAGGCCTTTACTCTTTCCGGGTAAAGTTTATGTATTTATAAACAGATATCTGTTTATTACTATGGGCGTAAGCTTCTTCTGTCTTTGATGCCTAGTAGAAGGACGTTACGCTCCATTCTATTGTTAATGGATTCTATTAACTATCGGTACTGCTTATGGTATATCATTGACTTGGCAGTTGTGCTTAAGATTTCGGCTCATGAAGTAAGAGTTCTTCTACATCTTGGGCTTACATTAATAGTGTCGCTATTATAGATTTTTGAAGGCTGCTCATTGCGCTCAGCCATCCACATTCTTGAATTTTTATCTCAGAAATATCGAGTCCATTTCTGGAGGCCTCTATTGTTAGGTCTATTATCTACTGCTCAGAATGTCATTCACTTAACAGTTGCTCCTATAGCTAGGTAGGCTGTCTGTTTCGGCAGTGTCTCCGTTCTGCTGCCCTCTTCGCTCTGGGCTATTTGACCCAGGGCAAGAAAAAAGGGAGGGGGGGGAGGGTGTTCCCTTGGGTCACCTGTTTTACTATGAAAACAAGGGGATACCTCCTCCGGAGTTAGTAATTCTGAGCTGTTATTGGGATGGTTGTTTAGTGAGAAGTTTAGGTTTTTAAAATTCATTCAAGTCTTAGTTTTTAAAGTATAGCTTTTGATTATTGCATATGTCAACGGACATGATTATGCAATCCTCAGACACTTTTAGGAGTATAAGAGTCTCTATTCTCTAGACTTACTTTATTTATTGGCTTACTTTAAAAATTATTAGTATAAGGATTATATTGGATATTAATAGAGTACATGGATGTATGAAGCTCAATTTTGGAAGGTGTTGTATCTTTCTAATTTATCATAAATAAGAAAGATACATGTAAGGCCTATTACTTCTTTTTCCCTACAGGGGATGACTCTATTTTATATTATTGAGCGTATTCCATTTTGCTCTATGTCCTTGGCCCTCCAGCCTTTTTACTATTCAGCTATGTCTGGGTAATTGGTACAGTATAAAAATGTTAAAAAATTTATAGTAATTTCTATATTTTTTATACTTACCAATGACCCAGACGGGGATGGCCCTCCCAGGAGTTGGGAACTCTTGCCTCCCCGCTGAGTACATAGCGCTTACCAGGCACTGGTTTTTAGAATGATTAATGGCGCCAATTTCGGAACGTCCTTGACACTGCGCATGCGCAGTAGAGGCGAAGTGTGGAGGGCCTTTCAGGACATGTTTTCTTTGGTTTTAGATGCAAATTTTGGGGATTGGGGGGCAAAATTTGTGTTTGGCCCTATATTTTAAGAGTTAGCACCAGCTATGTCTGGGTCATTGGTAAGTATAAAAAATATAGAAATTACTATAAATTTTTTAACTTTTTCAAATTTTTCAAAAAATTTCAACAAAACCATATCGTGTGACCCCTCGTTGGAACGAGTTCCAACGAGGGGTCACATGATATGGTTTTGTTGAAATTTTTTGAAAAATAATATTTTTTCAACTGCTGAATTTGCATATTACGTGGGCAAATGCGGGCGATTCGTTGGGTAAAGGATTAATAACTACCATATATACATGTATACAACAGATGACTTAACATTGTTTCTATATCATTGTTGGCTGCCTATATAGGCAGGAAGAATACACTTGGGACAACTTTTTCAGAGCAGTATAAAAGGTGCTGGATGTGTCTGTTTGAGGACTTGAGGGTTAATAATATTGTTTAGGGGAAGCTGAAAGTGGCTGGAAACCACAGTAAATAAAAATAATGTTCTGCACATAGAAAATAAGATTTTCTTGCCTCAAAAATATATTCATCCATCCATCCAGGCTTATGAAACTTGCGTAAATCCTGCTGTTAGTCATTTAGTTCCCAGTGAAAATTGATCTTGTCTGCATATTCTTTCCATAGTTATGCCCCTTTGACCTAGACTTTTTCAAGCAAGTCAGCATATGATCAAAAGTTGTCAGGGGGTTAATTTCAACAAATACCAACAGATTTCAAATATCATTGGTGTGTTGGCTCACAAGATGTTGTTATAGGTGAAACTAGTTCACATATTAATTTTGGCCACCCAAATTTAAATTCTAGGTTCATATTTGGGTTCAATACAGGAGGTTCAATATGAGAAGTCAGTCAGAATCTTTAAATATTTGGTATACAACATGGTTACCGAGGTCAAATTCACATTTGTCCAAATCAAGTCTCCCAGTTAATATTTGGGCTCCCTATGGGTGGCTCAATGTTAACTTAGTGTAACACGAGGAATAAACTTTGAATATCTTCTGCAGCTCCACCAGTCAGAATCTTTTGATATTTGGTATACAGAGGCCAGATCTAAATTTGTTTAAACCAAGTCCCTGTGTTAATATTTTTGCTCCCCATCCGGGACGACCTGCATTGGGCAAGGCACTTTATCCCAGTTGCCTACATGGGGGCACGATAATGCCATGTACTAAGGTGTACTGCACGTCGATGGTGCACATATCTTCAACCGCTATAACTCTTCTTGAGCGGAGCTTAAACAGAGAATGTTGAGCTGACAGTTGCTCGTTGATGCTCAGTTCTCTCCGGGTACTCTGGCTTCCTCCACCCGTAAAACTGCCATGGTCATGATTAGCCATTGTGCATAAATATGTGATCTTAAACCCCAATAAATAATGTACAAATAAATAAATATTTTTGCTCCCTATTGGTGCCTGAATTTCAGCTTAGTCCAATATGAAGGATAATCTTGAAAACTTTTTCTCCAGAATTAATAGTAATAATCTTTTGTTATAGGGTATACAGAATCCTTACAGGGGTTGGATTCAAATATGTTCAAGCAAGCTCAGCGTTTAATAATTGGGCACTCTGTGGGAGCCTGAATTTTAAATTAGCACAATATGGGGAATACTCTCAGTCAGGGGGTTCTTCAGAATTAGAGAGGCTCTTAAAGGAGCTTGGGTAGTCATACACTGCATGTACATGCACGTGGCGAAAAGCCATAAGGAGTGAAACTCTACTAGGACAATCACCACTGCAAAACTCACATGGAAAAGATGCATTAATCTACACTCTACATCAAGACATGATCTTGAAATGGTGGATTCTCAGCAGGTACAAAATTTAATTGTTTACCACAATTTTTCTAACCCCACTCAAGTTCTGACTATTAAAATATTCAATGAACATCATTAAGGCATACCATTCTATCTTTGAAAAAAATTAAGCATGTTACAAATCAACTTTGAAAATAATTTACAGTGCTGTACAAGTTAATGATATGAGCGCTTTAGTAGTCTCAAAAGAACCCTTTCTTCGATGTTTTACTTCACAAATGACCATGGGAACCGTGGGAAGTGAAGCAGTACTTGTTTACTGTAGTAAACAAGCTCTGATTTCATTGTAAAATAGGTCCCAATCACCAATATTTGGAGTGGACGTCCTCTAAAATCGGCAATGTGTATAAACGATTGACCGTACTTGACTTTATATCCATGTTGTGGTCATGATTAGCCATTTTGCAGAAATTTGTGACCTTAAACACAAATAAATAAATAATAAATGTTGGTGTCTCAACTCGAAGTATTCTTTTCAACGGTGACTTGTCAGTTTGGCTAAGCAATAAAAAAATGGAATATTCCAGGACAGAATCAAAGTAGTTTCTGGAGCAGAACCTCCTTGAACTCTGTTTCTGTCATCAGATCACCTGGACAGGAGACCTGATAGAAGTACTGTACAGCTGCCATGGAATGGTAAAATTCCACACGTCGGCAGTGTCAAATCAATAATCAGTGTAGTTTTCAGAAAATATTCAATGAAAGAAGCACCGGATCATATCCGGTGCTTCATTCATTGAAAATTGATTGTGATTCAATTATTTTATGTTGGAGATTCACTATAAATGCATGGAAATATTGCCCATGCATAGATTGTGCCTTTTCCACGACGACCATACTGTAGAATTCACGAGGAAGCATGTGAAAGGATTTTGAGAAAATCTTGGTTATTTTAAAATTTATGAATCCATGCTACTTGGATTGAATTACATCAAATCAAATTTTGAAGCTTCCCAAAGCCCTAGTGGACTTCTGGACAAACTAATGACAACCTGGTTCGTGGCTCACATCCTAAGAACATGCTTGATGGTGCACAGCTTGTCATAGAATATTCTTGTTGATCGATAAGTAAATAGAAAGTTTCCATGGCTTTGTTTGACATTATTTGTAGCATTGCTCAAACACTGATAATAAATAATTTACTTTACAACACTCCACCACTAAGTCAAAGAACATTTCAGGTTAATTTCATTGTTGAATTGTCTTAAGATCCATTAAGACCTAAAAAAGTAGTCTTTTTCACAGCCCATCCTGCATGGTCCTTTTCACTGCTGCATGCACCCTTTTTATAACCAATCAAAACTTAACCCATTGAAATCGAGCGGTCATTTTTCCAGCCCAGGAATATGATGCATCATAATTGCATTAAGTGTGATAACTGCTGAATGAATGTGTGGAGTAGACCGATCAATATTTTCAAAGTGCAGCCCGAAGGTCTACCCCCAAATAATTAATACAGACTCTCCCGCTTGCTGCCATTGAATTGACATGGAAGATACCACCAGGGTTTTACAGGTTAAAAGAAAAAGAAAAATTAAATGGTTTATATCTGATACTTGACCCAAGTTAAGAAAATTGAAAAATTTGTCCCTTGAGTGTAACAAGGCTTTGCAATGATTGTCTTATTTACAAATAATGGCCTGAGAAACAGAAGATCTACTTTGTGGGGCCTTATAAATGATCAGTGCATTCATCTAATTAGAACCTTCCAGGTCTATGCAATCCATCAGATTTCAAATGAACATTTAACCCTTTACCCAATGCAGACGATATCAAAATTTATTATTTTAAATATAATGTTTTAAAATTTTTCAAAAAATTTCAACAAAACCATATCATGTGACCCCTCATTGGAACGAGCTCAATGAGCTCATTCCAATGAGGGGTCACATGATATGGTTTTGTTGAAATATTTTGAAAACTTTAGTTTTTTTCAATTGCTAAATTTGCATATTACGCGGGCGGATGCGGGCGATTCATTAGGTAAAGGGTTAACAACATGTGGACACCCTATATTGAATATTTATCTTCCAGAAAAAACTTGAGGCAGATGATGTGAAAAATTTTGTTGAAGATCATGCTGTTCCATTGGTTGGTCATTTCACTGATGAAACCGAAAAAAATCATTACAAACAACGCAGACCTTTATGCCTAATGTTCTATACAGTTGATTGGAGTTTTGATCACAGAGATGGTATGTATAACAGTTTTATAACTTTATGTGTTTTGAGTTGATCAGATGGGAAGTTGGTCTACATTATTTATTTATTTATTGGAGTTTAACCCTTGACCTAACGAATCGCCTGCATAATTTGTAAATTGAGCAGTTAAAAAAAACCAAAATATTTCAACAAAACTTTATCATGTGACCCCTCAATGGAACGAGCACATCAAGCTCGTTGCAATGAGGGGTCACATGATATGGTTTTGTTGAAATGTTTTTGAAAAGTTATAAAAAATAGTAATTAACAGAATAAATTTTGATATTCTCCATGTTAGGTAAAGGTTTAAGAACAATTTCACTAGCCAACTTCACCTTGTGTCCGCCAGTTTTACAGGTGAAGGAATCCTGATTACCTGAAGAGAATACTTGAGGGGGGGTGTTGGATATGTGAAAATGCTGAGTCAGCCCTTTCAAAAAGGTAAAATAATTTTTTCTTCAGAACTCCAATTCATGATCTTTCAAAATTGGTATACAACATCCCTAGAGGGATCTTATTTGGGCTCCTGAATTTTAACTTTGTTCAGTATGAGGAGTATTCTTTAAAAATCTTCTCATGAACTTCCAATCAGAATCTTTTGATATGTGGTATATACTTTCCTTAGAGATGTCAGATTCCAGTTTGTTCAAACCATGTCCCTGGGTTAATATTTTGTCTCCCAGTTGGGGCCCTAATTTTAACTTAGTTCAGTATGAGGAATAATCTTTAAAACTCTTCTTCTCCAGAACTGTTAGACAGCGTCTTTTAACCCTTTACCCAACGTAATGTCCAAAACCGGCCACTGCCATTCTAAAAAATCGCCAATTAATATTCATTATTTTTTTCATTCGCCGTTGAACCTCAAGAAGCTGTTAGAAGCATTTGTCTTTTAGGTACATTCAAAGCTTCGATGTTCTGGAACAGTCAGTGTAATAATCAAGACCGGTCGTAAGTTGCGAACTTGCGAAGTTGATTATTACACTGATGATTCAAAAGTTCAGAACATCAAAGCTTTGAATGTACCTAAAAGAGGATCATCTTTGTTGTTTACTTGAGGTAATTCAGCTGACTTTAACTTCATTTTTAACGACTTCAAAGAGAGGGAGAGGGGGTCAGCTAGGTACGATTGATTGATTATGATCGATTATTTGCGATGATTAATCGATTCCTAAATTAAAAAATAGTGACAGCCCTACTTATTATACTTCGATTGCTGTGCATATTTACTGTTACGCAATACAATATAGACATTGGAAAATGTTCCAGAAAATCCATGTGTGAAATCTGGATTATACGTAAGAACATCATGTAAGAATGCATCTGATTGGTTCTTACATGTTGGAGTGACATAATGAATAAGTGATAGAATTCTTCTAATTCTGCTTGTACATGTACCAGGTTAAATTATTTCACGAGAATAAAAATGAATCGACACAAAACTGCCAAGCAAGAAAGTTATCAGGCCGCTGAAGATTATAATTTTCTTTATCACATATTCAAGTTTAATTATGGTATAAATATAGAACACATGTGGGTAGAGTTGGGGGAACAGGTTTCAATGACTCTGGATGGAGTTTTCCCTGTATTTCATAAGCATCTTCAGCACACATGAAATACAAGAACACCCCGCCTTGGGTCATTGATTTCATTCCCCTGTAATCCCTTCCCCCTCCCATGTTCTTTTTCCTTGTAGAGAACTTGATCCTGGTGAGTATTTTAGATTCACTTGAACCTCTGGTTTTAAGGGTGCCTTCATTTCTAATTTGTGTCAGCACTGCCAAATTTAGTATTAATTTCCCATTTAAAGAATGAAATGATTCAACACATAACTGCCAAGCAAGAAAGTTATCAGGCTGCTGAAGGTGATATTTTTCTTTATCACATATTCAAGTTTAATTATGGTATAAGTACAGAACGCAACTCTGGTAGAGTATGGGGAACAGAAATCAATGACACTGGGTGGAGTTTTTCTTGAATTTCATGTACGTCTTCAGCACACATGAAATACAAGAACATCCCACCTTGGGTCATTGATTCCACTCCCCGAAATATGGTTTCAGATTTGATATTTAGCCTTGTGTCAGTTGACTCACACTTTATTAACAAAACCTGCATTATAAGGTTTGTTCTGTGTGTTCTTTTACTGCAGTCGAGGCTTTTAGATTACTTGGGAGCGTGGTGGCTTTTTCTTTTAGATCCTTGGACTTTAACCCTTTACCTAACACGAAAGGCAGATGACACTTGCAAACAAAATTCTTGAATAACTATTTTTTTTTTCTCAAAAACAAAGGTTATTACCCCCTCATTGGAATGAGCTCAATGAGCTCATTCCAAAGAGTGGTCATAAGCTATGTTTTTGAAACAAAAAAAAATGAAAAAATAATGAAAATTAAATGTCGGTTTTGACAATTACGTTGGGTAAAGGGCTAAACTGAAAGAACAATGGTATGATCCTGACCCATGTCACCTGCACTATGTCCTTGGGCAAAACACTCCATCCTGATTGCTCACACAGGGGCATGTTGATGTTGTGCACTGAAGCGTATTTTATGTTGATTGTGCATGTGCCTTCAACTGCTGCACGTGCTTCAACTACTTCTAATTCTGCTTGTGCCAGGTTAAAATGGAGTCTGACAGTTGCTCGTCACTGCTTGGTGGTTTTCTCTAGGCACTCTGGTCTCCATTTTTAAAACTATCTGACATGATGTGGAAAGTGATGTTAACCTCCAATAAACAAACATTTTAGATTGCATTTTTATTTATAATTTTAGCCACTCAGTTATGGAGGAGGAAGATAGCCAAGATAGCCAGTGATTATAAGGATATAACATTTGCAGTAGCTGATGAGGAGGAGAATGAAGAAATATATAAAGAGTTTGGTTTAATGGATTCACCCGAGGATCTCAATATAGCCTGCTACAGTAAAAATAATAAACGGTACAAAATGGAGCCAATGGAAGAATTCGAGCCTGAAGACATCAAAGAATTTTTGGACAAATTCAAAGCAGGTAACAATGCAGAGTATCTCTCACAAGTTGGTTACTAGAATATTCCTGGGTTTTAGGGCTTTTTTCAGGCACAAATCCATCAGCCATACCAGGGATTTTTCTCACTACCTTGGGAATGGGGCCTAGGTCCTCCAGATGGGATATTTACCATTGTTGGGAATTTTGTAACATTATGAAAACTTCCTCTTGAAGTTATTTCACTTACTTTCATTTACAGGTTAACCTTTGAAGGCCAAATTCCATTGTTAGCCAATTTTGAAACCACAGAACAGGCACTTCCACATAGATTGCGGAAGGTTGAAGCATTGACAATGATAAAGTTGGATGCAGTGGTTTCCAGTAAAGTCTTGATCACAAGGGGGATAACTCTGATAGCACCCATAAAATACCAAAAAAATCTTCAGATCTGGATGTCAGTCCCTGGGCTAATATTTGGGCTCCCTATTGAAGCCTGAATTTTAACTTAGTGCAATACATGGAATATTCTTTAAAAATCTTCTTCAGATCCACTAGTCAGAATCCTCTCATATTTGGTATGCATCATCTTTGGGAGGGGAGGGGGGGGCAGATTCAAGTTTGTTCAAATCAAGTCACTGGGTTAATATTTGGGCTCCCTATTGGAGCCCGAATTTTAACTTAGTGCAATACATGGAATATTGTTTAAAAATCTTCAAATCCACCAGTCCGAATTCTTTAACATCTGGTATACATCATCTCTGTGTGTGTGTGTGGGGGGGGGGGGGGGGGGGGGGGGAGGGGTGCAGAATCATGTTTGTTCAAATTGGGTTCCTGTGTTGAAAACTTTTGGTGTGGTTTGGACTTTCGGACCAAAATTCAAAAAAAAAAAAATCAATTTATTATGCGTTTTGTTTCAATTTTGAGACAGAAAAAAATTAAATTTTATAGCCTGAAAATTTTGGCAGACTAGGGAATTTTGGACCAAATTTGGAGAGAAAAAAAAAATGTTTATGCTTTTTCAATTTTGAGACAAAAAAAAAAAAAATTTTTTTTACCTTCAAAATTTTAGGTCCGGTTCAGACTTTAGATTTTTTCCAAAATTTTTCAAAATCAGGTTCATAGATGAATTAGAGTGGTTTTATGTGAAAAATGTTTTTAACCAATGTCCTCCCCTCCCTTCCTTGTCATGGGGGGGGGGGAGAGGCAGTTAGATGTTTGGCTGCAAAATATATTTTGAAAAATTTAGAGTGATTTTATGCAACCCAGCCCCAAAAATACCCCTATGACACCAACCCCACTTCCCACCCCCGGGGGTCAATTAAGCAGAGGAAATATATAACTAAAATAATTTCATGACTTCATTCCTCTGAAGTGTTGATGAGCCATGATTAGCTGAATGTGATCCAAAATACGCCTTTGAACAACTTGTCAGGTGAGCAATTGAGGCCCCTTGGGGCCTCTTGTTAGCTCACTTGACTGAAAGTCACGGTGAGCTTTTCTGATCACTTTTTGTCTGTTGTAACGTCCACTGAATTTTTATTTGGTTTGAGGCTTCCTTGGGACCAACAGAAAGGAATGGTAAAAAAAATTGCCATCGGTTTTGTCATGAGGTACTTTTTCGGGACTTTGAAAAAATGCTGAGTCGGCATTTTTTAGCACTGTGGGCAATGGGAAAAAATTAAAGAATCATTTGCTTCCAAACCACTGCTCCAAAAGCTTTCATATTTTACATATACATCTTTGGAAGATTGTTTCACATGTTTATTGAAATCAATTCCCTGGGTCCATATTTGGGCTCTCTATGGGAGCCCAAATGTTTAAATTAGTGCAGTGTGAGGAATATTCTTTAAAAATCATCTTCTTCAGATCTACCAATAAGAATCTTTTGATATTTGGTATGCAGCATGCTTAGGGAGGTGAGATTCAAAATCCAGAAATGAGTATTTTTATACTGTACCAATGACCCAGACTTTGCTGGTGCTAACTTCTAAATTCTAGGGCCAAACACAAATTTTGCACCCCCAATCCCCAAAATTTGCATCAAAATCCAAAAATAGATGTCCTATGTGGTCCTCCATACTTTTGTCCACTGCGCATGCACAGTGTCCAGGAAGTACCGAAATTGGAGCCAAATCCTCATTCTTTGTTTGGCCCTTCAGTCAGTAATATCTCACTGATATCTGTGCTTATAATCTCAGTTAAAATGATGCCAG
The DNA here is from genome assembly GCA_031216915.1 of Pictodentalium vernedei. Classification (NCBI taxonomy): domain Eukaryota; kingdom Metazoa; phylum Mollusca; class Scaphopoda; order Dentaliida; family Dentaliidae; genus Pictodentalium; species Pictodentalium vernedei. Next base: position 100,392,749 of record CM062288.1, read on the forward strand.
ACACAAAATCATGAAAGAAATGGCAAATCTAAAGATGAAATAAGAGGATGAGAGGAAGAAACAGTGGAAGGATGTGTTCAGGGCTGTAACTTATAATATTTTTATACTGTACCAATGACCCAGACTTAGCTGGTGCTAACTCCTTAAATTCTAGGGACAAACACAAATTTTGCCCCCCAATCCCCCAAATTTGCATCAAAATCCAGAATTTCAATGTCCTATGTGGTCCTCCATACTTTCTGTCCACTGCGCATGTGCAGTGTCAAGGAGGTCTCGAAATTGGCGCAAATGTCATTCTTTGTTTGGCCCTAAAATCAGTAACATGTCACTGATATTTGTGCTTGTAAATCTCAGTTTAAATGATGCCAGACACATAATTATGAAAGAAATGGTGGATCTAAGGATGAAATAAAATGATGAGAGGAAGAAACAGTGGCAGAATGTGTTCAGAGCTGTAACTTATAATTTTTTTTACGAAATTATTTCATGTTTCGTAATTTCAGGGCATGAGCCTGATGTTGTCATTCTGGCTATGAATTTACCATTGTTTATTCAGTGTTTCCTCTCTCCCTTTCCATAATACCCCCCCCCTACCCCCCCCCCCCCCCCCCCCCTGGTATTCTCTATTCTCCCATGCTTTTGGCATAATTTTTGTATTTTTTTTTTACTAAAATTTCTTTGGAGTTTTGGCTTGGTAACAGAATGATTATTCTGTTTTTCCCCATGCTTACGTCCTCACCCTTGGGTGGTTAGGCATTGTGATCTGCATCTACCATCCGATGTACTGCAGTTTCTTCTCTGGAAGTCTCTGTTTTACATCGGATAGTGTTTAAATTGGTGACTGATTTTTGGGCCATGTTTACAGTGCCTGGAGTCATGTTTCCGGTTTTTGTACACTTTTGCTTATGTTGACAACGGTTACTTCTGATAGTGATTGCTTGTCTTCTATTTAGATCTGCTCATAGCCAGATACATTAATATTGTCCGTAAGTGTTACATTAATTTTTAAAAAAGTTTTAAAATTTTTGTCCACACTTGGGCTTTTTTGGGATCCATTTTTTAGCTCAACTTTGGCGAAGCCAAATTTGAGCTTATGCCATGGCCCGTCGTCCGTCTGGCCGTCTGTCCGTCAACAATTGGATACGGCTCGGGCTAGAGGTCGTATTTATGAACCGATCTTTACAAAACTTCTTGGGTACCTTTGTTATGACTGTGGGACGAGAACGAGTGTTTTTGAGTGCGGTCCGAAATTCAAGATGGCTGCCAGCTGCCATTTTGTACCGACGATGCAGAAATCTGTTTTTTTGTACAGAACTTCCATATGAAAGCTCTGATTTGAATAATTTTTTGTATGAATGTTTAGTACCATGGGATACATCACATTTAATACAGGGTTTTTTCTCGTGCGTAAATTATGCAAATTAGACTAACTTTGATGTTTTTTGGTGTTACTTTCAGCACTGTAAGTACAAATGCCAATACGGCTCGGGTTAGAGGCCGTATTTATGAACCGATCTTTACAAAACTTCTTGGGTACTTTTGTTATCACCATGGGACGAGAACGAGTGTTTTGGGGTCCGGTCCGAAATTCAAGATGGCCGATGGCAGCCATTTTGTACGAAATTTGGTGCAAACAGATTTTTGCACAGAACTTCCATATGAAAGTGCTGATTTGAATAATTTTTTGTGTGAATGTTTAGTACCATGGGATACATCACATATAATACGGGTTTTTTTCTCGTGCAGAAATTATGCAAATTAGATGAACTTTGATTTTTTCAGTGCTGCTTGCACACAGTAAGTACACATGTCAATACAGCTCGGGCTAGAGTCTGTATTTATGAACCGATCTTCACGAAACGTCTTGGGTACCTTTGTTATCACCTTGGGACGAGAACGAGTGTTTGTGGGTGCGGTCCAAAATTCAAGATGGCTGCCAGTGGCCATTTTTGTATCGAAATTAGATCTAATCAGTTTTTTGTACAGAACTTCTATACGGCTCAAGCTAGATGCCGTATTTATGAACCGATCTTTACGAAACTTCTTGGGTACCTTTGTTATTACCGTGGGATGAGAACGAGTGTTTTGGGGTGTGGTCCAAATTTCAAGATGGCACCAGCAGCCATTTTGTACCAAAATTAGTGCAATCAGTCTTTTGTACAGAACTTCTTTATGAAAGTTCTGATTTGAATAAATTTTTGTATGAAAGTTTAGTAACATGGAATACATCACATATAGTACGGGTTTTTTTCTCGTGCAGAAATTATGCAAATTAGATGAACTTTGATTTATTCAGTGCTACTTATACTCTGTAAGTGCACATGTCAATACGGCTCGGGCTAGAGGCTGTATTTATGAACCGATCTTCACAAAACTTCTTGGATACCTTTGTTATCACCTTGGGACGAGAACGAGTGTTTCTGGGCGCGGTCCAAAATTCAAGATGGCTGCCAGTGGCCATTTTGTACCGAAATTAGGTCCAATCAGTTTTTTGTCACAACTTCTACACAGCTCATATTTGTGAACTGCTCTTCACGAAACTTCTTGGGTTCCTTTGTTTTCACCTTGGGACAGGAATGAGTGTGTTTTGGGGTGCCTTTGTTATCACTGTGCTATGAGAACAAATATTTTGGGGTTCAGTCAGACCCACTGTGGGACTCAAAGATTTTTTCTAGTTTAGCATCTGACTGTCACCCACCTTTACAATACTTTACCTATACATTTGTTACAGGCAACGCTCAGTATTTATGTACAGACTGTTACAATACTTTATATGTACCTTTGTTATCAGGTCATTACCTAGATGTTTGTCATTGCTATGTCACATACTATACATGTACATGTCTTTGTCTTGACAAGTTGAGCTACAGTGTCATTGACACTTTCATTTTTTTTTGGAAATTATTTTTTCAAAATGTTATAATGGATTATATTATATTATGTATCCTTGTTTCAAGGGTTAATGCGAGTACTATGACTGTTTATATTTTTTCATGATGGAAGAATATTGTTTAAATTGTAATGCGAGGAAATCTTCCTCTGATTCTCATGTTCATTGTGTTTTTCTTGTAGTCAATGTACTCGCACTAAATCTTGCTCAGTGTGTGCCAATTGGAATGACAAACGTTGGAGACGTGTGTCACGGTATATTGTTAGCGGTGAGAGGTCCATGCCGGTCCTCTCTCCGCAAGGTCACTTTAGTTTATCAGTCTCTTTTTCAGAGGAACAAGAACAGGGTGATGTTTTGTCTTCAACAAGTGTGCCTCTGTCGTTGCAGTTTAACGAAGAGCTTGCGGCAAAAGTGCTCATGGAAATAAAACGATTGCCTAAGAGGTCCCTAGTAGGATCAACGGCGCTGTTGTCCGCTAGCTTGCCCGGTGTAGCGACCATTCATCGAATGGCTCGGCAGCCGGGTTCGTCCGTTGCGGTACAGGGAAGCAGTTTGGGTGATGCGAGCACTATAAACATTGAACGTGCACACCCAGCAACGACGGATCCGAGGATAGTACGGAGGAAGCCTATCAGTCCGGTAGCTAGCTCATCCAGGTCTATCTAGACCACGAGCGAGAGAGGCCCCCTCTATCTTACAACAACATCAGGGCTGCGATGTTGTTGTATGTACGTTCGTAAGTCGGAGCATACATCCACTCCTCCTGCTCGGGGTGCTCCGTCGCATAGACAGTCCGGCACAGCTTTCTATTGGCTTCCTCATCCTCACGTCAGCATACACGACCACACCTTGGCTATGTGACCACAGATATCCAGCCTGCTTCGCCGACCAGGGAATCCACGTCGACCAGGTCACTCCATCCGCTAGCCAAGGACACGAGGCCTTTCCAGTTGGGACATTCGCATATTATATAAATGCAGGAATTAACGTCGCTGGAGCTTCCAGCGGCTCATTACGTAAGACCGCGGCTCCACAGGCCTCCCTGACGGACTTGCTATTGCAGATAGCTCAATTCATCGCAGCATCCCAGCAGCTATCAGAAACTTTTTCAGTAAAGAACTATCTGAGCAAAGCTGGGTCGGTTCGTTCCCCTGCAGAGTCAGTAAGGGACGACCGAATTTATTATGTGGTCCAGGCAGATGGTAAAAGGGAATCGGCTGAAATTTTCCCTTTCCGAACAACGTAAGGTGGCCATAGATTTCATCCGGCATCACCTTTTAGAAGTTTCTCTGCACAAAAATGCTGCGTTACCTGATAAGAAACTGAAAGCGTCACTGGACACAGACTTTTTCAGCCGGATTTGGGACACCGTCCCTGAGTTTCCGTCCCAGTCCAGAAATGACACGGACATTTGAACTTTTGAATGATGCTATATTCAAGCTGGCCTCTAGACTGGCAAATCAGGTTTCTTATCGCCTAGTGCTATACAACTGCCTTTCATCAATGCTAGACATAATTTTGAAACGGCAGGACTAGGCACGGCGAGACTTCCTTTGCATTTGGATGACTAGGCTGAAGACCTGGAATTGTCATTGCCGGCATCGATGTCTATTTACTCCAGTATACTGGAGACGACAATATCGTCTAATAGAAATTAGACGCATTATCTCACGCAGATCACCTCGCCAGAGTGTTATCACTACGTCTCGAAGTGACAGAATTCCAGGATGTTCAAACTTCCTTAAGAGTTCTTTCGAGGGCTATAGCATATTCTACGTATAACTCCGCCCTTCAGTGGCAATATGGAGTTATTCAGACGTGATGCTGACCTGGCAGCATCCACAAGAGTGGATAGTAAGGTGGAAAAAACTCTCTTCCAGTCGCTCCGGTCTCAGGAGAGCTTCTCTTCGACGATTAAGCTTTCTACAAACTATAATCAGATTACTAAGAAAGCTCCGGATTCTCTGCTTTTATTCCGCTTTGAAAAAGTCGGACTCAGCAGGGAGGAGTAAGGCAGGTTCTTCGGGGGCGAATACGTCCAAAGGAAGTTCCTATAGAGTATCAAAGAAAGCCTCTTCATCTTACTCTGGAGACCGTCAAAGTAGCGACTCACATTGGGGTCGTAATGATGGCCGAGATATCGGGTCAGATGCCCCTAGGTTGACTGGGCGAGGTGCGGGTCGTGGAGGATGTGTTTTCTCCTTCCGCAATCCTCGCAAGACCAGGAGGTGATGGTATAACCTATATTGCGTTCCAGTGGGCAGAAGGCTGTCGAGATTCTTAACCAATTGGTTGTCAATTACGGACGGCCCATGGGTGCAAGGGGTTATTTTCGAAGGTATAGCTGTCCTTCAAGGAAAAACCTCCGTTAACTCGAAGTCCACGCTGGTCTCGGCTTCCTTAAACGTTCAGAAGAGAGATTTGCTTCTATAAGAAGTTCAGTCTCTTCTGGACAAGAACGCTATAGGCGTCGTAGAAAACCAGGAATCAACAGTTTTCTGCAGTCAACTGTTCCTGGTTCCAAGATCAGACGGCTCATTTCGTCCAGTTATAGGTCTCAGCTGGATAAACAAGCTGATCGGGGCTCCAAACTTTTTATATGGAGACCATCCGATCAGTCAGAGCGAGCATTCGAGTGAACGATTATGCTGGCAGCATAGATCTCAAGGATACGTACTTTTACGTCAGGGTACATCCGGCGTTTAGAAAGTACTTTCGCTTCGCTGTCCCAGGAGTTGTTTTCAGTTCCAAGCAATGATGCTCTGGTCTGAACCTAGCGCCCTGGGCCTTCACTCGAATAATGATCTCGGTAATGACTCATTTCCGAGCTCATTCGTCTGTGCTAATGTCGGCCTACTTGGACGACATTCTTCAGGGTTACGGCAGCAAGTTAATGCTTCAGAATGATGTTCAGAGTTTGCTTCAATTGCTCCGACGTCTCGATTTCATAGTAAACAAAAAGAAGTCGGATCTAGTGCCGTCCTAATCATTCACCCATGTGGGAATGAGCTAAGAGACGCACAACAATCTCGTTCATCTGCCGTTAACCAGAGCGATGTTAGTCAGTTGTTATGCTCGCTTTTGCCTTCACTCCGATGTAGTAACAGCGAGAGAATTCATGAGACTGACAGGTTTGTGCGGACCCGCTGCGGATCTTATTCTGATGGAGCGGCTACGCACTCGTCCACTCCACAGATATTTTATCTCAGAATTGGAGTGTGAAGACTCATTCGCTCGAATCAAACATCGTCTTGTCGAATCAAGTGAAATAAGAGATTCAGACTTGGGCAGATATTCAGTGGTTAAATCAAGGAGTATCACTGCAACTGCCGGATCTGAGTTTTACGATAATGACGGATGCGAGTCAAACAGGTTGGGGCGCAACTCTGAGCCCAACAGATTCAGGGTGCCAGGGTCTTTAGGATCCGCAGTTCCTAACAAGTACATAAACATCAAGAGATGATGGCATTATGGCTTGCGCTACGTCAGTGAATGAACATTCTTCAGAATTCACATGTTTAAATTCTGTCCGACAATTCGACAGTAGTAGCGTATATTCGGAACCAGGGAGGCACTCATTCCATTCCGTTATTCAATTTAACAGAAAGGATCCTTCTGTTTGTCCTAGAGCATCAAGTTCTTCTGTCGGTCTGTCATATTCCAGGTCGTCTGAACGTTCTAGCGGACTCCCTTTCTCGGAAAGGTTGTATGTTGTCGTCAGAATGGACTCTCAACGAGTATTCAATCAGATTTGGTACCAATGGGATCGTCCAGTGGTAGACTTATTTGCTGCGCATCTCAACAATCATTTGCAGACGTATGTGTTGCCGTGTCCAGATCCTCGAGCATTTGCAGTAGACGCTCTCTCGCTCTCTTGGTACGGAATGATAGGATACGCGTATCCTCCAGCGCCATTGATTCAGCAGATATTGCTCAAGATAAAGCAATCTCACTGCAAAATTCTGTTGGTAGCATCTCTGTCACCCCAGAGACCATGGATAAATCTACTCAGGTGTCTGCTGTGGGACATGCCGCGGAAGCTTCCTCCATGAGAATATCATCTTTCGCAGGGGAAATAGCGCACACTGCATCACAACTCGCAAGGTCTCAACCTTCACGTATTTCCATTGTGCGGTCCTTCTTGCACGGCAAGTAATTTACAGGACGAGCAGTGGACGCAATTTCTAACTGTAGGATGACCTCCTCTTCGCTAAATTATGCTGCTAAGTGGAAGGTTTTCTCATGGTGATGTAGGGATCATTCTGTTGATACCTATGCACATCATGATAGTTTACAGATTGGATCTAATTTCTCTTTATCTAAGTTACTGAAAAACTTTTCGATAAATAGACCTAGAACCTTTAGATTAATTCCTAAGTGGAATTTAGCTTGGGTTCTTCTTAAGCTAAAAGAAGCGTCATTTGAGCCTCTTGATACAGGGGAATTCAAATACTTTCTTATAAGTCAGCTTTTCTCTTAGGCTTCTCTTCTGCTAGAAGAGTTAGTGAGCTTCATGCACTATCTGTTGATGATTCTCACTATCGTAGTGTTGGTAATTCTATTACTTTAACTACTAATGTTGGATTTTTGGCTAAGAATCAGGCTCCTAATAAGTACCCTGAACCTATTGTTTAGGCTCTTCCGTCTCCAGACGGTCATAGGCCGTTGGTTTGTCCAGTCAGAGCTATGTGTATTTACAATGTAGATCTTGAGTTTATCAGAAAGGAACTTAAGCGTTTATTTCTGTCTTTGCTGCCTAATAGAAAGGACATTATGGTCCAATCTATTGCAAGGTGGAGTCAAATAACTTTCCGTACTGCTTATGATAAATTATCTTCATCTCAGCAATCTGTGCTTAAGATTTATACGCATGAAGTAATAGCGCTGTCTACATCTTGGGCTTATGCTAATAGTGTTGCTATTACTGATTTGATGAAGGCTGCATATTGGTCTCAGCCTTCCACGTTCACAAATTTTTATCTTAGAAATATTGAGTCCATTTCTGGCGACCTGCATTGTTTAGGTCCGTTATCTGTTGCTCAGAATGTCGTCCACTAAACAGTTGCAACTATAGTTATGCAGGCTTTCTGTTCCAGTAGTGACTCTGACCTGCTGCCCTTTTCGTTCTGGGGTATTTTACCCAGAGCAAGGGGAAGGAGGAGGGGGATGGTGTTCCCTTATATCACCTGCTTTATAGTGAAAAGCAAGGGAATTCCTCCTCTGGAGTCAGTAATTCCGAGTCGGTGCTGGGATGGTTTTAAAGTGTAAAGCTAATGTCTATCTCATTTATGTAATATTTTTCAAGTGTAGCTCGGTGTGAAGCATTTGTATATGTCACGTGTCATACCAGCGCTAATATACAATCCTTGGACACTTTTAATGAGTATAAAGAGTCTCATTCTCTGGACTATCTTTATTTATTGGCTTTCATTTAAAAAGATTAGTATAATGGGTTATACTGGATGTTAATAGAGATCATTGATGTTATTGTGCTCAATTATGGAATGGTATTGTGTCTTTCTTTTTTGGTATAAACAAGAAAGATACATGTAAAGTCTGTTCTCTTCTCCTGGAGGGGATAATTCTGTTTACATGTAATTGAGCCTATTGGATTTTCCTTTATGTCCTAGGCCCTCCAGCCTTTTTTTCTATTCAGCTAAGTCTGGGTCATTGGTACAGTATAAAAATGTTGGAAAAAATTTATAGTAATTTATATATTTTTTATACTTACCAATGACCCAGACGGGGATGGCCCTTCCATGAGTTGGGAACTCATACCTCCCCGCTGATTACATAATGCTTATCAGGCACTGGTTATAAGAATCTTTGGCTCCAATTTCGGTACTTCCTGGACACTGCGTATGTGCAGTGGACAAAAGTGTGGAGGACCACATAGGACATCTATATTTTTATACTGTACCAATGACCCAGACATAGCTGGTGCTAACTTTTAAAAATCTAGGGCCAAACACAAATTTTGCTCCCCAATCCCCAAAATTTGCATCTAAAACTAAAAGAAATCATGTCCTGAAGGACCTCCATACTTTGCCCTTACTGCGCATGCGCAGTGTCAAGGACGTTCCGAAATTGGCGCCAATTACCATTCTTTGTTTGGCCCTTCATCAGTCAACATCTCACTGATCTTTGTGCTTGTAAATCTCAGTTTAAAGGATGCCAGACACATAATTATTGGAGAAATGGTGATTCTAAGGAGGATATAGAAGGAGGAGAGGAAAAAGGAGTGACAGAAAATAATCAGGGCTGTAACTTAAATTTTTTTAATGAAATTATGTTAAGTTGCCTATTTTCGAGGCATGGGCCTGTTGTTGTCATTCTTGCTATAAAGTTGCACTGCTTATTCAGTGTTTCCTCTCCCCTGGTCTTCTAAGTCCCCCCTTGCTATTCTCCCATGCTTTTGGCATATTTTTGAGAAAGATCATTTCTAAATTCTCTTGGGAGAATTAGCTTGGTTACAGAATGAATTCTGTTATTTTCCCCATGTTTACGTTTTCACCCATGGGTGTTTAAACGTTGTGTTCTGCATCTACCATCTGATGTTCTGCAGATTCTCCCCTGGGAGTCTCTGTTTTGCATCAGATAGTGTGTAATTTTGATGACTGATTTCGGGCCAGTATTGTCAGTGCCTGGAGTCATGTTTTCTGGTGTTTTTACACTGTTTATTTACTTTGGCAACAGTCTCTTTTGAGGGGGGCTGTTTGCCTTTGGAGTAGTTTATCTCACTATAAGATACATTATTATCCGTAAGTGTTGCATTAATTATTTAATATAATTTTAAAATTTTTGACCACACTTAGCCTTGGGATCCATTGGGGCTCAACGTTACTTTTCAGAAACTTGGGCTTTGCTGAAAAAATATTTTTCAAAAATTATTTTGATTTTCAATTGTTTTTTCAATATTAATGGATCATGTTATTATGTATCTTTGTGTTTAGGTGTTTGTGCGAGTACTAGGACTTGTTGTTGACTTTTCACAATGAAAGGATATTGTTCAAATTGTAATAGGAAGAAATCTTCCTCTGACTTTCATGATCATTGTATTAATTGTAGTCAGTGTACTCGCACTAACTTCTGTTCAGTATGTCAATATTGGGATGACAAACATTGGAAACGTGTGTCACGGTTTGTTGTTAGTGGAGAAAGGGCTATGCCGGCTCTTTCTCCGCGGGGTCACTCTACTCTATCAGTTTCTATTTCAGAGGAACAAGAACAGGGTGATGTTTCCATGTTATCTTCCGCAAGTGCGCTTCCGTCGTCACAATTGAATGCAGAGCTAGCGGTAAAAGTGCTCATGGAGATACGACAGTTGCCTAAGAGGTCCCTAGTAGGATCGACGGCGCTGTCGTCCGCTAGCTCGCCCGGTGTAGCGTCCATTCACCGAATGGTTCGGCAGCCGGGTTCGTCCGATGTGGTCCAGGAGGAAATGTTGGGTGATGCAAGCACTATAAACATTCAAGGTGCACACCCAGTGATGGCGGATAGTAGGAGAGATCGGAGGAAGCCTTCGAGTCCGGTTCCTAGCTCGTCCAGGTCCTGCCGGGCCGCGAGCGAGAGAGGCCCCTCTCTTGTACAACAACATCTGGGACCAGATGTTGTGGTACAAAATGTGTCGTTAGCGGAGCACACGTCCGTTGCTCGGGACGCTCCGTTGTATAGGCAGTCCGCTAAGACTGCTCAGGCTTCTTCCTCTCACCAGCGCACACCACCGCACCTTGGCTACGTGACCGCCGATATTCTACCAGCTTCGCCGATCAGGGATTCTTCGGTGGCCAGGTCACGCCATCCGGTAGCCAGGGACACGAGGCCGGTTGACTCCGGACGTTCGCATAGGAAGAGTATGCGGGAGTCACTAGATGCGGAGCTGCCCTCTGCGGAGCAGCGAAAGACTGCGCCTCCGCAGGCCTCGATGTCGGACGTGCTTGCTCAAATAGCACAACTTATCGCAGCAACCGACAGAAACAGTGTCGGATCGGGAATTATCCGACGGCGCTGGGTCGGTACGCTCCGCCGAAGCATCGGGTGCGGACGACCGGGAGCATCATGAGGTCCGACCGGATGGTGAAAGGGATACGGATGACTTGGAGCTATCCCTTTCGGAACAACATAAAGCTGCCGTGGACTTCATCTGGCACTTTCTTCCTCAGGTTGTTCCGTCGGGCCAGACTGCTGCGGTACCGGACAAGAGAATTATAGCATCATTGGACACTGATTTCTTCGAGCGGTTCAGGGACATTGCTCCTGAGTTTCCGTCTCAGTCCAATAATGTCACAAGAACATTTGAATTATTGAACGACGCTATATTCAAGCTTGCTTCCAAAACAGGAAAAGCGGGTTTCTTGTCCGCCAATGCTCTTAACCTGCCTTTCATTAATGCAAGGAATAAATTCGATACGGCAGGACAGGGTATCCCGAGAGTTCCTCTGCGTATGGACGACGAGGCGGAAGACTTAGAATTATCATTACCGTCGTCTACGTCTATTCCAACCGGGGTGTTGGAGATGACTATTTCGTCTAACAGAGCCAGTTTAGACGCTTTATCTTACGCAGACCACCTTACAAAGGCGTTATCACTGCGTCTTCAAGGGAAAGAATTCCAGGATATACAATCCTCTTTAAGACTTCTTTCAAGGGCAGTAGCTTATTCCACGTGTAACTCCGCCCTTTCAGTGGCAAACCTGGAGTTGCTTAGACGTAACGCAGCCCTAGCTACATCCACACTCATGAATAGTAAGGTGAAGAACTCTCTCAGAGTCGCTTCGGTCTCCGGAGAACTTCTCTTCGACGGCAAGCTTTCTGCAATTTACGATAAAATTACTAAGAAAGCTTCGGATTCTCTGCTGTTTAAATCTGCTTCTAAGAAGTTGGACACGGCAGATAAGAGTAAGACAGGCACTTCTGGGTCTAATGCGCCCAAGAGAGGTTCCTATAGAGGTTCCGGTGCGTCCTCTTGGTCTTATTCAAGAGACCGTCAAGGCAGCGACTCATGTGCGGGACGTCCTTCGGGCCGGGACAACCGGTCGGACACCCCGAGGTCGACGGGACGAGGTGCGGGTCGTGGAGGACGTGGTTTCTCCTCCCGCAGGCCTCGCAGGTCCAGGAGGTGATTGCTTCAACCTCTATCGCGTTCCGGTTGGCGGAAGGTTGTCGAATTTTTCACGAGTGGGCGACGATTACAGACGACCCTTGGGTGAGAGGGGTGATTTCGAAAGGTCTAAAAATATCCTTCAAACGAAAGCCTCCATTAACTCGAAGTCCAAAATGGACTCAACTTCCGTCAAATCCGCAGAGAAGAGACGCTCTGTTATCAGAGGTGCAGTCTCTTTTAATGAAGAACGCGGTAGAGGTCGTAGAAAACCAGGAAATACCGGGATTCTACAGCCATCTGTTTCTGGTTCCGAAACCAGACGGCTCGTTCCGTCCAGTCATAGATTTGAGCTGGATAAACAAGCTGATCGTCGCTCCAAGTTTTATATGGAGACGATTCGATCGGTCAGAGCGAGTATTCGGGTGAACGATTATGCAACAAGCATAGATCTCAAAGATGCATACTTTCACGTCATGGTACATCCGACATTCAGAAAGTATCTACGCTTCGCAGTCCTAGGAGTGGTGTATCAATTCCGGGCGATGTGCTTCGGATTGAACCTAGCACCCTGGGCTTTCACTCGGGTAATGAACTCGGTAATGATGTATTTCCGAGCTCATTCGTCTGCGGTAACGTCGGCCTACCTGGACGACATTCTTCAGAGGTACGGCAACGAGTTAACGCTTCAGAACGATGTGCAGAATCTGCTTCTATTGCTCTGACGTCTCGGTTTTATAATAAACGAGGAGAAGTCGGATCTGGTGCCGTCCAAGTCATTCACACATCTGGGAATGAGCTTCGAGACGCACAACAATCTCGTTCATCTGCCGTTAACCAGAGCGAAATTAGTCAGTTGTTACGCTCGCTATTGTCTTCACGTAGACAAAGTCACAGCGAGGGAATTCATGAGACTGATAGGTCTGTGCGGAGCCGCTGCGGATCTCATTCCGATGGGGCGGTTACGCACTCGTCCTCTCCAAATTTTCTTGACTCAGAATTGGAGTGTGAAAAATCATTCGCTCGACATAGACGTTCTCTTGTCAGATCAAGTGAAACGAGAGATTCAGACTTGGGCAAACATTCAGTGGTTAACTCGGGGAGTTCCGCTGCAGTTGCCGGATCCAAGTTTTACGATTATGACGGATGCCAGTCAAACAGGTTGGGGTGCATCATTGATCCCAACGGATTCGAGATGCCAGGGTCTTGGGGATCCACAATTCCTAGGCAAGCACATAAACATTAAGAAAATGATGTCAATTTGGCTTGCGTTACGTCATTGGATGGACATTATTCGCAAAGCTCATGTCCAAATCCTGTCCGACAGTACGACAGTAGTGGTGTATATACGGAACCAGGGAGGCACTCATTCAGTTCCGTTATTCAATCTAACGGAAGGAATCCTTCTGTTTGCTCTAGAACATCAAGTTCTACTTTCGGTCCGTCATATACCGGGTCGTCTGAATGTACTAGCAGACTCCCTTTCACGAAAGGGTCGCTTGTTGCCGTCGGAGTGGACTCTCAACAAACAAGTATTCAATCAGATTTGCTACCAATGGGAACGGCCAATGATAGACTTATTTGCGACACATCTCAACAATCAGTTGCAGACGTATGTGTCTCCGTGTCTGGATCCAAGAGCATTTGCAGTAGACGCTCTGTCGATCCCTTGGGACGGAATGATAGGATATGTGTATCCTCCAACGCCGTTGATTCAGCAAGTATTGCTAAAAATAAAACAATCTCAATGCAAGATTCTGTTGGTAGCATCTCTGTCTCCACAGAGACCGTGGATAAATCTACTCAGGTGTCTGTTGTGGGAACTACCGCGAAAGCTTCCTCCACGGGAGGATCTTCTTTCGCAGGGGAAACCGCGTCAACTTCATCACAACCCGCAAGGTCTCAACCTTCACGTTTTTCCGTTGTGCGGTCCTTCTTGCATGGCAAGCACTTTACAGGACGAGCAGTGGACGCAATTTCTAACTGTAGGAGGACCTCCTCTTCGCTAAACTATGCGGCTAAGTGGAAGGTCTTTCGTCGTTGGTGTAGGGATCATTCTGTTGATATTTTTGATCCCTCCATACCAGACATTGCAAACTTTCTAGTATACTTGTTTGACGAAATCAAACTGCAGCCTGTTACTATTAAGGGTTATAGGTCTATGTTATCTGATACCTATGCACATCATGATAGTTTACAAATTGGATCTAATGTCTCTTTATCTAAGTTGGTAAGAAACTTCTCGATAAATAGACCCAGAACTCTTAGGTTAATTCCTAAATGGAATTTAGCTTGGGTTCTTCTTAAACTGAAGGAAAAGCCATTTGAACCTCTTGGGACAGTAGATTTCAAATTTTTGTCTTATAAAACAGCTTTTCTCTTAGCTTTCTCTTCTGCTAGAAGAGTCAGTGAGCTTCATGCACTGTCGGTGGATGATTCTCACTATCGTAGTGTCGGGAACACTATCACCTTCACTACTAATGTGGGATTTTTAGCTAAGAATCAGGCTCCTAATAAATATCCGGAACCTATTGTTATTAAGGGCCTTCCGTCTTCAGACGGGCGTAGGCCTTTACTCTGTCCTGTTAGAGCGTTACGTATTTATAAACAGAGATCTCAGTTTATCAGAAAGGGACGATGCCTAATAGAAAGGACATTTCGGTCCATTCTATTGCTAGATGGATTCAGTTAACTATCCGTACTGCTTATGAAAATTTATCTTCTTCTCAGCAGTCTGTGCTTAAGATTTCGGCTCATGAAGTAAGAGCTCTCTCTACATCTTGGTCTTACGCAAATAGTATTGCTATTACAGATTTAATGAAGGCTGCTTATTGGTCTCAGCCATCCACATTCACGAATTTTTATCTCCGAAATATTGAGTCCATTTCTGGAGACCTGCATTGTTTAGGTCCGTTATCTGTTGCTCAGAATGTCGTCCACTAAACAGTTGCAACTATAGTTATGCAGGCTTTCTGTTCCGGCAGTGACTCCGTCCGGCTGCCCTCTTCGCTCTGGGCTATTTGACCCAGGGCAAGGGGAAGGGGGTGGGGGGGGAGGGTGTTCCCTTAGGTCACATGCTTTATAGTGAAAAGCAAGGGAATTCCTCCTCCAAAGTTAGTATTTCTGAGTCGTTTCCGGGATGGTTTTAAAGTGTAATATTAATGTTAAAAATTCATTCAAGTCATGTTTTTAAAGTGTAGCTCGGTGTGAAGCATTTGTATATGTCAAGTGTCAAACGGGCGTTAATATACAATCCTCGGACACTTTTAAAGAATATAAAGAGTCTCAATTCTCTGGACTAACTTTATTTATTGGCTTACTTTAAAAATAATTAGTATAAAAGGTTATACTGGATGTTAATAGAGAACATGAATGTTTTTGTGCTCAATTATGAAGGGTATTGTATCTTTCTAATTTATCATAAAATAAGAAAGATACATGTAAAGCCTAATACCCCTTTTCTCCTTGAGGGGTTGACTCTATATTATATAGTTGAGCTTATTGGATTTTCCTCTATGTCCTAGGCCCTCCAGCCTTTTTATTATTCAGCTATGTCTGGATCATTGGTACAGTATAAAAATGTTAAAAAATTTATAGTAATTTATATATTTTTTATACTTACCAATGACCCAGACAGGGATGGCCCTCCCAGGAGTTGGGAACTCATACCTCCCCGCTGAGTACATAGCACTGACCAGGCACTGCTTGCAAGAATGGTAATTGGCGCCAATTTCGGAACGTCCTTGACACTGCACATGCGCAGTAGGGGCAAAGTATGGAGGTCCTTCAGGACATGATTTCTTTTAGTTTTAGATGCAAATTTTGGGGACTGGGGGGCAAAATTTGTGTTTGGCCCTACATTTTTAAGAGTTAGCACCAGCTATGTCTGGGTCATTGGTAAGTATAAAAAATATATAAATTACTATAAATTTTTTAACTTTTTGGATTTTGATGCAAATTTTGGGGATTGGGGGGGCAAAATTTGTGTTTGACCCTAGAATTTAAGAGTTCGCACCAGCTAAGTCTGGGTCATTGGTAAGTATAAAAAATACGTAAATTACTATAAATTTTTTAACTTTTTGTTTGTGCCTTTCCATCAATTTTAAGACAAAAATTTTTTTTTTTTTTTTACATTGAAAATTTGGGGTCCGCTTGGGACTTAGAAAATTTTGGACCAAAATCCAGAAATGAGTTTTTGGGTTTTTATGCATTTTTGTCAATTTTAAGACAAAAAAACAATTTTTTTTTTACACTGAAAATTTGGGGTCCGGGTGGGACTTAGAAAATTTTGGACCAAAATCCAGAAATTAGTTTTTTGTTTTTTATGCGTTTTAGTCAATTTGAAGAAGAAAAAAAAATTTTAGTCTGAAAATATTTTGTTTGGAACTTCAAAAATTTCCAAACAAAAATTTTAAAAAATCTGTATTTTTATACTGTACCAATGACCCAGACATAGCTGGTGCTAACTCTTAAAATATAGGGCCAAACACAAATTTTGCCCCCCAATCCCCAAAATTTGCATCTAAAACTAAAGAAAACATGTCCTGAGAGGCCCTCCACACTTCGCCCCTACTGCGCATGCGCAGTGTCAAGGACGTTCCGAAATTGGCGCCATTTATCATTCTAAGTTTGGCCCTTCATCAGTTAACATCTGACTGATCTTTGTGCTTTTAAATCTCAGTTTAAATGATGCCAGACACATAAATATTAGTGAAATGGTGATTCTAAGGAGGATAGAAAAGGAGGAGAGGAAAAGAATGTGTGACAGAATATTATCAGGGCTGTAACTTAAAATTTTTTAATGAAATTATGTTAAGTTACCTATTTTCAAGGCAGCAGCCATTTTGTTGTCATTCTGATTATTTAGTTACACTGTTTTTTCAAGTGTTTTTCCTCTCTCCCTGTCCTTTAAGTTCCCCCTTGCTATTCTCCCATGCTTTTGGCATAATTTCTGTAATTATTATTACTAAAATTTCTTGGGAGTTTAGCTGAATAACAGAATGAATTCTGTTTTTTCCCCATGTTTACGTCTTCACCTACGGGTGGTTAGGCGTTGTGTTCTGCATCTACCATCTGATGTTCTGCAGTTTCTTCCCTGGAAGTCTCTGTTTTGCATCAGATGGTGTATTTTTGGTAACTGATTTCGGGCCTGGGTGCCTGGAGTCTTATTTTAGTGTTTTTACACTCATTGTTTACATTTACAACAGCCCTCTGTGTGAGGGGGGGATTTCTAAATAATAATATCTTTATGTTATTTCAATCATAACTAGATACATTATTATTGTTCGTAAGTGTTGAATAAATTGTTTAAAATATTTTTAAAATTTTTGTCCACACTTAGGCTTGGGATCCATTGGGGCTCAACGTTACTTTTCAGAAACTTGGGCTGTTCTGAAAAAATATTTTTTCAAAATATTTTGATTTCAATTATTTTTTCTATATTAATGGATCATATTATTATTATGTATTTTGATTGCCAGGGGTTAGTGCGAGTACCAGGACTTGTTTTCTTTTCACATTGAAAGGATATTGATCAATTGTTTTAAGAGGAAGTCTTCCTCTGACCTTATTATCATTCTATATGTGGTCAGTGTACTCGCATTAACTCCGGTTCTGTATCGTATGATTTCGATGACAATATGGGAAGCGTATGTCACGGTATGTTGTTGGGGATTTGGACACTCCGGTCCTTTCCCCGCAGGGTCACTCTACTTTATCAATTTCTATTTCAGACGATCAAGATTAGGGTGATGTATCTGTGATGTCTTCCAACAGTGTGCCTCCGTCGTCACAATTAATGAAGGGCTAGCGGAAAAGTGCTCATGTAATACGCCAATTGCCTAAGAGGACCCTAGTAGGTTCGACGGCCTTTGACGTCCGCTAGCTCGCCCGGTGTAGCGTCCATTCACCGAATGGTTCGGCAGCCGGGTTCGTCCGTTGCGGTCTAGAAGGAATTTTGGGGTGATGCGAGCACTATAAAATTAACTTAATGCACACCCAGTGACGGCGGATCGGAGGGAGAACGGAGGAAGCCTTTTAGTCCGGTTCATAGCTCGTTCCGGTCCATCCGGACGGCAAGCGAGAGAGGCCCCTCTCTCGTTCAACAACATCTGGCCCCAGATGTTGTGGTACAAATGTGTCGTTAGCGGAGCATACGTCCGTCGCTCGGGACGCTCCGTTGTATAGGCAGTCCGCTGAGACTGCTAAGGCTTCCTCTTCTCGTCAGCGCACACGACCGCACCTTGGCTGCGTGACCGCCGATATATTACCAGCTTCGCCGATCAAGGATTCTTCGGCGACCAGGTCACACCATCCGGCAGCCAGGGATTCGAGACCGATGGACTCCGGACGTTCGCATAGGAAAAGTATGCGGGAGCCATCTGATGCGGAGCTGCCCTCGGCGAAGCAGCGATAGACTGCGCCTCCGCAGGTCTCGACGCCGGACATTCTTGTGCACATAGCACAGCTTATCGCAGCATCCCAGCAGCCGACAGAAACGGTGTCGGATCGAGAATTATCCGACAGCGCTGGGTCGGTAGCCGGGGACTCGAGGCCTGCGACTCCGGACGTTCGCATAGGAAGTATGCGGGAGTCAACGTACACGGAGCTTCCAGCGGCAATGCATCGTAAGTCCGCTACTGCACAGGCCTCGGGAACGGACGTGCTTTCCTTAATAGCACAGTTTATCGCAGCATCCCAGCATCAACTGAATCTGTCGCATATATTTTATCCGACGATGCTGGGTTGGGACGCTCCGCGGAAGCGGGTACGGACGTCCGAAAGTTTCATCCGGTCCGACGGGATACCGAAAGGGATTCGGTGGATTTCAAGCTTTCCCTTTCGGAACAACATATGCTGCGATGCCGGATAAGAAACTGATAGCGTCGGTGGACTTAGAAATTTTTGGTTCGGTTCAGGGACATCGTCCCTCAGTTCCGACATAGTCCAATAATGTCACACAAACTTTCGAATTATTGAACGACGCTATATATTATTATTTTATGCTTGCTATCCAAGCATTTCTGGTTTCTTGTTCGAAGAGTTATGGAGATGTCTTTCAAAAGTGTGCCTCTGTCGTCATAGTTAATGAAGAGTTAGCGGCAATAAGTGCTCATGGAATATGTCTATCGCTTACGGAGTGACATTCGCTATCTCACCCGGTGTAGCGTACATTCATCGAATGGTTCGGCTGCCGGGTTCGTCCGTTGCGGTCTAGGAAGGAGATTTGGGTGATGCGAGCACTTTAATTACTTTAGTACTCACCCAGTGACGGCAGATTGAGGACAGATCGGAGGAAGCCAACAACATAGGGGACCGCATGTTGTGGTTCAGATATTTTACATTCGGAGCATATGTCCGTTGCTCGGGACGCTCCGTTATATTGACAGTCCGAGAGACTGTCTTTAATGCTTCCTCATCCTCACAGCAGGGCACACGACCGCACATTGGCTACGTGACCTCGAGTATCCGATCAGTTTCGGCATTCAGTGATTCCACAGCGAATAGGTCGCGCCATCCGGTAGCCAAGGGACACGAGGCCTATACACTCCGTTCGCTCGCATATTGGAAGTATGCACGGGGTAACGATCTCGGAGCTTCCTGCGGCAATGCATCGTAAGACCGCTGCTCCTCAAGCCTCAGTGACGGACGTGCTATCCGAGTTAGCACAGTTGTTTCGCAGCATCCCAGCAATTGACGGTTTCTCGGTCGAATCAGGAATTATCCGACGGCGCTGGGTCGGTGCGGTCCGCGGTTGCATCAAGCTACGGACGACCGAACGCTTTATAGGGTCCGACAGGATGGCGAAAGGGATTCGAAAGATTTCGAGTTTTCCCTTTAGTAGTATCGGAAGATGCCTTTCATATCTTCTGGCATTTCTTCCAGTGATTATTTTTCGGACTTCATTGCTGCGATCTTGGATAAGAGACTTATAGCGTCATTGGACTCGGATTTTTCGATCGGTACAGGGACTTTGTCCCTGACTTACCGACGCAGTCCAATATTGTCATTACAACATGTGTTTTATTTTTCGACGCTATATATATTATATATATATACAAGCCTGCTACTAAGCATGATAGTTTAGTTTCTTGTCCGCGTGGCTCATTTCTGCCATTTTATCTTTTTTACATATAGTTTATTTTGGCAGAGCAGGGCATACCGAGAGCTCATATGCGTCTAGACGGTGTGATTAAAGACTGCATATATTCTTTTTCACGGTTTATGTCTTTTCCAATTTCAATGTTGGGAACGACATTATGTATAGTAGACTTAACTTAGACGCTTTATTATACGTAATCCGCCTTACTGAGGCGTTATCATTACGTCTTCAAGAAAAGATTTACGGGATATTATTCTCAATGTAATTTCTTTTGAGGGCAGTAGTTTGTTCACGTATAACTCCGCCCTTCAGTGGCTGATTGGAGTTGGTTAGACGTGATGCAGCCCTAGCTACATCCACGCGTGGATAGTAGGTTAAGAACTCTCTCAGAGTCGCTTCGTTCTCGGAGGAGCTTCTCTTCAACGGCAACTTTCCGGCAATCCATGAATTGCTTGATTTATACATACTCTTGTCTATCTAGTGTTACAAGAGATTCAGACTGGGGCAAACATTCGGTGGTTGACTCAGAGAGTGCCGCCGCAGTTGCCGGACCCGAGTGTGGCTGTTATGACGGTTGCCAGTCAAACAGATTGGGATATATACTGATCCCTACGGATTCGAAGTGCCAGGGTCTTTGGGTTCCGCAGTCTTTTAGCTATCAGTTAACTTCCGCGGAATAATGTTTTTTAGGCTTGCTTTATGTCATTGCATGAACATTATTCAGAAACGCATGCCCAAATTCCTGTCCTTTAATTCGACAGTAGTGGCGTATCTCCGGAACCAGGGAGGCACTCTTTCGTTTCCGTTATTCAATTTAATGGAAAGAATCCGTCTGTTGGTTATAGTACACCAAGTTCAGTTTTGGTCCGTCATATTCTGGGTCGTCTGATTGTTTTATCGCACTCCCGTTCTCTTACGGGTCGCTTGTTGCTGTCAGAATGGACTCTCAACAAACAAGTATTCAATCAGATTTGCTATCTATGGGAGCGCCCAATGATGTTTTATTTATGACACAGCTGGCTAATCAATTGCAGACGTATGTGTTGGCTTGTCCAGATCTCTGAGCTAATACTGTTAACGCTCTATTGATCTATAGGACGGAATGATAGGATACGCGTATCCTCCGGCGCTGTTGTTTTTAGCAGGTATTGCTAAGATAAACATCCACAATACATTTCTGTTGATAGCATCTCTATCTTCACAGAGATCATGAGTAATTTACTCTCTTGTCTACTGTGGATCTTAACGTGAAATCTTCCTCTATGTGAGGATCTTTTTTCACTGGGTAAATCGTGTCATCTTTATCACAACCAACAAGGTCGCAACCTTCATGTATTCCGTTGTGTGGTCCGTATTGCATTGTAAGCACTGTACTGGACGAGCTTTGGACGCGATTTCTTACTATAGGAGATCCTCTTCTTCGCTATTCTATGCGACTAAAGTGGAGGCTCTTCCGTCGTGGTGTAGGGATCATTATGTTCATATGGTTGATCCCTCCATACTACTCATTGCTATTTTTTAGTATACTTGTTTCACAAGATCTACTGCAGCCTGTTTAGGTTTATGTTACCTCATACCTATGCACTCTACGATAGTTTACAATTGAGTCTTTTGTCTCTTTATCTAAGTCAGTTAGTAACTTTTTGATAAATAGACTTAGAATCTTCAGATTAAATTCCTATACGGATTTTAACTTCAGGTTCTTATTTAGCTAAGTAATCATTTGAGCCTCTGGAAACAGTAGTTTTCAAATTCTGACCTTTTAGACAGTAATTCTGTTGGTTTCTCTTTTACTGTAGAGTCAGTGAGTTTCATGCACTATCGATGGATGATTTTCACTTTCATAGTTTCGGAATCAATACTTCCGTTACTATTTAGGTTGGATTGTTACATAAGAGTTAGGCTCCTATTATCCGGAACCTATTATTTTAAGGTCCTTCCGTCTTCGTATGGGCATAGGCCTTTACTCTTTCCGGGTACAGTTTATGTATTTATAAACAGATATCTGTTTATTACAAGGGCGTAAGCTTCTTCTGTCTTTGATGTCTAGTAGAAGGACGTTACGCTCCATTTTATTGTTAATGGATTCTATTAACTAGCGTACTGCTTATGGTATATCATTGGCTTAGCAGTTGTGCTTAAGATTTCGGCTCATGAAGTAAGAGTTCTTCTACTTCTTGGGCTTACATTAATAGTGTTGCTATTATAGATTTTTTGAAGGCTGCTCATTGCGCTCAGCCATCCATTCATGAATTTTATCTCAGAAATATCGAGTCCATTTCTGGAGGCCTCTATTGTTAGGTCTATTATCTACTGCTCAGAATGTCATTCACTTAACAGTTGCTACTATAGCTAGGTAGGCTGTCTGTTTCGGCAGTGTCTCCGTTCGGCTGCCCTCTTCGCTCTGGGCTATTTGACCCAGGGCAAGAAAAAAGGGGGGGGGAGGGTGTTCCCTTGGGTCACCTGTTTTTACTATGAAAACAAGGGGATACCTCCTCCGGAGTTAGTAATTCTGAGCTGTTATTGGGATGGTTGTTTAGTGAGAAGTTTAAGTTTATAAAATTCATTCAAGTCTTAGTTTTTAAAGTATAGCTTTTGAATATTGCATATGTCAACGGACATGATTATGCAATTCTCACACACTTTTAGGAGTATAAGAGTCTCTATTCTCTAGACTTACTTTATTATTGGCTTACTTTAAAAATTATTAGTATAAGGATTATTGGATATTTATAGAGTACATGGATGTATGAAGCTCAATTTTTGGAAGGTGTTGTATCTTTCTAATTTATCATAAATAAGAAAGATACATGTAAGGCCTATTACTTCTTTTCCCTACAGGGGATGACTCTATTTTATTTTATTGAGCGTATTCCATTTTGCTCTATGTCCTTGGCCCTCCAGCCTTTTTACTATTCAGCTATGTCTGGGTCATTGGTACAGTATAAAAATGTTAAAAAATTTATAGTAATTTATATATTTTTTATACTTACCAATGACCCAGACGGGGATGGCCCTCCCAGGAGTTGGGAACTCTTGCCTCCCCGCTGAGTACATAGCGCTTACCAGGCACTGGTTATTAGAATGATAAATGGCGCCAATTTCGGAACGTCCTTGACACTGCGCATGCGCAGTAGGGGCGAAGTGTGGAGGGCCTCTCAGGACATGTTTTCTTTAGTTTTAGATGCAAATTTTGGGGATTGGGGGGCAAAATTTGTGTTTGGCCCTATATTTTAAGAGTTAGCACCAGCTATGTCTGGGTCATTGGTAAGTATAAAAAATATATAAATTACTATAAATTTTTTTAACTTTTTAATGCGTTTATCTCAATTTTGGGATGTAAAAGTGCAGGAACTGAAAATAGAAGGAAAATCCTGCTTCATCCAGTTGGTATGTGCTTTTCTTAGGAGGGGTATATGCAGCTTATTCAAGTCGAGTCCCTGGTTTGATATTTAGACTACCATGTTAGGTGAGCGCCCTCAGGCCCCCTCGGGCCTCTTGTTTTTAAAACAGTTTTGCTTCACACTTCAAGTATTTATCTTTTTATTGATTGTAATTTAACTCGTCACGTAACACAGAAAGAAGATGACTCTTAACAAATTGGTCTCTTAAATGACTGAATATTTCCATTTTTGGCCACCAAAATGTAGCTCATGACCATTCAATTGCAAAAAAGTCTCCAAATTTAACTGATTTTCAGGGCACTGAAAGTCTTTATATTACTTCAATCATTTTAAGTTGGTCTGAAATCACCTGGGCCGAATTCAGTAGCTTAACTTGACAAAGTCAAGATAAGCTATTGCCATCATGCATGCAGAAGTTTGTAAGTCTGTCAGTGTGTTCACATTTTCTTTGGTACAGGCTACACCCCATAGTTCTTGTCTGATCATCACAAAAGTTCATATACAGGTTCAAGATCATGTCTGAATGAGAACACCCCTTTTTTGTCGCGATCGGTCAACCGTGATGACTGTGTAGGCCTGAAACCTTTAGCACAGTCTACAGGTCGTATTTATGAAGGGATTTCATTGACTCAGTTTAATGTGTAGATGAGAACATCATATTTTTGTCGAATTCAGTCAACCGGGATGGCCTCAGGGAGCCCTTTACCTAGATTTGTTTTGCACAGTCTGCAGCGTGCATTTATGAAGGAATTTCATTGTAAATTGGTAGGATGACTCGGGTTTTATGTCTGGATGAGAGCATCCTATTTTGGCTGTGATCGGTCAACTGTGATGGAAGCACATGCACATGACCTAGATTTGTTTAGCACAGTCTGCAGTTTATATTTATGAAGCGATTTCATTGTAACTTGAATGAATAATTTGGTATGATGTCTAGATGAGACTCCTATTTTGGTCACCATCGGTCAACCGTGACTGCCGAACCGGGCATGCGACCTAGATTCCTTTTGAAAAGTCTACGAATCATATTTATGAAGGGATATCATTGTAACTTGGTGGGATGACATGTTTTGGAATGATTTTACTGTAACTTAGTAAATTTGGTTGACATACATTAACTGTGAGGGCCATATCAACCAAGGCCTTAATTCTTTTGTACAGTACACCTCCAATTATTCTTATTGAAAATATAGCATGTAGGGAACAGAAATTAACATATTCTCAATTATCACAGCTCTTATCTTATTTCATAATCCTTTCATAAACATTGAACATTATCTTTTTCATCAAACACTACACACAGTCAAGTTAAGCTACAGTGTTGTTGACACTTTCATTTTGTTCTGTCAGAATCACCAAATTAGTCCAACATCACATGTGATACGTACCATTTCTCGTGGTTTTCGGACTAAAATCTGTATGATTGTCAGATAATATATTGTAACAAGGCAAACCCCTGCAGACCAGGGCTGGCACGATTGTGAAATTTTGTGATGAACTTTTGAAGAAGAATAATAGATTTAAGTCAACTTTAAATGAACTGTGTGACCTCTAGAAACAACTGTATAGAAGACAATATTTTGGGTCATTAGTTTCTCAGGCCGGACATTCTTTGGGTCATTAGTTTCTCAGGCCAGACATTCTTTGGGTATGCAGGTATGATGCAGGCCTACTGCTCTCCGGGGAAAATTCAGACTTGTGACCATCTTTGGCCCAAACATTAGCCTTGGCTTTTGTTTGGACACAAGGTGATCAAGAATCTAATAATAGCCACATTGAGATTTTAGAAGGCAATTGCACTTTTTGTCAAACTGAGAAGTGCAATTAATTGTACTTGCATACTTTCTGGAACATACTTTCTTGGAGGTGGAGTATGGACAGGCTCATCTGAGACACTCACACCTCTAGTTTGTTTGGGTTTTAACCCTTGAACGAATGCAGATGATGTCAAAATTTCAAAATTTATTATTTTAAATATTTTTGAAATTTTTTCAAAATATTTCAAGAAAACCATATCATGTGACCCCTCATTGCAATGAGCTCGACGAGCTCGTTCCAAAGAGAGGTCACATGATATGGTTTTATTGAAGTGTTTCGAAAAATAATATTTTTTCAGCTACTGAATTTGCATATTATGCGGGTGGATCCGGGCGATTCTTTGGGTAAATGGTTAATAAAGAGGTTATTACTTGATTAGTTTCATACCGGCCAAGATACCTTCTATTGGTAAATTCACATCACCCATTGATATTTGGTCTTTTGCTGATATGAGGATACCTTGGGCTGATATCTCGGCCGATATGAAACTAACAAAGTAATAACCTCTGAATAATAGAAATATAATAAAAGATTCTTGTTAAACTGTGTCTGGAGGGTCTGTTGATATTATCTTCTCGACAGATCACAAATTTTGTATGCAGTTAACAGGGATTTACCTTATAACCTATATGGTGCTAGCATATCAAATTTGTACTAAAGATCACCCATAGAAATCCAGGGAAGTGATGCAGTGTTTGCATACTGTTGTAAACAAATTGTGCATTCCTGGTAAAATATGATTTGTAACTTCTGGGGTGGACATCCTCTAAAATGGGTAGTATAGACATGAACATTTGGCTCAAACTTGATTTCATATCTATGTTGCAGTAACGGTACAGCCATAGATGTCGAAAGTTATATGCAATTAACAGGTTTTGTTGAGGATTATACTATTAAATGGTATTTACTGCATTAAAAAGGATTTATTTTCTTCTGTTTTTTAGGTTCATTAAAACCTGTAACAAAGTCACAACCTATACCAAAGAAGCATGGAGCTGTTAGGACAGTTGTTACCGATTCTTTCGAGGACATAGTCATGGATAAAACAAAAGATGTGTTCATTGAATTTTATTCACCTCAGTGTGGCCATTGTAAAAAATTAGAACCTATTTACGAAAAACTTGCCAAAAAGTTGAAAAATGTTAACAATTTAGTAATAGGCAAAATAGATGCCACTAGCAATGAAGTGACTGAAAGTCAGTTTCAAGTTCAAGGTTTTCCCACAATTTTCTTTGTTCCATCCAATGACAAAGAAAACCCAGTGAAATATGAAGGTGAAAGGGAGGTTGATGCCATGGAAAAATTTTTAAAAGAACATGCAACTGTTTCATTTGCAAAAACATTAAAGGAAGAATTGTGATCATACATTTTTTTTCTATGATAGGGTACAAAGTTTTATCCCCCCTTTTATTTCATCTTCCTTCAACATATTTTCTAAAATTTACCAAATCGATAGTCTATAATAAAGTGAAAAGCTGGTTGGACAATTGATACCTTAATAAAAACATAAGTTTGCCAAAATGTTGCCACATTTGCTAAACACTTGAAAAATAAGAAGTAAAGGATTGCTGATCAGGCTTTAGCTTGAAGTAATTTATGAAAAAATATTTTTTCTGACAAGGAGGTGAAATCATATAAATGGGGTTGAAATGACTCGGAGGAGAGGGGGGGTGGTCGCAGAGGGGGGGATTCTGGAGTTGATTACTCTACACCCAAAAGTTGAGTCAGAGTCAACTTGATGGCACCCCACATTCTGCCGCCAAGATTTACACGGCAATACCTCTGCAGTTGAAATTTTCTCTCCACTTACACACTTTACTGATGCCGGCTCTTGGGTGACATACATAAGCACGATGGAATCTCTCCACAACAGAAATTTTATTGTAAGGAGACAAGTTCAAATAACTATGAAATTAACAGTTTTAAGATACATGCAGTGTAAGTACTGTCAGCGAGTTCAAAGTAGCCAATGCTGCACAGTTAACTTTCACATCTACTTTGATCCCAAAGTCTGTCTGAGTTATCTCATTATTAGTGTTGTTGATTTCACTCTCTGAACGGATCAACTGACAATTGTTTTAACTCTTTCTCGGTAGGCCGTGCATCAGAATTTTGTTACATTATGTTTTTATAGGATATACTACATGTTCCGACTAGTCAACACAGAAATCTAGAGTTGAGGTTGGGCTAAGTCAGTCACTTCAGCACTACATATCATATGCAAGAATATTATCTTCAGTGTTCATAATGCCATATTATTTCCTTATCGCCGTATTGCTGCAGCAATAAACCTGGAATTATTAATGGGATAATGCTGGCTGATGGCAAACTTTGTTATAATCTCTTCTGTAGGTACCAAATGCTTTCATTTTAAACATCTGTGTTTTTTCTTCTCATGCCTTTTTGTCTATGCATGAGGATGAGATTTTATAAGACACAACTGTTGGCTCTGTGGTTAGGGCATTGGACTTCAAATGGGAAGGTCCACAGTTCGATCCCTGAAAGTGGTAACTACATTGTGTGCATGGGCAATGGAGATGGGCGGTATTGGAATTTTGAGATCGGTTTCGGTATTTTTTGTGGGCGTACCGTGGTATCGGTTCGGTATTCGGTTTGT
The DNA here is from genome assembly GCA_031216915.1 of Pictodentalium vernedei. NCBI lineage: Eukaryota > Metazoa > Mollusca > Scaphopoda > Dentaliida > Dentaliidae > Pictodentalium > Pictodentalium vernedei. The sequence continues at coordinate 100,420,679 of CM062288.1, forward strand.
GGCTTGAGATTCACAGACAGTACGAAAGGGTAATCCATGTCAGAAAAATACAGAGTAAGTTCTTGTATCATTCTATCATAGTGCTACACATACCACTGCTAATGAGCTCAACATGGTCATGCTTTTGCCAATACAAATCATATCTACAGTAATTTGGTGACTTGTTCTAAACACGCCTTAACATTTCAAGGCCTACTTAAAGTGTCTAATCTTAGAATGTGTGTTTTGAAGATGTCATCCTTAGGTGGGCCTGATGACGGTAGAAATACCATCTGGTCACTGATTTCTAGCCAAGTCTTGGCTGCCTGTTAAGGCAGCCAAGACTTGGCAAGAAATTACTGCTAAGCAAAGCATGTACAGGTCGTAGTCAATTGAGAATTCAGTTCAACAGTCCAGGCCATTAAGGCATAACAAAACTGAAAAAGAAAATCAGTCACTTCTTTCACAAAAATGAACACTTCAACTGCTATCAATCCTCAACAAGGCCCTTTAAATGAGCGAAAGTAGGGCAAACTGAAAATACTGATGGTTTCGGTGTTCAAAGATTGGTTCGGTTCGGTTTTTCGGTATCCCCATGATATCGGTATCAGTTTGGTTTTTCGGTATATTGCCCATCTCTAATGGGCAAGGCACTTAATCCCAGTTGCCCACAAAGGGGCATGGTGGCGCTGTGTACTAAGACATACTGCACGTCGATGGTGCACTTGTCTTCGAACAGTGCTAACCCTGCTTGTGCAGAGTGAGTATATTGAGGAGTCTGATGTTTGCACGCCACTGCTTGGTGGTTTTCTTCCGGGTACTCCGACTTGCTCCACCAGTAATATTGTCTGACACAAGTTGACCCATGGTTGTAAAAAGTGTCATTAAACTCCAGTAATAATGATAATAATACTGTTAACATGACTGTTATGAATACACTATCTTTCAACTGGTTGAGTGCTAGAAGCCGCTATCATGGTTCTGTTGAAACGTGCTGAAAGCCACTTTAGTGACTTTACACTATTTGCATGGGGTTGTTTGCTCAGTAATAGAAAATAAATGTTGATATAAAATTGATTTGCCACAGTTTATTGGAGAGTGCCAACAGGCACTCTCCAATAAATTGTGACAAAACAATTGTTCATGAACAAACTCTTGCTCAACTAAAGCTCCCTTGATGGTTGCATGCCATCTTTGAAAAAAAATTATGCACATTTCAAATAACCTTTGAAAAATAATTTAGCACTCAACCAGTTAAAACAAAGCAAAACTTTATACTGGCCTTTAAATTCCATCAAATAAGCAATGGTAAAGGCCATGCCCAAATAGAGGTAATGCTCCCCAAATTCTACTGTGTTCAAAAACAGTTTTGCCACGTTTTGCAGTTTTTCACTGAGGAATTTGGTCATGCTGTCCAAAGCATAAAATAAAGTTAAAAAATTAAAAGTATTTGATACAAATGCCAAGATGGTGGAAAAAACCTTTACAAATGCCAAGATGGTGAAAAAAACCTTTACTTTCAACTCCCATCAGGTCGCATTATGATGGGTCTGTGTATGCTGCCATGTCCCACTTAGACAAATCTAAAGGCTCCTTTATGTGAGGAGTGGATTATTCCTGAAACACTCGTGGCATGAAGTTTCCACCCAGTTTTAAACCTTGAAAAATAAGGCCAAATAAAAAAAATAAATTGATTCTCAGGCAATTTTTTTTTCAAATCAGTGAGGGAGGGAGGATTTTATTTTTATTTATTTTTTTTAAATTTAAAAAAATTTTTTTTTTTTTCATGTAAATGGTTGAGTATACTCAGTAAATCTTTTTGCTGTCTTTCCACTTGAAAAATAGAAAAGGTTGTATTTTAGTGTAATTATAGTATACCTTTTATAACTAACTGCCGTAACAACAGCTAAAAGGATTTGTATTTTATTGTTCTTTTAATGGTATAGATCTGTCAAACATTATGATCCATTAGAATAGTCCCCAGTAACCAATGCTTGGGGGTAGGAGTCCTTTAAAATGGGAAACATGGCTCTAAATGATTGGTTAAACTTGAGTTTATATCGGTGTTGTGGCCATTATTAGCCATTGTGCAGAAATATATGACCTTAAACACCAGCAAATAAATAAATAATTAAATCATGATCCAGTATATCAGAATTTGCCTTGTTACAGTTTATGGGAGAGTGCCTCTGGGCACTCTCCCATAAACTGCAACAAGAAAAAACAATTTACTGCAAACACAGGCTAAATAATTATATGTCGAGAAATGTGAAAAAATGACCATTCCATGTTTTGACAAATTCTTAAAAAAACATTACATAATAAAAATGTCTAATGAGGAGGTTCAAATCCAACGAGGGAGGGCCTGAGAATCAAAACATTATTTTTTTTTAGCCTAAGCCGAGGCATAATATGTCTGACACTGCACTTGTACTTCATACATAGAACTTGAAGTGTGGTGTTTAAATCTTTACACAAAATGGTTTGCCTGCCAAGTATCGGTGTACATTTTGGGTTGATTTTATTAAAGTTTAGGAGTTCAATATTGTCCCTGAATTGCATTTTTAACCCTTTACCTAAATGCACATGATATCAAAAATTTAAAATTTTTTGTTACGTTTCAACAAAACCATATCATATGACCCCTCATTGAGCATGTTCCAATGAAGGGGCACATGGTATGGTTTTGTTGAAATTTTTAAATTTAATTTATAATTTACGCTGGTAGATACAGCCATTTCATTAGTTTTGACTGCCTAGATACTGATTTGGTGTGGTTGTAAACCAAACGGTGTATATAATGACGACATACTAGACAATAAGGGCCAGTAATCAGGCTGCCAGATTTAATTAACACAAATCATCTCCTGTACATACAAAATAGTTTTACCCATTTGCAGTGGATACCACTGTATAAGATGATGTCTTTCAGGAATGCAATGTTGAAAGGGTTAATTCTCCCAGGGAAACCCTGGGAAGTGGAGCAGTGCTTCTTTACTGTGGTCAAAAAAGCTCTCTTTACTGGTAAAATAGGGCCCAGTCACCAATGTTTGGGGTGGAAGTAAAAAAAATCATCTAAAAAGAATTGAAATTTTCTTTATAACCCTCTCTGCCTTGCATGAGTAAGCAAATCCACACAGGCATCCCATGTGATCTACTTTGCATATGGTACAAAGTCCTCCTGCCAATTAAAGACAGGCATCCTTAGTGACTTGAATTGTACCTCACAAATGTGGGTTTGTATTAGTAAATTTTCTACAGCTGATTTTGCTTCCTATCAGATCTAAATTCCAACAAAAATTAATTGGCGAACAAACATATTTTCAGATTTAGATTTGTCTCTTTCTCTGATGGTGCTTTTCATATATATTTTTAATTTCATTCATTCTTTATCTAATGTAATGTTCATATCCGACCAGCACTATTTACAAAAGTCATCAAATGTTATTATTTTTTCAATTATTGCCTCTGAAATACTGCTTATATCCCTTCATTCCCCATGGGAACCCTGGAAAGTGAAGCAGTGCTTGTTGCCTTTGGCAAACAAGATATGTTTTACTGGTAAAAGAGGACCCTGTCATCAATGCTCGGGGTGGAAGTCCTCTAACATTGGTATAAACAATTGACTAAAGACAGACTACATCCTGTGACTTGGCTGTTGTTTCAAGGCAAGTCTTGACTTACTATATAGGCAGCCAAGACTTGTCTAGAAATGACTGGCAAGGCACTAAGAATGTAACTTGCAAGTTTTTCAAGGGGCTACCTGTTCGGGTGCCTTTTCTGTTGCAGTAAAAAATGTCAAAGTCAGAATTAATCCTTTACCTAACGAATCGGCCGCATCCGCCTGCGTAATTTACAAATGAAGCAGTTGGTAGCTCAGTGGTAGACTGTTGGACTTCTATGTTGGAGGTCCCAAGTTTGAGTTCCATCCGGGATGACCCACGTTGTGTCCTTGGGCAAAGCACTTTATCCCGGTTACTCACAATACAGTCGCCGTGAACTGGTCGTAATCCACGCATGGGCAGTCATGTCCACGCATGCATTTCCCAGGTAATAAAAATTATCATCAGCAAAATCTTTAATTAATGAAGCACCGGGTTGTAATCGGTGCTTCATTAATTAAATTTTTGATGATTATTAGTATAATTAATGTTTGGAATCTAATATTATTGCATCCGTGGAAATATTGCCCACCTATGGAAAGTGATCAGTCCACGGCGGCTGTACTGTACATGGAGGCACGATGATGCCTTGTACTAAGGCACACTGCACGTTGAGGGCGCACATGTCTTCAACCGCTGCAACCCTGCTTGAGTGGAGCTTGGACAGAGTTAGAATGTTGAGGAGCTGACAGTTGCTCGTCGATGCCCGGTGGTTCTCTCAGGGGTACTCTGGCTTCCTCCACCCATAAAACTGTCTTGGTCACAATTACACACAATTTGAAATCGTCTGCGTTGGGTAAAGGGTTAAGATGTTAAAATTAAATGAGTTAATATTTTTATACTGTACCAATGACCCAGACTTAGCTGGTGCTAACTCCACAAAAACCAGGGCCAAACACAAATTTTGCCCCCCAATCCCCAAAATTTGCATCCAAAACAAAAAGAAATCATGTCCTAAAGGACCTCCATAGTACGACTCTACTGCGCATGCGCAGTGACGCAGTCGTCCCGAAATTGGCGCCAAATATCATTCTCTGTTTGGCCCTTCATCAGTCAACATCTCACTGATCTTTGTGCTTGTAAATCTCAGTTTAAAGGATGCCAGACACGTAATTCTTGGAGAAAATGTGATTCTAAGGAGGATAGAAGGAGGAGAGGAAAAAAGAAGTGGCAAAAAATAATCAGGGCTGTACTTAAAATTTTTTGTTAAAATTATGTTAAGTTGCCTATTTTCGAGGCAAACGCCTCTTGTTGTCATTCTTGCTAATTGTTGCACTGCTTATTCAGTGTTTCCTCTCCCCTAACCTTCTAAAGTCCCCCCTTGCAATTCTCCCATGCTTTTGGCATATTTTTGAGAAGTTTCATTTCTAAAAATTCCCTGGGAGAGTTGCTTGGTTACAGAATGTTTTCTGTTATTTTCCCCATAGTTACGTTTTCACCCATGGGTGTATAACGTTTGTGTTCTGCATCTTCCATCTGATGTTCTGCAGATTCTCCCCTGGGAGTCTCTGTTTTGCATCAGATAGAGTGTAATTGAGGACTGATTCCGGGCCAGTTTTTTCAGTGCCTGGAGTCATGTTTTCTTCTGTGTTTACACTGTTTGTTTTCATTGGCAACAGCCTTTTTTGAGGGGGGCTGTTTGCCTTTGAGGTAGTTTATCTCATTATAAGATACATTTATATTATCCGAAAGTGTCTCATTAATTATTTTATATAATTTTAAAATTTTTGACCACACTTTGCCATCGGATCCATCGGGGCTCAACGTTACTTTTCAGCAACTTGGGCTTCTCTGAAAAAATATTTTTTCAAAATTATTTTGTTTTGCAATTGTTTTTTCATTTATTAATGGATCATGTTATTATGTATCTTTGTGTCAGGGGTTTTTGCGAGTAACTAGGACTTATTGTTGTTCCTTCACAATGAAAGGAACTTGTTCAAATTGTAATAGGAAGAAATCTTCCTCTGACTTTCATGATTATTGCATAAATTGTAGTCAGTGTTCTCGCATTAATCCCTGTCCTGTATGTGAACATTGGGATGAGAAACATTGGAAACGTGTGTCACGATATGTTGTTTCTGGAGAAAGAGCGATGCCGGCTCTTTCTCCACAAGGTCACTCTACTCTCTCAGTTTCTTTTTCAGAGGAACCAGAACAGGGTGATGTTTCCATGTTATCTTCTTCAAGTGTGCGTCCGTCGTCACAATTAAATACAGAGCTAGCGGCAAAAGTGCTCATGGAGATTAGACAAATGTCGTCCGCTAGCTCGCCCGGTGTAGCGTCCATTCACCGAATGGTTCGGCAGCCGGGTTCGTCCGATGCGGTCCAAGAGGAAATTTTGGGTGATGCGAGCACTATAAAAATAATAGATGCACACCCAGTGACGGCGGATAGTGAACGAGAACGGAGGAAGCCTTTTAGTCCGGTTCCTAGCTCGTCCAGGTCCAGCCGGGCCGCGAGCGAGAGAGGCCCCTCTCTCGTACAACAACATCTGGGACCAGATGTTGTGGTACAAAATGTGTCTTTAGCGGAGCATACGTCCGTCGCTCGGGACGCTCCGTTGTATAAGCAGTCCGCAGAGACTGTTAAGGCTTCCTCTTCTCGCCGGCGCACACGACCGCACCTTGGCTGCGTGACCTCCGATATCTTGCCAGCTTCGCCGATGAAGGATTATTCGGCGACCAGGTCACACCATCCGGCAGCCAGGGATTCGAGACCGATGGACTCCGGACGTTCGCATAGGAAAAGTATGCGGGAGCCATCTGATGCGGAGCTGCCCTCGGCAAAGCAGCGAAAGACCGCTCCTCCGCAGGTCTCGACGTCGGACATTCTAGTGCAGATAGCACAGCTTATCGCAGCATCCCAGCAGCCGACAGAGACGGTGTCGGATCGAGAATTATCCGACGGCGCTGGGTCGGTACGCTCCGCCGAAGCATCGGGGGCGGACGACCGGGAACATCGGGAGGTCCGACCGGATGGTGAAAGGGATACGGATGAATTGGAGCTATCCCTTTCGGAACAACACAAAGCTGCCGTAGACTTCATCCGGCACTTTCTTCCTCAAGTTGTTCCGTCGGGCCAGACTGCTGCGCTTCCGGACAGGAGAATTATAGCGTCATTGGACTCTGATTTTTTCGAGCGGTTCAGGGACATCGCTCCCGAGTTTCCGTCGCAGTCCAATAATGTTGCAAGAACATTTGAATTATTGAACGACGCTATTTTTAAACTTGCTTCCAGGACAGGGAAAGCAGGCTTCTTGTCCGCAAATACTCTCAACCTGCCTTTCATTAATGCAAGGAATAAATTCGACACGGCAGGTCAGGGTATACCGAGAGTTCCTCTGCGTATGGACGACGAGGCGGAAGACTTAGAGCTATCATTACCGTCGTCAGCTTCTATTCCAACCGCAGTGTTGGAAACAGCTATTGCGTCTAACAGAGCCAATTTAGATGCCTTATCTTACGCAGATCACCTTACGAAGGCGTTATCACTGCGTCTTCAAGGGGAAGAGTTTCAGGATATACAATCCTCCTTAAGACTTCTTTCAAGGGCAGTAGCTTATTCCACGTGTAACTCCGCCCTTTCAGTGGCAAATCTGGAGTTGGTTAGACGTGACGCAGCCCTGTCTACATCCACACTAGTGGATTCTAAGGTGAAGAACTCTCTTAGAGTCGCTTCGGTCTCAGGAGATCTTCTCTTTGACGGCAAGCTTTCCGCTATTTATGATAATATTAAAAAGAAAGCTAGTGATTCTCTGTTGTTTAGATCCGCTCCTAAAAGGTCGGATTCAGCAGACACGAATAAGGCGGGCACTTCTGGGTCTTATCCGCCCAAGAGAGGTTCCTATAGAGGTTCCGGTGCGTCCTCTAGCTCTTATTCGAGAGACCGTCAGGATAGCGACTCTCGTTCGGGACGTCCTTCAGGCCGGGACAATCGGTCGGACGCCCCGAGGTCGACGAGGCGAGGTGCGGGTCGTGGAAGACGTGGTTTCTCCTACCGCAGGCCTCGCAGATCCAGGAGGTGATGGCTCAAACCTCTATCGCGTTCCGGTTGGCGGAAGGTTGTCGAGTTTTTCTCAAGAGTGGGCGTCGATTACGGACGATCCGTGGGTGAGAGGAGTGACTTCGGAAGGTCTAAAGATATCCTTCAAACGAAAGCCTCCATTAACTCGAAGTCCAAAGTGGACTCATCTTCCGTCAAACCCTCAGAAAAGAGACGCTCTGCTATCAGAGGTGCAGTCTCTTTTAATGAAGAACGCGGTAGAGGTCGTAGAAAACCAGGAATCGCTGGGATTCTACAGCCATCTGTTTCTGGTTCCGAAACCAGACGGCTCGTTCCGTCCAGTCATAGATTTGAGCTGGATAAACAAGCTGATCGTCGCTCCGAAGTTTTATATGGAGACGATTCGATCGGTCAGAGCGAGTATTCGGGTGAACGATTATGCAACGAGCATAGATCTCAAAGATGCGTACTTTCACGTCATGGTACATCCGACATTCCGAAAGTATCTACGCTTCGCAGTCCTAGGAGTGGTGTATCAGTTCCGGGCCATGTGCTTCGGATTGAATCTAGCACCCTGGGCTTTCACTCGGGTAATGAACTCGGTAATGATCTACTTCCGAGCTCATTCGTCTGCGGTAACGTCGGCCTACCTGGACGACATTCTTCAGAGGTACGGCAACGAGTTAACGCTTCAGAACGATGTTCAGAATCTTCTTCTATTGCTCCGACGTCTCGGTTTCATAGTAAACGAGGAGAAGTCGGATCTGGTGCCATCCAAGTCATTCACTCATCTGGGAATGAGCTTCGAGACGCACAACAATCTCGTTCGTCTGCCGTTAACCAGAGCGAAATTAGTCAGTTGTTACGCTCGCTATTGTCTAAATACAGACAAAGTCACAGCGAGAGAATTTATGAGACTGATAGGTCTGTGCGGAGCCGCTGCGGATCTCATTCCGATGGGACGGCTACGCACACGGCCTCTTCAAATTTTCTTGACTCAGAATTGGAGTGTGAAAATTCATTCGCTCGATGTAGACGTTCTCTTGTCAGATCAAGTGAAACAAGAGATTCAGACTTGGGCAAACATTCAGTGGTTAACTCAAGGAGTTCCGCTGCAGTTGCCGGATCCGAGTTTTACCATTATGACGGATGCCAGTCAAACAGGTTGGGGTGCATCATTAATCCCAACGGATTCGAGATGCCAGGGTCTTTGGGATCCGCAATTCCTGTGCAAGCACATAAACATCAAGGAAATGATGTCAATTTGGCTTGCGTTACGTCACTGGATGGACATTATTCACGATGCTCATGTCCAAATCCTATCCGACAATACGACAGTAGTGGCGTATATACGGAATCAGGGAGGCACTCATTCAGTTCCGTTGTTCAATCTAACGGAAAGAATCCTTCTGTTTGCGTTGGAACATCACGTTCTTCTTTCGGTCCGTCACATACCGGGTCGTCTGAATGTGCTAGCAGACTCCCTTTCTCGAAAGGGTCGCTTGTTGCCGTCGGAGTGGACTCTCAACAAACAAGTATTCAATCAGATTTGCTACCAATGGGAACGGCCAATGATAGACTTATTTGCGACACATCTCAACAATCAGTTGCAGACGTATGTGTCCCCGTGTCCGGATCCAAGAGCATTTGCTGTAGACGCTCTATCGATCCCTTGGGACGGAATGATAGGATATGCGTATCCTCCAGCGCCGTTAATTCAACAAGTATTGCTAAAGATAAAACAATCTCAATGCAAGATTCTGTTGGTAGCATCTCTGTCGCCACAGAGACCGTGGATAAATCTACTCAGGTGTCTGTTGTGGGACCTACCGCGGAAGCTCCCTCCACGAGAGGATCTTCTTTGGCAGGGGAAATCGCGCCAACTGCATCACAACCCGCAAGGTCTCAACCTTCACGTTTTTCCGTTGTGCGGTCCTTCTTGCATGGCAAGCACTTTACAGGACGAGCAGTGGACGCGATTTCTAACTGTAGGAGGACCTCCTCTTCGCTAAACTATGCGGCTAAGTGGAAGGTTTTCCGTCGTTGGTGTAGGGATCATTCTGTTGATATATTTGATCCCTCTATACCAGACATTGCTAACTTTCTAGTATACTTGTTTGACGAAATCAAACTGCAACCGGTTACTATAAAGGGTTATAGATCTATGTTATCTGATACCTATGCACATCATGATAGTTTACAAATTGGATCTAATGTCTCTTTATCGAAATTGGTTAGAAACTTTTCGATAAATAGACCCAGAACTCTTAGATTAATTCCTAAGTGGAATTTAGCTTGGGTTCTCCTTAAATTGAAGGAAAAGCCATTTGAACCTCTTGGGACAGTAGATTTCAAATTCTTATCTTATAAGACAGCTTTTCTCTTAGCTTTCTCTTCTGCCAGAAGAGTCAGTGAGCTTCATGCACTATCGGTGGATGATTCTCATTATCGTAGTGTTGGGAACACTATCACCTTCACTACTAACGTCGGTTTTTTAGCTAAGAATCAGGCTCCTAATAAATATCCGGAACCTATTGTTATTAAGGCTCTTCCGTCTTCAGACGGGCGTAGGCCTTTACTCTGTCCTGTTAGAGCACTACGTATCTATAAACAGAGATCTCAGTTCATCAGAAAGGGACGGAAACATTTCTTTCTGTCTTTGATGCCTAATAGAAAGGACATTTCAGTCCATTCTATTGCTAGATGGATTCAGTTAACTATCCGTACTGCGTATGAAGATTTATCTTCTTCTCAGCAGTCTGTGCTTAAGATTTCTGCTCATGAAGTAAGAGCTCTTTCTACTTCCTGGGCTTATGCTAATAGTGTTGCTATTACAGATTTAATGAAGGCTGCTTATTGGTCTCAGCCATCCACATTTACTAATTTTTATCTCAGAAATATTGAGTCCATTTCTGGAGACCTGCATTGTTTAGGTCCGTTATCTGTTGCTCAGAATGTCGTCCACTAAACAGTTGCAACTATAGTTATGCAGGCTTTCTGTTCCGGCAGTGACTCCGTCCGGCTGCCCTCTTCACTCTGGGCTATTTGACCCAGGGCAAGGGGAAGGGGGGGGGCGGGTGTTCCCTTAGGTCACCTGCTTTATAGTGAAAAGCAAGGGAATGCCTCCTCCAAGACAGTATTTCTGAGTCGCTTCCGGGATGGTTTTAAAGTGTAATATTAATGTTTAATTTCATTCATGTCTTATTTTTAAAGTGTAGCTCGGTGTGAAGCATTTGTATATGTCAAGTGTCAAACGGGCTTTAATATACAATACTCGGACACTTTTAAATGATTATAAAGAGTCTCAATTCTCTGGACTACTTTATTTATTGGCTTGTTTTAAAAATAATTAGTATAAAGGTTATACTGGATGTTAATAGAGAACATGAATGTTATTGTGCTCAATTATTAAGGGTAGTGTATCTTTCTAATTTAAATATTAAATAAGAAAGATACATGTAAAGCCTAATACTCCTTTTCTCCTTAAGGGGTTACCTCTTTATTTTATAATTGAGCTTATTGGATTTTCCTCTATGTCCTAGGCCCTCCAGCCTGTTTACTATTCAGCTAAGTCTGGGTCATTGGTACAGTATAAAAATGTTAAAAAATTTATAGTAATTTATATATTTTTTATACTTACCAATGACCCAGACGGGGATGGCCCTCCCTGAGTTGGGAACTCTTGCCTCCCCGCTGAGTACATAGCGCTGACCAGGCACTGCCAGTAAGAATGATATTTGGCGCCAATTTCGGGACGACTGCGTCACTGCGCATGCGCAGTAGAGTCGTACTATGGAGGTCCTTTAGGACATGATTTCTTTTTGTTTTGGATGCAAATTTTGGGGATTGGGGGGCAAAATTTGTGTTTGGCCCTGGTTTTTGTGGAGTTAGCACCAGCTAAGTCTGGGTCATTGGTAAGTATAAAAAATATATAAATTACTATAAATTTTTTAACTTTTATTATTTTGCACTTTCAATGTAATTTGTCTGAAAAGAAAGCATCTCAGTCCATGCTCATTATATGCAAGAAAAAAAGAAAATCGTAAATGAAACCTTCTCTCCTCACTGATTTAAAAAAAATTTCCTGCAAATCAAGTGGTTTATTTTGTGAGACCTAAAAGTCAAGCCTGTCCAAACAATACAAAATGCATGGTTTTTATACTGCCGCGTGCTGGAATGGACTGTATTATGGTATGGTCATGTCTGGCTGTCTGTCCATCCATCTTTCTGTCCATCCATCCATCTGGGAGCGTGGTGGCCCAGTAGGTAGAGGTGCAGGCTGCAAACCGAGAGGTCCTCTGTTCAAATCCCACCTGCGGCAACCGCGTTGCGTCCTTGGGCAGGACACTTCATCTCCATTGCCCGCGTGGGGGCACAGTGGCGTTGTGTACTAAGGCGTACTGCACGTCGACGGTGCACTTGTCTTCAACCAATGCTAACCCTGCTTGTGTGGAGTTAGTATGTTGGGGAGCTGACAGTTGCTCGCCGTTGCTCAGTGGTTCTCTCTGGGTACTCCAGCTTCCTCCACCCATAAAACTCACGGTCATGGTTAGCCATTGTGCATAAATATGTGACCTTAAACACCAATAAATAAATAAATAAATCCATCCATCTGTCCGTTAACTTTTGCTTGTCCACACAATAACTGGAAAATGAAATGCACCATGGATCCTATTTTTGTGGTGACTAGAGGAAGTTTCCTTTTGATAAACAGTTTTCTGTCATATTATGGTCGCTGTGGCAGCCATCTTGTTTTCTTCTTTTTTTCTGTTATTTTACTTGCCCACAAAATACCTTGAAAATGAAGTGCATCATGCATCTTAAAAAAAAAATAATGACCAATGGATCCTAATTTTTCTCGGGTGTCATTATCGGTGTTTTTACTAGTGAGTGTAGTTACCTTTCAACAACGAGCATTCTGGCAAATCCAATATGTCTCATGTCCAAGCAATAACTCCAAAAAAACAAATGACTAATCCCATTTTACTAGTTCTCCTATTACATTAAGATGTATGTGAAATATATGAGGTATATATTGCAATGCAAAATGATGATATTTACCTTAAGTGGTCATATAATGATTCCACGGCCCAGCGGTTCTCTTGTTAGCATAAGTATCCAGTGTATCTTAATGCAAAAACATTCTTGTTTGAGTGTTTGCATCATGACAGATGTGGTGAACATCACCCTGAAGGACATTAAAGTGAAACGCAAACATTTCTTTGGCTTCATGTACACTGTGCCAGTGTAGACCACAGGTGAAAAGTCCTCTGATTAGTTGCCTTTATTCGTTACAATAAAGGTATAACCGATGGGCTAACTTTGACTTTATACTTTTATTGTGGTCATGATAAGGTCATAGATGTTGATAGTGACTTAAACACCAAGCAATAATTAAATAGTTATAGTAGGTGTGTGAAAAATTGGTCACCTCATTTTTTAGAGGTGATTGTTAGGCAAACGGCATGATCTTTCATCCAACTTGTACATGTCTATAAGATGGGACAAATTCTTACAAGAATGACAGCTGGGTCCAACTGACTTTTTTAAGCGGTGTGAGTGGTATCAATACAAAATGGACCATGTTTAAAACGAGACATTTGAGTGTCAGATAAAACAGACTAGATTTCTTGACAAAATGGACCAGATTTTGGGTTGAAATGAACAATATTTTAGGACATAATGGACCATGCCTTGATCAGAACCAACCATTTTGTAACTGTCCTTCAGATTCTTCCATTAAGGACAATTTCCCAGAGAGATTCATTTTTCATTTCTGTTGACCTTTTGATTGAAACAATCAACAGGCAAGGATAAATAATTGTTGATGTGTGTAGTATGGATGCCAGTCTGAATGCAGCAACAAACAAAAGAGAAGTACCTCCTTCCTACAATTGATTCCATAATAATGATACACAAGATGTACATCACATGTATTGTAAACACTTCCTACAAATGATTGCACAATATTAAATAATGCCTAAGATATACATCACATGATTTTTTTATTTTAAGCTTTTGTAGAAATAGAAAGAGAATGATCTGCTTTCTCCAAAAATATGGTCAGTTTTCTCTAAACCCCCTGTCTGTTTTAACTCAACACATGGTCCATTTTGTCCAAAAATGTCCATTTTGTACAAACCCATGGTGTGTTTTGACCAGGCATGTGGTCAGTTTTATCCAAAGCATATAGTCCATTGTTTTCAAAAGCATATAGCCCATGGTCTGTTTTGTCCATAATTCACCCCAGCTAGTCTAATGCTTTATGCTTGAAAGTTGGCAAGTATCATTGTTATCAATGCAAGCTCTATTTCACTGGTAAAATAGGACCCAGTCACTAATGCTTGAGGTGCAAGTCCTCTAAAATAGGCAACATGGGGATATAAACGATTGACTGACCTCGACTTTTTATCTCCATGTTGTGGTCATGATTAGCCATTGTGCAGAAGTATGACCTTAAACACCAATAAATAAATCAATGTTATGCAGTAAAAAACTAGATAATCTTATTGTAAGGTGCAGATGCACATATGCATGAAATATAAAAAAAAATCTTTCACACACTTTTGTTATATTCACGTGCATGTATGTTTTTTTCATATGGTAATGTGTGGTGTTTTGTTGTTCCTGTATATGTGAATGTTTGAATTGAAAGGACAGTTATGATTGAAGAGGTTTGTTGCACATCAAACATAAATACAAAACTTTCATTTTTATTTCACGGTTGTTTGTAAAGAGTGAAAAGTACATTCCATTTGTAATCTCAGTAATTGAAATCACAATATTAAATAAAATATATTGAAAAGCCAATTAACTCAAATTTCTTCAATTATTTTTCACTGATGATTAATTCAGTATTGAATCCCTAATATCTTGTCTCGAGAGTTTTAGCCCTGTGAGGCAAAATTTAATGGATTATACGCTTGCACTGGTAGTACCAGAATAAGAATAAACCCTGAGGGTTACATGAAGTAAAAGAGGGCAAAAGTATATGGGTGGGCTTATTTTCAAGAGGTCAAGTCTGTAATAGGATTTGGATGCAAAGTTGACACAAAGTTAGGTGACTCTGTCAATCCTATAACAAAAGATGCATTAACCCTTTACCCAACGAATCGGCCGCATCCGCCTGCGTAATATGCAAATTCAGAAGTTGGAAAAATATTATTTTTCAAATAATTTCAACAAAACCATATCATGTGACCCCTCGTTGGAACGAGCTCGTTCCAGCGAGGGGTCACATGATATGGTTTTGTTGACATTTTTTGAAAAAATGATATTTAAAATAATAAATATTGACATCGTCTGCGTTGGGTAAAGGGTTAACCCTTTACCTGTCAAATCACCTGCATGTGCCCACGTAATTTACAAACTAAACAGTTGAAAAAAAAATTAAAACAATTTAAGCAAAACCATATCAAGTGTGGTCCCTCATTGGAACGAGCTCCACAAAGGGGTGACATGATTTGGTTTTGTTGAAATTTTGTGATGCCTTTGAAAAATAAAATAATTAAAATAACAAATTTTGATATCCTGTGCATTGGATAAGGGGTTCTTTTTCATTGTAACAGCTTACCAGGATGGCTGTTGTCATTGTAGTCATTCCAAAGTCCATGACTAGGCTTATTACAAAGATGGGACTCTGAAATTCTGAAAAGGTGGTAGGTGGCCTATTTTCAATTATGGGCTTATTACTACCCTAAAATTTCTGTTACCCCCACCCCAAACATTAGCCCAATGTAACTTTCACACAACATAGAGCCCCAAAATGCTCTCCAATTTTGGCGCAGCGCACACTACAAATGCCTCAGATTTACTCCTAGAGCACTAAACTTTGCAAAATTTTATCTGAGGTGGGGAGGGAGGCTAGTCCCAACTTGGACCCTTGAGTAATTGCCTCTCCTCCCACTTCCCTGGAGGGTCCTAGTTAGGACTTACGTACACACACAAAACAGCCTTTAAAATATTATCGTCGTCAAAGAAAAAAGATTAGGGAATCCCCCTTTTATAGAGTTCTGGCTAGGCGACTGCCTCTTTTCAGAGATGTTTTTAGCTCCATTTTGGAAAAAAAGTAGTAAATCAACCAAATTTTTATTGGTATTTTTGTTTAGCCTGAGGATACATTTGAATTATTAGTTGGTAAAGGATGTCAACAGTAACCAACATTTAATTCACAGGATCAATTTTTTATTATGCCCCGACCTCCGAAGGAAGATTCGGGGGTCTCTAGTGAAGCCCTCCATCCATCTGTCTGTCAGTCTGTCCATCCATCTGTCTGTCCATCTGACTGTCAGTACAACCATTTTGCTTTGTAATTTCAAAGCTATTGGTCAGATTTGGATCTCCTTTGGTATGCTGATAGACCTGTATGGGGGAATGGATAGTCCCAAGGACTGAGTTCCGTCCAATAATTTTTTCCAGAATTATGGCCCCTTTTCACTTTTTGGACTTAAAATATTTTTCTGTTTTCACTATTTCGACATTTTTCTTTTGGGATTTACCTGTCCCACAGTACCTTTAGGGCTACTTCAAACATGCCTACAGGTTGGGGGCAGTGGCAGACACTTTGCGTAGCCCTTGTTTTTATTTACTACTATATCTTGACAAGGGAGTTTTTCCACCTTGTGAATATTTACAGTTTCTGAGAACAAAGCACAAGAAGCACAGGCAAATTTTCAACTCAAGATCTACTGGGTTCAACCCAGTAGATCATGAGTTGAAAATTTACCATTACTTATAGAGTCTTTACCAAACACTGCAAATAATTGTAGAAAACCTACCTGATCATGATGTAGAAGTAGTCAGTACTGCTTGTCCTGTTGATGTAAATGATTTTGTTATCTGTAGAAAACAGACATGATATCTACAAGTTGCCAGTCAGATAGCAAACACTGTATCATTTCTTGTTAGAAATCCAAATTCCAAATCGGGATCCATCAAATTTCAACTTTTTATAAAACCAACTTTGGCAGACTTAAATGATTATTAATATTAACCCCCTCCACACTGATGTTGAAACTTCAAGCAACAAACTTTTCCCACAGTGCAAACAGAAATTTGATCATGACCAAATCAATTATTTTCGACAGAGCTCAATATGTCAAGAATGAATTTTGTTAAACCTTTTCCCAACACACACAATATCAAAATTTATGACTTTAAATGTTATTTTTTCAAATTTTTCAAAAAATAACAAAACCATATCATGTGACCTCCTCATTGGAACAATCTCGAGCTTGTTCCAATGAATGGTCACATGATATGGTTTTATTGAATTTTTTTTTTAAATGTTTGTTTTCCAACGGCTCACTTTGTAAATTATGCTGACAGATGCAGCCAAATGTTAGGTAAAGGTTAAATTCTTGATCCTTAAAATATGCTGTTTTCAATTTTGATATTGGGATCAATGTGCAGAAGGCTAGCTAACCATGAATGGAAAGAAAATTGTCTACACATTACACAAAATCTTTATCTGATAGTCAAGAAGAATGGCACTGATGTTTAGTCTGGTTTGGGCTCTCTGTGTTGGCAGTGAAGTCTTGACAAGAAAACATTGCTATGGTAATTTGTTTTCTTGACAACTTCTCAATGACTGCAACTTTGGGCACTTGTTCCGAGACCAGAATTTGTCACAGTCAGCATAAACAATTTAAGGTTGATTATATTTTCAGTTGAAATCTTTAATATTGGATGATAATTTTTCTTTGTTTGGTAGTTGGGTTCTTTGTATTGACTTATTATTTTTTAAAGAACATTCATTTTTCTCATATCATGTTTTGTTTGTGAAATGTATGATGTAGCTATCTGTTCATATATATATTGTATATATATTATGGGGCATAGATTTTTGCCACATTGTTATGGGCTTCAGATTATTTGTTAAATGGTTGACAACTAGAATCACTATCATGTTTCCAATGAAAAATGCTGAAAGCCACTTTCGTGGTTTTATGCTATGGATAAGTTTATTATTTGCACAGTTGTAGAAAAAGTTTATATATAATGGTTTTGTTACAATTTATTGAAGAGTGCCAGTGGGCACACTCCAATAAATTGAAAACAAAGCAACTATTTAGGAACAAAACCTTGCTAACTAAGGTTCTCCTTGCTTGTAGCTTGGTATCTTTGAGAAAAATACTCTCACAAATAATCTTTAAAAAATAATTCAGCCCTCTACCAGTTTAAGCATTACTTGTAGCCTCTCTGAAAAGCAGACGACACTTGCAAATAAATTCTTGAATGACTAATTTTTTTGACTTTTTGCATCAAAACCATAGCTTATGACCCCTGATTGAAACGAGCTCAATGAGCTCGTTCCAATGAGGGGTCATAAGCTATGGTTTTGAGACAAAAAATGAAAAAAATAATGAAAATTGAATTGTTATTTTTTGTGAATATCGCTGACCAGTTTTGGCCGTTACGTTGGGTAAAGGGTTAAGTGATGAAAAATTTTAAGAGCAGTAATGTATTGTTTATCAGTTGTGCCTGCATTCATTTTAATTCTTTCCTCAACATGACTAGGATTAAGGTGGCTCATTGGTTAGAGCATTGGGCTTTTAACCAAAAGGTTGACCGTTTGATCCTAACGTTGATCCTCTGTGTTGAGACACTTAATTCTGATAATGTCAAGGTGCATTGGAGCTGTGTACTAAGGCATACTAGACATTGTTGGTGTACATGCCTTCAACCAATGCTAATTCTGCTTGTGTTGAGTTAGTAAATTAGAAAGTCTGACAGTTGTTTGCTGCTGCTCAGTGGTTTTCTGAATACTATGGCTTCCTCCACCTGTAAAACTGTCCAACATGGTATGACTCTGGCTGTTTAAAATGTCATTAAACTAAAAACAAACTTAACGTGTCTTACAGGCACAACTGCATTGCATTTTCTTAAACTATTAGAAAATTTAAATTTTTTGCTTTCAAAACATCGCTCATGACCCTTTTTATGCTAGTCAAATTTGACAAGCTTGTTTTCAGTAAGGGGCCATTGAATATGTCTTGACAGCAAAAATTACAATCTGTAACAAAATTTGAATGTTAATTTTGTGTATATCACTGTGTGGAAGTGGCCATTTTGCTAGGTGATAGGTTGAAATATTTCCCCTGGGAACACCAGGAAGTGGAGCCAGGTCTGTTTACTGTGGTGAACAAGTTCTGCTTACTCGCAAAATAGGACTCTGTAAGCAGCACCTGGGATGAAAGTTATATGAAGTGGGCTGCATAGGTGGAAATAATTGGCTAAACTTGACTGTATTCATGTGTTGCGGTCATAATACAGTCATAGATGCCAAAAGTGACCATAAACATCAATAATTAAATAAATAACATAATAGGACCAAGTGTTTTTACTTTTGCAGATAAAATACTCAACACCATTGGAAAAGAATCTCTACATCCTTTACACAGTGTATGAACTTCCTCCACGCAAGTCTGCTCAAATTAACACTAACCCTGTTCAGCCGAATGTCAAAATACCAAAATTTCAAGTCACAAAATTTTTCCCATAATGCAACAAGAAATTGAACCAATTCACTCTTGTTTGACAGAGCTCTGTCAAACAAAACTGAATTTGTTAAATTCCCAGTTGCATTATGGGAAATTTTAAGGCTGGAACTTTTTGAAAAATCCACATCAGTTTTCAGAGGGTTAAGGCAACTAGAAAAGGTTTCCCTTGACCCTTTTTCAGGCCACCATTTTATCATTTTTCTGATCTTTCAAACGAGAAAGGCAAGGTAATACTGATATGTTCGCCAGTTCATATCAATCTGAAGTACTGAAGTCTAACTTCATGAGTTTTTTTCAAAACAGTGATATGCAGTGATG
Organism: Pictodentalium vernedei; assembly: GCA_031216915.1. Classification (NCBI taxonomy): domain Eukaryota; kingdom Metazoa; phylum Mollusca; class Scaphopoda; order Dentaliida; family Dentaliidae; genus Pictodentalium; species Pictodentalium vernedei. The sequence goes on from CM062288.1 coordinate 100,440,141, forward strand.
TAATGCCCCAATTTTAATCCCATGACTGGAGCAATGCTTTACTGGTAACATGGGCCAGGTAACTAATGCCTTTTTCCATGCGAACCTCAGGCAGTGAAGCAGTGCTTCTTTACCATTGTGAACAAGCTCTGGTTTTCTGTAAAATATGACCCAGTGACCAATGCTTGGGGTGGAAGTCCTCTAAAGTGGGCAACATTGGTATAAAACAATTGACTAAACTTGATTTTATCTCCATGTTACAGTCACGGTTAGCCATTGTGCAGAATATGCGACCTCAAACACCAATAAATAAATAGCCAATACCTGGGATTGAAGTCCTCTGCATTCATTAGCACAGATATAAATGAGTGGCTTAAAATGACTTCATACTTATTGCTGAGGTCATGATAAAGCTATATTTGATGAAAGTTTCTTTAAACACCAATAAATAAATAGCAATATAATGCAGTACTGGAAAGAGCCAATAAAGCCCCTTGATCATTTGCCCAATTGTATTGGGTTGCCATGTGTACACTAGGAAGTGTAGTAGTGCAGTAAACAAGATCTGTTTCACTGGTAAAATAGGACACTCAGTAACAATGCCCAGGGTATAAATGTCCTCTAAAGCTGGCAACATAGGTTTAACCCTTTACCCAACAAATCGCCCGCATCTGCCCACGTAATATGCAAATTCAGCAGCTAAAAAAATATTTTTCGAAAAATTTCAACAAAACCATATCATGTGACCCCCATTTGGAACGAGCTTGTTCCAAAGAGGGGTCACATGATATGGTTTTGTTGAAATTTTTTGAAAAAATTTTTAAAATGTTATTTAAAATAATAAATTTTGAATCGTCTGCATTGGGTAAAGGATTAAACAATTGTCTTGACTTGAGTTGTGCTGCAGTAACATGTAGCCATAGATTCTGAAAGTGGCTCGGAACACCAACAAATAATGTAGTAATATGTTTTCTTGAGTCAGATTATCAGCAGAATAAAAAGGAACTCCAAGAAACAATTCAATTTTTTTTTGTTGAGAAGAAAGTGATCCTTTACTTCTCCCCACCTCTTCCCCACCATTATCATATTTTTTTCACCTGAAAAATTTGTCACCATTAAGGATTGTAAAATGTGATCGAAAGGAGTCATATTTGTGTAATTTCAAATGATTTTAGCCGATGACATATTTTGCATCCGGTGTCACTGGAGTGAATGCCAAAGCTTTTTCTGCAAAAGCACTTTATACAACTTGTATTGAATTTATATTTTTTAGGTGTAACAAGGTGGGTCTTGCGGGGAAAATTATTTGACCCACCTAGCACAATTTCCTGAAAAATTTTTATATCTTTTCAATGGCAATGCTTGACCTGAGTGACAGTAAATAAAAATAATGTACTGTTAAGTTTTCCTTTTTTTGTTAATGTGTTCATTTCTGATCAGAGAGGTTACATCAGATATATTTTATTATGAATAAATTATTTTAAACTGGAAGTTGATTTGTTTTCTCTTGATATAAATGGAAGTGATTGTCAGCTGACCTCACTTTAGTTTTGAATGATATTTCATACACTCTGTGGAACCCTGAGATGTGGAACAGTGCTTGTCATGTCCCGACCTCCGAAGGAGAATTCAAGGGTATCTAGTGGAGACGTCTGTCTGTATAAAAACTTTTGATTATTTCAAAACCAATGGTCTGATTTGGATGTCATTTGGTTTGCTGATAGACCTGCATGGGGGAACGGATATGCACAAGGAATGGGTTCCATCCAATAATTCTTCCCAGAGTAATTGCCCTTTTTCGAGTTAGAAAATTTTTCTGTTTTCACTCTTTCCACTCCGAAAGTTTTTCTGTCCCACAATTCCTTCTAGGCTACGTGGAACTTGCTTTCGAGTTGGGGGCATAACTTAACCCTGAAAGGCTCAATTCCGACTTAGATCACTTTTACTTCAACAAAAAGTTACATTCATGTATTTATAGGAAGCACAGTGATAAGAACATTGGACTTTAAGCCAAAAGGTCAACAGTTTAATCTTGACCAGTGTTAACTGCATTTTATACCATGATTACCTATTCTACTATCTATAAAAAGCCTACAACATAAATTTTAGCTTTACACACCAACCGTGGTGAACTCGTGTGTCTGGTGAACACGCCAGCAATGGGATTTCAATAGTTAAAATTTACACCAAGAGTGGAACTACATCCAAGTTGACCTTTGGTGATATCGACTTGAATGCAAACTTGCCTAAATTTTTCGCTCGTTGCCTCGCAAAGAGTGAAATGTAAGTGGCAATTATTTAATATGTTTTTAAATGAGTTTACCTCATAAGATACCAAAAATTAACAAACATGCATTGTCTCATGTTAATAAAGCATCCTTAACTCGAAATAGTATGTTATTATGTTATTAAAATGAAAAAGGCCCCGTGATTTGCGGGTTTCTTTTTCTATTTTGTTTGGGCGATAAAATTGACAGCGGAAGTACCGCCCACAGATGCTCATGTAAAGAAAAACAGATTTGCATGGACGTACGTCTGCTGCTCAGTAAAATTGGGAAAATACAATAGCGACTCTTAATAATCTGACAACCATGGTTTAAATAAAATATACCCCAAAGTAGCTTGGTGTACTAAATGTTCACCACTTGTGGTGTTGAGCTCTCACCAAAGGCTCGCGGTTAACACCATTTTATCACAAGTGGTGAACATTTGGTACACCAAGCTACTATGGGTATATTCTATGTGACCTTTGGTAAGACACATACGAGTTGCCCATGTGGTTGCATGGTAGCACTGTGTACAAAGGTATTTTGCATGCAGGTGATCTTTCTTGAGGATGTAATAACCGTTACTTATTCCCAGTTCCTTATTTGACATCCATTATCAACTGATAAAATCGGTTGATAATGGATGTTGAATAAGGAACTGGGAATATGTAATGGTTGTCACATCCGTATCGTTATGTGGACACTGAATTCATTGGTTGTATCATTGACGGAGAGGGCACAGTGGTTCAGTGATTAGTGTATTGGACATAAAGTCAAAAGAACAACAGTTTGATTCTGAACAGGTAACTGCTTTATATCCTTGATAAAGACACTTAATCCTGATTGCCTGCTTGGGTGCAAAGTGGCGCTGTTTACTAAGTTGTACATAATGTCGATGGTGCACTTGTCCTCAACGGCTGCCAAGCAGAGTTAGTAAGTTGGAGAGTCAGAATGTCACTTAGTGGATCAATCTGGGTACTCTGGCTTCCTCCACTTGTAAAACTGTCCGTCACTTGGTGAATCTGGCTGTTGAAAGTGTCATTAAACCCCCAATAAATTAACAAACCTTGGTAATTGTTTCTTGGAAACTCTTGAGTGTGTATGTTGGCATCCAAGACCTTCCTTTCACTTTTGAGTGAAGCAGTGCTTGTTTACTGTGGTAAACAAACTCTGTTGTACTGGTTAAATAGACCCAGTTACCAGTGGTTGGTGGTAGAAGTCCTTTAAAATGGTAAACATGGGTACTAATGATTGGCTGGACTTTACTTTATATCCATATTGCGGTCATGATTTGCCATTGTGCAGAAAAAATGTCACCTTAAACACCAATAAATAAATAAATTTCCCGTTTGTGTGTCATTTACTTCATCCTTGATAACCCAGAGAATTGGAGCAGTACTTCTTTTTTGTGGTACACAACTTAACCCCTGAGGGCTTAATTCTGACTTTGATCACTTTTACTACAACAAAACAGGTGCCCTAACATGTAGCCTTAGGGTAAACTTGCAAGTTACATTCAAAGTACCTTAACTGGTAGAGTGCCGAGTTATTTTTGGTCATCCAAATTTGTCCACGTCTCTTTGTCTTGTTACAATTTATGGGAGAGTGCCTGGTGGCACTCTCCCATAAGTTGTAACAAGGCAAATCCCCACAGACTAAATACTTTCAATTCAAAAATAATATGAAGCACATCCACAGAATATGAAGCCAGTAAGTTGCGGCACCAGCCCTCTACCAGTTAACAGTTGATAATGGGAAAGTTTTGGCTGCTTAACACCATTCAGGCTAAGGGAATGCTCACATTCCTCATTTAGAAATTTGGGGTCATTACCATGTCCAATTTATACTGGTAGTTCATATCTGCTGAATACGTTTTTTGTAAAAATAATAGTTGCTGTTGAAGACTTCATCAAAATTATATCTGGAACCCTGGGAAGTGGAACAGTTCTTGTGTATTGTGGAAGACAAGTTGTGCTTTACTGGTAAAATAGGACCTGGAAACAATGCATGGGTTGGAACTCCTCCAAAGTGGGTAGCACAGACAAGACATAAAGGATTGGCTAGACTTGACTTCATACCCATGTTGCAGTTGTGAAATGGCCATAGATGCTGAAAATGATCTTAAACACCAGTAAATTAAAAGATAAATAATATTTCTGGCCCCCTTTCAATACACCTCCACTGCCACTAAAAAGTTTTATTGTTTTTTCACAAACTTGATGTGAATTTGGTCCCATGGTCAGCCTGGCCTTAATCACAGCATCAATGGTGCTACAGGTGGCATGTTCCTAATTTTCTGGCAATGTTAAGTTTCTCACAGTCTATTCAATTTCTTGGTCAGTCCCAGGCCACCATACAAAACTATTAACAATTTCCTTCATTCATTCCATTCTTGTCTGTTTTGGCTTGAGACCTTGATTCAGACTGAGGTTCACAGAGGGTAAATTTTGTCTGTGCAGGGTAGCATCATCAAATTCACCCTCTGGGCACCTCATTATGTAGATGACAGTCTGCTTATTTTCAGGCTTGGTTGTGGGGGGGGGGGGGGGGGGGACAGTCCACATCTTGTTGAATTAGAAGTTTCACCACAACTACTATGTGTATACTTTATCCACAAATATGTTCCTAAAAAGTCTTGAGAATTTTTTTTTCCATGAGAGCAGTGCTTGTTTACTTTGGTAAACAAGTTATGCTTTCATGGTAAAATAGGACCTGGACACAATGCCTGGGGTGGAAGTGCTCTAAAGTGTGTAGCATAGGCATAAATGATTGGCTAAAATTTATTTCATACCTATGTTTCAATCATGAGATAGCCATAGATTCTGAATCCCATGGGAGCCTCAAGAAGTGAAGCAGTGCTTGTTTACTATGGTAAACAAGTTCTGTTTACTGGTATAAACGATTGACTAAATTTCACTTTATGTCCATTGTGCAGAAAAGATGTGACCTTGAACGCTAATAAATAAATAATAGATGCTGAAAGCGGCCTTAAACACAAATAAATAAATGCTTTTTAGCTCACCAACTTTAGTTGTGTGAGCTTATGGCATGGCTCGATCGGTCGGCGTCAGCGTATGTGTCCAATAATGTTAAAGCTTCTGTTTAGGTCACTTACTCACCCTATTTCCATATCATGGCTTTTATAATGCTGCTATATGATGATTTTTATCATTCTACCATGATTTAACCCCTCATACCCTACATTTTAGACATTTTTCTTGACATTTTTAGTTGCGTTTAGTTTTCTGTTTAGCTGAGAATTTCATGTTCAACTTAGTGTTTAGGTCAGCTGCTGTGCTCCTTCTCTTCCCATGGCACTTATATTCATCATACATGTTCCTCAGTATCATTGTTCCATGATTAACCCCTCATACCCTGCATTTTAAACATTTTTCTTGACAATTTTAGTTGCGTTTAGTTTTCTGTTTAACTCAGAATTTCATGTTCAACTAAGTGTTTAGGTCAGCTGCTGTGCTCCTTCTCTTCCCATGGCACTTATATTCATCATACATGTTCCTCAGTATCATTGTTCCATGATTAACCCCTCATACCCTGCATTTTAAACATTTTTCTTGACATTTTTATTTGCGTTTAGTTTTCTGTTGAGCTCAGAATTTCATGTTTAACTTAGTGTTTATGTCAGTTTCTGTGTTTTACTTTTAAGAGGTTGTGTTTAGGTAAGTGTTGTCGCATGTTATGAGCCTGTTTGATACAGTTCTTATGTTTGCGAAAGTTACTATCAAAGAGGAATGTTGGTGAGCTATAGGGCGTTGGCATCCTTCTTGTTTAAACTATAAAACCGGACTAATATTCGAACTACATTACCAATCCATTCCTTAGATGAAGGCAGGCCTTGATGATGATGTTGGGATAATTTATCACCCTGGACTTATATATACTAAAAGTTTGCTAAGTACCAAGTTCATCAAACTACCTGTTTTACGTTTTAGTTGAAATATTGTAATGAAAAGTGTATATATTTTTTATTATATGCCCATTTTGAAAAAAACAATCATATGGTATACTGCTGTTCGTCCATCTGTCCGTCCATCCACACGTCGTACAATAACTCGAAAATGCTTCGAGCAATTTTTGTGATTTTTGGATGGAAAGTATATGTTGATCAGACATGTTAACCTCCTGAATAATTTTTCAGTGAACCTGAGGGTGATTTTCAGGGAAATGGGATGGATTTCAGGGAAAAGTTTGCGTGGGGACAAAACAAAAGAAAAAACTTGCGAATTTTCATCTCATGGACCACCATTAACAACAGGCTATATCCAGATGTAGTTGTCAATTATGCTGATGCATTTATGCTATGTTACAAAATCATAAAGTAATTGTTGATTTGACCCCTCCCCTCCCCTCCCCCGCCCTGCCTTCCTCTTCTTCATGACCCCCTCCCCCCTCACACACACCCCCGCCCACAGAGCACCACTACCTGTGGTTTGCTTTTATCAAAGTCAGCTAAGCTAATAATTTCCCAAGTCTGGAAATGTTAACAGGAAAAGATGTCCTAATGTTCAGTTACTGCAAGAAGATTCCAGTACTTGGAAAGTATCTTTATCAAAATCCTTCTTGCAAGTTTGGACGCTTGTCTTCTGCGTTTAATAGTTGAGGTCAAGGTGTTGTTTACGTTTTGATTTGGAATTTTAAAGGATGAGAATTAAAGCTATTCTATGGACAAATAAATATATATTATTTAATTCCTTTTCATATATTTTATTTACCAAAAAACTGCATTTAAATGAAGGTGGAGTTTTCAATTTTTTGAAAGTAAGTCACCTATTTTCACATTGTTGATGGAAGGAAGCTCCCTTTCAATTTGTGTCACTGTCCGATTTGTCCTTCCAGAGTTATGGGACTTTATTCATCAAAATATAAGCAATTTTCCACATGTCGGACAATAACTTGAAAATGCTTGGAGCAATTTTCATTATTTTTTGGTGGCAAGTATATGTTGATGGAAGGAATCTCCCTTTGTATTTGTGTCGCCGTCCGATATGTCATTCCAGAGTTATGGCACTTTATTCATCAAAATATAAGCAATTTTCCACATGTCGAACAATAACTTGAAAATGCTTGGGGTAATTTTCATGATTTTTTGGTGGCAAGTATATGTTGATGGAAGGAATCTCCCTTTGTATTTGTGTCGCCGTCCGATATGTTATTCCAGAGTTATGAGACTTTATTCGTCAAAATATAGGCAATTTTCCACATGTCGGACTGAGCAAGTTTCATGATTTTTTGGTGGCAAGTATATATTGATGGAAGGACTCTCCCTTTCTATTTGTGTCGCTGTCCAATATGTCATTCCAGAGTTATGGGACTTTATTCATCAAAATATAAGCAATTTTCCACATGTCGGACAATAACTTAAAAATGCTTAGTACACATGTATGCTCATATTGTGTACTTCCCTCTTGTAATTAATAACAGGCGTATCATGCGCTCATGGCACAGCTGTTTATTTAATTATATCTTTAATGATTTAAGTACAGAAATTAAGATTTTACTTGTGTTTGATATTATTTTTTAGCTTTTGAATACAATAACCATGGAAAATGGATATTTTGGTAAAAGAGGAAATTTTTCAAAAAGCTGACGGAACGAACTGGTGTGGCTTCAGTATTGAGTATGAGACCCATTACTGTAAATTACAGCTTGACAATGCCTTCTCATGCTCCTAATCAGGTTCCTGGTGGTCCTTTGTGGGATGTTGTTCCATTCTTGGACCAGCATGGCACCAAGCGCCTGGACACTTCTTGGCTGGACTGGACGGGCTAAAATTGCAAGCTGCAACTCCTTCCAGACATGTTCGATTGGATTGAGGTCAGGGGATCTTGCTGGCCAGTCCATACGCTCAATCCCTTCCCTCTGTCGGTACTCCCTGACAGCATGGGCAACATGATGACAGGCATTATCGTCCACCAGAATGAATCTATCACCCACTGCACCTGCATACAATCTGACGTGGACATCCAGGATCTCATCAATATACCGTTGTGCAGTCAATGTACCACGTTTAAGGACACAGAGCTCTGTATGTCCATCCCAGCTGATGCTGCCCCAGACCATGATTGACCCTCCACCATAGCGGTCATGCTCAGCAATTTCTGGATGCATGGAATCGCTCTGCTGGTCTTCTCCATACCCTAGAATGCCTATCTGTGTGGTCTAGGCAGTACATCGATTCATCTGTAACAAGGACAGGTCGCCAATCTTCTCTGGTCCATCCAAAGTGGTCCATGGCCCATTCATATTGTGCCTGGCGGTGGTTCTGGGACAGCGAATACATGGTCTTCTGGATTGGAGACCACCTTCGTGAAATCTTGCCCGGATAGTCTGCATCGAAACATTTACCCCGGATGCATTCTGAAGGTCACTGTGAAGCTGGGTTGCTGTGGCAAAGCGGTTCCTAAGAGCCTGAATGATCAAAAACTGGTTTTCAGCTGTTGATGTTTCCCTGTCTCTGCCACCACCATGCCATCTTACTGGTGTGCCATACTGCTGAAATCTTGCCCAGGCTCTGGTGATCACCGTGTGGTGCACGCCAAGGGCTTCACCAACCTGATGATGGGTAGCCCCTTGCTCCATCACATTTCTGCTTCAGACAAATGTCTTCTTACATTTGCATTTGCCATATTCAATCATTAAATCAAAGGGTTTGTGTTGAAATGAAGATTGAATACCCAACACATGTCATGTACATGTAGACAGTACACGAAAACATCATGGAAATCAAGGTCTACATGCTTTCTATGACTGTCAAGAAAAGTCTGCATGTCAAGAGAGCTAATGTAAACACTGGGGACCATCTCAATACATTTATCAATCACATCCACCAAAAATATCGCAAATATGTCACAAGGAAATTTCACAGTGATGTGTCAAATATTTGGTGCTTAGCAAACTTTGAGTAGTATATATAGAGTCCAAAAAATCTTTCTCAAGGTTTAGGATTTGTAAAATGGCAACCATATAAATACGTATTGAAACGTTTAATCCAAACTCCCTGTGAAGTGAAACATTGCTTTTTTACTGTGGTAAACAAATTTTTAATAGTAAAATAGGACCGAGTATCCAATGCTTGGGGTGGAAGTCCTCTAAACTGGGCAACATGGGTATAAATGATTGATTGGACTGGACTTTATATATGTGTAACCGAGTCAACATGAAATAGATCAATACCAGGGTCACACATTTGAGCCTCCCTACGGGAACCCCAGGAAATGAAGCAGTGCTTGTTTACTTTGGTAAACAAGATCTCTTTTACTGGTAAAATAGGACCCAGTAACCAATGCCTGGGGTGGAGTCCTCTAAAATAGGTAACATGGATATAAATGATTGGATGGACTTAATTTTATATCCATGTTGCAATATAATGATTAGCTATTGTGCAGAAATAGGTGACCTTGAACACCAATTACACATAAACTTCCAGGATGAGCCCAAATATTATGTGTTGTTCTTGACATGTGCAGTGTAGTATATATAATATTTCTTGACCTTCCACAACCCTCTGAAGGATGGGCAATTGAGCCCAAATATTGCCTGAGGAAGTATATTTTGACAAGCTTGAATCAACACTACAGAAAAAGGCTACATACCAACTATCAAATATTTACAGCCAATAATAGTTCATGCGAAAAAGGTTGCTCTGTGATTGTCCTTTTACTAGCAGTGTTAAATGGAGGCACCCATAAGATAGCTCTTTGAACAAGCCATAGCAGGTCTTTTAGCCAAATTGATTCCACAACTCCCAAGGAAGTTTCTTGCAGATAACAAGGACTTCTTGTGTACTTCCCAAAATAGGAGCACTTTAATTTATTTCTAATTCTAGTTTCTGGAGTTCCCACATGGCAGCTGGATTTTTTTTGTACATAAATCAAGTACGTCACCGAATAATGCTTCATACCAAATTTGGTGCCAATCTGACAACAGGTTTAAAATGAAAATGCAGCTTAACTTAACTGTGTGTAGTGTTTGATACAAATGATAATGTTCAATGTTCATGAAAGGATTATGAAATAAGACAAGAATTGTGACAGTTGAGAAAATGTTAACCCTTTACCCAACGTAATGGCGAAAAACGGCCAGCGCTATTCTAAAAAATCGGCAATTAATTTTTAAAATATTTTCATTTTTTGTCTCAAAAACATAGGTTATGACCCCTCGTTGGAACGAGCTTGTCGAGCTCGTTCCAACGAGGGGTCATAACCTATGTTTTTGAGACAAAAAATGAAAAAAATTAGTTATTCAAGAATTTTTTTTGCAAGTGTCGTCTGCTTTTCATGTTAGGTAAAGGGTTAAGTTCTGTTCCTACATGCTATGTTTTCAATATGAATAATTTGAGGTGCAGACTGTACTAAAGAACTGAGGCCTGGGTTGATGTAGCCCTCACAGTTAACGAATGTCAACCAAAGTTACCAAGTTACTGTAAAATCATTCCAAAATGAGTCATCCTACCAAGTTACAATGAAATCCCTTCATAAATATGACTCGTAGACTGTGCTAAACAAATCTTGGTTTCAGTTACTTGGTCTTTTAGCCAAATTGATTCCACAACTCTCAAGGGTGACCGATTGTGACCAAAATATGACAGTTTCATCTCGATATCATACCAAGTTATCCGACCAAAATACAATGAAATCCCTTCATAAATATGACTCGTAGACTGTGCTAAACAAATCTTGGTTTCAGTTACTTGGTCTTTTAGCCAAATTGATTCCACAACTCTCAAGGGTGACCGATTGTGACCAAAATATGACAGTTTCATCTCTATATCATACCAAGTTATCCGACCAAAATACAATGAAATCCCTGGCTATTGGACAAGAACTATGGGTGTAGCCTGTATCAAAAAAAATGTGAACAGACCCGCAGACTCACAAACTAATAATAGACTCACAGACTTCGCATGCACAATGCCAATAGCTTATCTTGACTTTAAGTTAAGCTAAAAACAAAATTTGATGTGTGGCCATGAATATTGTCTATCCCAGAATAAGTTCAATATTGCCAGAGAAACTTTTAGAATAAACTTGAATCTTGGTCATAAATGGAAGCTGTTTAACTGGTCGAGCGCTAAATTATTTTGGGTCATATGTGTTTGTCTTGTCTTAAATTAAACTGAGAATTGTATGTGAGAGAACACAAAATCCTTGAGAGGATTGGAGATTCACAAGGAGATGTGTGATATCACCTGGAAACCACTTTTTAACACAGTTCTATTTATAGTAACTTTGTTCTTCAACCTTGTGGCTCCAGACTCCAAAATTGATAAGGTTCTTCATATGCAAATTTTTTCTGCTAGGTTGTTGTGCAATGATAAATACAACTAATGTTAACCCTTTACCTGACATAAAAAGCAGATGACACTTGCAAATAAAATTCTTGAATAACTAATTCTTTTTTCATTTTTTGTCTCAAAAACAGTTTATGACCCCCTCATTGGAACGAGCTTGACGAACTTGTTCCAAAGAGGGGTCATAACCTATGTTTTTGAGACAAAAAATCAAATTGGCGATTTTGTGAATAGTGCTGGCCGGTTTTGGCCATTATGTTGGGTAAAGGGTTAACTAGAGTTTAATCCTGGGAACGAGAACTTTCTGGTTCTTGTTTTTGAAAGTCAGTAACAATACAGGGAATTTTCCCATTCTCATTTCTGAATATCAGAAAATTCATAGGAAAGAACTGGGAATCAAAGATTGTGCTCCCCAACCTTTGATTCCTGATTCTAGTCTATGAATTTGCTAAGCATTAGCACTGATTTTCAGAACCAGTAACAGAAATTCCCATTCGTTAGATTAAACCATAGCTCCAATGGCAATGCAGGTATTGTAAGAAATTGATATTTGACATAATCTGATAAATCAATTCATAGACAATGGTGTCAATGATTGCATATTATAATATGCAATCATTGACACCACTGTCTATGAATTTACCAGGTATCATGATTGACTTTCAGAACCGCAGAGCTGTGAAATTCTCATTCCCGATATTAAACCTTAATATTAACACATAGAAAGTAAAAAGAGCTATGTTTAAAAATGGTGATCTTGACCTTTGGTTAACAAACCTTAAAACTGATGGGGTTCTTCCATAATGGAAGTAACCTTCTATATCTTGTGGACCTGTGTTAAATAGAACTAAAATTATTGCTCGGAGAAATCTTGTTTTTACCAAGTTCTGTTTGTAGTGACAGTCACATCACCTTCGACCTTGCAGTTGCAGTCTGAAAAGCAGGGTTGTTCCTCTTCCATAGTGTTATTTACTGGGGTTTAATGACACTTTTGAGGGCACAATGGCATTGCAGTAACCGATTCTCGTCAGATCACCGCAGTTAAGCAACGTCGAGCCCAGTTAGTCCTTGGATGTGGGTGACCGTCTGAGCAATCGATTCAGACTCCCGCATTGTGCCCTTCGGCAAGGCACTTAACCCCAATTGTCCACATGGGGACATGGTGAGGCCAAGGACCCGCCGTGTGGGTGACTAGGGTGATTATGTCGCCCTTCGAAGCCCAAAGTCGCCTAGAAAAATAAAAAATTGGCCAAAATGAGGAAAGGCTGAACTGAGTGATCCGAGGTTTACATAAAAACGATTATTTTCAAGAATCGAATATGCTTGAGTGTGATAAACGGGCATTTTCATTCGTCAAATAAGCGACCATTTATTTGAAATCACAGGAGAATCAATTGTCCATTGTCGCTTTTTACAGATTTTTTATTTCTATTTTGTCCCATTTCAGTCGGAGCTTCAAGTGTCAAAACGAAAATAGGTGACTTACACGACTCAACAAAATAACCCAGTTTGAAAGTAGGTTACATCGCTCAGGATGCTGAAAATTCTCTTCTGAAAATGTATACACATGACGCCATGCACTAAGGCATACTGAACGTCGATGGTGCGCAGGTCTTCAAACAATCTAACCCTGCCTGTGCTGCAGTGCAGAGTTATAATGTTGGGGAGCTGGCAGCTGCTCGTCATTGCTCGGTGGTTCTCCCCGGCTTCCACTACCCGTAAAACTGTCACCGACATGATATGACCTTGGCTGCTAAAATGTTGTTAAACCTTAATAAAATAAAATAAATAAATAATGACACTTTCAACAGCCAAGGTCAACTTGTGACAAACAGTTTTATGGGTGGAGGAAGCCGGAGAGAACAACAAAGCAATGGCGAGCAACTGTCAGACTCCCTAAAGTACTAACTCTCCACAAGCAGGGTTAGCATTGGTTGAAGACAAGTGCACCATCGATGTGCAGTATGCCTTAGTACACAGAGTCACCTTGCTCCCACGTGGGCAATCGGGATGAAGTGCCATGCCCAAGGACACCACCCAATTACCCCTGGTGGGGATCGAACCGTGGACCTTTCAGTTTGAAATTCAATGCAGTAACGACTGAGCCACCACACTCCCTGCCATAGGGTTACCTAGTCTATCTACCCGATAACCATGTGATGCCCAAAACAAAAATTATTGCCCAGAAAACTATTTTGTACGAAGTTCTATGCATACCACCAGTATTAACCTTCATTCTTCCAAATAATTAGGGCACTTCACTTTCTGTATGCAGTTATTTTTTTGAAAGTATGGTTGAGATGTGGTAAATAGAATTAATGTTATCACCTGGAACTGGAAACCAAAAAGTTTTATTTTTAGTATCAATGACCTTAACCTTTGACTGATAAAAATGAAAGTCAATAGAGTTCCTCTCTTTGCATAAGGGTTTAACTCTTTACCCAATGCACACGATATCAAATTTATTATTTTAATTATTGTTTTTTTCAAATTTTTTAAAAGATTTCAACAAAACCATATCGTGTGACCCTCATTGGATTGAGCCTGACAAGCTTCTTCCAATGAGGGGGTCACAAGATATGGTTTTGTTGAAATCTTTTGAAAAGTAATCTTTTTTTAAACTGCAATATGTAAATTATGCAGACATGTTCGGCCAATTCGTTGGATAAAAGGTTAAGTCAGGTGGACCTGCATTGAATAGTAGTAAAGTTATTCCAAAACCAATTGTTTATGCCCATCCACATGACCAGATGCACATTTCATCACACTAAAAGCCTAGTTTGACTTCATCACAACTCACAACTCAGTTGATAAGGGCAACGTGAAGTGTGGCATATGACCCTGACGGTGTCATAATGCCATGGCAGCCATATTGAATTGGCTGTCTGGACCAAAATTGAAAGGAAGTGTTGTCTGGTCATCCACAAGTAGCCCCTAAAATTATGATTTGATCAAATAAGCGATTTTCAAATTCAACATGCAGTGAATGAAATACAGAAGTTGAGAAATATTGAAAGAGAGATAAAGGGCCATAACTCTGGGAAAAATTATCCCCCATGCAGGTCTATCAACATACCAAAGGAGCTCCAAATCCAACTAGTAGCTTTGAAATTACAATCAAAAACATTTGTATGGATAGACAGACGGTCTCCACTAGATTCCCAATGCACACGATTTCCAAATTTATAATTTTAAATATTATTTTTTTGGTTTTAAAGAAAAAGTTCAAGAAAACCATATCGTGTGACCACACTTTGGAATGTGCTTAGTGAGCTCATTCCAATCAGGGGGTCAAATGATAAGGTTTCGTTGAAATATTTTGAAAAATAATTTTTTTCAACTGCTCAATTTGTATATTATGTTGGTGGTTACAGCTGATTTGTAGGTGAAGGGTCAACACTTAAGGGCCTGGAGATTTGTAAACATTTTTTTCAGCACTTTGACAGTCTCCATCCTGTAGTTTTGCAGTTGTTTCTAGAAAAGACTTGGCTGCCTGTATAGGCAGCGAAGACTTGCCTAGAAACAACTACCAGGAATATTTCGAATGCAAACTGCAAGTTTACCATACTCAAAGGCTGCATGTTGGGACACCTGTTTTGTTGCACTAAAAATGATTCAAGTCAGAATTAGGCCCTTAATGGTTAATTGGAGTAGCTGACCAATCTTATGACTGAGTAACTAAGCTTTTTGATACATAACAGAGGATACACAAAAGCATCTTTGAAATCTGTATATTTACTGTAATTTGTGAAATGATGCCACACTTTCTGTCAGATGAAAGTAGAAGAATACTACCAGAAGGCTGAAATTTGTACCTCATCTACAATTTCCTTCTCCCAGTAGAGGTCTCTCCGAGTTACATCCCTCTCCCAGAGTCAGACTTGTGTCCTTTTCAGCTTAGACTGTCTTGAATTTTGGAAGTACTTGGCTGGCAGCTCCTGAAGTGTGGTCCGAGTACCAAATTCGAGATGGTATGGTATCTTCTTTCCTTGAGGGGTGGGGATTCCCCGTGGGTGCCTATGATGGGAAGCAGTTCTTTTTTTTTTCACTATGGTAAACATGCAAGTTCTGCTTTATTGGTTAAATAGAACTCCAAACAATGCCTGGAGAGAAAGGCCTCAAAAGTGGATAGCATAGGTATAAACAATTGACTAAACTTCGCTTCATCCCTATGTTGCAGTCAGGAGTCAGCCAAAGATGTTGAAAGTGAGCTTAAAGACCAATAAATGAGGCTTGAGGAGGCAATCATAAAGATTGAGTTACCACTTATCCCACCCTCTGAAGAAATTTATCCTCTAAGTTAGAAAATGACTGACACCATCTCTGACTGAGACTGTCTCCTGAAAACTTGATTGACAACTGGGTTAGGCCTAAAAAAATAAAAATCTGTTTCTCAGGCCCTCCCACATGGTCCTTTTGGCTGACGCATGCTCTCTTTTTATAACCAATCCAAACTTAAAAAAATCAAAAACAAATGGTTTATGTCTGATATTTTACCCATGTTAATAAAATTGTCTCTTGAGTGCAAGAAGGCTTTGCAATGCTTTAGCATTGCAAAGCCTTCTTGCACTCAAGGGATGTAATACACCACTACCCATGCTATTCTGTAGGTTATGAGGCCTAAAACATAAAACAAACCAAGAACATGAACTTTTTAATGGTAAAGAAATAATTACAAAAATAAAAAATAAAATAAAAAAACGCCTGCCTGCATGCAATTTCACAAAAAATGGCCTGAGAAACAGAAGATCTACTTTGTGAGGCCTTATCTTCTTTTGATAAAGTGCAAAAGAGGTGTTCACAGTTAGGTCTAAAGGGCTCTTTTTCATTGCAGTTGACAAGAACGGATATTTTATTAGACCAAACAGGAGGGGTGGGGGATTAAAAATTTGAATATGAAAAACTTTATATTTTGCTGTTTTAATTGATATTGTTTTAAAAAAAAAATTATATGTACAATTATAAAATGTAATATACATATATACACAGACTGACAGAGATATTATCTTGTAAGATTTGTTTTGACAAAAAGAAACCACCATAAAGAAGATACTTTGCTAAAAATCAACTGTATGTGACACAAAAGAGGAGATGAAAATTAAACTACAAAACCATGATACTGCATCTCAGGTTTCTATGCCAAGGATTCAAACTTTAAATTAACTCTCTGCACACTGATGTCAAAATATATCAATTTATCCAATTAAATCTTGTTGGACAGAGATTTGAAACAACATTTAATTGGTAGAGTGATGGAAGCCCATATTCGGGCTCTATTCTGAAGTGCAGATACTGCAGCTTAAAGGCTTCAAATTCAGTGGCTATGCTTCATATTATCTTTGAAGTGATATTATTCAGTCTGTTAGGATTTGCCTTGTTACAATTTATGGGAGAGTGCCTGTGGCACTCTTCGATGAATTGTAACAAGGCAGAGACAAATGAACAAATTTTGATGGTTAAAAATAATTTAGCACTCTACCAATTAATTGGTTAAATTTCCAGTTGCATTACTGTTGCATTATGGGTAAAATTTACAGCACCAAATCTCAAATGAGATTTTTTTTATAGGGGTTTAATGACACTTTCGACAGCCTGGGAGACCTCGTGTCAGACAGTTTTATTTGTGCAGGCACCCAGAGTGCCTGGAGAGAACCACTGAACCAGTGGCAAGCAACTATCAGGCTCCCCAATGTATTAACTCTGCACAACCAGGGTTAGCACTGGTTGAAGACAAGTGCATCAAAGACATGCAGTACAACTTAGTACACATCACTGCTATGACTCAAGTGGGCAATTGGGATTAAGTAGTACCTTGGCTAAAGGCATAATGCAGTTACCTCAGGTGTGGATCGAACCATGGACCTTTTAGTTTGGAGTCCAATGCCATAACCACTGAATCCCTACACTCCCCTCAAAGGAGATATTTCAACATCAGTCTGCAGACGGTTAATTATGACTGCTGATGTGCAGTTGTGTAATTATTAAAAAGATGGTATGCACATCCAACAATTGAGTTGGCCATGTGAAAAGCATTTAATGGGAATGTTTGATAATTTTCTGCCTGATTGATGCTTGTCAACCATGAAATTGTAAGCTTAGGCCAAAGAAAATTACATGCATGTTTCCAGCTGCCTTGCACTGAAGATCAGGGCACAATTTTTTCTTCATTTATTGGTGTTTAAGATCAAATATTTCTGCACAATGGCTCGTCATGACCGCAACATGGATATAATTATAGTCAAATTTTTCACAACTTTCCAACAAAACCAGATCATCTGACTCTTCATTGGAATGAGACAGATAAGCTCATTCCAATGAGAGTTCACATGACATGATTTTGATGAAATTTTTTGAAAAATAATTTTTTCACTTGCTGGATTTGCATATTATTAATATCATGGGCAGATGTGTTCAATTATTTAGGTAAAGGGTTAAATGATCTAAGTCAAACATTTGACTTTATTACTTGACCTTAAACAAGAACCTACACTCAAAGTACCTTTGGTATTTCTTTTGTTAATCTTTTACCTAACATAGTAGCCAAAAATTTAAGCAGAATAAACCTACCACAACCTAAAATATCTCTGAAGTTTCACATTAAAACCAACCATACAAATATGGATATTATTAGAACCAGCTCGACGAGCTGGTTCTGATGATATCCAAATTTGTATGGTATTATTTAAAAATTCTAAAATTTGTTTTCGAAAAATGTGAAATTTTATTTATTTTTTTTATCAAAAATAAGATGTTAGGTAAAGGGTCAGAACGATGATACACTTTATAATGATGACAAATATTTATTTATTGGGGTTTAAGGTCACCTTTCATCTATGGCTATCTTATAACCACAAGATAGGTATGAACGCAAGTTTGTTTGTTTGTTGGTGGTTAACGTCACATATTTATGCACCATGGCTAATCGTGACACAACATGGAGATGAAGTCAAGTTTAGTCAATCGTTGATCAACATGTTGCCCATTTTAGAGGACTTTCACCCCAAGCATTGGTGACTGGGTCCTATTTTACTAGTAAAGCGGAACTGGTTTACCACAGTAAACAAGTGCTGCTTACTTCCCGGGGTTTCCACGGGGATATGAACGCAAGTTTAGCCAACCATTTATACATATGTTGCCCACTTTGGAGGACTTCACCCGAGTCGATGGTTATTGGTTCCTATTTTAAAGGTAAAGCAGAACTTGTTTACCCACAATTTCCCATGTTTCCTTGGGGGAATGATGAGAAAACTTCATGTTCTTTGACTTTGGATATGAAATGCTGTGTTGAGCCCTTTGAAATACATGTAGTGTGTTTACATCACTTCATCTCATCGGCTTAATAAAAGAACTGTATGGCATAAGCCGCAGTATTCTTAGTTGCTCTTTATCTATTTATTTATTCATTTTATTTAAAGTCAAATATTTCTGCACAATGGCTAATCGTGACCACAACATGGATATAAAGCCAAGTCCAGCCGATCATTTATACCCATGTTGACCATTTTTGAGGACTTCTGCCATAGGCATTGACAACTGGGTCCTATTTTACCAGTAAAACAGAGCTTGTTTATCACAGTAAACAAGCACTGCTTCACTACCTGGGGTACCAATGGGGGTTCTACTGATACTGGTAAACTATCAATATAACTTCATCTCTCTCTTGCTCAAAAATCAGAAACGGGGCTTCCTGAAAAAAATGAAGGTAACCCAGCCTTTTTTGGGGTTGCCTTGATTTTCAGTTTGTGCAGGTCTGTGTAAGGGAATTTTGCAGGACCTCTGGCTCTGCAGATTTTGAATTCTGGAAGGCCTGAAAAAAGACACTTTGAGTAATTTCCAACTGTGTGTAACACAACTGCATATCATCAGCTTTATGGTGTGACTCCAGAAGTGAATTAGGTTACTCTGGACCACTGAGATCATCCTCCATATTAAAACATTAGAATGAATTATTTCAATATGGTCACCCCAGCTACTAAATGCACATTCTGCTACATAAATATGGCACGATGATATGTAAAGAGTGATGTTTTTTAAAAAAAATTATTAACAAAATAAAAGTGTAGGGTTAGCTGGCAGTTATAATTAAGGCAAGTCAAATGGCAAGGAACATGAGTAAATTAAAGAGAGAGTAACTCAGGACATGCCAGTTTTTAAGGAACGGTAGGTATATTATCTGACAGGCACATCTCACATTTTGTAATCTGGGTACCACAACAATAAAAATCCGTGTCAGGCACAATCTTTGAAAATGGCTAGAGTCAATTCTAGTTCAGGGCTGCTGCTCTCAGCACCACCACAAAACCATATCATGTGACCCTCAATGGAATGAGCTCAATGAGCTCATTCCTTTGAAGTGTTCAGATGATATGGTTTTCTTGAAATTTTCTGATTTTTTTTTTCAACTGCTTAATTTTTAAATTATATAAGGGGTGGGGGGGGGGGGGGATTCATTAGGTAAAGGGTTGAATTTGTATCTCCTACAAAAACTCAGTCCAATTAAAATATCATGACTAGGTCTTTGTAAATATAATAAGCTTACAAACTAACAGTGTTGTGGAATGTCATACTCTAAAATCAAAGCAGTTACATAGCCTTATAGTTGACTCTTTACCGAATACAGATCATATCAAAATTTACTATTTAAATATTATATTTTCAAGTTAGTCAAAACATTTCAACAAAACCATATCATGTGCCTCTGCACGGGAATGAGCTCAATGAGACTGTTCTAATGAGGGGTCACATGATATTGTTTTGTTGAAATTTTGGGGGAAAAAATCTAGAACAGATAGAAAATAGCAAGAAATTGAAAAAAACAGCCTGAACAATTATCTATCTATGTCATTACAGAATTTGATGTGCAAGAAATGTGAGTCTTCAGGATCTGGATAGTGTTAACTCCTTGCATGCTGATGCTGGCGGATATTCCCGCCCGGGCCAGCAAATTTCATGTCTCTAGAATAAGCATAATTTAGGCCTTTTAAACAATTTTAATCAACTTTTTGACAAATGATTTCTTGAGTTAATTTCTCAAATATTTTTATCAAATCTAGTCATGGCTGCTGAACAGCAGCCATGACTAGATTTGATATAAGTATTTTAAAAAATACTCCGCAGGTTAAGAGTTAAATACTGAAATATTGATGAGCAGACACTGGGGAGTTCAAATTTGGAGTCAAGTCTGGACTGAAGTTATTTTAAATTTTTTGAAAAAAGTAAATCTCTGCAGAAGTGAGAAATTGTATGATTTTTAAAGATTTTTTCAGAAGGAATCAATGTAAAATGACTTTTTAATCTTGAATTAGACTATTCGTGAACAAAAAGAAAATCTCTTTCCTCAAGAGCTGGTTTTCTGATTCTTTGAAAAAAGTAAAAGTCTGCAGAAATGAGAAATTTAAAAATTTTACAAGATTTTTTCAGAAGGAAAAAAATGTGTGGATATTTTTTCGTGTGATGTGACCCAGGTGAGGCAGAGTCTGTTGGGAATAAACTTTTAATGAGGAGCAGTCCACAAATTATTTTTCAGTTGTGATTTGTAACAAGAATATTTTTTTTTCAAAGATGCCCCTCAACCAGCGAGAGATGCCTTTGTTTAGCAAGAATTTGTTCATAAACAATTTTGTTACAATGTTCATAAGGCTTATTCCCATTCACCCTGCAAACCGACGTTAATCAATCTGTCACAGCAAGTTGTAGTCTGTATCAAAACAATGCTCATGAGACGTGAGAAGGATTGATCTTGGACTGTTGTTTTTGTCACCTCAAGTGTTCCGAGAACAAATTTTAGCGGTGATGTGTTTAATTTATCTCACAGAGAGGGCTGATATGTTTTTCTGTCTTTTATCTTTGTTTTCTGTGTTGTGCAAAAATGATAAATGATCACTCTAACTTCAGTGTCGAAAATTTTATGTAAATTCAGGTCCAGGGCTGGCAGCAAACAATGAATGAATGAAAAGTTTCAGCGTGCCGAAAGCACATTGGGACAATGTGGGATTTGAAAAGGCCTGCGATCCGAATAACTTTATTTGCTTATGAATCCACGAGAGTCAGATGCAAAGGCCAATAATCTTATTTGGTTTGAGTGTGTGCCTTGGTAGTAGGCTACTGGGGTCAGACCCACCCCCGAACCCCCAAGAACCTCGAACTGGAAGGTGACTAGGAATGGTGCATAACTACAACAATATGGAAGGCGATCTGTAAATTAATAATTTAATATTGGCACATCTAGAATTGATGACCATCAATCTTTTTCAAAACTTTTTTATGAAGGGAGTGATGATACTGCTATGGAAGCTAACATTACTTGTTTCTGTGACAATGCTACTGATTATTGGGTTGAAGGCAGCCACAGACTAAGCCTATGGGATCACCACCAAACTATTGGGCCGAGGACAGCAAATCACATTGAAGGGTGGGACAGAAAACTGCAACAAGTTCACCCGGGTTCACATCCAAACTAATCGACTTTCTAGGAACAAGTGCATTATGAAGCCACTATTCTACACCTGAAAAGAGGAGACAAATTAGTTTCACTTTTCCTCCTTCATTCCATTCTCATCTGGGACATAGGAACTCCCTCCTTGTAATTGGACCACAACAAATCAGCGGAGGGCCAAAGAATTATTTTTTATCAATTGTTATTATTATTGTTTTAAAAAATTGTAAAACACTAATGTATATTTGTCTGTGAACTTCTATTATAATGTATATTTGTCTGTGAAATTTTGTAAGAAATATGTTTTAAAAAATTGTAAAACACTAATGTATATTTGTAACTTTGGTTATAATGTATATTTTTTTACCATCTTTGTCTAAATAAAAATCTAACTCTGAAAAATGAACTGAATTCACTCTCGTTTAAACTGCACAACTAATTTAGAACAAAACTATAGTCAGCCAGTCTTTGATGTTGAGGATTATCACACCTTCTCACAACTGTACTGTAAACAACAGATGCAAGACGAACGGGAATGGCCCATTCAAAAACAATTGTTTTGTTACAATGTATTGAGAGTGCCTGTTGGCACTCTCTTGATTACAAGTAGGAATGGAGATTGAGATACATGATTGAGGACATGTAATGTATCACCTAAAATAGTTGACCATTTGTTTTCCATGTTGAAAGGGTTGTGCTGAAGAAAGTGTTAACAAATGCTTGCCTCTATACCTAAGAAGTTAAGGCAATATGGTTGGTTGTATATGTTTATTATATTGGGTAAAGGGTTAATTTCATTCCATTGTTGAGGTTGATACAACTCCACAGAGGGGGATCCAGGGAAGTGTAGCAATGCATATTAACTTTGGTAGACAAGGCCTGCATTGCTGTTATCACAAGACCTAGAAGTTAACTGATCAAGAACTAAATTATTTTTCAAAGGTGATTTGTAATAAAGTATTTTTTAAAGATACCATTTTACAAGCAAGGAAAGCCTAAGTTTAGCAAGATATTGTTCATAAATTATTGTTTTGTTACCATTTATTGGAGAGTGGCTCTTGGCACTCTCCAATAAATGGTAAAAAACAATTGTATATTAAAAGAAATGTTCTACTGCTGAGCAAGCAGCAAGCTAATGTGTTAAGCCACTAAAGTGACATTCAGTACTTTTCAGTAGGGCTATGATAGTGGCTTGTAGCACTCATCCAGTTAATGCCGGGTTGAAAGTCCTTTAACCCTTTACCTAAAATGAAAAGCAGATGACACTTGCAAACAAAATTCTTGAATAACTAATTTTTTTCATTTTTTGTGTCAAAAACATAGGTTATGACCCCTCTTTGGAACGAGCTTGACGGACTCGTTCCAAAGAGGGGTCATAACCTATGTTTTGAGAGAAAAAATGAGAAAAATAATAAAAATTAATTGGCAATTTTTGTGAGTAGCACTGGCCAGTTTTGTCCGTTAAGTTGGGTAAAGGATTAAAAAGGGTCAAAAAAGGTAATGTGTGGCTGAACTTGACTCTCTTGTTTTGTCGAAGTGATATATTGAACCATCAAAATTGAAAGTGGCTTTGAGCCCTAATAAATAATAAACAATTCCAGTTAATACTGGAAGGCCACCTAAAATTTAATTGAGATGATAATAATAACTATAAGCCTAAAATCCCCAAAAGTGCTTTAAGCTGTACATAAATATAGAATACACTCTTGGATGGCATTCACGTGGCAGAGTTCACTTGTTGTCAAATGCCAATTCGTAGAGGGATGTTATCTGGTTCATCTTTCAGTTGGGTTGGAAGTGAATTCAAAGATTTTAGGACTGCCACAGAAATTGCAGTCTGCAGCTATACCCAGATTGAGGAGAGCTACAGAGATACAAGATCTGTCTTGATTTCATGATGCCAGGATGAAGTCCTGGTTACTGAAACTAACGTTAACCCATTTGGAAGAACATTTATTTCATGAAATGTAGAATAGTTATTTCTAAATACATAATTAAAAAACATAATTTCTTAGAAAATATATCTCATGCTCTTTTTCTCAACTGAATGAAAAGTTAGATTATTTTCATTCAGTGTTATAAAAAATTTGCTATAATAATTGTTTGGGTCTGTATTTGCGATTTTTGGAAGCGATGTGACATGACGTTTGATGGGATTTTTTATTTTATTTTTTTGGGGTAAAAGTCAACAATGAAAAAAGATCAACAAGAACCATCTGCTCTTTTAAAATTTTTGTGAGTCAATAATAGATCAGACTTCTACTGGACCATCACCTGAACTTCTCAACTTAAATCCTTTACTGAACACAAACAATTTCAAAATTTGTTATTTTAATTATTTGTTTTTCAAAATTTTCAAAAAATTTCTGCAAAACCACATCACGTGACCCCTCATCGGAGAAAGCTCCACGAGCATGTTCCAATGAGGAATAATAACATGAAGTGGTTTTGTTGAAATATTTTGGAAAATTAACTTTTTTCAATTGCTGAATTTGTGCAGGTCGATGCAGACAAATTCTTAACCTAGTCCAATGCTCTTCTGAACTCTACCAAGGTACTGAAATAAAGTTAAACCATATTATCTGATGTCCTGCAATTTTCTGAGAATTTCATTGGTTTTAAATCTTACCCCACAGAATATTTTAGATATTTTTTGTCAAATCTATTCATGGCTGCTCTACAGCATCCGTGACTAGATGTGATGAAAAATTCATTTAAATTTAACTCAAGAAATTACTGGAAAAGAAATCTATTCAATTTATAGGGGGAAATTTTTTTTTCAAATGTGCCCAAATTATACTTATTTCAGTGGCAAGAGATGTTCTGTACTGCATGGGCAAGAATTTCCACCAGCAGTCTTTAACCCTTTATCTAACATGAAAAGCAGACGACACTTGCAAATAACTAATTTTTTTCATTTTATGTCTCAAAAACATAGGTTATGATACCTCATTGGAACGAGCTCGATGAGCTCGTTCCAATGAGGGGTCATAACCTAGGTTTTTGAGACAAATAATGAAAATTAATAGGCGATGTTTGAGAATAGTGCTGGACAGTTTTGTCTGTTACGTTAGGTAAAGGGGTTAAGGAGTTAAATGTCACATGCAAGCTGTGTGTAAACTGTATACAGCCAGTCGAAATCTACATACAGCTGACTTTCATTGATCTTCTCTTTGTTCATCCATCTTTCCAATTGTTGGTTCCCGAATCATGTCCAATGTCATGTTAACCCTTCAACCTGTGCAATTCTGAGTTTAGCTCAAAGGTCCGTCAACTGAAATTCTGTTTCTGCTTCTAAATGCTTGTAAGTCAACTGAAGGTCTGTTTCCGCTTCTAAATTCTTCTTGGTAAGATTTATCCAGGTGAAACTCCACTACATGGGTGTTTTCCAAGTAAATTATTTCATCTGTATTGTGTTAAACCTATATTTTTCTTAACAGTATTTTTACATCATTGTTGGCTGTCTGTACAGGCAGTCAACAATAATGTGGAAGCACTGTCAAGTCAACTGCAGCTGTGTACTATAAGTTACAGGACGTTCAGGTGGCGGATACTGTATCATATGAGGCGAGGTGAAAACAATATTGGACGAGGCGGTACGCAGAGTCTAATATTGTTTTTGCCGAGCCTCGTATGATATCGTATCCGCCACCTGAACGTCCTGTAACGTATTTATTATGCCAGCGAAAACAAAATAACAATCAAATTTGAATGCCGGCACATTTTCAAAACTGGTGCAAAACGCTATGTAAGTTGTAACAAATGTGCACAGTTGTCTCCCTGTTTGTGTATAATTTCCTTGACAACACAGACAACAGCGATAGACGCTTTTCTTCGTACTGTCACTTTATCTTGAGTGTGCAGAAAATGTCCGAAACGTCCGATTTTATAGAATTCGAACAAAATAAATTTATCTCGCATCTTTTCCTTCATAGCTGTGATTCATTTCTTACAATTTCATTATAGTGCAGTCGCTATTTATATTTTATCCATTTTCGAAGCGACGTTATCCATTTACCACAACAGAGACTACAGAATGAGCTCAACGAGAAAAAATGAAATTAATCTATTCCTGGGATAAGACAATTTTTTTCTCAGTTTATTTATTCACACTATATATATTTTTCAACTTTCTAACAACGCATTTATGGGTTATATATTTTTTCTAAAGCTTTTAAAATATCGAGGTGAACACCGTACCCAAACTGTTGTGTGTTGGCCTCAATAAGCTTAGACCCTATGTCAAGTTAGGGCCAGGCTGACTTATCCGTTATCGGTAGATCGAATACAGTAGTATTTCTCACTTCAAATAATTAAATTTACATTTAGAAAATAAATTTCACAATAAATTTATTATAAAACGAGAGAAAATGAGACATATAGACATGGAGGGACGTTTGATTGTACTGCAATTTCTTCAATATGGATATAAAAGCACTGCGAGGTGAGGAATTTCCACATCAAAACAAAATGGTGGTACTGACCTAATACGAGTTTTGTATCAGGTCACCTTGGGCTGCAGGTGACCCAATATGGCTCAGTACCGTCCCACTATTTGGGGGCTGTGATTGGCGAATTTCATTAGCTGGCATAATAAATGTATATATGGTAGTTATCAAATTAAAAGTAATCTGATGACTTAAGGGTTAAAATGTCAGCCTATTGCCTCATTATTTGCCTCTACCTTGTCCGAAAATAATTTGCATGAATGGTTTCCCATAAATTACTTCCAAGGATTTAAAAAATATCTCCTTACTTCAAAGTCTGATCAGCACTCCTTCACTTATTATTTTGAAAGTGTTTAGAAAAGTTTTCGTTTCTTAATATTGTCATATTGTAGTAACATCATGACAAAAATATGGCATTATTAAGGCATTAGCTGCCTCATCAGCTTTCCACTTTATCATTGGCTGTAGTGCAACCCTTTACCCAACATGAATAGAGAGCAAAACATGCAAAAAAACATTTTGTGAATGACTGAAAGTTTTAATTTTTTGCCTCAAAAACTTGGCTTGTGATTTCTCATTGGAGTAGGTCCAAAGAGCTTGTTCCAATGTGAGGTCATAAGCTATGATTGAGGGGCAAAGACTGATAAACAAATAATAAAATTTGGAAGGCCATTTTTGTGAATAGTCCTGGCTGGTTATGACCATTGCATTAGGAACAGGGATTATTAACTCTATGCCCAACATAAAGGCCAAAACCGGCCAGCGATAAGCTTTTTATTTCTTGATCAAGTTTGAGTTGAATAAAATGATGATTCTTCACTCTCGTATCCTAACCTTTAACCCTCAAAGACTTATTTCCAAATTTTCCAACCTCAGAACAGGTGCCCTTAACATTCCATCATGAGGAGGTCAATAGCCAACAAACAAATTACCTTGGCAGTGATTCTAGTCAAGTCTTGGCTGCCTTGACAGGCAGCCAAAAATTAACTAGAAATCAATGCAAGGACATTAGACATATAGAGACTGTGGAATGGTGAGAATTCAAGACACTTGTCCAGGCCCTTAAAGATTAAGGGCTTGGAGATCTGTATATACATTTTTGCTATACATTGACATTTCACATACTGTTACTTTGCAGTTGTTTCTATGCAATAGACTTGGCTGCCGATACAAGACTTGCCTGAAAACAACTACCAAGGCACTTTGAATGTAACTTGAAAGTTTACCCAAAGACAGCATGTTGGGGCATCAGTTTTATGGTAGAAGAATGTGATTAAAGTTGGAATTAGGCACATGAGGGTTAAGATATATTCTCACTTCTCTGATTAAGTTGCTCACTTGAATTATTTTCAGAACATTCTCGGACAAGATCTTAAAAATTTTGTGAAAATGACATAGAAAATAGTTACAACCCAAATTCTTGGTTATTATAAAATATTTTCATTTGAATTATCTCCCTTCATTCACATTATGTGATATCAAAGTGTTATGTATCGGATATGATTTTCTTTCTCAGAATGGCTCACAGCAGGGTAGCATCACTAAATTCACCCTCTGTGAACCTCAATCTGAATGAGGGTCTCAAAATTAAACAGAAAGAGGTACCCAGAGGATAAATTGGCCCACTGTATGGGATAGCATCATCAAATTCACCCATTTGGGAACCTCATTCTGCTAATGTCAGACTGCTTATTTTCAGGCCTGTTGAAAGAATGAGAAACAATAGCACTGTCGTAGTACATCTGAGAACATTTTGTAATCATTTATTTTGGTTTAATAAATAAATAAGTTATTATTTGGTTAGTTTCTTATCGGTCGAGATATCAGCCCTTCATAACTTAATTCACATCAACTTCTGACCTTCGGTCTCAAGATGATATGAAGTTACCTTCAGCCCTTGGTAACTTCACATTAGCCTTTGACCTTCTGTCTCAGGCTGATATGAAGTCACCTCAGGCTGATATCTTGGCCGATATGAAACTAACCAAGTAATAATCTCTAAAAATAATTTGATATCAAATGTGTGCAAACATGGTTTCCTGATTCAGAAATATGTTGTTCTTCATTGGGGACTTCAACTGAAGCAGCTCATCTTTACAGAATGGTACATGCATGTTTAAGATCCATTCAATTTGTCGCTCAGAGGCAGAAAAGATTAATCAACATTTTCAACTTACATCTATCCATGTTTGGCCAGCTTTGAAAATTCATTAACCTGTTTTTCTGATGTAATGCCTATATCTTTCAAAGCTACATGTATTCCTGAACATTGCCATTCAAAGTTTCGTATTTTTTTTCAATTTTTGCCTCAGAAACATAGTTTAGGATCTGTCATTGGAATAGTTATTCAAGAACAATTTTTGTAATTACTGTCTGCCTCTTCTGCTTAACCCTTTACCTAACATGAAAAGCAGATGACACTTGCAAGCAAAGTTCTTGAAAAACCAATTTTTTCATGTTTTTGCATGAAAAACATAACTTATGATCCCTCATTGGAACGAACACGTTCCAATGAGGGGTCATAAGCTATGTTTTTGAGGCAAAATAATGAAAATTGATTGGTGATTTTTGCAAATAATGCTGGCCAGTTTTGGCAGTTACGTTGGGTAAAGGGTTAACTGGTAGAGTGTGAAATTATTTTTGGCCATCAAATTTTGTACACATGTCTTTGCCTTGTTACATTTTATGGGAGAGTGCCTATGGGCACTCTTCCATAAATTGTAACAAGGCAAACCCTTGCAGACTTCATTATTTCACTTCAAAGATGATACAAAGCACATGCTCTAAATATGAGCCTTCAAGCTGTGCTACCTGCACTTCAGAATAAAGCTCAAATATGGGACTCCAGCACTCTACCAGTTAAGGATTAAACTAAGAGCTATTAAAACTGCTGATGAAAAACTCTCA
Organism: Pictodentalium vernedei; assembly: GCA_031216915.1. Classification (NCBI taxonomy): domain Eukaryota; kingdom Metazoa; phylum Mollusca; class Scaphopoda; order Dentaliida; family Dentaliidae; genus Pictodentalium; species Pictodentalium vernedei. Next base: position 100,469,484 of record CM062288.1, read on the forward strand.
ATCTCCTGACACAATTTTGAGCTGGAAAAGTCATAACTCTCACCAAAAACAGTTTTGATGTTTTTAGTCTCAATATCGTTACCTTAATTTTCAGAACAATTTTTTTTCTTTTTTGTTCAAAATATAGGAAATCAGGCCTGGAAATAAAGAACATACATCATATGCTGTTAACAGGTTATGCTCTGCAATATGGACAAAACCTATAGGAAAATGGTGTTGTGATGCCACTCTGTTTTGCAATGCCAACCATTCTGTTTCTGTTATAACAGAATATCCGCCAAATTAAATACCATCAGCTAATGTTTGATCTCTCTTAGTGAGATCACACATTAGTTGTTGCTATTTTACTTCTGCAGAAATTTTGTTAAGGTGTTAACAACATGCCATTCTATTGATATGCAGAGATGCAATGTGCAACCTTTAACTCTTTACCTAACATGAAAAGCAGACAACACTTGCAAACAAAATTCTTAAATAACTAATTTGTGTCATTTTTTGTCTCAAAAACATAGGTTTTGACCCTCATTGGAACGAGCTCGTAGAGTTCGTTCCATAGAGGGGTCATAACCTATGTTTTTGAGATAAAAAATGAAAAAATAATGAATATTAATTGGCAATTTTTATGAATAGCGCTGGCCAGTTTTGACCGTTACGTTGGGTAAAGGGTTAAGTCGAGTTAATACCAAAGGATTGTCAGGTCTGTCAGGTAAAATATGCAGGATTCAGAATTTAATTTTGCCATAATATTTTTCCTTAACCCAAAGTTCATTAGCATTTACAACTGAAGTAATCCAAATGAGCCATCGTAAGATATTCCCAGATTTGGGCAATAATGGATCAAGCAATGTGCTCATTTAAAACAAAAAATATATATACAAAAACTTCCATGGCCTGCTGCTACATTTTGCAATATCTTAATGCAGCAATTTCAGACACTGGAAGCCAACATGAGCCAAAAAGACATGACCAGAAACATCTCTAAAGATAAATGATACAAATTTGGTGTGGAAGACAATGATGAAAATGCCACCTACAGATCAAACTAGTGTGTCAGTACGACACGTAAGACCCAAGCAAAATAAGTCTGGAAAACCAATTTTCTGAGTTTTCACATCATAAACTAAGTTCAAAATTAACCCTTTACCTAACATGAAAAGCAGACGACACTTGCAAAAGAAATTCTTGAATAACTATTATTTTCATTGTTCATCTCAAAAACATAGGTTATGACCCCTCATTAGAATGAGCTCGATGAGCTCTTTCCAATGAGAGGTCATAACCTATGTTTCAGAGACAAAAAATGAAAAAATAATGAAAATTAATTTGCGATTTTTTAGAATAGCACTGGCCGGTTTTGGCCATTACGTTAGGTAAAGGGTTAAAAACTCAGCACAAAATCATCCGACTGACAACCAACTGACAACCAAACTGGAACTCGATTTGTAGGTGAAGAAATAAGTCCAATTCTGGGCTCATGAGAAAGGATATAATTATTAGCAGGAGCAAACTGATATTTAAGTTTCAACTCCTGTTGAAAATGTCTGGAACAATTATTGGAAGTGGATGTTACACCATCTCCCCAGAAACCCACCTTCATTACACCCTTGGGAGCAATATGCATTAGAACTACCATTCAAATTTTGTAATATTTTCAATTTTTGCTTCCAAAACATAGATAGCTTGAGATTCCTCACTGGAATGTGTACATCAATCTTGTTTCAAGGATGGACAAGCTATGTTCTTAAAGTTAAAATGAAAATTTCCAACTATTTAGGTAGAAATATTTACAGGGTTGTCAACAAGTTGTCTTTGGTGAAAAGTTGACAAATATTTTCTTTAACCCTTTACCCAATGCAGACGATATCAAAAGTTATTATTTTACATATCATGTTTTTAAATTTTTCAAAAAATTTCAACAAAACCATATCATGTGACCCCTCGTTGGAACGAGCTCAACGAGCTCGTTCCAACGAGGGGTCACATGATATGGTTTTGTTGAAATTGTTTGAAAAATAATATTTTTTCAACTGCTGAATTTGCATATTACGCGGGTGGATGTGGGTGATTTGTTGGGTAAAGGGTTAAGGTATAGTTTGATAAGTATAAAATATAAAATCAGAATTAATTTATATAAAAAACTGGCCATCAGTCTATTTACACATCCTCCATAAATCAAGTTATGAGGAAAGCTTACCTTCTGTTATATACTATTTTCACAAAACAATATCAGAGTTTTTTAGTTGCAACTTTACACTAATATAGAATGATCATTTTGATCATTTACAACCTTGCTCCAAAGTAATGGCCATATCGAGCCACTACTATTAACAAAAATCACTTTTCAAGTTTTTCAATTTTTTGGCTGATAACATAACTTATGACCTCTAATTGCAGTGAGCTCACTGAGTCCATTCCATCAAGGGGGCTTATGAGTTATGTCTTTAACCAATTACCTAACATGAAAAGCAGACGACACTTGCAAACAAAATTCTTGAATAACTAATTTTTTTCATTTTTTGTCTCAAAAACATAGGTTTTGACCCCTCATTGGAAAGAGCTCGTTCTAAAGAGGGGTCATAACCTATGTTTTTGAGACAAAAAATAATGAAAATTAATTGGCGATTTTTGTGAATAGTGCTGGCCGGTTTTGGCCATTACCAAAAAATGAATTTATTTAATTATTCAAGAAATTTCTGTGTAAGTATCATTTGCTAGTTGTGTTGGGTAAAAGATTAAAAGCTGTATATATTTTTTGCATGTCCACAGCAATTGTTACATGGTTAGTTCAATTTCTAATTGTGTCTTCTTCATGAAGGGTACTTTTTATAGTTTATTGGAGAGAATCTGTTAGCAATCTCCAATAAATTATAAATTAATATTTTTATAAATGTCTAAAAATTAGACAAGGAAATACATGTCAATAATATCACATCAAAACCCAACCTGAGTCTTTCAGAATTTTTTTTTATTCAGTTAACTCTTTTTCCAACTCCAATAGCAGATGACACTTGCAAAAAATATTCTTAAATAACTGGAAATTTTGATTTTTCTCCTACAAAATATATCTGATGATCCCTCACAGGAATCAGTTGAACAAGATCATTCCAATGAGGGATTATTACGTATGTTTCAAGAAAACATCTGAAAAAATTAAAAAAATTGTATGGCACCTTTTGTGAATACCACTGGGTGGTTTTGGTCATTTGGTAGGTAAAGAAGGAACTATTAACCCTTTACCCAACGTAATGGCCAAAACCGGCCAGCGCTATTCTCAAAAATTGCCAATTAATTTTCATAATATTTTCATTTTTTGTCTCAAAAACATAGGTTGTGACCCCTCGTTGGAACAAGCTCGTCGAGCTCGTTCCAACGAGGGGTCATAACCTATGTTTTTGAGACAAAAAATGAAAAAATTTAGTTATTCAAGAATTTTTTTTGCAAGTGTCGTCTGCTTTTCATGTTAGGTAAAGGGTTAACTAAACACAACTACCAGATCAGGATAGCATTATACACAAATTGGCATTCAAATAATTTTCTTTGTGATAAATTTTTGCCTCCAAAACATAGCTTGTGCACTCTAATTGGAACAAGCTCACCAAGCTTGATACAATGAGGGTCATCAGCTTTGTTTTTTGGCAAAATATGAACATTTTAGTTCATTTGACCAAATGTTCTGTTATTTATTTATTTATTGGTGTTTAAGGTCCCATATTTATGCACATTGGCTAATCATGACCATGACAGTTTTACAGGTGGAGGAAGCTGGTGTACCTAGAGAGAATCACCAAGCAATGGTGAGCAACTGTCAGCACCCCAACATACTAACTACACACAAGCAGGGTTAGTTAGCATTGGTTGAAGACAGGTGCCCCATCGACATGCAGTACGCCTTAGTACACAATGCCACCAAGTCCTCACGTGGGCAATGGGGATGAAGTGTCTTGCCCAAGGACACAACATGATTGCCGCATGTGGTGTTCGAACCGAGGACCTCTCGGCTTGCAGACTGCACTCTACCTTCTGAGCCACCATGCCCCCAAATATGCTGTTATCCTCTCCTTTTCCTTCTTTTGCTGTTTTCTGTATCTTTTCTGATAGAGAATGCCTTGCACGAACTGACCATATATAACCTGTCCTCCCTCTCTATAAATGTGTTCCTGTCTTGCTCTCTTGCCCTGCCTAAGTCATTCATATATGTTCATATCCACCACTCTCTGTCCTTTGTACCACTTGCTAATTTTTCCTCTCTCTGTAACAAGCTTAAGTCCTTCCCACTCTTCTACCATAAAAATACAAGCAAATTCAGTTTAGGAACTCTCTGCACACTGATGTTGAAATATCAAAGTTTCAAGCCACAAATGTTCCCCATAATTCAGCTAGGAATTTAACTGATTCATGCTTGTTTGACAGAGCTCATTGAGCACTGTCAAACAAAATTGAATTGGTTAAATCCCTAGTTGCATTATGGGAATAATTTGCTGCTTGAAATTACAGTATTCTGACAACAGTGGGCTGAGGGTTAAAAAAATCCAACTGTGTATTACATCATGGACGGAGAACTTGGCTAACATAAATTTTACACGGTTCTCTCTGGATTCATTGGGTAATAATCAGGAGTGTAGTAGATATCTTTGTAACTTACCAAGCACAAAATCATTTACCATACCTTCAGAACAAATTTGCTGTTAATTGCATATATGTTATAGAGTAAACTCCTGTTAACCCTTTACCTAATGAATCGCCCACATCCACCCACGTAATATGCAAATTGAGCAGTTGAAAAAATGGAATTTTTCAAAATATTTCAACAAAACCATATCATGAGACCCCCTCATTGGTATGAGCTAATTGAGATCGTTCCAGTGAGGGATCACATGATATGGTTTTGTTGAAATTTTTTTGAAAATTTAAAAAAATGATATTTAAAATAATAAATCTTGATATCGTCTGCATTGGGTAAAGGGTTAATTGAATAAAAAAATTGTGTAATGTGTCGAGAAATTACCCTGACAATCACTGAATTACCTTGTTTACGGACCTATTTGGCTTCAGCACATTCAATACAGATATTTACTCTATTATATCTTGTTAAACAGAGCACCATGAGCTCTGTCAAAAAAGCTATAATAGATTAAATGTCAAGGTTAGAATACATCAAGGTGACCAAATCCCTGATAATTGAATATTCCTGTTAACTGAGTGATTTTTATTGGCAAATTGGTTGTTGTTAATCCTTTACCTAAGGAATTGTTTGCATCTGCCATGTAATTTACAAACTGAGCAGTTAAACATTTTTTACAAAAAAATACCAACAAAACCATATCATGTGATCCCTCATTGGAACGAGCTAATCAAGTTTATTTCAAGGAGGGAGTCACATGATATGGTTTTGTTGAAATTTTTTGAATTTTTTTTTACTAAAACAAATTAAAATAATGAATTTTGATATCATGTGAAGGTTGAGTGGTAAATGAATAATTTTTATTGGCAACATGGCTATTTAATTAACATGATTCCTCTGTAGTACAAATTTTCTTTCTTCTACTGCACTATAGCTTATGGAAAGAGCTTGACTAGGTATTATCAAAATGATCACAAGCTAAAGTGTGGAAGAAAGAAAAGGAAGAAAAAAATAACTACCATAAGTGGAAATGAAAATTTTCTTTGCACAGTAAAATGGCCTGGGCCAGGGGATAAAAAAGTGTCATTTTCAACAAGCATTGTAGCATATATGTCCCGATTCACCCCATTTTACTGTATAGTATTTCTGAGTCTGTCACTTTTTTAGATGAAGAGTTACACTGATTTACAGTGATTATTATAATTAACTGCTTAAATATTATATATTTATTGGGGTTTAAGGTCACATACCTATGCACAATGGCTAATCATGACCGTGACAGTTGCACTGGTGGAGGAAGAGGAAGCCGGAGTACCCGGAGAGAACCACCGAGCAACAACGAGCAACTGTCAGCTCCTCAACATTCTAACTCTGTTCAAGTTCCGCTCAAGCAGGGTTACAGCGGTTGAAGACATGTGCACCATCAACGTGCAGTACGCCTTAGTACATGGCTTCATCGTGCCCCCATGTAGGCAACCGGGATAAAGTGCCTTGCCCAAGGACACAACGCAGGTCGCCCCGGACCCGGACGGGGATCGAACTCGGGACCTCAAGCATAGAAGTCCAACAGTCTACCACTGAGCCACTGCGCTCCCAACTGCTTAAAAGATGGAAGCGTATATTTTGGCTTTATTCTGATGTGCAGGTGCTGTAACTTAAAGGCTTCATATTCTGTGGATGTTCTTCATATTATCTTTGAAGTGAAAGAAGTTTAGTCTGTATAAATTTTCCTTGTCACAATTTATGGGAGAGTGCCTTTATGCACTCTCCCATGAATTGTAACAGGGTATAAACATGTGAAAAAATTTTGACAACCAAACCAAATTCAGCTCTTGACCAGTTAAAACTGGGCAAATTCTATAGAGTTTCAAAGAGAGATGTTACTAAAAGGAGTGGTGAAATGAATAAATTAACATTGTAATTTGGTAATTTTTTTTAAAAGTTACATCATTTTCTTAAAAAAAGTTATGTTACATGAGGTGTTAGATATCAAGTAAATCATCTGCCAAGCAGCTGATGAATATTGGCCCAACTGTCAGATGATGGCAAGAATGTGTGTAGTGAAATGCAGTTAGAATGAAGGATCATATGAAACTTTCACTCATGTCTTCCACCTGTGAAGAAGTTGATGGAGGTTTTAGTTTAGCACCATGTGTCCGTGGCGCATATTGAGAGTCCACGTCATACACATTGCTGGCATCATAAGAATAGTTCTGTGAACTAGAAATCACCTTCATATCAACACTTGGAGCACTGTAATTATTATTGTTCTGTGGAGAGTGTCCACCTTGAAGCATCTTTGCAGCCAATTCTTTATGTTTTTTGAGGATGTCAACATTCTTTGGTTCAGGACTCCTTTCAAATCCAGGGTTGTGGTAGGCTTCTTGTATGACTGGTGAATATCGTTCTTCTGTGTTTGAGGAATAGTTAACTTCATATCCATAGTGTTTTGGTGTGTTGTGTTCTACACCCTCTCTGCTAGACCCTGCATATCCTTTTGGATGAGGTGTCCTCTGGGGGTAATAGTCAGTATCATGTTCATTTCCATAGAACCCACTGTCTGCTTCCGAACTTGATGCAGTTGATCTGTTGCTACCTTGATGACCATGAATCACTGCACGGGATATGAAACTTTGCTGCCTGTCATCCTGTAGCAGTCTTGGATCTATATGATCCTCAGATATCATGTCATCTTCCTCGGGTAACCGGCTCATATTCCGGCCATCATACTTCCGCAGATGCATTCGAGGTTGATTGTCAGAAGCAGTTGCCCCTTCAGGTTCATCTAACTGACGATACAGTCTGTTTGCTGCCTGATAAGAATAGGCCACTGACTGTCTAGCAGGATCAGTCATAGGCACATCTTCAAAGGTCCAACCCCTCAGAATAGTCCGGATTTCACCTGAAATAATATAAGATAAAAATCCAATATTTTGCCTTTAGTTGTTTAGATTTCAAGTCCAATTTTTGGCAGAGTCAAGAATCAATATCACAAATTTGTATCATGGCTTTTTCTGTTGATCGTTTACTCATGGACAGGTCTGGAGGAAGTGAGGAGAGGCACAACTGGTGCATCCCAACATCATCCACCACCCCCTCCCCCTCATTTTAACCCTTTACCCAATATGAAAAGCAGACGACACTTGCAAACAAAAAATTCTTGAATAACTATTTTTTTTCATTTTTTGTCTCAAAAACATAGGTTATGACCCCTCGTTGGAACGAGCTCGACGAGCTCGTTCCAACGTGGGGTCATAACCTATGTTTTTGAGACAAAAAATGAAAAAATAATGAAAGTTAAAAAATTTATAGTAATTTATATATTTTTTATACTTACCAATGACCCCAGACTTAGCTGGTGCTAACTCTAACAAAACCAGGGCCAAACACAAATTTTGCCCCCCAATCCCCAAAATTTGCATCCAAAACAAAAAGAAATCATGTCCTAAAGGACCTCCATACTACGCCTCTACTGCGCATGCACAGTGACGCAGTCGTCCCGAAATTGGCGCCAATTATCATTCTTACTGGCAGTGCCTGGTCAGCGCTATGTACTCAGCGGGGAGGCAAGAGTTCCCAACTCCAGGGAGGGCCATCCCCGTCTGGGTCATTGGTAAGTATAAAAAATATATAAATTACTATAAATTTTTTAACATTTTTATACTGTACCAATGACCCAGACTTAGCTGAATAGCTGGAGGGCCTAGGACATAGAGGAAAATCCAATAAGCTCAACTATATAGTAAAGAGGTAACCCCTTAAGGAGAAAAGGAGTATTAGGCTTTACATGTATCTTTCTTATTTAATATTAAATTAGAAAGATACACTACCCTTAATAATTGAGCACAATAACATTCATGTTCTCTATTAACATCCAGTATAACCCTTATACTAATTATTTTTAAAGCAAGCCAATAAATAAAGTAGTCCAGAGAATTGAGACTCTTTATAATCATTTAAAAGTGTCCGAGTATTGTATATTAAAGCCCGTTTGACACTTGACATATACAAATGCTTCACACCGAGCTACACTTTAAAAATAAGACATGAATGAATTTAAACATTAATATTACACTTTAAAACCATCCCGGAAGCGACTCAGAAATACTGACTTGGAGGAGGCATTCCCTTGCTTTTCACTATAAAGCAGGTGACCTAAGGGAACACCCGCCCCCCCCCCCCCCCCTTCCCCTTGCCCTGGGTCAAATAGCCCAGAGCGAAGAGGGCAGCCGGACGGAGTCACTGCCGGAACAGAAAGCCTGCATAACTATAGTTGCAACTGTTTAGTGGACGACATTCTGAGCAACAGATAACGGACCTAAACAATGCAGGTCTCCAGAAATGGACTCAATATTTCTGAGATAAAAATTCGTAAATGTGGATGGCTGAGACCAATAAGCAGCCTTCATTAAATCTGTAATAGCAACACTATTAGCATAAGCCCAGGAAGTAGAAAGAGCTCTTACTTCATGAGCAGAAATCTTAAGCACAGACTGCTGAGAAGAAGATAAATCTTCATAAGCAGTACGGATAGTTAACTGAATCCATCTAGCAATAGAATGGACTGAAATGTCCTTTCTATTAGGCATCAAAGACAGAAAGAAACGTTTCCGTCCCTTTCTGATAAACTGAGATCTCTGTTTATAGATACGTAGTGCTCTAACAGGACAGAGTAAAGGCCTACGCCCGTCTGAAGACGGAAGAGCCTTAATAACAATAGGTTCCGGATATTTATTAGGAGCCTGATTCTTAGCTAAAAAACCCACATTAGTAGTGAAGGTGATAGTGTTCCCAACACTACGATAATGAGAATCATCCACCGATAGTGCATGAAGCTCACTGACTCTTCTGGCAGAAGAGAAAGCTAAGAGAAAAGCTGTCTTATAAGATAAGAATTTGAAATCTACTGTCCCAAGAGGTTCAAATGGCTTTTCCTTCAATTTAAGGAGAACCCAAGCTAAATTCCACTTAGGAATTAATCTAAGAGTTCTGGGTCTATTTATCGAAAAGTTTCTAACCAACTTCGATAAAGAGACATTAGATCCAATTTGTAAACTATCATGATGTGCATAGGTATCAGATAACATAGATCTATAACCCTTTATAGTAACAGGCTGCAGTTTGATTTCGTCAAACAAGTATACTAGAAAGTTTGCAATGTCTGGTATAGAGGGATCAAATATATCTACAGAATGATCCCTACACCAACGACGAAAAACCTTCCACTTAGCCGCATAGTTTAGCGAAGAGGAGGTCCTCCTACAGTTAGAAATCGCGTCCACTGCTCGTCCTGTAAAGTGCTTGCCATGCAAGAAGGACCGCACAACGGAAAAACGTGAAGGTTGAGACCTTGCGGGTTGTGATGGAGTTGGCGCGATTTCCCCTGCGAAAGAAGATCCTCTCGTGGAGGAAGCTTCCGCGGTAGGTCCCACAACAGACACCTGAGTAGATTTATCCACGGTCTCTGTGGCGACAGAGATGCTACCAACAGAATCTTGCATTGAGATTGTTTTATCTTTAGCAATACTTGTTGAATTAACGGCGCTGGAGGATACGCATATCCTATCATTCCGTCCCAAGGGATCGACAGAGCGTCTACTGCAAATGCTCTTGGATCCGGACACGGAGACACATACGTCTGCAACTGATTGTTGAGATGTGTCGCAAATAAGTCTATCATTGGCCGTTCCCATTGGTAGCAAATCTGATTGAATACTTGTTTGTTGAGAGTCCACTCCGACGGCAACAAGCGACCCTTTCGTGAAAGGGAGTCTGTTAGCACATTCAGACGACCCGGTATGTGACGGACCGAAAGAAGAACGTGATGTTCTAACGCAAACAGAAGGATTCTTTCTGTTAGATTGAACAACGGAACTGAATGAGTGCCTCCCTGATTCCGTATATACGCCACTACTGTCGTATTGTCGGATAGGATTTGGACATGAGCATCGTGAATAATGTCCATCCAGTGACGTAACGCAAGCCAAATTGACATCATTTCCTTGATGTTTATGTGCTTGCACAGGAATTGCGGATCCCAAAGACCCTGGCATCTCGAATCCGTTGGGATTAATGATGCACCCCAACCTGTTTGACTGGCATCCGTCATAACGGTAAAACTCGGATCCGGCAACTGCAGCGGAACTCCTTGAGTTAACCACTGAATGTTTGCCCAAGTCTGAATCTCTTGTTTCACTTGATCTGACAAGAGAACGTCTACATCGAGCGAATGAATTTTCACACTCCAATTCTGAGTCAGGAAAATTTGAAGAGGACGTGTGCGTAGCCGCCCCATCGGAATGAGATCCGCGGCGGCTCCGCACAGACCTATCAGTCTCATAAATTCTCTCGCCGTAACTTTGTCTGCGTGCAGACAATAGCGAGCGTAACAACTGACTAATTTGCGCTCTGGTTAACGGCAGACAAACGAGATTGTTGTGCGTCTCGAAGCTCATTCCCAGATGAGTGAATGACTTGGATGGCACCAGATCCGACTTCTCCTCGTTTACTATAAAACCGAGACGTCGGAGCAATAGAAGAAGATTCTGAACATCGTTCTGAAGCGTTAACTCGTTGCCGTACCTCTGAAGAATGTCGTCCAGGTAGGCCGACGTTACCGCAGACGAATGAGCTCGGAAGTAGATCATTACCGAGTTCATTACCCGAGTGAAAGCCCAGGGTGCTAGATTCAATCCGAAGCACATCACCCGGAATTGATACACCACTCCCAGGACTGCAAAGCGTAGATACTTTCGGAATGTCGGATGTACCATGACGTGAAAGTACGCATCTTTGAGATCTATGCTCGTTGCATAATCGTTCACCCGAATACTCGCTCTGACCGATCGAATCGTCTCCATATAAAACTTCGGAGCGACGATCAGCTTGTTTATCTAGCTCAAATCTATGACTGGACGGAACGAGCCGTCTGGTTTCGGAACCAGAAACAGATGGCTGTAGAATCCCAGAGATTCCTGGTTTTCTACGACCTCTACCGCGTTCTTCATTAAAAGAGACTGCACCTCTGATAACAGAGCGTCTCTTTTCTGTGGATTTGACGGAAGATGAGTCCACTTTGGACTTCGAGTTAATGGAGGCTTTCGTTTGAAGGATATCTTTAGACCTTCCGAAGTCACTCCTCTCACCCAAGGGTCGTCCGTAATCGACGCCCACTCTTGTGAAAAACTCGACAACCTTCCGCCAACCGGAACGCGATAGAGGTTTAAGCCATCACCTCCTGGACCTGCGAGGCCTGCGGTAGGAGAAACCACGTCTTCCACGACCTGCACCTCGCCTCGTCGACCTCGGGGCGTCCGACCGATTGTCCCGGCCTGAAGGACGTCCCGAACGAGAGTCGCTATCCTGACGGTCTCTCGAATAAGACCAAGAGGACGCACCGGAACCTCTATAGGAACCTCTCTTGGGCGCATTAGACCCAGAAGTGCCTGTCTTATTCGTGTCTGCTGTATCCGACTTTTTAGGAGCCGATCTGAACAACAGAGAATCATTAGCTTTCTTTTTAATTTTATCATAAATAGCGGAAAGCTTGCCGTCAAAGAGAAGTTCTCCTGAGACCGAAGCGACTCTAAGAGAGTTCTTCACCTTAGAATCCACTAGTGTGGATGTAGCTAGGGCTGCGACACGTCTAACCAACTCCAGATTTGCCACTGAAAGGGCGGAGTTACACGTGGAATAAGCTACTGCCCTTGAAAGAAGTCTTAAAGAGGATTGTATATCCTGAAACTCTTCCCCTTGAAGGCGCAGTGATAACGCCTTAGTAAGGTGATCTGCGTAAGATAAGGCATCTAAATTGGCTCTGTTAGACGCAATAGCTGTTTCCAACACCGCGGTTGGAATAGAAGCTGACGACGGTAATGATAGCTCTAAGTCTTCCGCCTCGTCGTCCATACGCAGAGGAACTCTCGGTATACCCTGTCCTGCCGTATCGAATTTATTCCTTGCATTAATGAAAGGCAGGTTGAGAGTATTAGCGGACAAGAAACCTGCTTTCCCCGTCCTGGAAGCAAGTTTAAATATAGCGTCGTTCAATAATTCAAATGTTCTAGCAACATTATTGGACTGCGACGGAAACTCGGGAGCGATGTCCCTGAACCGCTCAAAAAATTCAGAGTCCAATGACGCTATAATTCTCTTGTCCGGAAGCGCAGCAGTCTGGCCCGACGGAACAACTTGAGGGAGAAAGTGCCGGATGAAGTCCACGGCAGCTTTATGTTGTTCCGAAAGGGATAGCTCCAAGTCATCCGTATCCCTTTCACCATCCGGTCGGACCTCACGATGTTCCCGGTCGTCCGCCCCCGATGCTTCGGCGGAGCGTACCGACCCAGCGCCGTCGGATAATTCTCGATCCGACACCGTTTCTGTCGGCTGCTGGGATGCTGCGATAAGCTGTGCTATCTGCACAAGAATGTCCGGCGTCGAGACCTGCGGAGGCGCAGTCTTTCGCTGCTTTGCCGAGGGCAGCTCCGCATCAGATGGCTCCCGCATACTTTTTTTTTATGCAAACGTCCGGAGTCCATCGGTCTCGAATCCCTGGCTGCCGGATGGTGTGACCTGGTCGCCGAAGAATCCTTCATCGGCGAAGCTGGTAATATATCGGCGGTCACGCAGCCAAGGTGCGGTCGTGTGCGCTGACGAGAAGAGGAAGCCTTAACAGTCTCTGCGGACTGCTTATACAACGGAGCGTCCTGAGCGACGGACGTATGCTCCGCTAAAGACACATTTTGTACCACAACATCTGGTCCCAGATGTTGTTGTACGAGAGAGGGACCTCTCTCGCTCGCGGCCCGGCTGGACCTGGACGAGCTAGGAACCGGACTAAAAGGCTTCCTCCGTTCTCGCTTACTATCTGCCGTCACTGGGTGTGCATCTATTATGTTTATAGTGCTCGCATCACCCAAAATTTCCTCTTGGACCGCATCGGACGAACCCGGCTGCCGAACCATTCGGTGAATGGACGCTACACCGGGCGAGCTAGCGGACGACATTTGTCTAATCTCCATGAGCACTTTTGCCGCTAGCTCTGAATTCATTTGTGACGACGGACGCACACTTGAAGAAGATAACATGGAAACATCACCCTGTTCTGGTTCCTCTGAAATAGAAACTGAGAGAGAAGAGTGACCTTGTGGAGAAAGAGCTGGCATCGCTCTTTCTCCAGAAACAACATATCGTGACACACGTTTCCAATGTTTCTCATCCCAATGTTCACATATAGGACAGGGATTAATGCGAGAACACTGACTACAATTAATACAATGATCATGAAAGTCAGAGGAAGATTTCTTCCTATTACAATTTGAACAACGTCCCTTCATTGTGAAAGAACAACAATAAGTCCTAGTTACTCGCAAAAACCCCTGACACAAAGATACATAATAACATGATCCATTAATAAATGAAAAAACAATTGCAAAACAAAATAATTTTGAAAAAATATTTTTTCAGAGAAGCCCAAGTTGCTGAAAAGTAACGTTGAGCCCCGATGGATCCGATGGCAAAGTGTGGTCAAAAATTTTAAATTTATATAAAATAATTAATGAGACACTTTCGGATAATATAAATGTATCTTATAATGAGATAAACTACCACAAAGGCAAACAGCCCCCCTCAAAAAAGGCTGTTGCCAATGAAAACAAACAGTGTAAACACACTAGAAAACATGACTCCAGGCACTGAAAAAACTGGCCCGGAATCAGTCATCAATTACACTCTATCTGATGCAAAACAGAGACTCCCAGGGGAGAATCTGTAGAACATCAGATGGAAGATGCAGAACACAAACGTTATACACCCATGGGTGAAAACGTAACTATGGGGAAAATAACAGAAAACATTCTGTAACCAAGCAACTCTCCCAGGAAATTTTAGAAATGAAATTTCTCAAAAATATGCCAAAAGCATGGGAGAATTGCCAGGGGGGACTTTAGAAGGCTAGGGGAGAGGAAACACTGAATAAGCAGTGCAACAATTAGCAAGAATGACAACAAGAGGCCCATGCCTCGAAAATAGGCAACTTAACATAATTTCATCAAAAAATTTTAAGTACAGCCCTGATTATTTTTTGCCACTTCTTTTTCCTCTCCTCCTTCTATCCTCCTTAGAATCACATTTTCTCCAAAAATTACGTGTCTGGCATCCTTTAAACTGAGATTTACAAGCACAAAGATCAGTGAGATGTTGACTGATGAAGGGCCAAACAGAGAATGATAATTGGCGCCAATTTCGGGACGACTGCGTCACTGCGCATGCGCAGTACAGGCGTAGTATGGAGGTCCTTTAGGACATGATTTCTTTTTGTTTTGGATGCAAATTTTGGGGATTGGGGGGCAAAATTTGTGTTTGGCCCTGGTTTTGTTAGAGTTAGCACCAGCTAAGTCTGGGTCATTGGTACAGTATAAAAATATTAATTCGCGATTTTTGAGAATAGCGCTGGCCGGTTTTGGCCGTTACGTTGGGTAAAGGGTTAAGTAACTCAATTTTTTTTCACAAGCCCTCCTCCCTCCCCCATGAGAACCCATGGGAACCCCTGGGAAGTGAAGCAGTGCATGTTTACCATGGTAACAAGCACAGTTTTACTGGTAAAATAGGATCCAGACACCAATGCTTGGGTGGAAGTGCTCTAAAATGGACAAATGGGTATAAACGGTTGACTAAACTTGAATTTATCTCATTGTTGTGGCCGAAATGACCCAGTGTGTAGAAGTAAGTAAACTTAAACATCAATAAATTAAAAATATATAAATTTATTTCACAAGGGGGATATGGTATTATCCATGATAAAAAACATGAACATCCACTTCTACAGGAAGTGGATGGCCATGTGTTATCACAGGTAGTACTATATTTCATGTGTACAGCCAAAGCTCTTGCAAAGAAGCCACTGTAGGGCCACACCAATCTTCCATCTTCCAAATTTTTTCCAGGAAGGCCCCCCAGACAAATACTGAAAGTGGGACACCCTTTCAACATGCCAGAAAAATACTGTGAATCATGACCCATAATAAAAATATGTGCACCACCCACCTTCCCAAACTCAGAATCCTAGATATGCCACTATTACCCAACCCAAAATGAAGACTTAAGAATTGATCTTCTTTCTTAACCCTCTACCCAATGTAACAGAAAAAACTGGTCAGCGCTATCCCACAAAAGTTGCCAATTAATTTTTTTTTTTCTCAAAAATATAGGTTATGACCCCTCTTTGGAATGAGCTCATTCCAATGTGGGGTTATAACCTATGTTTTTTAGACAAACAATTAGTCATTCAAAAATTTTGTTTGCAAGTGTCATCTGCTTTTCATGTTAGGTAAAGGGTTAACTATGACCTAACATAAAGGGGCCATTCCTAATCAGTGCCATACAGAATGATCGCCATTTAGTTTTTAATATATTTTTCAAGTTTTGCCTTTTCACAATAGCTTACAAAATGCACTGGAATGAGCATCTGAGAGTTCATAAGCTATATTTGAGAAGCAAAAATTGGAAAAATGTTTAGCTATCCAAGTGTAGAGAAAACTCTCTAGAGATCTTAACTGATTGAGAACTGGATTTACAAATTTGAACTTTCTTTGTAGTGTGGGTACCTTAAATTGAAGGCTTCATATTCTATGGAAGTGGTTCATATTATCTCTGAAATGAAATTATTTAGCCTGTATGGATTTTCCTTCCGACAGGCACTCTCCCATAAATGATAACAAGGCATAGACATGTCAACAAATTTTGCTAACTGAAAATAATTCAGAACTCTACCAGTTAACCCTTTACCTAACATGAAAAGCAGACGACACTTGCAAAAAGAATTCTTGAATAACTCATTTTTTTGTCTCAAAAATAATAAGTTATGACCCCTCATTGGAACGAGCTCGATGAGCCCGTTCCAACAAGGGGTCATAACCTATCTTTTTGAACAAAAATATGAAAAATTAATGAAAATTAATTTGCGATTTTTGAGAATAGCGCTGGCCGGTTTTGGCCGTTACGTTGGGTAAAGGGTTAAAGGTTAAGAGTTAAGTTGGTGAAAGGAGGGTGAAAGTATAACAAAAGCTTTATACACTGAACTAAACAACTAAACTATTTTGTTCTTGTACCTCAGTCGATTGCATGGAACCAGTATGCTCACAAACATTCATGCACATTCAGAAACAAATGGATGGTCATTTTCAGAGGTTGAAATTTCAAATATTTTCCGCTGTCCCATGCATTTCCACCTTTATTAAATCTGGTAACATAAAGTAATTGCTGTTTATGTAGAATGAACTGAACCCACATTAAAGCATGAAAAATGCAGATGCTGGTCAAAACGGCCCCTCGCCAAAACGGCCCCTGAAATAGTTGGGCAAAATGGCCCCAGTGATTGGTCAAAACAGCCCCACTCATTGGTCAAAATGGCCCCACTCAGTGGTCAAAATGGCCCCAAGTTAATAATATGATATCACTGACCAGATTGGGGCCATTTTGACCAATCCATGGGGATGTTTTATCCTCTCGAGTTGGTCATAACAGCCCCAATTTTGGTCAAAATGTCCCCACTAGTTGGTCAAACGGCCACATTCATTGGTCAAAATGGCCCCAGGGATTGGTCAAAATGGCCCCAGTATTTGGTCAAATGCCCCATGTTGATACTATGATATTATTGACCAGAGTGGGGACGTTCTGACCAATCCGTGGGCTGCTTAGCTGGTCAAAACGTCCCCCTAGTTAGCTGTTACTAACTCCTGGGTTGCCCATGTTCATCAAAATTAGCCACGACTATCAGTAGTATCGTGCATGGTAAAACCCATCGTAGAGTGATTGACTAATTCCTGGGGTGGGCCCTGTGTTCACCAAAATTAGGCATGACAATCGACAGTATTGCAGTAACACCCAAGGTAGAGTGTCGCCATTTTTACCACTTACATTGCTGATCGCCATCGCAGTGGCCAATTGACTAATTCCCATGGTACCGGTGTCAGGGGCTGTTTTGACCAATCACTGGGGCCATTTTGACCAATGCCAGGGTCCGTTTTGACCAATGTCAGGGGTCATTTTGAACAATCACCGGGGCCGTTTTGACCAATGTCAGGGGCCGTTTTGACCAATCACCAGGACCATTTTGACAAATGCCAGGGGCCATTTTGACCTAAAATTAGGGCTGTTTGGACCAAAAATTGGGGTTGTTTTGACCAAAAATTGGGGCCATTTTGGGGGGGGGGGCATTTTGGCGAGGGACCATTTTGACCAGCACCTAAAAATGCTTATTAAACCTTTACCAAGTGCACACATTATCAAAATTTGTTATATTAATATTTGTTTTCAAATTTCTCACAAAATTTCAACAAAGCTATATCATGTGACCCTTAATTGGAATGAGCTGGACATGCTCATTCCAATGAGAGGTTACACGATATGGTTTTGCTTGAAATTTGTTTAAAAAAATTTTTTCTTCAACTGCTCAATTTGTATATTACCGGTAACTTGGGTGAATATGAATTCGGCTTGTAGGGCTCATTCCATTGAGGGGGCGCATGATATGGTCTTGTTCAAATTTGTTTTAAAATTTAAAAAAAGAGTAATTAAAATACATGTAATAAATTTTGATATCATGCGTATTGGGTAAAGTGTTAACAAAACCATATCAATTGCCCCCTCCCCCCCCCCCAATTGGATCCAGCTCATGGTGCTCATTCCAATGGGGGGGGGGGGGGGGGGCACATGATATTGTTTTGTTGAAAAAATGTTTGATGAACCATTTACCCAACGAATTGCCTGCATCCGCCCGTGTAATATGCAAATTCAGCAGTTGAAAAAATATTATTTTTCAAAAAATTTCAACAAAACCATATCATGTGACCCCTCGTTGGAACGAGCTCGACGAGCTCGTTCAAACGAGGGGGTCACATGATATGGTTTTGTTGAAAGTTTGGGAAAAATTTGAAAAAATTATATTTAAAATAATAAATTTTGATATCGTCTGCGTTGGGTAAAAGGTTAAATCCTTTGTTTTCAACTACTCAATTTGTAATTTACACGGGCAAATGTATGCAATTCATTGTGTAAAGGATTTAAATGTGAATTTATTGAAAAATGATGTCATTCCTCGATCAAGTTTTGGTAATCAAATCAAATTTTAGTAACATCACATTACTGCATCATTGCTCTTTTCAATCCATGTATTTTCAGGCTACTGTACCTAAAGTCACCGGATCCTGTGTCAATCTTTCCCTGGCACAATTTTTATTCCTTAAAACAACATCTCCCACAAGAAGGTCATCGAACTGGAATGTCACCATTTGAGTCTACAATAGAAATACCAAAAAGGTTAAAACAAATGTTTTCTGCTGTCCAGTCATGGAATGTTTCCATTTTTACATCAATCTATAGTCATGTATTGGTCCATTCATTAACTCAATAAATGTTTCACTTCTAGAGCAGCGTTTTCTACAATATGAAAATCTACTTCCTGTGGCTTTGCAGTTGTTCCTATTTAAGTCCTGGCTGCCTATATATACAACAAAGGTTTGTTTACAAACAGAATGTAACTTAGAAGTTTACCCCAAAAGTGGATGTTGGCACATCTGTTATTTGGCCATTAAATATGTGATCCAAGTCGTAATTATGCCTTTAGGAGTTAACCAAATTATTCTCTCTATTCTGAATCAACTTTGTGATCACTGACATCTTTGGTTTAAATTTCTATGATTTTTTTCATCAAATACAGACATGGCTGCTTTATAGCAGCCACAATTTCATCTAATGAAAAATATATTTCAAAATACTCAGCAGTTTAGAGTTCATCAGAGCTATGACTATTTTCATTTTAAAACTTACACAAAAAAGGTATTCAGTTGTTTTAACCCTTTACATAACACAAAAGGGAGATGACTCTTGCAAACAAAATTCTTGAATAAGTAATTTTTTCATTTTTTGCATCCAAAACATGCCTTTTGATCGCTCATTGGAATGAGGTCGATGAGCTCAGTCCAATGAGGGGCCATAAGCTAAGTTTTTTATGCAAAAAATGAAAAAATAATGAAAATTTGATGGTATTTTATTTTTTGCCCACTTCTCATATTTCAAATGTACAAATCTTTACAAAGAGACCAGTGAGACACATTACTATAACTTGTAGAACTTGCTTACTACTCATTGAAAAAAACAATATATACTGAACTTTACACCATTGAAAGAAGAAATATTAAGAGTTTTTCAACTATGACATGTCAATTTCATGTGTATGAAACCAGGGGCATGGTGATGATGACTGATGGGAGTGGTGTGTAAACCTGATTTGTCCCAACTGCAATGGCCTGACACGTTATCCAACATAACCGCCATATACGGCCAGCGCTATTCAAAGAAACTGTCATTCAAATTTTATTTTATTTTCATTTCTTGTCTCAAAAACATAGCTTATGACCCCTCATAGGAATGATCTTAACAAGCTCTTTCCAATGAGGGGTCATCAGCTATGTGTTTGAGATAAAAAATGAAAATGTTTACTAGTCATCCAAGAATTTTTTTTTGTGAGTATTTTCTGTTCAGGTTGGGTGAAGGGTTAAGTCCCAAATGATAAAATATTTCAACTACAACATCAAAACATGCCCTCACGGAAGGCATGTCTTGATAATGTAGCTGGAATATTAGACAGTGGGGATTTTAGTTAAAAACAAAAACCTCAAGACTTCTTTAAATTTGTAGGTAAATAACATATGCATGTAGGGATAATGACACAATACCTTATTTAACAAGGACTACGCAAAGTGTGGGCCGCTGCCCCTGACCCGTAGGCATGTTCGAAGTAACCCTAAAGGTATTTTTGTGGGACACAAACATTTTCTAAGTCAAAAGAGTGAAAACAGTCCAAAAAGTGAAAAAGGGTCATAACTCTGGGAAACATTATTGGACGGAACCCGTTCCTTGAGCATATCACCCCCAAATGCATGTCTATCAGCACACCATAGGAGATTCAAATCCAACCAATGGCTTTGAAATTACAATGCAAAATGTCTGTATGTACAGATGTATGGATGTCTTCACTAGATACCTCCAAATCCTCCTTGGAGGATGGGGGCATAATTAACAAGTGCCATACTGGAACTCCAAATTGGTAAAGCTGGGCCCGTCCCTCCCCCCCCCCCCCCCACCCCAACAGCCTGAATTGGGAACTACAGATCTTCATTTGTATGACTGACCATGTGTGTGACATTAAGTCCAAGTGTCAAATCAAGTCTTATAAGAAAGTGTAGGATTTCAAGCAAGAGCACATCGACATTTAAGCAAGGGGCACATGAGTGATTATTTTTCGATGGATCGCCGTGATTGGATAGTTGGCAAAATTTTATGCCTGATCACTAGGGGACACACGCTGAGATTTTTCTCGAGACCACAAATCACGATTTTGCAAATCTGCTGATCATGTGACTTGTCCAATATGGTACCATGTAATAAGCGAAGGTTCACATGACATAATTCCAAATGCTGATTGGATTCTAGAAATTATTCTATTCGACTATGTTCACCAGAGTGGCACACCAGCTATTTTATTGGCAATCTGTTCATGGCGATAATAAAATTAGGCAAAAATAACAAACATGTCTGATCGGTGCGATCGATTGTGCAAACAGGATCGCTGAGTTCAGTTGCTGTCGCCGTACTGGGCAGAGGAGCGAAATTTAGAAGCGATTTCAAAATCTGCATGATACAGAGAAAAATAATCAGTTGTGTGCCCCTTGCTTTAGGCTCCAATCCAAATGTAAATGTCTCGACTAGAAAATTATTGGGGGAAGTCACGCGCCCCCAGCCTCTCTGTCCCTTAGCAACCCCCTTGCACAAAACATGCAAAAAATATCATACCTTCATGCTCCATCCAATCCCCTGATGATTCTCATCACCAGCATACCGTATGACTATATCAGCATACTGTATATCACTTGATTTCAGTTCTTTTGCAAAACTGTTGTTATCGAGTCTCTGGGAGTCAATAACACTGAAATATAATCTCTCCAATGCTCTTGTAAAGCAGAACTGAAAAAAAAGTATGAAAAAGTTCAAATTCAGTGTATACCCCTTTACCTAACAAATCAGATACATCCATCCGCATAATTTACAAAGTGAGTAGTTGAAAAAAACCCAATATTTTTCCCAAAAATTGAAGAAAACTATGTTATGTGACCCATCATTGGAATGAACTCATCAAAGTGTATAGGTGTTCATTCTCAAGTTTTCAAGCAGCAACAATTTCATCTGGTTATCTCCCCTTGGACTTGGATTTAACCCTTTACATAACGAATCGCCCGCAACCACCCGCATAATATGCAAATTGAGCAGTTGAAAAAAATTAATTTTTCAAAATATTTCAACAAAACCATATCATATGACCCCTCATTGGAACGAGCTCATTGAGCTCGTTCCACTGAGGGGTCACATGATATGGTTTTGTTGAAATTTTTTGAAAAATTTAAAAAAATGATATTTAAAATAATAAATTTTGATATTGTCTGTGTTGGGTAAAGGGTTAATCTAGATTTCTATTTGAAATTCTTGTGAACACACCTTCTACAACATTTATCAACTGATCTGATGAAACTTCTTATTTGTGATCAAACTGCAAGTCAACATGTGCAAATTACAAAATATGTGACAATTCTAAAAAAGTTATCTTCCTTTTTTGGTTTCAGCTGTGCTTTGGAGTTTAGAATTATGCTACGGTGTTAATTGTGAAGTGAATAGCCACTTTGCCAGTGAAAAATATTCAATTATTATAACAGGAGTGCTCAATTAAAAGGGACTTGTCACTTTCCTGCATTCTAGAGATAAACTGAGAATTTATTCTATTATATCTTGTTTCACAGAGCTCACTGAAATTAAATGCCTGTCCTGAATATAACGTAAGCAAAGGGAATTTCATGATTGTCAGAGTAATTTCTCGACATATAACAAGATTTTTTATTTAATCAACAGCTTGGAGTTTACTGTATAACATATATGCAATTAACAGGTATCAGTATTTTAAGCTTATAAATTTTACAAGGATTGACAAGCAAGTTATACAACTTATATTAATGCCTCTCCTTGGCCCAATGGCATGAGTATGGGGGATGACCTCCGCAGTGGCAACTTCATGGCCTCACCCTTCTCAAATACTATGAAAAGATCTTTAGCCTGCACAGAGTGTGTCTCTCTCCTCACAGGAGACTGCCATTTTACTTCCCCACCTGATAGGACAGTCTGTGCTCACAGTATCAACCCTACAATTCATGCTAGCAGAGTGTGTTTGGACACCTTGAAAGCTTTTCCTGACCTAGAATCGGTCCCGGGACCTCGGGCATGAGACACAAGTGCACTTATCCACTCAGTCACCACTCAAGTATCATTTCTACTCAATGTATAGTAGATGTTTTGCATTTGGAAGTTATATTCATTCAATAGGGTTATTCAAATAACCCTTTACCAAACATAGTGGACAAAAACGGGCAGGAAATTAACCAAAATAAGCCTACCACAGCCTGAAATATCTTACAAATGTCTCAATAAAACCATCCAAACATGGATATCATTAGAACTGGCCAGTCGAGCCAGGTCTAATGATGTCCATATTTGTATGGTTTTAATGAAAAATTGTGAGAATTTTTTTGGAAAAATGTGAAATTTAAATTATTTTTTAACCCTTTACCTAACATGAGAAGCAGGCGACACTTGCCAAAAAAATTTTGAACAAATAATTTTTTTTTCATTTTTTGTCTGAAAAACGTAGGTTATGACCCCTCATTGGAACGAGCTCAATGAGCTCGTTCTAATGAGGGGTCATAACCTATGTTTTTGAGAAAAAAAAATGAAAAAATAATGAAAATTAACTGGCGACTTTTGAGAATAGCGCTGGCCGGTTTTGGCTGTTACATTGGGTAAAGGGTTAACTGGTTCAGTGCTGGAAGCCCATATTTGGGCTTTAATCTAAAGTGCAGGTACTGAAACTCAAAGGCTTCAAACTATGTCAAAGGCATCAAACTATGTGGATGTCATTCATAATTATGATATTTGAATATCTAAATTATTTAGTCCATATGGATTTTCCTTGTTTCAATTTATGGGAGAGTGTCTTTTGACTCTCTCCCATAAATTGTAACAATGCAAAGACTTGTAAACAAATTTTAATGAGTAAAATTAATTCAGCTCTCTACCAGTTAAAAAAGCTGTGTTAGGTAAGGGGTTAAGAGATATCCAATTAAGTTTGCTCCATAGTATTACCTTTTATAAATCCAAAACAAAATGAAGAACTAAATATTTTTACAAATTGAGACCAACACTGAAACCAATCCAAAATATTAATATTGCACAGCCTTACAATAAAGTGCATGGTAAAAAAAGCTTCAAAGGACTCACCTGTAAAATGAAGGGTTCTCCTCTGTTCATGGTTTGTCGAGCAGCATCAATGCCCATTTGAATTCTACCAAGTATTTTGGGATGTGTTTGGTTAATTAACATCACCCAATCATCTGCAAGAGAAATATATAAACTGATATATATTTAATGAGCAATTTCATGAGCTCATTAAATATATTTAAATTTAATGAGCAATAAGTTCATGAGTATTCTTAAATTTTAACAATTTTGTTAATTGCCACTTGAAAACAATTGCTGCATAACCAAACAACTGTTCAACTTGCTTGAAAAACAGCTTCCAAATGCTGCATTTATCTCCTTAGCCCTTTACCCAACACAGACAATATCAACATATATTATTTAAATATCATTTTTTTAAATTTTTAAAAAAATTACAACAAAACCATATCATGTGACCCCTCGTTGGAACGAGCTCGATGAACTCGTTCGAATGAGGGGGTCACATGATATGGTTTTGTTGTAATTTTTTGAAAAATAATATTTTTTCATCTGCTGAATTTGCATATTACGTGGGCGGATGCGGGCGATTCGTTAGGTAAAGGGTTAGGTTTAACCCTTTACCCAATGCAGACGACATGAAAATGTATTATTTTAAATATCATTTTTTTAAACTTTTCAAAAAATTTCAACAAAACCATATCATGTGACCCCTCGTTGGAACGAGCTCGACGAGCTCGTTCCAATGAGGGGTCACATGATATGGGTTTGTTGAAATTTTTTGAAAGATAATAATTTTTCAACTGCTGAAATTGCATATTACGTGGGTGGATGCGGCCGATTCGTTGGGTAAAGGGTTAACCCTTTACCTAACTTGAAAAGCTGACGACACTTGCTAACAAAATTCTTGAATGACTAATTTTTTGTCTCAAAAACATAGGTTATGACCGCTCTTTGGAACGAGTACGATGAGCTCATTCCAAAGAGGGGTCATAACCTATGTTTTTGAGACGATCGAAAAACGAAAAAAATAATGAAAATTAATTGGCGACTTTTGTGAATAGCGCTGGCCTGTTTTGGCCGTTATGTTGGGTAAAGGGCTTCTGGTGTATATTTCTCCCCAGGACAGAATCATTCTTCTCACTGAAATAAGTAAACTGTAGCCACATTTAAGCAAATTTTTCTCCTGTAAATTTAGAGGATTTTTTCACCAACGTTTTCTTGGGCGATTTCCATGAATTTTTTATCAAATCTAGACATGGCTGCTTCACAACAGACATGACTAGATTTGATGAAAAATATTTATAAAATATACTCAGCAGGTTATATCCTTTCTGCTGTCAAGAGTATTAGTGTCCTGGCGGGAATATCTGCTAGCAGCATACAAAGAGTTAAACCCTTCAGCTAACAGGAATAGTTGACCAGTAGTGTAGATAGCTTTTTGCTGGTGGGAGTGCAAACCAAAAGTTTTCCTGCCAAAACGAAAAAAGTTTTGGACATGTTTTAGATTTGGCAACCAAATTTTAGCCAAAATATTAATAATTTTCT
Organism: Pictodentalium vernedei; assembly: GCA_031216915.1. Taxonomy (NCBI): domain Eukaryota; kingdom Metazoa; phylum Mollusca; class Scaphopoda; order Dentaliida; family Dentaliidae; genus Pictodentalium; species Pictodentalium vernedei. The sequence goes on from CM062288.1 coordinate 100,494,988, forward strand.
TTCTATTTCACGATATTTTGCTAACAAATTATTTAATTATTTATTGGTGTTTAAGATCACATATTTCTGCACAATGGCTAACCGTGTCTGCAACATGGACTTAAAGTAAAGTCTAGCCAGTTTATACCCATGTTGCCCATTTCAGAGGACTTCCACCCCAAGCAATAGTGACTGGGCTGTATTTTACCAGTAAAACAGAGCTTATGTACCACAGTGCATAAGTACTGCTTCACCTCCTGTGATTCCCAAGGGGGTTTACCGGTAACTAAAAAATGCCTCAAAATGTTTTTGAAGAACCAAAAAATCTGGCAAACTTGCAGTGTGGGGTTTGTGGGAACCGGCATACCCAAACTCCTCCACCCCCCAACATCCATAGCAGACTTTACTTACAAAAGATTTCTTGAACAACTAAAAAATTTCATTCTTTGGCCTCAAAACATACCATAACACCAGTCATTCAAAAAGCTCATTCTAATTAGGGTTCATAAGCTATGTTTTGGATTCAAACATGAAAATATTAAAAGACAATTTTTGTAATGAGCACTTGCTGGTTATGGATGTGATTTTACAATACGGATGCTGTGGACTGGTCACTTTCCATGGTGGGCGATATTTCCACGCCCGCATTCAAGCCAGAAAATAAGCAGACTGACATCTGCAAACTGAGGTCCCCAGAGGGTGAATTTAGTGATGCTACCCTGCACAGCAGGGTAGCATCACTAAATTTACCCTCTGTGAACCGCAATCTGAATCAGGGTCTCAAAACTAAATAGAAGAAGGTTCCAAGAGGACAAATTGGCCCACTGTATGAGATAGCATCATCACATTCACCCTCTGGGGACCTCATTCTGCAAATGTCAGACTGCTTATTTTCTGGCCTGCCCGCATTAATATTAGATTTTAAATACTAATTATGGCAATAATCGTCAAAAATTTAATTAATGAAGCACTGGGTACAACCTGGTTCTTCATTAATTAAAATTTTGCTGATGATGATTTTTATTACCTGGTAAAAACAGGTGTGGACATCACTGCCCATGCATGGATTACTACCAGTCTATGGCGGCTGAACTGTAGGTAATTTGCTAACAGTGAAATAAACCTTTTACCATCATGTAATTCACATGTTAACTTGTGTGTGCTGTTTACCATCATTACCTGGATGCATTATAATTTTATCTAGTCCTCAGAGTAACTGTGACAATCAGATCATGAAATGATTACATACATGTACAAAGTACACAATAATAGACATATTCTGTAAACTGAAAACTGTTGGTGTCACAAAAAAAAGAATCAAGATTTTCTTTTGTAAACTGAGAAACTTTTACTGCAAAATTGGAAATTTTGCATTCTGGGAATTTGGGGAATGGATTATTTGGCAATACCATCTCCAGTATAAATTGAATAAAATTACTGGCATCATAAATAGCAACTACTAGTACACAAGAGTCTGATTTAACCCTTTACCTAACGAATCGTCCGCAACCGCCCGCGTAATATGCAAATTGAGCAGTTGGAAAAATTTAATTTTTCAAAATATTTCAACAAAACCATATCATGTGACCCCTCATTGGAACGAGCTCATTGAGCTCATTCCAATGAGGGGTCACATGAAATGGTTTTATTGAAATTTTTTGAAAAATTAAAAAAAATGATATTGAAAATAATAAATTTTGATATCGTCTGCGTTGGGTAAAGGGTTAACTTTTAAACCGCTGAGTATTTTAAAAATATTTTTTCATCAAATCTAGTCTGTGAAGCAGCAACAACAAGATTTGATAAAAAATTCTTAAAAATTTTATTCATGAAATCTATCGACAAAAAATTAATTCAATTTAAATGTGAAAAATTTGGTTACATGACCAAATTATATTTATTTTAGATGCAAGATATCTTCTATCCTGGGCAGGAATATCTGCCAGCAGCTTATTTATTTCACTGAAAATGACACAATGAGACTGTACACACACATTAGTGTGATAAACTTATGAACCCTTTAACCCTTTACCTAACATAAAAAGCAGACGACACTTGCAAACAAAATTCTTGAATAACTAATTTTTTTTATTTTTTGTCTCAAAAACATAGGTTATGACCCCTCGTTGGAACGAGCTTGACAAGCTCATTCCAACAAGGGGTCATAACCTATGTTTTTGAGACAAAAAAAAATAGGCCGATGAAATCGTCAGATGTGTACCCATATGCACAACTAGTAGAAAGCTGTATGATGGGGGACCACCACGGAAGCCGACATTATGTACACCATACAAGGTATGGGTACATATAGAAATGGATTGGAGGAGTGTCTAATTTGATGGATAAAGGGTTAATATCTCCGGATCAAATTATAAGATTTACATAAAAAACTATACAGCACAACACATCAGTAACCTGAATAAATAAATAAAGTACCATGACAATCGGATTGATACTTTTTGAGTTATCTCATGCCAAAGGGATTGGAGGAATTTTTAATTTGAAGGATAAAGGGTTAATATCTCCGGATCAAACTATCAGATTAACACCAAAAACTATACAGCTCAGCACATCAGTAACCTGAACACAATTATAAAGTAACTTGACAATCCAAGCAATATTTTTCAAGTTATCAAATGCCAAAGGGATTGCAGGAATTTTCAATTTGAAGGATAAAGGGTTAATATCTCAGGATTAAAATAACAGATTTACACCAAAAACTATACAGCTCGGCACATCAGTAACCTGAACACAAATATAAAGTAACTTGACAATCCAAGCAATATTTCTCAAGTTATCGAATGCCAAAGGGACTGGAGGAATTTTCAATTTGAAGGATAAAGGGTTAATATCTCAGGATCAAAATAACAGATTTACACCAAAAACTATACAGCTCAGCACATTAGTAACTTGAACACAAATATAAAGTAACTTGACAATCCAAGCAACATTTTTCAAGTTATCGAATGCCAAAGGGATTGGAGGAATTTTCAATTTGAAGGATAAAGGGTTAATATCTCGGGATCAAATCATCAGATTCACACCCAAAACTATACAGCTCGACACATCAGTAACCTGAACACAAATATAAAGTAACTTGACAATCCAAGCAATATTTTCAAGTTATCGAATGCCAAAGAAATGGATACGGACGCCGGACGGATGGACAGATGGATGGACGGACAGATGGACGGACAGACGGATGGACAAAGGATGGACAAACGATGGATGGTCACCCCAGATGCCGGCATTATGTGTACCATACATAGTATGGGTACACATAATAATGAAAATTAATTGGCGATTTTTGAGAATAGCGGTGGCCGGTTTTGGCCGTTGCGTTGAGTAAAGGGTTAACAAACATATCAATCAAATTCTCCTCCCTACCAACACAAAAAATTGCCATTGAAACCCTGTTGTTTTTTTGTTTTGTTTTTGCTTCCACAACTTGGCTTTTGACCCCAGCATTGAAACAGTCTCAATACTGAGCTTGTTCAAATGAGGGGGTCATAACAAATGTTATGAAAACAAAAAATCAATTTTTTATTATTATTTAGGATAAAAATATTTGTTGTCCCTCATCATGTCAAGTAACTTGTTGAAATTTTTGAAAAATAATACTTTTTTTCAACTGCTCAATTTGATAATTATGTGGGTGGATGTTGCAGATTTGTTAGGTAAAGGGTTAAGAGACCTTCCAACAACTCCAGGCTTCTGGGTTACTACCTCAATTCCTCTGCCCTCTCAACGGCCATGCACATTAGGCCTTTAAGAGTTAACCCTTTACCCAATGCAGATGATATCAAAATTTATGATTTTTTCAAATTTAAAAAAAAATTTCAATAAAACCATATCATGTGACACCTCATTAGAATGATCTCGAAGAGCTCATTCCAATGAGGGAGACACATGATATGGTTATGCAGGGCTACGTAGAAATTTTTTGAAAATTATATTTTTTTTTCAACTGCTTAATTTGTATATTATGCGGGTGTATTTGAACGATTCATTAGGTAAAGGGTTAAGACATTTTCTTCTGTTATTTGAGTTAGTTAGAATTACAAGTAGAGAGTTTAGTTTTGTAATGAAAAGTAGTAATGCGATCAGTTGCTGCAGTAACATATGATCTGTCATCTTTCAGTTTTCTTTATCACCTGTGAAAACGTTATTCAGTTCTGCTGGCTTACAACAACAGAATACAATTTCCCAGATACAGGATTTACTGCCCCATGTTGAGCCATCCAACTATGGTATTTATTAGTTATTTCAGTTGGAAAGTGGCATCATAACAAAGGACACATAATCCTTCATATATTATTGATACTCATAAAAATGGCACACAGAAAGTTCCACATTGATCAAACATTGTGACTTTTATGTCATCATTAATTCATGACATAACTCAATAAACTAAACGTTTTACAGTATGACTGCCGTAGACTGGTAAATTTCCACGGGTGGGCAATATTTTCACAGATGCATTAATATTAGATTCCAAATACTAATTATAGGAATAATCATCAAAAATTTAATTAATGCAGTACCGGGTACAACCCGATGGTTCATGAATTAAAATTTTGCTGATGATGATTTTTATTACCTTGTAAATGCAAGTGTGGACATTGCTGTCCAAGCGTGGATTATGACCAGTTCATGGTGACTGTACTGTAGTAATTGAATTAGCATTTAACCCTTTACCCAACGTAATGACCAAAACCGGCCAGCTCTATTCACAAGAATCACCAATTAATTTTCAATATTTTTTTTATTTTTTGTCTCAAAAACATAGGTTATGACCCCTCTTTGGAACGAGCTCATCGAGCTCGTTCCAAAGAGGGGTCATAACCTATGTTTTCGAGACAAAAAATGAAAAAAAATAGTTATTCAAAAATTTTGTTTGCAAGTGTCGTCTGTTTTTCATGTTTGGTAAAGGGTTAAATATTATAATTTGGGCTGTCACCATTAATCGAGTGTCGACTGGTCATGCTGAAATCAATTAGTATTTTTCATTGTCAAAGAATCAGTGAATTTTACCCCTTTTTAGACGTTTAATAATTAATGCACTTGACTAGCATGTTCCAACAAGGGGGTCACATGATATTGTCTTGTTAAATTTTTTTTAAAAATAATTCTTTCAACTGTTCAGTTTGTAAATTATGCAGGGGGATGCAACCCATTCATTAAGTGAAGGGTTAGCTCTCCACACTCAAAATACAGTGGAAGCCTGTTAATTGAATAGCCACTTTGCCAATGAAAATTATTCAATTAACAGAAATATTCAAATAACAGGAATATTCAATTAACAGGGATTGTCACTTTCCTGTATTCTAGAGATAAACTTAGCATTTATTCTATTATATCTTGTTGACAGAGCTCCATGAGCTCTGTTAAACAAGATATAATGGATTAAATGCCTGTATTGGATGCACTGAGGCCAAATAGGTCTATTTACAAAGGAAAACTGGGCAGAGTCAGGGTAATTTCTTGACAGGTTACAAGATGTTTTATTCAATTAACAGGAGTTTACTCTATAACCTATATTCAATTAACAGGTCAAATTTATATTGGACGTATGGTAAATGGTTTTGTGTTGGGAAATTATATTCAATTAACAGGGATATACAATTAAGAGATATCCAATTAAGTGCACTCCACTGTATTAAAAGTTCAAACAATGTTTCTCATGAGAACTTAACCTATTCAATCTTATCTGACAGAGTTCAGTGAGCTCTGTCAGACAAGATTAATTTGGTTGAATTCCTAGCTGTATTATGGAAAAAATTGCTTCTAGAATTTTGATATTTCGACATCAGTGTGTAGTGGGTTAACCCTTTACTTAATGAAATGGCCAAAACCGACCAGTGCTATTCTCAAAAATCTCCAATTAATTTTCATTATTTTTTTCATTTTTTGTCACAAAAACATAGGTTATGATCCCTCGTTGGAACGAGCTTGTCGAGCTCGTTCCAACGAGGGTCATAACCTATGTTTTTGAGACAAAAAATGAAAAAAATTAGTTATTCAAGAATTATTTTTGCAAGTGTCGTCTGCTTTTCAGGTTAGGTAAAGGGTTAATGCCTTGCGGATATTCCTGCCCAGGACAGAATTTCTCTACCCACTGAAATAAGTATAATTTGGGCACATTTTATTGAATTTTCCCCTGTATTTATTTATTTATTGGTGTTTGTCACAAACTTATGCACAATGGCTAATCATGACTGTGACAGTTTTATGGGAATAGGAAGCTGGAGTACCCGGAGAGAACCACAGGGCATCGACGAACAACAGTTAGCCCCTCAACATTCTAACTTTGTTCAAGCTCCATTCAAGCAGAGTTACAGTGGTTGAAGACATGTGCACCATCGACATGCAGTATACCTTAGTACTCAGTGTTATTGTGCCCCCATGTTGGCAACCGGGATAAAGTGCCTTGCCCAAAGACACAACGCAGGTCGTCCCGGACGGGGATCGAACTCGGGACCTCTACCATAGAAGTCCCACAGTCTACCACTAAGCCACCTAGCTCATTTTCCCCTGTAAATTGAATTTATTTTTTCACTATCTAGTGAATTTGTCACCAAATCCAGTCATTGCAGCTTCACAGCAGCCATGACTAAATTTGATGAAAAATATCTTGCAATGTAATGGTCGAAACCGGCCAGTGCTATTCTAAACTTAGATGTGAGTCTTCCATGGAAGACGTGTGTCACCTGGCGTTTCAGACAGAATTCTAAGTGGAAAAGGGGCATAACTCTGGAAAAAATACAGCGAATCAAAAAATAAAATAGGAGGTGCACAATGCCATTATGTGATAAAGAATCACTGAAAGTTTCATCAAAATCCATTCATAGGTTAAAGAGGAGTGGTGGATAAGAGAAAGTGTGTCGCAGACGACGACGCAGACGACGCAAGACGACGGGGCATAACTCTGGAAAAAATACAGCGGATCAAAAAATAAAATAGGAGGTGCACAATGCCATTATGTGATAAAGAATCACTGAAAGTTTCATCAAAATCCATTCATAGGTTAAAGAGGAGTGGCGGATAAGAGAAAGTGTGACGCGGACGACGACGCGGACGACGCAAGACGACAAAAGTAATCCCTACATGTCGCTCCACACTTCGTGAGGCGGCGACACAAAAAATCGCCAATTAATTTTCATTTTTTGTCTCAAAAACATAGGTTATGACCCTTCATTGGAATGGGCTTGTTGAGCTCGTTCCAATGAGGGGTCAAAACAAAAGTTTTTGAGACAAAAAATGAAAAAAATTAGTTAATTAATAATTTTTTTTGCAAGTGTCATCTGCTTTTTTATGTTAGGTAAAGGGTTAAGAGTTAATAATTTGTTTTTAAAGAAATCATGACTCATTGGTGTATCTAGGTCTCAATCTGTTTCACGATCACAGTGCAGTGAACCCTTATTAACTGGTTGAGGGCTAGAAGCCCATATTTGGGCTTTACTCTAAAGTGAAGGTACTGAAACTCACAGGTTTCAAACTATGTCAAAGGCATCAAACTATGTGGATGTCCTTCATATTATATTTAAATATCTAAATTATTTAGTCCATATGGATTTTCCTTTCTTTGGGTTCCTTCATATTATCTCTCAATCTAACTCATTTGGTCTGTATGGAGCTTCCTTGTTACAATTTATGGGAGAGTACCTATAGGTACGCTCCCATAAATTGAAACAAGGCAAAGAGTTGTGAACAAATTCTGATGACTAAAAATAATTTAGAACTCTACCAGTTACTAAATAGGTACTTTGCAGCAGAAATTATTCAATTAACCCTTTACCCAACATAACGGCTAAAACCGGCCAGCGCTATTCTAAAAAATCACAAATTAATTTTCATTATTTTTTTCATTTTTTGTCTCAAAAACATAGGTTATGACCCCTCATTGGACCGAGCTCATCGAGCTCATTCCAATGAGGGGTCATAACCTATGTTTTGGAGGAAAAAATTAGTTATCCAAGACTTTTTTTGCAAGTGTCGCCTGCTTTTCATGTTAGGTAAAGGGTTAACATGAGTATTCAATTAACCCATTACCAAAATTTAGACAACATCAAAAATTCTAAATTAATTATTTTAAATATTATTTTTTCAAATTTTTCAAAATATTTCAACAAAACCATATCATGTGACATTTCATTGAGACACGTTCAATGAGTGCATTCCAATGAGGGGTTCGCATGATATGGTTTTATTTATATTTTTGGAAAAAAATTATTTGTAATAATGTATTTGTAATACATGTGGGTAAATACATGTAAACAAGGGGGATCTAGTGATTGTCAAGGTAAATTCATGACAAATTTCAAGCTTTTTTATTCAATTAACAGGAGTTTACTTGATAACGAGTATGCATTTAACCAGTCAAATTTGTTCTAAAGGTACAATAAATGGTTTTGTGTTTTGTGTTTGGAAGTAATATTCTATTATTACCACTTTAGCAGGCATTTTTTAGTATATTAACAGAGTTTTGTGGGCTGCAAAAAGTAATTGATGTAACTGATGATGTTATGCAACTGGAAGTGGGCAGTGGGCCTTAATGAAAGCAAATTTCATTAACAGCCTGCCACCCGCTTCCGGTCATTGTAATAATAGTAATAATATGATTTTGTCAGGTGTCCTCCTGGTTTATTAACCCTTTACCCAACGAATCGCCCGTATCCGCCCGCGTAATAAGCAAATTCAGCAGTTGAAAAAATATTATTTTTCAAAAAATTTCAATAAAACCATATCATGTGACCCCTCATTGGAACGAGCTCGTCGAGTTCGTTCCAACGAGGGTTCACATGATATGGTTTTGTTGAAAGTTTTTCAAACATATAAAAAAATGATACTTAAAATAATAAATTTTGATATCGTCTGCGTTGGGTAAAGGGTTAATGGCCCTTGAGGACTGAATAACAGCCACCTGGCTTATTAACAGATCTCGACTTTGTCTCAGACCAGTAATAAACCCTCTGGCTGTTATTCATTCCTCTCAGGCTATTAATAAACAGTGATGCCCTCCAAACTCATGTTACTGTTATATTAACAGGGCTATTAAATTAAAAGATATCCAATTAAGGGCTCCTCCACTGTACTGTATATATGACCCAATTGTTTTAATACCTTTTCACTTCACTTTTAACAGGCACTGGTGTGCCCCATCAATTGCCATGCATTCATGTCGTACACTTTGTAAGTACATGCACATTCAATTTTGAAGCTCCAATAACTTGTTATTTTTTTTATGGAAGCTTCATTTCTTCACTTGGTTAACTGAATTCAAATGTTCATCTCGTTAATTCCATTCCTTCATTTATACATTTCTGCTAAAATTTGTTCTAACGCCACAGACTATAGCCAGACCAGCAATGTTCCCATCTAATATATATCTCCTCTTCTATAATGGTGCAGCTATTTAAAGTATTTAATTCACAGTATATACATCCATGACTCTTCCAGAATCAGCAGACAAAATCTTCATTACACAATATATATCTTAACTCCATCACCAAATACATCATTTCACAGTTTTTAACTCTACAACCTTGGCAGAATCACAAGACAAAATGTTCATCAGAGAATTTATAATTCTCCACGCCTCCATCAGATACAGCAGATTAAATGTTTTATTTCCAATATATAACTTCACTTCATTACCAGACAAAGCAACTAATATTCATTTCATTGTTTATAACTCCATGACCACAGCAAAATTACCAGACAAAATGTGTATCAGAGAATTTATAATTCTCCACGCTTCAACTAGATACAGCAGATTAAATTACCAGACAAAGCAGCTATCGTTCATTTCGCTGTTTATAACTCCACGACCACAGCAAAATCACCTGACAAAATGTTTATCAGAGAATTTATAATTCTCCACGCCTCCTTCAGATACAGCAGACTAAATGTTTTTTTCCAACATGTAACTTCACTCAATTACAAGAAAAAGCAGCCAATGTTCATTTCACAGTTTATAACCCCACGTCCTTAGTAGAATCACAAGACAAAATATTTATCAGAGAATTTATAATTCTCCATGCTTCCACCAGATACAGCAGACTAAATTTTTATTTTCCAATAAATAACTTTACTCCATTACCAGACAAAGCAACCAATGTGCATTTCACAGTTTATAACTCCACAACCAAAGCAAAATTACCAGACAAAATGTTTATCAGAGAATTTCTAATTCTCTACACTTTCAACCAATACAGCAGACAGAATATCATTTTGAAATCTATTATCCTCTTTGACTCCCAAGTTCCAAAGACAAAGTGTTAACTTGCCTGTGCTCGTTGAATACATCCGGCAGATTAAAATGTATTTCACAGAAACTCGATGCCATCACTTCATTTTTCGGACACCAGTTTTTATATTAAAACATCATCATTGCACAAATAAAGCAGACTGAAAGATTTATATCACAATGGCTTGTTTCAAATGCTGAGTTGTAAGAGCATTACTGATTGAATAAGATGTGAACATTTCCTCACACTGAATTATGTACGAATTATGCGTGTCTGACAGAGACATACACATGACGGCCCTGTGCCATTCTGAGGTGTGCAACATGCAACAGATTATTCATTCAAATATAATACCCTATATATATACTTTCATTCCATTTACATGTATCTTCATTTCATCTTTTTCCATATGGTAGACTGTCTCCAACATATGTTTAGATTTCATAACTTCATAACTAGCAGATACATAGTACTTTTCTACTAAACTTTATCGCTGGGTACCCTATCCAGAACCCCAAGTTAATGACCCTTAAGGCCAGGTGGTATATTGCATTTATTCTAGACTCTGGTTGTTTACATTTTGTGGCTCTGTGGTTGTTTCTAGGCAAGTCTTGGCTGCCTATGTAGGCAGCCAAAACTTGTCTAAAACATTGACACAGGTTCTTAGACTGTAGTTTGCAGGTGTATCTAAAGACTGCATGTTGGGGAACCTGTTTTGTTACAGTAAAAAGTGGTCAAAGTTGGAATTAGGACAAAAGAATTAACCCTTTACCAAGAGTTAACAGACATAACCAACCAGAGCTATTCGCAAGAATTTCCATCTTGTGGAGCAATGGGGAGTATGCTGAACGAGCCACTGAGCAGTGGTGTTTAAGTATCAGGCTCTCTAAATTACTAACCCAGTAAGAGCAGGGTTTGCAGTGGTTGAATGCATGATGTGTATCAACTAAAATACACTTTAGTACTCTGTGCCACGGAGCTCCAACTTGGGAAACTGGGATTAAGTGTCTTGCCCTAGGAATACGCAAATGAGGGAGGTCATGACCAAACCATGGACCTTCTTATCTGAAGTCCAAGGCACTAACCTATGAGTCAATGCGCACTGTGAATATATAGTGTGGTTGCATTACCACCTGGCAAATTTTTATAATTTCTTAGGACAATGCTCCAGAAGAAAAGTAAATGTTGAGCTCATGTATCACCAGGCTTCACCCAAGGGTCCATAAGCTGAAAGTTTGCTAGTGCTTCTCATGTCTTTGTCACAAATCATGAATTTTTAATGGGCGAAAAAAAAGTAGAAGTGATTTAGTAGTAATCGTCCATCCCTGTAGTGCATGCAGCATTTCTGAACATCACTTCAGGCATGGACATGATCTTCGAAACAATAATATGGAGGAAAGAATCACACCTCCACTTTCTGGGGTTCACTAGGATGAGATCAACAGGTATATCTCACAATAAATACAGGTGATATGTACAGTACGTGGAGAGTGTATTATCACTAAATCACCCGCAGAGTGGAGAGTCCACCCAATCAATAATTACAAATTTGTTGCAAAGCATAACCAACACAAGCAAAGTTTCAGCCAATGGACCTCCAGGTAAAACCCGGAGGTCCATTGGTCGACACATTGCTTGTGTTTTTTTGTCGATATGAACACTAGTTGAAAGTTATAGCTTGGGTGACAACTCCACTCCACGGGTGATTTAGTTACAATCCACTCTCCACGTACTGTAGATAATTATGAATCACCACCGAAAGCAATTCCCCAAATTATCTAGTTGTCAACTTCGAATATTGGTCTGGGGGTTGTAAATATGAATTAAAATACTGGCAGAGCAAATTGCAGCCTTTTTGGTGGTTGCCGTTAGCTCAGATGGTGTGGTGGCAGAACATTTATGGCTAGATAATTGGGTGCAGTAGACCTGTGAGCGACTCCCATCACGCCCAACTTCCAAAAAACTTTCAAGTTTTTAGTTCAGTGGCTCAGACCTAGTAGGACAATGCCTGGTGGAATTCCTGCTTGATTTTAGTGAAATATTATTATTATTTTTGATATGTATGGTAATAGATATTATTATTATTTAACTATTATTGTTGCTATTATTATAAATAAAAGAATGATTAATTGATTATAACATGATATGTTAGTAGGGTAGATTTGTTAGTTGTGTTAGTGTGTTAGTTGAGTTAGTGTGTTGAATTAGTTGTATTAGTAGTGGTTAGTACTGATTAATATATTAGTAATTAGTAAGTTAGTAAGCATGATAATTGATGAAAATTAAATAAAATCCTAAATTTTAGCTAAAATAATATCAACTGCAACAAAAAAGAATAATTCTAAAAACTAAAGAATAATAAAGCAAGATAAAAAACAGCAACAATAACAACAATAATAACCACAATAATAATAATAATACCAGACTCGTAACCAGAGAGCCTATTAAACAACTTCCCAATAAACATGATATCAAAATTTGTTATTTTAATTTTTTTAAGTATTTCAACAAAACCACATAATGTGATCGTTCATTGGAATAAGCTCAATGAGCTTGTTCCAATAAGAGGTCACATGATATGGAGTTGTTGAATTTTTTTTTAAAATAATTTTTGTTCAACTACTCAATTTGTAAATTATCCAAGTGGATTTGACCGATTTGTTAGTATAGGGTTAACATTGAAATTACAAATTGATTCTACAGGAATCAGGAATTCCACTTTTTTGCAATACCAGAGAACAACTATCAAAAAACTTGAAATGTTAGGATTCACTTGCTGAGGTCCTTTTTGAGGTCTAGCTCACTTTAACCTTCGCCAAATGCAGACGATATCAAAATTTAATATTTTAAATATTTTTTTAAATATTTCAAAAAATGTCAAGAAAACCATATCATGTGACCCATCACTGGAATGAGCTCAGTGTGCTCATTCCAATGAGGGGTCACAGGATGTGGTTTTGTTGAAATGTCTTTAAAAATAATATTTTTTTCCAACTTCTTAATTTGTAAATTACGTGGGAAGGTGCAACCGAATCATTAGGTAAAGGGTTAACTGACTACCTATTAGGTAGAAGATGATACTTGCAAAAACATTTCTTGAATAACAAAAAAAAAACATGGTTCATGACCCCCTTACTCAACCAAACCATGTAAGCTAAAGCCAATGAGGTGTTATACACAAAGATTTGTATGCAAAACCTGAGAATTAATACCAAAAATAACACAATTTGAATTACAATTTTTGTGAATAATGCTAACAGGATCTGATCATTACATTTGGTAAAGTATCAGAAGCCCTGGATGCCTATATCTAGATTGCTGAAAGTGTTACAGAAGAACAAATAGAGACCTGTTTTTTCACAAAATGTGGTGACAAATTCCATGTTGCCCTTCAAGTAATTTTTTTTTCTTTATTGGGGTTTAATGATACTTTCAACAGCCAGGGTCACCAGGTGTTGGACAGTTTTACAGAGGAGAAAACCGGAGTACCTGGAGAGAACCGCAGCACAGTGGCAAGCAGCTGTCAGATTCTCCAACAGACTAACTCTGCACAAGTCGGCTTAGCATTGGCTGAGGGCAAGTGAACCATCGACATGCAGTTCGCCTTTGTAAACAGGGTCACCATATATTTATTTACATTTATTTATTGGTGTTTAAAGTCACATACTTATGCACAATGGCTAATCGTGACCATGACAGTTTTGCGGGTGGAGGAAGCCGGAGTACCCGGAGAGAACCACTGAGCAGCGACGAGCAAATGTCAGCTCCTCAACATTCTAACTCTGTTCAAGCTCCGCTCAAGCAGAGTTACAGCAGTTGAAGACATGTGCACCATCGACGTGCAGTATGCCTTAGTACAAGGCATCATCGTGCCCCCATGTAGGCAAGGGATGCCTTGCCCAAGAACACAACGTGGATTGTCGTGGACAGGGATCAAACTCAGGACCTCTAGCATAGAAGTCCAACAGTCTACCACTGAGCCACTGTTCTCACAGCGTCACCATGCCCCCACATAGGCAATCAGAATTAAGTGCAGGTAATTAATACATTATGATTAACTCTCTTTCTTGCATCAACCAATACCCACATACCTTTCATTTTCCCATCCCATTTTCTTATTATACATCCATTCAGTGGTGTAGATACAGGAAGGAACTCCCCCTCCCCTCCCACTCCCGCCACCCCCAGTCCACAAATAAAATAACAATTCCCAAATTTTGGGGCTACTCAAGAAAATTTGAGGCTTTTTATCCCCGCATTTTCAAAGATGCATGTATATAGTGACGATCTCCGACCGTACATCCATTTTTTTAGAAATAATTTTGAAACTTACCATACTTCTTAAGTATGGTATAGAGATGACCAAAATAGGTTTAGTTTCAATTTATGTCACCAAGTGGTGCCACTTAAAGACTGAGCTAAAATACTGCTTTCCAGTGAAAGGCTTCTAGGATATGTAATTTTGATTGTTTAAAATGTGTTCATATGTTCCGGTAGGATGTCTGGACATGCATAAAGGTTTCGGATTTTTGATTCAGCCTCAAGTGGCACCTGTAGTGCCACTTATGTCATTAACCCTTTACCCAACGAATCGCCCGCATCCGCCCACGTAATATGCAAATTCAGTAGTTGAAAAAATATTATTTTTCAAAAAATTTCAACAAAACCATATCATGTGACCCCTCGTTGAAACGAGCTCGCCGAGCTCGTTCCAACGAGGGGTCACATGATATGGTTTTGTTGAAATTTTTGGAAACATTTGAAAAAATGATTTTAAAAAAAATAAATTTTGATATCGTCTGCGTTAGGTAAAGGGTTAAAGAATCAGTTTCCAGCGAAAGGCTCCATGGGGATTTAATTCTAAATGGTTAAAGTGTGTTTGTATGTTCCAGTTGGGTCTCTAGATGGATGTGCATAAATGTTTCGGACATTTGATTCGGCCTCATGTAGCACCACGTCCCTGCTAATTCCCAATAACATTGCAATGGTGGGTTAGTAAAGATAATGTTGATGTAATCTCTCACTCTCTCTCGGTCTCTTGCGCACATTCTCCCTCTCAACTACTATTTCTGAAGGAAGTTGAGGGATGGGGCACAAGCCTCCTGTGCCCCTCCACAATTCACACCTGTATGTATGCACTTTGATATACCAAGCTTCCATCAACACTCCAGAATATAGTACACAGAGTGATCTGTTAAAAAACACCTGGAGAGTGGAATTACCACACATACAATAACTCTCAAAATACATAGAAAGGTAAAAAGTTGCTGGCAAAGTTTTCAGTCAAAAAGCCAGAGACAAAGTTGAACATCTGGGATGAACCTGAAGGTCCATAGCTGAGAGTTTATTTTTTCATAGAGCCTAAGTAATTATCTTGGTGGAAACTCCACTGTGCAGGTGTTTGTGTATAAAATCACTTTTTCCATATTGAAGATGATGGTACTGAAACTCGTCAATGAAGTACATGTACTGTGTGTTTAAAAACTTGTCTGCACACTTCAAAACTTAGCTAAACCTGATTTAATCCTTTACCCAATGCAGACGATATCAACATTTATTATTTTAAATATCATTTTTTCAAATTTTTCAAAAAATTTCAACAAAACCATATCATGTGACCCCTCGGTGGAACGAGCTCAACGAGCTCGTTCCAACGAGGGGTCACATGATATGGTTTTGTTGAAATTTTTTGAAAAATAATATTTTTTACCCTTTACCCAACGAATCGCCCGCATCTGCCCGCGTAATATGCAAATTCAGCAGTTGAAAAAAATATTATTTTTCAAAAAATTTCAACAAAACCATATCATGTGACCCCTCGTTGGAACGAGCTCATCGAGCTCGTTCCGAGGGGGTCACATGATATGGTTTTGTTGAAATTTTTGGAAAAATTTTTAAAAATGATATTTAAAATAATAAATTTTTATATCGTCTGCGATGAGTAAAGGATTAACCCTTTACCCAACACACAGGATATCAAAATTTATTATCTTAATTACCGTTTTTTCCATTTTTTCATAAGTTTCAACAAACCATATCAAGTGACCCCTCATTGGAATGAGCTTGTTCCTTTGATGGGTTACATGATATGATTTTGTTAAAATTTTTGAAAAATATATATTTTTTCAATTGCTTAATTTGCATATTATGCAGGTGGATGTTTCTGTTTCGTTACGTAAAGGCTTAACCTAACATAATATAATGACCATATCTGACCAGCATAATCCACAAAAATTACTTCAAAAATTTCATTTTTTCACTACCGAATATATTTATGGCACCTCAATGAGGGGTGATAAGCTATTTTTTTTATAAAAAGTTAAATAAAAAAATTTAGTTATTCAAAAAATGTTTTTGCAAATGTTGCCTCTAGTCGTCAGGGCCATTGAAATATGGGACAGTTTGGACAAAAGGGCTCACATGATAGGGACCACATCAGCCAAGATGTGAAACATTGAGATCAGTGGGTGGGAGGGGGGGGGGGGAGGGGGGGGGTAGGGGTCATAAGAGAGAAAATTTTCAGTCTTAAGTGTCAATTGATGAGGTTATTTATTTATTAGGGTTTAACAACACATTAAGAGCCAGGGTCATATCATGTCGGTGACAGTTTTACAGGTGGAGGAAGCCGGAGTACCCGGAGGGAACCACCGAGCAATACCGAGCAGCTGTCAGCTGTCCAACATCGTAACTCTAAACTCTACACCGGAGCACAGGCAGGATTAGATTGGCTGAAGACATGTGCGCCATTGATGTGTAGTACGCCTTAACACACAGCGTCATCGTGCCCCCGTGTAGGCAACCGGGGTTAAGTGCCTTGCCCAAGGACACAATGCAGGAGCATGAATCAGTCGCTGATATTACCGCTATGCCACCACGCCCCCCCCCCCCCCCCCCAAGTGATGAGGTTTCTGTGATTTTCCACCATGAATTAATCAATTGAACAATTACAAATTTGCAGGTTTTCATAGGTAGACTATACAGTACATGGAGAGTGGATTGTTAATAAATCACTTGTGGAGTGAAGTTTCCACCCAGACAATAACAGTCAATTCCAGTGCTAATGCATGAAAAGGACAAGCACAGTTTTAGCCAAAGGACCTCCGGTTCTACCCAGAGGTTCCTTGGCTGAAATTTTCCACATCGTTCTAATGCTTTTTCCCAGGCAAGAAATTTTTGTCTGAGTGGAAACTTCACCCTATGAGTGATTTAGTAACAATCCACTTTCCACTATAAATATATACTACACATGCATGCATTCAAACTGTTTTAGCCTTAATCCTTTACCCAACGAATCGCCCGCATCCGCCTGCGTAATATGCAAATTCAGCAGCTGAAAAAAAAATTATTTTTCGAAAAAATTCAACAAAACCATATCATGTAACCCCTCTTTGGAATGAGCTCGTCGAGCTCGTTCCAAAGAGGAGTCACATGATATGGTTTTGTTGAAATGTTTTGAAAAAAAATAAAAAATAATATTTAAAATAATAAATTTTGAAATCGTCTGCGTTGGGTAAAGGGTTAAGAGGCATGAGGTTCATCAACTATGGGCCGAAAAGTGGGCCACCACCAATGCCAGGAACCAGGGTTACTACCCACTTCCACGCCCTCTTGACGGCCCTGCTAGACATGTTAGGTAAGGAGTTATAAAGATATGTCCAAACATCCAGGGATTTGGAAATATTTGGGCTTTTTGCTCAGCATCAGACTTTGCGACTTAAGCTGGGGTGTAGCCAGGATTTCCTATTGAGGGGGAAGGGGGTCTATAATTTTTTGGGGGGTGCCAGGTAGATATATGCCACAAGCATATCCAAAGTCAGTTGCCTGAGGTGCAGGTGGGTATGGCCCTCCAATTTGTGGGTGGTCAAGCGCTCCCCTGCCCCCACCAATGGGAGGGCCATACCCACCCCACTCAGGCCCATGGTACCCCTCTCCCTCCCATTGGCAGTATGGGGGCTCCCACAAGAAAATTTGAAAATTCAATGTGATGAGTCTGAATCTGGGACCCTCAGGTGCTTTAATTTTCCCATTTTGAGGAGGGGGGAATGTAATTTTTAGGGGCCATGCCCCCCCCCCCCCACACACACAGGCCCCCTTGGCTACGCCACTGGACTTATGGATCTCATATCCCATGAATGTGCTTCATATTATCTTTGAAACGAAATTATTTAGTCTGTATAGACAAGGACATGTGAAAAAGCTTTGATGACCAAACATAATTTAGCACTCAGCCAGTTGAAGGGTCGAAGATCTAACCTAACGTCTCATGCCATCATATTGAAAAACTTTTATCCACACCCTCTAATCTGATTCCATTTACAATAATTTTGTATCCACCTCACCACCCCTCAACAAATACTACCACCCCAACCGCCACCACCACCCTGACTTGCCATGGATATATTCCTGACCTTCCGTGATCTTATATTCTTAACCTTATCTTTCCTCACTCTCGTCTTTAATCCTTTACCCAATGTAACGGTAAAAACCAGCCAGCGCTATTCTCAAAAATCTCCAATAAATTTTTGTTATTTTTTCAAAAACAAAGGTTATGACCCTCATTGGAATGAGCTCGTCGAGCTCATTCCAATGAGGGGTCATAACCTATGTTTTTTTAGACAAAAAATGAAAATAATTAGTTACTATTTAAAAAAATTTTTTTGCAAGTGTCGTCTGCTTTTCAAGTTAGGTAAAGGGTTAAAGTTCTTTTCGACAAAATTGCTAACACGCGTACAATTTACATTCTTTGGCAAGCTGCATGTTGCTGCACCTCGGCTTGACATTTATCTTTGGCCGACCCGTGTTCATTTTAATCAACGGATTGGCCCTGTATCCGTCATCAACTCTCTCTTGCCTGAGAGTTTCGCTCGTATTCGAGATGAACATCACAATCACGAAGGTTGGCAGTCATTTCTTTGCCCAGCATCTTTATGGCTCGGTAGTTCGGTTTTTTCCGCCATTCTCTGTCGTTCCTTACTTTGCTGACGACTCTCGAATAATCCTACCCCTGTCATGACCTTGTTCACCTTTTCAAAACACAACATCGTTATTAAATCAGTTAGGCATCTCATCAACTCTGTCTTACTCCAAATCAATTTACTCCAATAGTTTTTCTCACACCACTCTCCATTTCAACCATCAATGCGGTTTTCAGCCATTTTCTTTGGCTAACTGCTGCTTCATCCATGAATGAAGGCAACGGTCTTCTTCTCTTCGGCGCTTTGTGATGGAATCGCCAAATGATGCAAGTGTGGCGGACTGGTCGGTTGTGAGCTCGTCTGAAGCACTGTCCATAACAGCGCCAGGAAGTGAGAAATCCACAAACTCTACAGGAATGTGTTGCAGCAGTGGTCGTGGTCCTTTTGCTGCCTTGGGTCTTTCCCTCCGCTGGGACAATTCCACGTGAAAGTCCGTAATCTCCGTTGAGCTAAAAGGCTCACTGGTGATGGCATGACTGGTTTCGTCGGGACTAGAGGTAGCCCCTACGGCATGGGCGATCTCGTCACTTTTTTGACTGGTACTTTGCACAGTTATCTTTTTGGATGTTTTGCTTTTCGCACCCTTTTGTCGTTTCTTTCGTTTCAGAGGTTCCGAAGAGGTCATTGTAACTGCTGTTTTGGGTTTCGTATATTCTTCTTCGCTGTACATCTTCTCGGAAGTTTTTGGAATGACAATCTGCTTATCCTTTTCCTCGTTAGCTTTCGAATGGTGAGATTTCGAATCTTCCTCTTTGTGTTGAGGTATATCCAACGAACCTGGTAATGAAAATTCCACTGGTATCTCACATGTTACAGACGTATCCGGTTGTTTTTTGCGGGTAGATTCTATTTCAGGAACGGAATACTGATCGCCTTCATAGCCATCGTCTTGTGATTCTGTATTGCAAGTGTCTTGGAATTCTGGTATACTTTCCGCCCGAATCGTTATACTGTATGAAGTGTCACTTTCAGCTGATGAGATAGACATACTTTTGTCTGGTTCCTTTATGTTATAGGTATTACTTACATTTTGGGGGTCTACTGTACATGTCTGCAGTGATCCTGGTAATGAAAAATCTCGCGGTTCATTTGAAATTACAATAGGTTTGGTCCGTGCTCCCTTGGCTGCTTTCGGGCGAACCTTAATGGAACTATATGGAGAGTTGATAAAACCGTTAACGCTGCCTTGTCGCTCGTCTGGTACCTTGGAGTCTTTGTAAAACCCAGGCATGTTGCGTGGTCTGTCTGACCTGTCCGAACTCAGTGTCGAGCTGCTATGAGATGGTGATGCGGTGTGCTCAGACAACATTTCCAGTTCTCTGCTAACATCATCTCTTGGTGATCCCAGGATGAATTTCTTAATCATAACTGGTATCCTAGAACGCCTTCTTGAGCGAACGTGGGAAACAGTGATCCTGTTGTTAGAATTAGGCGGGGGACTACTTTCTCCCCTGTTGTTACTATCAAGAGGAACAACTTTCGATTGTTTACAGCCCATGATTATATGGAATTCTCCACTAAATCAAGAATATTTGCAGAGAAGAAATCTCTAAGAACATCTTCGCTCCATTGCTGAAGAGACAATGAGGCACGACGTAACTTATAGTTACGCAACGTCATAATTGCCGATCGTAGTAGAAAAAAGTTTTTTGAAGACGTCGCCGATGCTTTGGTTCCAACGTAAACATTTCTTGTAAAATAAAGGACATAGCTCACTATCCCATGCAAACCACGGGTGGTAGACGGTCATTGCGATGGCGCTGTTTCGGCCGACTGGGAGCGGGGGTGAGGAGTAAATCTAATTTGTCCAGACTGTGATAGCTAAAATTCCGACTGATAAAATATTCCAACAGGGCAACCTCATCGGGATATGCATTCATCAAAGGGATGCCAGATGTCTTGATGGGGTATTTGGAATATTCGCCAGTCCTTACGCTAGTTAACTGGCTAGATTATTTTGGGTGGTCTGAGTTTGTCATCTTCGGGCACTCTCCAATAATTTGTAATAGAACAAATTTATAAAAACAAAATATTATTTGCGTTTAACTGAATATGAAACATGAGCAGGGAAAACATAGGCTGTTGCTTTGATACCCTCATTTTTTAAAGCCCTGATAGTGGGGTCTGGCACTCAACCAGTTAAAACGCAAGATCTTCTTAAAAATTATTTGTGGGTATATAAAATACACCTATAGAAGTCGTGACGCAACTTCTTAATTAATTAACAATAACAGGTAGGCCTACCCAAATAATTGGTCATACAGTACGTGGAGAGTGTATTATCACTGAATCACCCGCAGAGTGGAGAGTCCACCCAATCAATAATTACAAATTCGTTGCAAAGCATAACCAATACAAGCAAAGTTTCAGCCAATGGACCTCCGGGTAAAACCCGGAGGTCCATTGGCCGAAACATTGCTTGTGTTTTTTTGTCGATATGTACACTATTTGAAAGTTATAGCTTGGATGACAAGTCCACTCCGCGGGTGATTTAGTTACAATCCACTCTCCACGTACTGTACTTGCCCCTAACTGGCTGAATCGACTACCACGGCGTAGGGACGTAGCAAGGAAATAATATTGGGGGGGGGGGGGGGGGGGTACTTTCTATTGGACGAACAAGGGTATCCGTCACGAAGTTCGGCGAGAGCACAACAGAGGGAGTCCGGTATTCCTCCCAGGGGAAAATGTTTTGAAAAATATGGTTATTTATTTATTTATTTATTTATTTATTTATTTATTTATTTATTTATATTATTTATTTATTGGTGTTTAAGGTCACATACTTATGCACAATGGCTAATCATGACCGTGACAGTTTTACGGGTGGGGGAAGCCGGAGTACCCGGAGTGAACCACCTTGCAATGACGAGCAGCTGCAAGGGTTAGATTGGTTGAGGACATGCGCACAATCGACGTGGAGTACGCCTTAGTACACGGCGTCGTCGTGCCCCCATGTGAACAATCGAGGTGAAGTGCCTTACCCAAGGACACAACGCGGGAGCGCGAGAAAAATATGGTTAAAATAAACAATTTGAGGTCGATAATACCCAGTTATAGAGTCGGGTTTCCAGTGATATATTCGTCAAAAGAAATTTAACATTTGCGTGCTGAACATGATGATTGAAAAACGTTTAAACTGAACGAAAAATTAACTATGTCACATGCAATTTTTTTTTTTTTGGGGGAGGGGGGGGGGGTGTACTCACTTACCCCCCCCCCCCGGGTTTCTACGCCACTGCTTGGCGTCCATTTGTACAGCACATTGAGTGTGTGTGGTATAAGTCAATTAACCCTTTACCCAACGTAACGGCCAAAACCGACCAGCGCTATTCTCAAAAATCGCCAATTAATTTTCAAAATATTTTCATTTTTTGTCTCAAAAACATAGGTTATGACCCCTCGTTGGAACGAGCTCGTCGAGCTCGTTCCAACGAGGGGTCATAACCTATGTTTTTGAGACAAAAAATGAAAAAATTTAGTTATTCAAGAATTTTTTTTGCAAGTGTCGTCTGCTTTTCATGTTAGGTAAAGGGTTAAAGTCACTGTGTCAAATCTGTTTGTATTCTCTCTCGTAAATAACTACATGATTACTATAGCAAGAGGGAATCGAAAGTCTTACTATACGGTGCAGAAAAAAAAAATTCCTACTGGGAAATATTGGGGGTGCATTGGGGGCATTTTAAAACACCTACTTAGGAATACTAAACTGTTCTTTCTATGAAGTGTCATAAACTATTCTATGAAGGGTCATAAACTATTCGTTGAAAAGGAAAAAAGAAAGAATTTTACATTTATATGATGATTTGTGAACACAAATCCATTCAGATTTGGTTGTTGTTTTACGGGTAAATATAAAATAAATGTATTGTGTGGGAAAATACAACAACAAAAAATTATTCTATGGAAAAAAAAAAAGAGTAGAATAAATTTTATGTTTTCCCACACTATACATATATTTTATTTACCCCATTATACTGTTGAACTCTTTACTCAACGAAACGATCATAATCGGCCAGCACTAATCACAAAATCCATCATTCAATTCTCATTTCTTTTTCTTTTTCATTTTTTGTCACAAAAAATAGCTTATTACCTTTCATTAGAACGGGCTCATTGGGCTCGTTCAAATGGGAGGTTATAAGCTATGTTTTTGACGCAAACAAAAGGAAAAAAAAGTTATTCAAGAAATTTGTTTGCAAGTGTCGTCTGTTTTTCGTGTTAGGTGAAGCGTAAAAGCAGACTTTGAGAGGCGCGCGTTTTTCGAGCCGTCGGCGAGTAAGTTTAGCATTCTTCGGATTCTACGAGTATAATAAAATTTTATATTTTCCCACACTATGCATATATTTTTTATGATATTGTTTAAAGCAGACTAAGGCAGGAGCGCTCAATTCTATACTTATACAAATGTGATAAAATGGAAAATAGACACTTGCCTCGGAATGTTTTGTTCGTTCCTATACAGTCTTTTAATATATTCACCATCCCTCTCACACCTCTTATGAAGGGTTGCAGCACTAGAGGTCTTTTGAACAGCTCCGTTTTAAATCTTTTCAGTTCGTTCACCGAATTCATCGTATAAATCCTGCAAACAAATAAAAAATAAACGAAATCATTTGGGTTTTTCTAGACCATGGAATGGCACTGTACAGATACATGCCCCATAGTGATTGGGTCCTCGACCAACTCAGCCTGTCCACTCTGGTATTTTTAACACCTTTACACGCTAACCGAGTAGAAACTTGTGAAATCAACTAAAAACTTGCAGTTCTAACATCGACGGACGGAACACCAGTGGACCATGAACTGCAAATTTGGTTAAGTTCTCAGTCGACAACATGTAGACAAGTACATGTTAACAATGTCATTATTTGTTGATGTCCACCTCAGCTTTGTTTTTACCACTCGACAGTAGGCCTACTGTATGAAAAGTGACTTGGCGCCAACCCTATTATTTTTACAAATGTATTTTCCACAGCTGTACTTCTACCTACGAAGATACTGCAACGAATGGATCATTATTCATCAGCTGTTGAAAAGGAGTGGCAATTTACCTATCGGTACATACCCATACTGGTACAGTACAGGTCAAAATAAGTTGTAGAATAACAGCAATAATGCATTGACGAGATCAGAAACTGACATCATTTTCGGGAAAGCTATCAATGAGAGCTTTCCGGAAAATGTTGTCAGCTTCTGGTCTTATCAGTGTAGGAAGAGAAAGATATATTGTTTATAGTGGTTATCCTACAACTTATTTTGACTTGCACTGTGCCTATCTACATATCGATAAATTGCCACGTCTTTTAAAACGCTGATGATTCATTTGATCAGTTTATAGCTATAGAGAGGGAACAATTCTGAAAAATACAAGTGTAAAAGTCTGATAGGTATGTCCCTCCATCCGGCCAGAAAATTTGTTTATCACAAGGAAACTGTACGGCATACATTTAATTCTGATCCGCGCGATCGTATGTTAAACTGTGCAATGTGCTCAGAAAACAAAAGGCACAGTTATGCGATAACTGATTACCTGCATTTGGACAGTAAACAAAGGAAATTCTATTTGAGGGCGGTAAGTCACTCATTCCAATACAAAATTTGAACACCTAGTAATTGAAATATGCATAACCTGTGCTTGGCTGACTATTTTTATCTCGAGTAATTGGTACATCTAATACATCTAATATACCTTTTTATTTCCAAATGAAACAAAATACTGCGTTTTGATTAGCTGAGGGGTACGATGTAACTTGCAATCCACAGTAGCTTTTTTACACCGCGGTTAACAACGGTGTAAAAACAAGAATACACAATACCAGACTACATGGCTAAAAAAAGTACCAATTTTTAATTATTAATTCATACCTTCTTCCCGGTTATGTTAGAACAGAAATATAAATACAGGAAATTTAATATGTATGTGTAATAAAATCTTACAGATATGGATGTCATTGGAACTGGTTCACTGAGTCCACTGTACACAAAAATTCTTGAAAATAAATCCGTTATTCTTGTGTTTTCCAGGGTGAATGGGAGTTTACATCGGTCTGGGAACTCATACACCATTCGGCTGCACATCAGGGTGTATGAGTTCCCAAACTGGTGTAAAATCCCATACACCCGGGAAAACACAAGGGTAACTGATAGTATTCAATTGGTGCCGAAAACTTGACAGGACACCCACCCCACCCCATCTCACATAAAGAAACTTAAAAAAATAAAATAAAATAATAAAAAAATACCAAACAACACAAACATAAAACAATAACAAGAGCATCGCTCAGCGAGGCACCATATGCCCGTTCGCCTTGAGAGGAATGTGCATGCTGACTCTGTGTTGACCTCCGACCTCTGTATGCGGCCCTAAACTTGGTAGGCCGATCGTGAATCTTGTATGCAAAACACCTTGTGGTGGTACCTGTGTTGTGTAAGTTGTGTTGTGATGTCTCTTTCCATTAAGAAGTTAAACAAGAAAAAGTTGATGTTCATGCTGAAGCTATGTGTTGCCCTTTGTGATCTCGGCCTTGGCAGATCAGCCATGAATTCTGTATGAAACACACCGCCTAATGGTGGTCCATGCATTGTGGAATTATATTGTGATATCTCCTTTAAGAAGTTATGGCACTGACATGAAAAAAATGATTTTGCATGTTGATTTCATGTGTTAACCTCTATCTGAGACCTTGGCCTTGATAGGCCGGTCGTGAATTTTGTTCGCGACACACTGTCTAGTAGTGGTACACATGTTATTCAAGTTTCATTGTAATATCACCATCCGCTAAAATGTTATACCCCGGACACGAAAAAACAAATTTGAAAAAGATCGGGTGAGAGGTGTGGCCTGTAGGGTCTGCTAATGGAATTGTTGACAATTTGTATGCCAAATCCAAAATGGCCACTGCCGGCCATGTTTTTCGACAAAATTCAGAAAAAATTGATATCTCCCATCTAGACATCACACCAAAGCTACAAATGAAAACAAATGAAATTTCGAAAAAGATGGGGTGAGGGATGTGGCCTGCAGGGTGTGCTAATGGGATTGTTGACAATCTATATGCCAAATCCCAGATGGCCGCAGTCGGCCATGTTTTTCAACGAATTTAAAAAAAAAGATAGCTCCAGTCTGGATATCATACCAAAACACCATGTGGAATTTGAAAAAGATTGCGCGAGAGATGCGGCATGTAAGGTGTGCTAACGGAAATGTTGACAATTTACATGCCAAATAAAAGATGGCCGTTGGTGGCCATGTTCTTCAGCGGACGGACGGACGGATCGCAACCCATCCCAATAGCTCATACTTGATGTTGTCAAGTTGAGCTAAAATGTACGTTCAGCTGCAGTTCGTACCCCCCCCCCCCCCCCCCAACAGCCTACTGATACATGAACGTAAGGACTTCTTGGACATAACACACACCGGGGGGGGGGGGGGGGGGCATGAAAGGTCAAAGAACTCCTCAGTATCGGAGATAGGTAATGGGGTATACAATTTTCGCATTCACCTGTATTTGAACACAAATGTTTGAATATTCACGTCTATTCACTATTCATGGTCATTCATTGTCCTTCATGAATGCATATACACGTATTCGTACTGTATTCAAATGCATCAAGTATTGCTCAGCATTTGCGATTACATTTCGATGCTATTAATCATTGAACCCTTATGGTATACTCCATGATAGTTCAATGGAATCATTTGGAAGAGTCCATATTTGATATTTTAGGGTAGACCAATCAACATTTGCAATGTGCAGCCTTGGGGCTGCACGTTGAAAATATTGATTAATTTAAACAATATTTATTCATGAATTGCAGAAAAATGGATACATCGAAAATGTTGGAGGACAGAATATAAATGAATAACAATGGATTTGTACACATTGCATAAACAGGAAATACAACAGGTGATAAGGATTCAACAGAAAGCATGTGGCTTATGTGGGTCGTCTCCCAAGGTCAAACAATTACACAAAATGAAAGATGGCAGTTGATGGGAAGGGAAGAGTCCATAGTGTTATCAAACTGCATTTGATGGAAGTCACACGATAAAGCAAATACGTCCAGCCAGAATGTTCATGTCTGAGACGAGAACAAAAACAAATTGTGTTAGAATCACTAATCAATCAATCCATCCATATTTCGGAGTTTGTTGTGCTACACGTTTGGATTACGAGTATCCAAATAAGCTACAGAATACGCAGTATAAAGAGAGGTTAACTGTCGAAGCTCATCGGAAATATATTCATTATACAATCCAGAGGCTGCACGTTGAAACTATTGATTGGTCTACCCCAAATAATGAATATGGACTCTTCTAATTGTTTTTTTTTTATTGAAATGGCATGGAAGATACCATCAGAGTTCAAAGGGTTAAAAACGAATACTCGAGAGTTTCTCAGTTACAGTTCTCGGAAAGTGAAGTCTTTTCCAGTAGTGCACTTCTGTCCTCCATGCGCCCTGCTACGCTAGACGCCCCTGGGTCTAACAATGGAGGCGAACGGAAAATCGGTCGCCTTATTTCCTTTGAGACGAACAAAACAATAGTTCGCCCAAATTGTACAGTCCTGTCTGGCGACATCACGCAGTTGTTTTCTAGATGCTGCTAGGAAAGGAAGAGGAGAAGGGGTGGAAAAACTAGTCCAGAAGTGGGCCTCCCAACTAACGCAATTGAGTAAAGCAATTCAAGGGCCAAGTGTATAAAGACACGGTTTGACAAGGTTACAAATTAGCAAGCATGATCTCGCGAGGGAGCCACCTATTATGGTTAACAGACGATCTCTTTTGTGCATTGCGATATACAGAAAATGAAGCGCCATTGAAATAGAATATGCGGGTTACTTTGTTGACTGTCTTCCGACGCTCTTGATTGCCGTTCGAATAAAGAGTGGGTGAACAGTTTCATCATGTAAGAAAACCCATCCCCAAAACACATAGAAGTCCTTCTGTCTACTGACATGTACTCCGATATACCGAAAGGCGCTTGAACCCCAATTCTCTTCACACAGTGACCAGTTTTGGGGGTTTATGGGAAGGCAGAGGTTATAATATATTCTAACCGTTTGGAATTTTTGTAATACTGCCTAAAAGATACAGACCTATTTTTTTGTAATGGTTTTGATTTTAAAAGGATTTATATGGCGTTTTATTTTTTTTAAAAAAATAATGAAATATCATTCTTGCTTGTTGGAACGCTGAAATTAAACCAATAAAAATAGGCGGACTTGACAGTGATAAACTGCTGTGTCGAAAGGCTAAGTTCAAAAATATAAATATAGGAGCCTCTTGTCAACAGTTACTATTTATGACACGATATTTCCTACAACGTATGGAATTAGAAACCATTTACATATGCACTTGTCACAGCTTCCTCGTACGTTGCCATCTTCTGTGTGGATTAGAACTATTCCAAATACAGAACAACCGCTGTGAATTGGTCGTAATCCACGCGTGGGTTGCGATGTCCACGCCTGCGTTTACCAGGTAATAGAAATCAGCAGCAGCAAAATTTTAATTAATGAAGCACCGGGTTGCACCCGGTGCTTCATTAATTAAATTTTTTATAATTATTCCTATAGTATTTGGAATCTAATATTAATGCTTCCGTGGAAATATTGCCCACGCGTGGAAAGTGACCAGTCCACGGCGGCCGTACTGAACATCACTAAAATAGGCCCACGAAACATGATGACCTGGTCGTATTCTACATGCAGAGTGCACTTTAAAATCAGGTTTGCAAAATTCAACCCAAATCAAGTGAATTGAGTGAATATGAACCGAATTGGTATATATTCACTCAACCCAATTGATTTGGGTTAGTTTTTAACCCATCTGGTTTTAGGGCGTGGACACTTACTCGTACCATTTCTTGCCAGTCGGGTCACAACTTGAAAGCGAGGCCCCTGCAATCGATTTTGAAATCCATGGACTTCGGGTAGTACAACCAAGTGATGCTTTCCTGTGGGAACATGGGGGGGAACGCAGTTCCCCGACACTTTTTCTGAGGTAGAAGGCTATTCCCCAAAATTTAAAGAACTGCGATGGCTTGATCTTGACGAATATCCAACATTTTGTACTACTAGTAAGACGAGGGAGTGTGCATTGTGTTCAACACAGCGAGCATGCCTTCGTCTTCCAAGCTATATTAGACTCATTTTAGTTATCTGGAGGTTACTTGCTTACCAAATTATAAATAATATACATGCAGTCGGATATAGTCGGATATAAATACACAGAATGACGTCACAGAAATGACATCCTTGGTAGGTTGAACGCACGTTTGTTTTGGCTTGTATCTTAACCCTTTACCCAACGTAACGGCCAAAATCGGCCAGCGCTATTCACAAAAATCGCCAATTAATTTTCATTATTTTTTTCATTTTTTATATTAAAAACATAGGTTATGACCCCTCTTTGGAACGTGCTCGTCGAGATCGTTCCAAAGAGGGGTCACAACCCATGTTTTTGAGACAAAAAATTAGTTTTTCAAGAATTTTGTTTGCAAGCGTCGTCTGCTTTTCAGGTTAGGTAAAGGATTATTCATGTCTCACCAGAGCATTATTACACAACGGAGGGAGGGTGAAGCATCCTAATTATCAGGCAATCAGAATTAAGAAATTTACTGCAGAAAATCAACAAGAATGTGGGTTTTCATTAATAAATTTCAATATTTTCTCGCATCCCCCTACACTCAGAGGGGATACCGCCTCCCAGGCTATTCCCCAACAACGCAAACCGTCGACTATTAGGCTACTGCAGTGATAAACTCCGTTCTCCTACTTCTAAATTTCGAAAATCATCATTGAGTTCATCCATAGTCCTAACTTGGTCATCCGGTCATTATCCCCTCCTCCCTTCAAGAAAAGTGTGGGTAATGCTTGAATGATCCTATGAGTAGGATAATCCACCCGAAGGTCTATGAATTGCAAATTTGCTTGTTGAGGCCCTATGTTTCAATTTCAGTAACAAGCAACAAGTAAAATGTAGACTTATGGGCATGTGTCCTAGCAACGCAAGGAATGGCTTTACTACGTATCGGATAACAGACTGAAGTCCGTGAGTAAAGGTGTGGGAATGACAGAGGCATAGTTACAATTTGCTCTTGGCATTATTTCATGTCATACAATTTTATTGTTGCTCGGATGTCAAATAAAATCTTTGATTAAGGTATTATTAATCAGTATATATAGGAAAGTCGTTAAGTACAGTCGAAATAATTATGGGGAAACACAAGAAAATTCATTTTTAATTTTTCTCTTTCACTTGCAAAACTGATTTTCCATGCGCCTGTCTTGCACATGAACTTACGTATCTTTACTCCACACAAGAGGGGTGGGGGTTCTTAATCCTTTCAATCCGAGAGTCCACTTTTTCTGCCCAGGAACATGATACGTCATAATTTCATTAAGTAGGATTGCTGCTAAGTGAATGTGTTGGATAGACAAATCAATATTTTCAACGTTCAGCCCCAAAGCTGCACGTTGAAAATATTAATTGGTCCACCCCCAAATAATGAATATGGACTCTTCCAACTGCTGCCACTGGATTGACATGGAAGATACCACTAGGCTCAAAGGGTTAATTCTGCTGACTTTTAAAAAAGGTTACTTTTAACCTTACTAACTAAACGCCAATATCACTCGGCGCCATTCACAAACATCCACATTCAAATTTTATTATTTGTCAATGTTTGTCTCAAAAACAGAGCGTATTGGCCTCACCAGAACACGCTCGTAGCTCGTTCCAATTAGGGGGCCTTAAGCTATGTTTTGAGGCAGAAAATGAACATTTCTAGTTTTTCAAGAATTTTTTGCAAGTGTCGACTGTTGTTCGTGATAGATACAGTACGTGGAGAGTGTATTATCACTAAATCACCCACAGAGTGGAGATTCCACCCAAGCAATAATTGCACATTTATTGCAAAGCATAACAAGTACAAGAAAAGTTCCAGCCAATGGACCTCCGGGTACACCCGGAGGTCCACTGGTTGAAACATTGCTTGTGTTCTTTATGCACATGCACAGAATTTGAAAGTGATACTTTGGGTGATAACTCCACTCCTCGGGTGATTTCTTTATAATCCACTCTCCACGTACTGTAAAAGGTCAAGTGATAAAACTCGATCCAACGGACGTGATCAGATGTGGCATATCAACGGTCAACCTTTATTTCCAAAGACGGGTAGTCCACCATCAAATCCTTGATAGGAAGACGATTGCCTGTGAGAAAACTTTTTCGCGCTCTTCAAGGAACATCCGAACATTTCTCCAAATGATTTGCATCACGTCATCGACTCAGATCTATCAATAATTATATACTACTCAAAGTTTGCTTAGCACCAAATATTTGACACATCATAGTGAAATTTGCTTGTGACATATTTGCGATATTTTTGGTGGATATGATTGAGGAATGTATTGAGATGGTTCCCAGTGTTTTCATTAGTTCTCTTAACAGGCAGACATTAATTTTCGTGACAGTCATGGAAAGCATGTACCCCTTGATTTTCATGATGTTTTCGTGCACTGTCTACATGTACAAGACATGTGTAGAGCATTCAATCTTTAACACAAACCCTTGTGATTTAATGACTGAATATGGCAAATGCAAATGTAAGAAGACATTGGTCTGAAGCAGAAATGTGGCGAGCTGTAGGGATGGTGGAGCAAGGGGCTACCCATCGTCAGGTTGGTGAAGCCCTTGGTGTGCACCATACGGTGATCACCAGAGCCTGGGCAAGATTTCAGCAGTATGGCACACCAGTAAGACGGCATGGTGGTGACAGAGACAAGGCAACATCTGCAGGTGAAGACCGGTTCATTCAGGCCCATAGGAACCGCTTTGCCACAGCAACGCAGCTTCGTAGTCACCTTCAGAATGCATCCGGGGTAAATGTTTCGACGAAGACTATCCGGGCAAGGTTGCATGAAGGTTGTCTCCGATCGAGAAGACCATGTATTCGTATTCCGCAGTCCCAGAACCACAACCAGGCACGATATGAATGGGCCATGGACCACGTTGGATGGGCCAGAGAAGATTGGCGACCTGTCCTTTTTACAGATGAGTCAAAGTACTGCCTAGACCACACAGATAGGCGTTCTATGGTATTGAGAAGACAGGAGAGCGATTCCATGCAGCCAACATTGCTGTGCATGATCGCTATGGTGGATGGTCAATCATGTTCTGGGGCTGCATCAGAAGGGATGGACGTACAGAGCTCTTTGTTCTGAAACGTCGTTCATTGACTGCAGAGCGGTATATTGATGAGATCCTGGATGTCCACGTCAGATTGTATGCAGGTGCAGTGGGTGATAGATTCATTCTGATGGACGATAATGCCCGTCGTCATGTTGCCCATGCTGTCGGGGAGTACCGACAGAGGGAGGGGATTGAGCGTATGGACTGGCCAGCAAGATCCCCTGACCTCAATCCAATCAAACATGTCTGGAATGAGTTGCAGTTTGCAATTTCAGCCCGTCCAGTCCAGCCAAGAAGTTTCCAGGAACGTGGTGCCATGCTGGTCCAAGAATGGAATAACATTCCACAATGGACCACCAGGAACTTGATTGGGAGCATGAGAAGGCGTTGTCAAGCTGAAATTAACAGCACTGGGTCTCAGACTCGATATTGAACCCATACCAGTTCACTCCGTTAATTTTTTGGCAAATTTGAAAAATTTCCTCTTTTACAAATTATATCCATTTTCCATGGTTATCGTATTCAAAAGCTAAAAAATAATGTCAAACACAAACAAAATCTTAATTTCTGTACTTAAATCATTGAAGATATAATTAAATAAACAATATATACACGTTTCATAACAATATTTCAACTAAAACGTAAAACAGGCAGTTGGATATACTTGGTGCTTAGCAGACTTTGAGTAGTATATATTAAGCAGAATGGTGAAGTAATAGGTCTGCTCTGAATAACACATCAGTGACCCCGGTCTAATGTTGAGTCGGGGTGCTTTTCGGATCTCTATCGGTGACGGGCCCGGTTTTTAAAGACCTTATCCTCAGCAAAATTTTCGCGAGAAAATGGTCACATCCAGGACCAAAAAAAACTCTCCATTTTTATTCTAGACTCTTTCTCGATGCAGAGAAAAATTACAGCTCACTTCCATCACTGATGAGAGAGCGATTTGCACTTTCAGGTAATCTTTGAAATAAGTCAGAATCGTCAATATACTTGTCATACTTGACCATCATACAGTACATCCGTTGTGGACTTGTTGGAATCGATGAGTGAGCAGCGATGTCCACGCCTGCCTTTATCAGCTAATACAAATCATCAGCAGCAAAATTTTAATTAATGAAGCACCGGGCTGCACCCGGTGCTTCATTAATTAAATTTTTGACGATTATTCCTATAATTAGTAGGCCCTCTTTGGAATATAATATTATTGCGTCCGCGGAAATGTTGCTCACCAGTGGAAAATGACCCGTCCACGGCGTCCGTACTGTAGAATTGAACGGTGTGTATTTTTTTCATTCTGCGTTAAGAAAGTATTTTTACTTCAGATTTGTGTTCGAAGGTATCTTTTACAACAGTAATAATAAGACAAACTTTGGTTTGCATACTCCCAGGCGCATAGCCAGGACTCTATAAAAGGGGATGCCCCAGCATGTTTTTCGGGTGGGGGAGGGGGGGGGGGGTGGCAAACACGAAGATAAGTGGGAGACGGGGTAACGAAGGGTCGTAGGTAGGACTAGGCCCCAACCTCCCCCGAGATATTTTGCAAAATTGAGTGCTCTAAGAACTAATCTGAGCCATTTGTAACGCGTGTAGCCCTATATTAGGGATCATTTTAGGGCTTTATGTTAAGCGAAAGTTGCATTGGGGGGAGGGGCAGCGACAATTTTAGGGGGTCCCCTAGCCCTTGGCTACGCCACTCCATATACCTCAGCGGCTGTTCAGGCAAAAAAGGAATAGGATAGCGGTCCGTCATCCGATCCGCTTCAATGTTTTACCCAACGTAATGGCCTAAACAGACAAGTGCTATTCACCCAAAATCATCTTTCAATTTTATTAATTTTTCCTTTTTTGTCCAAGAACATAGAGAATATAACTCTTCATCGGCACCAGCTCGTTGAGCTCGTTCCAGCGAGGGGTCATTAGCTATGTTTCTGAGACAAAATAATGAGAATTTTTAGTTATTCGAGAATGTTTTCTGCAAGTGTCGTCTGATCTTCGGGCTGACAAATAGGTTAATATAACTTGACATCCCACAGAGACATTCAAACCTCACGTTTCTGTAATTTCATGTGTTTGTCGAATTTGTTAATACACTTCAACGGGATTCCCGGAGAAACTTTGAAACCTCAGACATCGCATGTACAAAAAGTCTCGTACGATAATCAGCCTTAACGTGAAGGGCTTTATGACACAAAATATGATGAGAGAAACTCGAGCAGCCCACACGAAGATTTTCGAAATGTTTGCAATGTTTATCCAGTTGTGTAGAGTTGACATCGCTGAAAAAAAGTGTAACTCTTTGGTCTCATAATCCCCTGTGTATTTGCGACCCATCCCCTACAACAAATCTCTGCCCCCCACCCCCCCCCCCCCCCCCAAAAAAAAACAACCCTTATCCTCAGCTTCACATGATCGCATTTATTTATTTATTTATTTATTTATTTATTTATTTATTTATTTATTTATTTATTTATTTATTTATTTATTTGTGTACAAGGTCACATATTTGTACAAAAAGGGCTAATCGTGACCGTAACATGGATATCAAACCTACCCAATCGTTTATACTCATGTTGCCAGTTTTAGAGGACTTCCACCCCAGGCATTGGTAACCGGGTCCTATTTTACCAGTATAACAGAGACTGTTTACCGCAGTAAACAAGCACTGTTTCACTTCCCGGGATTCCCACAGGGATAGAGGCGGCAGAGCCAGGGGACACGTGCCCCTCCACTTTTTTCCACAGATATGTTTCGCAGTTATACGACGAGTTAAAATGGGCGCATGCTAACGTGTCAATATACAGGCATTCCTGTAACATTATTTGCAAATCCATACAATATTTCGCCAAAGAATCCCGCTTTCGGTCGCTCCGGTCCGTTTCTCCTACTTCAACTATCTTCCAGCCCGAAGGCTGGCCTTCGGGTTGGAAGATGGTTGAAGCAGGGGAAACGGGCAGGACAGTGACCACACAGCGGCATGTTTATCTAAACGAGAGACCACAGCGAGTCCTGGTACATTTACCGATATACGATTGTAAGCTTTTTCACACTGGATCGAACCATTATAGCATTGTGAATTTGTGACCCTCCTCTTTTATGGAGCTTCCGCCGCCCCCGCACGGGGAAGCTACATATGATCGTTGTATTAATTGTTAAACGGGAAGCTACATATGATCGTTGTATTAATTGTTAAACCTTTACCAAACGTAATGACCAAAACAGGCCAACGGTATTCACAAAATCATTCTTTAAATTTTATTATGCACTCAGTTTTATTTCGTGGAGTTTGTTCCGTTGAGGGAGTAAGAAACGATATATATGTTTGAAGCAAAAATGAAGGCTTTTAATTATATCTGAATTTTTTGAACAGACAGTCAAGGAAAGATGCAGACAGATCTCTACCGGCTTACGCTTTCTCCCAACCATCCAATTTTACAGCTGATGCAATAGACTGCCCCCCCCCCCCCCAAAAAAACACTCCTGGGGGTGGTGTTGGGTCTCACTTAACGATAGTGTGTTTTTTGTGGGATGAGTTAAGCCCAAATTTCTCTCACCAGGGCGAGCCAAGGTCGAACGGGGGGTCCTGTACAGGGCACACCGATGTGGCCACGGTTCCTCCCTTTGAGAGATTTTATTTTAATCCTGAAAGACACAATTGCTCAACATCTCTGAGAAAAAATAAAGTATTGTGATCACAAAGCGGACAGAGAATTTCGACCGGATCCGGTGGATCGCGACTGAGTTGCGATCGGGTTGAAACCCTCTAACTGCTTTCCTCCCCGCAGCAGTGTAGAATTTCAAATGGCGAAAAAGAAATGCGAGAATCTCAGATGCTATTTTCAAGTTTCATTAATTTTATTTTCCTTGATTCAATATTGATTTCGCAGTATTTTATTTAGGATGCGGGAGTGCAGTGGGCCAGTGGTTAAGACACTGGACTTCAAACCGAGAGGTCCACGGTTCGAACCCGCCAGCTGTAACTGCGTTGTGTCCTTGGGAAAGGCACTTAATACAGACTGTCCAGGCGGGGGAACAGTGGCTCTGTGTACTAAGGCGTAATGGCCATCGATGGTGCATTTGCCTTTAACAAACCATAAACCTGCTAGTAAGGAGTTAGTACGTTCGGGAGTCTGACAGTTGCTCGCCATTGCTAGGTAACCCTAGATGTCGAACGGGTCGTTCAAACCCAATAAATAAATAAATTTGTCGTCAACTGATAGCAAAAGATACCGTTTTTGTGATCACACAGTAGTGGAGGGTTACGAGATGGGTGTACTAACGTGCAAAAATTATGAAGGAATTAAATGCAATTCGGGTAAATTCGAACCTCAAAATGTCTTTAAATAACGCCATTTGGGGTTTATGTTTGAAACGTTTTTGAAAAATATATACTCCCCGCTCCACCGACGCGAGGGGAAAACCAACTCCATACCTTCCAAAACTCAAGATTTCCATCTTCGTGATATGCCTGTTGTCAGGGGACACCTGAGGCCCCGTAAGGCCTGGGCTGACGTGGGGTTATTTAGTCCCGCTGATGAAGTTGCGGGAAAATTAGACCAACGTGGAGGGTCGGAATCCAAGTGTCGCGAACTCGGCGCAGAGAGCTGAGTTAGACCGACGCCGTGATTCCTTCTCTGCCAAATTGTCCTGAAATAGGTTCGATTTCCGTTAGGTGTGATTCCTAATCACTTCAGGCTGTATAATGGAAAGAATGATTTAAAGTAACAACGATTCTTTTATTTACACATAAAAATAAATCCGTTTCAATATTTCAACAATCAACAATTCAATTCTTTTCACAGAAAATGGGTCACTACGGTTAAATAATTCTAAACAATCATATAGTCATTCTATAGCCCTGTACTGGCACTATAGTCTACACACTGGAAATGTTACTACCGTGAGCTCGCCATAAGAGCTTCACAAATCTGAAATGTTATTACTGTGAGCTCGCCATAAGAGCTTCACCCGCTTAGGCTCAAATGTCAACGTCTGCGCGTAACTGTACCTCTGGCTGTCGGAGGGTTCCGACCAGCAATGTTCGTCATCTATAAACCACCGTACTTCTGATTTGGGTCAGATATTGTCTACTCATACCTTATGTGCCTTTTGAAAGTCCTCCGTGAAAGTCCTATTGAAATATCCACCGTTCCTGGTTGAATTCACGATTCACAAATGCCCCTTTTTGTGCTAGGGCGAAATTGTCACTCACACCGATCTCCAGTCGGTATTACGATGTTCCGACAGCAAAATAAACTACTCAGAACGCAATGAGTCTGACGCTTCAAAGGGTTAATACGCACAGTACAATTAACCTACACTTCTGACTATTGCAGGCCGATACCTGCTACTCGACAATCTAAACTTTATCGTAACACCTGGGGTGTTCCTTCTCACGAATTCGGCCCCGTAGCCGCCTATCAACGTTAAGCTAAATCAATCATGGAATGCCCTCTCTGGCGATTCCAGCCGTGTCAGGGTCCTGTGATCGAAGGTACCCTTGTGCCAGGAAACAGAGTCCGCCTGTCCTGGACTTCACCAACGCGTGTGTGACCCCAAGTGTGTCTAATGCTCTGCCCTTCCAGGTATATATATACTTTTTACCCTAAACTGTCAGGTGGACCGACGCTCATCTGTCCACCTGTCAAAACGGTGGGAGATGACGTATATCGAGGCAGAATCAATACAAGTCATCTCACGCGTGACTTAACGATGATTCGTTCCTGACACGCATTGCTATAACTAATGATCGGGTGACGACACGACAGACATTTCTATCGTTTTAAAATCTCGTTTCTCAATTAGCCGTGACGAAAAATGAGATTAGACCTTATCTAACATACCGTTTCTCCCCTGGGTCCCTGCGCTAAAGCTGGATATACACCACGTGTGTTTTTCCAGCTTTAGAGCGAAGTGAAATTCATGTAGGTTTTTCGCCTTGACGCGAAATATATTTTGAACTTACAATATCTTTAAATATGAGGCCCCTTGTCCCTATATTTAGGCTGGCTTTGCCCTGACAACTCCCTTCCCGAGAGAAACACCCTGTGTATCTCTTAAAACACAAGGGGCAAAGCCACGCACGCTCGCCTCTCACGCCTTTTTACGATCTACCATCATGTTCAAGACTACAAAACTTACCCTAGTGGTCGTGGGGGGTCATGACCGGGCTCATGCGTCGGCCATGTCGATTCCCACGACACACACGCTACCACATGCTCCCGTCTTGCGGGTTTACATATGGAGAGTAGCCTTATTCTTAGATTTGCAGCACTCTCTCTCTCTCTGTAATACTATATATTTACACCCAAACATACACATTTTTATACACGTTCGCCCATTTTGCAAACAGTTCACTTGGCACTCACTCCGACGAGTAACACCGTCCGCGCCTTTGCGTCAGATGGGTTAATTCCAACGGAGTGTAACCTCGCCTCTCATTCCCCTATGACTTGTGAAGGGGCAAACGACCCCTGCATTATGTTGAGCCTCACCCTCGCAAAGCTCAACCAGGGGATTAAAATTGTGCCTCACACACTCACACATTCAACACGCAGATTTCCCGACCGCGCCTTTGCGACAGACGGGGTTAGTGTGCCTCACACTCACAACAAACTCTCGTCAATAAAAACAAGCGCGGTTTCCCCGGGCCTTAACACCGTGCATCCCGTACTTACAAAACTCGACACACAGGCTCCCCGTCCACGCACACGCGACAGACAGGGCAGTGTATCTCACATTCGCACTCACAACCAACTCTAGTCAGCAGTCAGAGCAATAATAATAATAAAATAAGAAAATTCCTCCGGGCCTTAACACCGAGTTTACGAAGCCCATCACCTCACCCACAAAAATATTTGCGACTGGAGCCCCCGTCCTAGACACCAGGCCCACAGCCCCCCAACTATTGCTTCTTTATAACCACCGACCATTGGTAGGGGCCCGGTTCCCAGAATCCCCTTGGGTAACCCTCGACACACCCCTACTTCTCGCCTCGCCATTTCTACGGGTATTCCACCAGGGTCCCCATACCCTGTCGTTGTCGCATTCCCAAGAGCTTCCCTTGGCGCTATATCCCCCAGGCTCACTCGTCCCGGCGATTACCGTCGTTCGAACGACACTGGCCGTCCTTGGCCCTTGTGCCGTCGACCCCCCGGTCCATTGCGAGACTTCTTGCGCACATTGGGCGCTGTGCGCCCCCGGCACTCTCTACGTGGTCTCCGCCACCTAGGATGCTTCTCCTTTGATTTGTGGACCCTTTTCTCGGTCCCCTGGGCGCCCACCTTAGCGGTCCCATCCGCTTTAACATACTCACCTTGTGTTGACCCGTGCCCTCTCAATTCTGGGGAAGTTTGCCCAGCCATTTGCGTGGGTCTGGCCTCCCCTCTCCACACGGGTGACACCGACTTCTTGGGGCGCTCAACTCCCCCACATAAATTTGCTTGAGGGTCCTTCCCCAATGATCCCATTGGGTTCCCTCGCTGTTTGGCGTTTCGCCTGGACCGCCTGCGGCCCCTTCTCCCTAATAGGACAGGAGTCGTCCCTCCTGAAACTTCCCGACATTTCGTCGTGTAGGGGCCATCCCCTGGACCATCGGATTGGTTGCCCCTGGGAACCTTCCCTTCATTACTCGTTGGGCCCTCACTTGGCCCCTATCCCTGGACCATAACTCATCAGGGCTTGCCCTCACCCCTGGGATATTACCTATGACCAGGTCATACACAGGTGATTCAATGCACATGGCTTCCACTTCGCCACAATAAAATGGGGTATCCACCGTTATCCTCGCGATGGGGAACCTTCTAACGGTCCCATCTATCAAAATACACAAATGGTCACGACCCAACAATTGCTTGTCGTCAACCAGTTGCCTTCTAACCGCTGCAGAGGAGCACCCAGAATCCCGGAGCAGACGGATCTCCCTTTGTCCCACATACCCTGGGTACACTGGCATATCAACCTTCTCCTGCGAAGTTGTGAGCCTCTCACACATGCCACTTATTATCGGGACAACCTTCCCGCCTTCCAGCCTTAATTCTCCCTCTTGTATACATTCCCGGAGGGGACTGTGTTCTGGACCGATAGTTTGACAGAACGCTGCCGTCTGTCTACTGGGCCCTGGATCTACGCGGTCACCTTGCTTCCAACCCCTTGGTGCTGCGTTCCCGACCCCCTGCTGAGGTGGTCTAATGTTCCCAGTGGTACTTACCTGCTTCTGCCAGCAGTCCCTGGCAATATGACCCCGCTTGTTGCAGATAAAACAAGTGGTGTCCTTGGGAGCGCTCCCCTTCCGGCTGGTCTGCGACGCAGGAGGGTCGGGGTGGTGTTGCCTGACGGGTGCCATTGCCAACCCGTTTGCCCCACCCCTAGCCGATTTGGGTGCGTTTACACTCCCACCGTGGGCCTCGATGTAGCGTTCTGCCACAGTTGCCATCTCATCATAGGTGGGCGGACCCCTTTCCTTGATGAACAGGCCCAACTCCTTGGAGCATGTAGTTAAAAACTGCTCCCGGAGAAATAGATCTCGCAGGGCTCCATACGACTCATTCACTTCTGCGAGATCAGTCCAGCGGTCAAAGTACCGCCTAGCCCGGGCAAAATACTGAGGTACTGTTTCTCCCTTCTCCTGCTTAATTTCTCGGAACTTGGTCCGGAATCCTTCTTCAGTGAGCTGGTATCTCCGAAGGATGGCATTCTTCAGCTCACTGTAGTCGTTAAGGAGTGCAGGAGGCATACTGGTATAAGCCTCGAGGGCTTTACCTGACAACAAAGGGCTCAAGCACATAGCCCATGTGTCTTCTGGCCACATTTGACTGGAGGCAAAACGCTCGAACCTCTCCAAGTACGAGTCCAAGTCATCTGTGTTTTCATTAAAATGAGCGAGGTGGGGGCGTGGGGCATGAATTGCTACCCCTGCACTCCCGTCCCCTGAGCGCCGACTTCCATTCTCCACATCGGCCCTTGCTCTGAGGAGCTCTAATTCTCTCTCGTGCCTCTGTTGTTCTAATTGGGCTTCTCTCTCTCTCGTCTCATTCTCTCTCTCCCTTTCTAACTGAATCTCTCGCTCTTTTGCCTCTCTTGCCTCTTTCTCGCGCTCTCGTTCTAATTGGATCTCTCGCTCTTTTGCGTCATTACGTAAGGCAATCTCCTTGGCCTCACGTTTCTGCTCATCTTTAACGAACTTCTGAAGTTCAGCTCCCTCAAGGCCCATTTCCTTGCCTAATGATACCAGTTGGGCGAGGGGTGTAACAACATCCATTTTGATTTTTTCTTTCTATCTTCAACACTCGTCAGAAAGAATGAAGAAGGAAAAGAAAGAAAGAAAAAAAAAATGGCAATTGATCCTAATTTACCTCTGTAATTTAACGTAATTAAACGCACCAAATATTCTGAAACCTACCGCAGTTATAGTGGCTATTAAGTTTCCTTTTGGGTACTACTGTATTGCGATATTAAACCCTCGAACGGCATCGACTGACCGAACGCGTCAAAACCTAAACAGAACCGCCGTTAAAATAAAACAAAATTTCCATATAGCCATTTTTTACCTTTTTAGAAATATCCTGGTAGCCTCGCCAATCAATGTCAGGGGACAACTGAGGCCCCGTAAGGCCTGGGCTGACGTGAGGTTATTTAGTCCCGCTGATGAAGTTGCGGGAAAATTAGACCAACGTGGAGGGTCGGAATCCAAGTGTCGCGAACTCGGCGCAGAGAGCTGAGTTAGACCGACGCCGTGATTCCTTCTCTGCCAAATTGTCCTGAAATAGGTTCGATTTCCGTTAGGTGTGATT
The DNA here is from genome assembly GCA_031216915.1 of Pictodentalium vernedei. Classification (NCBI taxonomy): domain Eukaryota; kingdom Metazoa; phylum Mollusca; class Scaphopoda; order Dentaliida; family Dentaliidae; genus Pictodentalium; species Pictodentalium vernedei. The sequence goes on from CM062288.1 coordinate 100,537,183, forward strand.
CCTAATCACTTCAGGCTGTATAATGGAAAGAATGATTTAAAGTAACAACGATTCTTTTATTTACACATAAAAATAAATCCGTTTCAATATTTCAACAATCAACAATTCAATTCTTTTCACAGAAAATGGGTCACTACGGTTAAATAATTCTAAACAATCATATAGTCATTCTATAGCCCTGTACTGGCACTATAGTCTACACACTGGAAATGTTACTACCGTGAGCTCGCCATAAGAGCTTCACAAATCTGAAATGTTATTACTGTGAGCTCGCCATAAGAGCTTCACCCGCTTAGGCTCAAATGTCAACGTCTGCGCGTAACTGTACCTCTGGCTGTCGGAGGGTTCCGACCAGCAATGTTCGTCATCTATAAACCACCGTACTTCTGATTTGGGTCAGATATTGTCTACTCATACCTTATGTGCCTTTTGAAAGTCCTCCGTGAAAGTCCTATTGAAATATCCACCGTTCCTGGTTGAATTCACGATTCACAAATGCCCCTTTTTGTGCTAGGGCGAAATTGTCACTCACACCGATCTCCAGTCGGTATTACGATGTTCCGACAGCAAAATAAACTACTCAGAACGCAATGAGTCTGACGCTTCAAAGGGTTAATACGCACAGTACAATTAACCTACACTTCTGACTATTGCAGGCCGATACCTGCTACTCGACAATCTAAACTTTATCGTAACACCTGGGGTGTTCCTTCTCACGAATTCGGCCCCGTAGCAGCCTATCAACGTTAAGCTAAATCAATCATGGAATGCCCTCTCTGGCGATTCCAGCCGTGTCAGGGTCCTGTGATCGAAGGTACCCTTGTGCCAGGAAACAGAGTCCGCCTGTCCTGGACTTCACCAACGCGTGTGTGACCCCAAGTGTGTCTAATGCTCTGCCCTTCCAGGTATATATATACTTTTTACCCTAAACTGTCAGGTGGACCGACGCTCATCTGTCCACCTGTCAAAACGGTGGGAGATGACGTATATCGAGGCAGAATCAATACAAGTCATCTCACGCGTGACTTAACGATGATTCGTTCCTGACACGCATTGCTATAACTAATGATCGGGTGACGACACGACAGACATTTCTATCGTTTTAAAATCTCGTTTCTCAATTGGCCGTGACGAAAAATGAGATTAGACCTTATCTAACATACCGTTTCTCCCCTGGGTCCCTGCGCTAAAGCTGGATATACACCACGTGTGTTTTTCCAGCTTTACAGAGAAGTGAAATTCATGTAGGTTTTTCGCCTTGACGCGAAATATATTTTGAACTTACAATATCTTTAAATATGAGGCCCCTTGTCCCTATATTTAGGCTGGCTTTGCCCTGACACCTGTGACATTAAAATGTTACCACCCGTCAAAAAAATGTCGCATCCCAGTACAGATTCCTGGTGATAACCAATTATACCATGGAACATCCCAGCACTGAAACAGTAATATTCAAGCATTGTGGTCGATTATTTTTTTTAATTGTGGAGGCGGGGGGGGGGGGGGGGGGGGACAACCACACCCACTCCAGGTCGCCCCAGGATTTACGCGTGTGTACGCATTAATTACCCATTCACACTCGAAAGTGTAGCTGAATTAAATCTGCTCTATTTACGTTTTTGTTTTCATACTTGACACTTGCGGATCGATGGTACATGTATTTGAATGGCACTTTAAATTTAGTAGTGATGGTCCTTGCCCTTGCAAAAATATACGGCTGGCACGATTATGAAATTTCGTGATGGACTTTTGAAGAAGACAAATTAATTTAATCCTACACTGTGACCTCCAGGAACCACTATAAAGAAGACAATATTTTTGGTTTTTACTTCCTCGGACATTCTTTTGGTAAGCAGGTATGCTGCACGCCAATTGCACTCCCGGAAAAATTCAGACTCTTGACCATCTCAGGCCCAAACCTGAGCCTTGACTCTGGTTTGGACCCGAGATGGTCAAGGGTCTAATAATAGCTGCGTTGAGATATAAGAAGGCAATTGCAATGTACTCCCACACTTTCTAGAACGCCAGACCTGGTAGGATGTGTTGTACCTCTATACTTCTTTCCCATATTAATTACAATGTATTTTGATATTCAACAGCTTCTGACACTTCTAAAGAGCACGATAGAGAGGAGAGTAATACCTAATAATTCATCAATAAAGGAGTTGCGAAAACTCATAATCATCAAGTCAACTGTAGTCGATTGTGGGTGTTTCCGATGATTTGTCAACTTCTCGATTAATCGTGACAGACAGAAAAGATGTGATGGACTTCTGAAGAAGATTAATCGATTTAATCCTACACTGTGACCTTTAGGAACCACTACATGTATGTAGAAGACAATATGTTTGGTTATTAGTTCCTTGAACATTCTTTAGGAACGCAGGTATGCTGCACGCCAATTGCACTCCGGGGAAAATTCAGATTCTTGACCATCTCAGGCCCAAACCTGAGCCTTGGCTCAGGTTTGGACACGAGAGGGTCAAGGGTCTAATACATGTAACAGCCGCGTTGAGATGTAAGAAGGCAATTGCAATGTACTCCAACACTTTCTAGAACGCCAGACCTGGTAGGATGTGTAGTACCTCTATACTTCTTCCCCATATCAATTACAATGAATTTTGACATTCTACAGCTTCCGACACTTCTTAAGAGCACGATGGAGAGGAGAGTAATACCTAATAATTCATCAATTAGGGAGTGAGGAACGCGTCATAATCGTCAAGTTGATTGTAGTCGATTGTGGGTGTTTCTGATGATTTGTCAACTTCTCGATTAATCATAACAGACTCGCAAAAAAGAACATTCAAACGTGATCTTCGGTAGTGGATAGGTGATCCACCTTCAAGTAAGTTCTATTGGGGTTACGGAATTGGGATTTGAAGTGGTGTCCATTCTTATGCCATCAATTTAGAATTTAAGATATTTTTAATATATTTAGGTCTACCTTCCTTTGGGAATGACATTCGTCAGTCCGGCACACGATTCCATTCCTTTTTCGTCATCGGTCTGTCCAAGTAGACCGAACAATATGTTTTTGTTGTCAACAACATCTTTCTTTCGAGCCAGCACAATGGCGGCAGGCTGATTTGACGGCATGAGACTGAAAGAGAGTAAAAAAAAAACATACACTTGTATAATATCCATAGTGGCTGAATTGCGCCTGAGGGCACTACACTCATAACTGATCAAATTGAGAACAACAGAAAGCTACAGACGACAGTGTGTCAAAGAACACCTAGTATCCCCGCATTTTCAAAAACTGTGGGGATATTGTGATGATCTACGTTCGTATGTCCCTTTTTGGCTATAATTTTGAAACTTACCATACTTCTTAAGTATGGTATAGAGATGACAAAAAATAGGTTTAGTTTGAATTTTTGTCACTAGGTGGTGCCAGTAGCGCCACCTGAAGACTGAGCTAAAATACTGCTCCCCGACGAAAGGCTCTTCGGATATGTAATTTCGATTGTTTAAAGTGTGTTTATATGGTCCAGTAGGATCTCTGGATGCGCATAAAGGTTTTGGATTTTTTATTCGGCCGAATGTGGAGCCATAGCGCCACTTTTGTCATTAGAGAAACGGTTTCCGGCGAAAGGCTCCAAGAGGTTTTAATTCGAAACGTTGAAAGTGTTTTCATCTGTTCCTGTGGGGTCTCTTGATGTGCATAAAGGCTTCGGATTTTTGATTCGTCCCCATGTGGCACCCGTAGTGCCACTTTTGTCGCTGGAGAATCGGTTTACGGCGAAAGTCTCTTATGGGTTGTAATTCGAAACGTTGAAAATCTGTTCACATGTTCCGGTAGGGGCTCCAGATGTGCATAAAGGTTTCAGATTTTTGATTCGGCCCCTTTTAGCACCCGTAGCGCGACTTTTATCGTTAGAGAATCGGTTTCCGGCGAAGGCTTCTTGGGGTTTTAATTCGAAACGTTGAAAGTGTATTCATATGTTCCGGTAGGATCTCTAGATGTCCATGAAGGTTTCGGATTTTTTATTCAGCCCCATGTGGCACCCGCGGCGCCACTTTTGTCGTTAGAGAATCGGTTTCCGGCAAAAGGCTCCAGCGGTTTTAATTCGAAACTTTGAAAGTGTGTTCATATGTTTCGGTATAGGGTCTCTTGATGTGCATAATTTTTCGGATTTTTGATTCAGCGCCATGTGATGCCAGTAGCGCCACCTTTGTCATTAGAGAACGGTTTCTGACGAAAAGCTCCTTGGGGTTTTAGATCGAAACGTTGAAAGTATGTTCCTATTAGGGCTGTCACGATTTTTCTATTTAGGAATCGATTAATCGTCGCAAATAATCGATGATAATCGATTAATCGTACCTAGATGACCTTCCCTCTCCCTCTCTTTGAAGTCGATAAAAATGAAGTTCAAGTCAGCTGACCTACCTCAAGTAAACAACGAAGACGATCATCTTTTAGGTACATTCAAAGCTTCGATGTTCTGAACTTTTGAACCGTCAGTGTAATAATCAAGACCGGTCGGCAGTTGCGAAGTTCGCAACTGCCGACCGGTCTTGATTATTACACTGACGGTTCAAAAGTTCAGAACACCAAACCTTTGATGACTGTACCTGAAAGACAAATGGTTCCAACAGTTTCTTGGAGTTTAACATCGATGTTCTTAACTCTTTATCTTTGGAAACCATAGTTTTTTCATCAAATTTTCTTTTAATTATTAAACCTCTAAAACGGGATACAATTTACCGATTATTCGACAACGAAAAATACTAATCGATTTCGCCGTGACCGATCAATAATCGATTAATGGATTAATCGTGACAGCCCTAGTTCCTATGTTCCGGTAGGGTCTCTAGATGTGCATAAAAGGCTTTGGATTTTTGATGCGGCCCCATGTGGCACCAGTAGTGCCACGTCTGTCGTTAGAGAATGTGAACTGATTTGAGACCACTGTGATAGCATATTAAAAACGCGGGGATACAGACCTTAGTGTGCTTTGATCACAAATGACACCGTTCTAGTTTCAGTTATCATCATTATGAACTGCAAGGATGCATCCGAGGCAAGTAAGGCAGGGGTACCAAAGGGTACTCTAATCTAGGTATGAGTTAAGACCGGGAGTTTACAACGTATCATAAATTGTAATGTGATATTCAATAGTATTGGCATTATATACATGGGAGGTTTAGCATTGCAGGTGGCACCTTGTTTCACTCCAAAGGAAGATATAAAGCTTTAGAAACCACCCCGCCGTTTGTATAGCATCTTTGTTTGATGATTATCTACCAAACCTCGCCACTAAACCTGATACCCCCCCCCCCCCCCCACCCTCCCCACCACCTCCACCAGTGGCATTGGCACACGTAAAATACGGTGGATACGAATACTCGAGAGCTTCTAAGCAACGGTTCTCGGAAAGTAAAGTATTTCCCTCAGTCGGCACTTCTGGCGAAAAGGCATGCGTTGAACCCTTTAGAGTCAGGGCAAAGGACAGCTGCCCCGTTCTACCGACGCCTTTGGGTCTAATAATGAAGGTGAACGAAAAATCGGTCGCCTTATTTCCTTTGGGATGAACGAAACACTAGATTGTCCAAATTGTACAGGCTGGTCTGGAGATATCATCAAGTAGTTAGTTTCTAAATGATGCGAGGAGAGGATGGGGAGAAGGGTGGAACAACTAATCCACTAGTGAGTGGGTCGCCAACGTAATGCAATTGACAGGTCAAGTGTATAGAGGCACAGCTTTAAAAAGTTACAAATTAGCAAACAGGGTCTCGCGAGAGAGAGGGGGTGTTTTCTATAATCACCTATTATGGTTAATGGAAAATCTCTTGTAGAAAATGCGACGCCTTTTTACAATGAAATATGCGGATTAATCCAAGGCTGCAGTCAGGTTACAGTTTATGGAAGGAGGTCATATGGACACGTTGGCAAAGTCAGTGGAAGCTCAAGGGAATTCTGGATGGTGTGAGCACAAATGTGAGACAATTGTTACTTACATGTATTCCCAGTTCCTTATTCGACATTCGTGATCCACCGATTTTATCCATTGATAACGAATGTCGAATAAGGAACTGGGAATAAGTAACGGTTGTCACGTCCGTTGGACACATCGTGTCCACTTCGTTTGTCCCGGCGTGAGGAATGTTGGTCCACGGTAAAAGCATTTCCTTGATTTCCAGTTAATGACAAGGGCGACGTGAGGCAAACTCCAAGCAATAATGGTGTCTGAACTTGAAGGCCGTGTGTGAGGAGGTGGGTTGATTCTTGCTAACAGATAAGTTTGTTATATGTAGTGCATCTCCAACCACATTCAATGATAGCTCTTAGTTACTCGGGAGTGGCGAATACAGAATTACTCAGAGATTGTTTGTTTTATTGAGACTAAATAACTCTATCAACAGACAGGGTCACATCGTTTCGCACAGTTTTACAGATGTGGGAAGTCGAAGTACCCGGGGAGAACCACAGAGCAGCGTCGAGCAACGGCCAGACTCCCCAACACATTAACTCTACATAAGCTTGCCATCGACGTGCAATATACATTAGTACACAGCGCCACCATGGCCCCACAGGGGCAATCAGGATTACTCGTAAATGTATTGTCCTATGACACAACGCAGGTACCGTTGGTCGGGGTCGAATCGTGGACATTTCGGTTTGAAGTTCAATGCTCTAGCCACTGAGACACCCCCCCCCCCCCTCTCCGTGTTTAGAGAGAGATCGGACAAAACATTGGAGGAAATGAACATTTGCGCTGCGCATGCCGTCTCCAGGTGAAACGGTCAACATTAAAAAAAAACTGAGAAGATCTTGGAGATTCGCAGACGTCTGTGCCTCACTGACGTGAACGTGAATCACATGCAAAAGAGAAACAGAAGAATGGTGTATATAGTATGTGGAGAGGGCGCGGTGGCTCAGTTGGTAGCCGCGAGGTCCTCGGTTCGAATCCCACCTGCGGCAACCGCGTTGTGTCCTTGGGCAAGACACTTCACCCCAATTGCCCACGTGGGGGCACGGTGATGTTGTGTACTAAGGAGTACTGCACGTCGATGGTGCACTTGTCTTCAACCAATGCTAACCCTGCTTGTGTGGAGTTGGTATGTTGGGGAGCTGACAGTTGCTCGCCGTTGCTCGGTGGTTCTCTCCGATGCTCCGGCTTCCTCTACCCGTAAAACTGTCACGGTCATGGTTAGCCATTGTGCAGAAATATATGACCTTAAACACCATTAAATAAATAAATAAATATAGTATGTGGAGAGTGGATTACCACTAAAGAACTATATAAAACCCGGAGGTCCAACGTTTGATACTTTGCTTGGCATTCTTATGCTTTATCGGAGGAATCTGTAGTTATTTTATGCGTGAAAATTTCACTCCATAGTTGTTTAGTGGCAATCCACTCTCCACATACTGTATAGAACATTCTCCTGTTTCTAGTTTGCATGTGTTTCACGTTCGAGTCAGTGAGGCACTGACGTCTGAGAGTCTCCAAGATCTTCTCAAAATGTTGACCGTTTCATCTGGAGACGGCGTCTTGATGGCAGTATTACGAATGTTTTTTTACCGTCCGATGCGTGGTAACCATGCGCAATAGTTAGACACCATTCCAATGTGCATCCGTACCACAGGAGGCATACGAGAAAGACACTGATCTTGTTTCACCAATGAACAACCCTGTAGACCTGCGCTCGCGGACCCATCATGTGACCTTTGGCGCATATAATTCGCACCTGAGGTCTCCCATAGAAGTGCTCCATTCGAACCAAAGCACGTCCAATCCCCACAAGCTCTAGCTAAACTTTTCAGTCCAGAAGGAGCTCATTGTATGATTTTGATATTAATGGTTCAGTTGGCGACACATAAATGAACCGATTATAAAAATCAGTCGCCATTGGGCTTCAAACTGGAGGTACACTTGCTCGAAACTACATCAAATATCTCTGTAGACAATTCGTACGCGTCATCTCTAGCACATTTCACTGTGAGCACACATGAATGGACAGGAGAGTAGCAATGTCGAACGAAAGGGTTTGACGCGCCGAAGGCGCGCAGGGACGATTTGGGGGACAAGCCCCTTTCGACCCTCGTTGACTATATAATTTTGGTGATGTCGAGGCGTGGCAGAGGAGGAAAAGGAAGGAGGGAGTGAGAAGGTTTATCCCCTTCTGGGCTTTTTCCGGCTCTTTTTCTTAGGTGGAGGTTGGCATGGCGATGGTGATGAGGCTGGTTGAGGTGTTGGTGTACGTCCTGTTAATTCCCTAGATTCCTTTATCAGTTGTTCAGTTCTGGCGGATACTTTTAGTGCATTTTGGATGATGAGGTCTATAGGATTTGGTGGCTGTTCATCTTCTTCATCCGCTCCGGGGCTTTCCGGTAGTAAAAGAAGAGGGGAGTGAGGGGTGGGAGGCGGTGAAAAAGCAGCTTCCAGTTCCTCCTCAGTCTGCGCTGGATGTTCCTCATCCAACTGAACCGGCTCAGGAGCCGGCAGTTGACTGGGTGTAGCAGTGGGACTAGGAGGGGAACTGGCGGCTGCCTCCAGGGCCTCCACCCCCTCACTCAACTCTTTCTTCCTAATCCGGAAGGCCTCCAAGCGCCGGGCGTTCCTGCGCTTGGTCGGTGGACTCTTCTCCTTTCTCTTGTTGTTGCTCTTATCAGGACCTCCGTGCTCCTTCGGGTGAGGACCAGTGGGAGAGGGGATCCTCTCTCCAAAGGTGGTACCTCTCCCCGAAGGGGTTGGTGTTGTGTTCTTTTCAATTTCGAACTCCAGATTCAGGTGGACGCTCAAGCCTTTTTCCTGGATAGTCCAGGAAATTGGGCATGAGACGCCCAGAGCTGAAATGGCTTTCACAAGTCTGTCTGGTAATTCCATGTCTAGCAAGGTGTCCACGCTCTGAAGTCAGATGTGTGAATGTGAATGATTGAAGGGAGTAGCAATGTACGATACAGTCCGTCCTTTTATATTAAGCTCTTTGCCACATTTGATAATCGTTTTCTAGTGATATGAATTAAAGGAACAATCCATTCATGCAAACACTTTTCTTTGATGTATTGATTATGTATACATTAGAGAACGGTACTGTCGTGTATTCAATTAAATTCACGACCCATATCTCCTCACCTGGTAGTGTGTGAGAAAAATAAAATAGGATAATTAAAGGTGTAAAAATAGTTCTCTCTCCCCACTGAGAGGTACAATGGTGAAGGTAATGTCACAGTAGAAATGCGACGAAAAACCCAGCTCGTATAAAAACCAATCGAAGGTTAGGCCTAAAAAAGTTCAAATCTGTTTCTCGGGCCGTCCCACATGGTCCATTTAGCTGCCACATGCCATCTTTTTATAACCAATGCAGACTTAAAAAATTAAATGGTTTATGTATGATATTTTACCCAAGTTAATAAAATTGACTAGTTTGTCCCTTAAGCATTGCAAAGCCTTCTTGCATTCAAGGGACAAATACACCACCATCCATGCTATTCTATAGATTATGAGGCCTAAGACATAAAACAAACCAAGAACATGAACTTTTTGATGGTAAAGAAATAAATACAAAAATAAAATAAAAAACCACCCGCCCGTATGCAATTTTACACAAAGTGGTCTGAGAAACAGAAAATCTACTTTGTGTGGCCTTAACGACTGGAGAAAAACTTTCCACTCATATCACGCTGTTTTGTGTGCAATACTGGTATCACAAACGTGTTTTTTTACGATCCGATAGCGAAACACTAAAAACAGACTAAACAGAGTACGAAAGCCCATTAGGACAAAGTTAATTTTTCTTCGTCTATCTTTTCAAGATTATATCACAGAAATTCAAAATATTCAAGGTATTTACTAGAATTTTCAAGTATATATCATGAAAAGTCAAGATATTATATTGAAAATTAAATATATATTATCTTAAAAATTCAAAATATTTACTTGGACTTTCAAGATGTTATCTTGAACATTCAAGATTTGTTTCTTGCAAATTCAAGATAACATTTTGAGAATTCAAGACGACAAGATAATATCTTGAAAATTCAAGGCCCACTACAACTACTGAATCAACCAGAGTGACTATTATGCCGAGCACTCAAACAATGACAACTAAACCAACAGCAACTATGTCGTCAACAGCTACTAAACCAACTAGTATACCCACATGCATACAGTACGTGGAGAGTGGATTATAAAGAAATCACCCGAGGAGTGGAGTTATCACCCAAAGTATCACTTTCAAATTCTGTGCATGTGGATAAAGAACACAAGCAATGTTTCAGCCAATGGACCTCCGGGTGTACCCGGAGGTCCATTGGCTGGAACTTTGCTTGTACTTGTTATGCTTTGCAATAAATTTACAATTATTGCTTGGGTGGAATCTCCACTCTGCGGGTAATTTAGTGATAATACACTCTCCACGTACTGTAACTCAACTTCCACAAGTACTATACCAACGACTACTACACCAACCACTACAACACCAAACACAATGTCAACATGTGCGAAACCAACAACCTCGATAAACCACCAAAAATAAAGTTCCAATCGTTACAACTACTAACTGCTCCAAAAGCCACAACCACAGGTTCAACCACTACTACATCTACACCAACCACGACATCTACTATTTATTTATTGGTGTTTAAGGTCACATATTTCTGCACAATGGCTAATCATGACCACGACAGTTTTACGGGTGGAGGAAGCTGAAGTACCATGAGAGTATCACCGAGCAACTGTCAGCACCCCCAACATATTAATTCCACACAAGCAGAGTTAGCATACATGTAGGTTGAAGGCAGGTGCACCATCGACGTGTAGTACGCCTTAGTACACAACGCCACCGCGCATCCACGTGGGCAATGGGGGTGAAGTGTCTTGCCCAAGGGCACAACGCGGTTGCTGCAGGTGGGATTCGAATTGAGGACCTCTCGGCTTGCAGACTGCATCTCTACCTACTGAGCCACCGGGCACCACGATATCTTCTAAACCAACTATAAAACAACCACAACAGCAACAACACCAATCACTACAACAATACCCACCCACTATAACTACCACACCCACAACTACAACACCAACCACTCCAAGGACCAAACCAACCACACCACCAACCACTACAACGCCACCCACTACTATTCCAACCACTACCACTCCAGCAACTATACAAAACCAGCCAGTACAACACCAACCATCACAACATCAACCACTACTACTCAAACCGCAGCCATCCTTACACCACACAACGACTACACCGACAACAAACAACTCAACCAAAACAACTACATGTACTACACTAACCTTTTTGGCAGAAATAACCACAACCAGAGGTGACGGAGCCAGGGGAGAACACAGGGGTACATCCCCCTCCACTGTTTTCCACAAATATGTTTCGCCGTTACACAATGAGTTAAAATGGGCGCATACAAACCTGTCAATATGCAGGCATTCCTGTAACATTATTTGAAAATCAAAACAATATTTAGCCAAAGAATCCCACTTTCGGTCGCTTCTGTCCGTTTCTTCAATTTCAAACATCTTCCAACCCGAAGGCTGGCTTTCGGGTTGGAAGATGATTGAAGTGGAAGAAACGGACATGACCGTAACCACACAGCGCCATTTTTATCTAAACGAGAGACTATAGTGAGTCATGGTACATTTACCGATAAACGATTGTAACCTTCCTCTCAATGGGTTGAACCATGGGAGCATTCTAAATTTGTGCCCCTCCACTTTTATCGAGCTTCCACCGCCCCTGACCACAACTACAGGGTATGATGTACCGGAGTAAGTGAGGTCGCTCCCATTTTTTTCAAAATTTCCAAATCACAAATAGGAGATTGTCCCTCAAGTAGAACTCCAATTTTGTGGGGAGTTGCATTCGTTCACACCCATCGTACCTCCACTGGTTAAGCGCCTGTTATGTTACGATCGGGTCATGATTGGTCTCTGTCTTCTGCATGTTCTTCGACCATCTTTCAACCCATGCATCCGTGACGTTTTAAGCTAGGGTGGGTGCACAGCCATGTAATGGGTACACACACACTGGTGTATGTCGGCGTTGGCCCATGTGCCTTTGTGGCATGTTATGAATACAATACACAAGGCAATGTTTGAGACTTTGGCACCTCTACACTGAGAACATGCACATTTCTGACACCATAGTTAACCAATTCGATGCATTAGTATGACAGGTAAATTTGTTAAATATGGAGTCAAACAATGTGCATTTTTCTCGATTTTAAAGTCCGTAATATACAGTACGTGGAGAGTGTATTATCACTAAATCACCCGCAGAGTGGAGATTCCACCCAAGCAATAATTGTAAATTTATTGCAAAGCATAACATGTACAAGCAAAGTTCCAGCCAATGGACCTCCGTGTACACCCGGAGGTCCATTGGCTGAAACATTGCTTGTGTTCTTTATCCACATGCACAGAATTTGAAAGTGATACTTTGGGTGATAACTCCACTCCTTGGGTGATTTCTTTATAATCCACTCTCCACGTATTGTAGAAAAATCAAACAATTGAATTCCTGGTCACATCTTTAAATTAACTCTTTACCTGCTGAGTAATTTCAATATATTTTTCATCAAATCTAGTCATGGCTGCTCTGAAGCAGCCATGACCAGATTTGAAGAAACATTAATCTAAATTTTCCTCAATAAATTATTGGTGAAAAAATCCATTCAATTTTCATGGGGAAAATTGCATTAAATCCAACCAAATTATAGTTACTTCAGTTGTAAGAGAATTAATATCCTGGGCAGGAAAATCAAACGGCAGAATGCAAGAAGTTAAAAAGTCTGTGCACTCCTTCCTGCTATTTTTCAATAAGATTGAAATGATGGGTTGGTAAAAATAATGTTGGCCTGTCCCCCCCCCCCCCCCCCCCCCCTCTCTCTCTCTCTCTCTCTCTCTCTCTCTCTCTCTCTCTCTCTCTCTCTCACACACACTCTCGCTCTCTCTCAACTATTTCTTGGAAAAGTTGGGCCGCGTCATGATAGGTCCATTCTTTCAAAATATATTTTATATACAGAAAAACCCGTATACCCGGATAGGTGAGGTACATATATAAATACCAAAATGCACTTTGTTGAACACATTGTTAATATCTACAAATAAAAAAAGCCTTGGCAACAGAGTTAATAAAGTATTCCAACCAACATTAATTGTCTTTGCGAAAAACTGTCTCAACTCGACAAAATTTGGTCATTTTTAGATGACTTGTGGCAAAAGACCAGCTGTTGCTCAGACCACTGGTTGTTTTGGCCAGTTGTGCTTTTGAACAGAACTTTGCGTTGAAACCAGCCGTCATGTACTTTGCACAGACACTTTTCTTCCAAACAGCTGTTTATCTAAAGCTATATACATGTATTTGTATAGCACAGATCATTTCTTTACACATGTATATCTAAAGTAAACAATTCTAAACTTCTATTGAGTTCCTAATTGAAGTACGTACATAGAACGGAATATAAGTTGGGGGGGGGGGGGGGAGATTATTTATTTATGTTTGCGTCACTTTCAGCATCTATGGTTATCTCGTGACCACAATTTTGGTATGTATTCAAGTTTATCCGATCCTTTATACCTATGCTGTCCACTTTAGAGGACTCCCTCCCTAGGCGTTGTCTACCGGGTTTCATTTGACCAGTGAAGCGGAACTCATTTACCACAGTAAACAAACACTGCGCCACTTCCCGAGGCTCTAACAGGGCTAGTAGGGGGGAGTGCAGAGTGGAAACCGTGGGAGATAAAAGTACGCGTGCATCAGTTGCAACTCCAGAAAGCTTAACGTGTAGGTAGAGAACGAAGACACGGGAAAGGAGGTGGAGGGATATTCGCCCCTTGGACCTTGACTGGGGCAGGGAGGGGGGGGGGGCGCAATAAACTTTCACTGGGGTTCCAAGTGGAAAGGGTTAATGTTTTATGCATATTTTTTCTTCCTAGTAATTGTCATGACTTGTACAGAAATGTATACACTGCAGCCAAATCGAACGAATACATTTGGTAAATCATTGTTTTTACTGGCTGTACAGTGGCGTAGCTACTGGGAGTGGGGTGTGTGGGAGGGGCTGGGCTGGGCTGGGCTTGGGGTCCTTGGCACCCATAACATTTACGCTGTTTGCATACTTTTATCTCCCTGACGAATTTGGCCAATTTCACCCTTGGCTGTACCCCCACCCCCTCCCACACACACCGACGCCACCCTGTTACAAAATTAACCACGTCTATTACGACATCCAGTGGACACTACAACAACCAACCAACCACTACATTTACTACGTGTGTAGACCCACAACTACAGCACCTTCATTTGTGTCACATAAGAGAATTCCTTGGGTACATGGACTTTATTTCGAAGGATAATAGTATTACTGTGTACTGATATTTAGACAGAATAAACTGTATTGTACTGAGGGACACATCATTGTAACAGGGACTGTCTCTGCCCATTCAAAGACTAAAAGTAATCTCAGCATTTTCTATCTTGAATATCATACATGTATTCTGAAGCAAACAATGTTAACCAACATCTCGTCCCTTGAGTTCCAATGTGTCCTATGTGACTACTGGCACTACTACACATTGGAACTCAGGGGACGATCTGGTAAAAACCAGCAACGTGCGTAAAAGTTCGTCCTCACCTTAGAAATTAGTCCCCCCCGAAAAGACCCATGGTCTACCAGGGGAGAGACAGAATACACCTGAACAGAAAAAGGAGTGTAACCAACGGAAACTCCGTCGTGTTACTTGTTATCTTGGGCAAGGCACTTATACCAACGGTCGCTTTTCGGGCCAGGATCGTGATACGACTTGAATTCATCAAGTAAATACAGTACGTGGAGAGTGTATTATCACTAAATCATCCGCAGAGTGGAGATTCCACCCAAGCAATAATTGTAAATTTATTGCAAAGCATAACAAGTACAAGCAAAGTTCCAGCCAATGGACCTCCGGGAGGTCCATTGGCTGAAACATTGCTTGTGTTCTTTATCCACATGCACAGAATTTGAAAGTGATACTTTGGTTGATAACTCCACTCCTCGGGTGATTTCTTTATAATCAACTTTCCACGTACTGTAGTTACTCGGTAAATTTGCGTGGTAGACGAATTAAGAGTTTCAACGTGCAGCCCCGGGGCTGCGAGTCAAAAATATTGATTCGTCTTCCCACAAGTAACGAATATAGACCCTACCAGATGATGGTTCTAAACTGTCATGGAACACACCATCAGGGTTCAAAGGATTCATCCCGATTTCCCCGGGAGTGGGGGCGCGGGTGGTTACGCCGTGTACTGAGTCGCATTGCACGTTGGTGATGCACTTGCTTTCCACCAATGCTAACCCTTCTTAAGCGGAGTTAATGCGTTTGAGTATTGGCGTCTGGTGGTTGTTCGACGTCGATCGGCGGTATACTCCGGCTTCGCTTCCTGCACCCGTAAAACACAAGGTGACCCTGGTTGTCGAAAGTGTCGTTAAACCCCAATAAATAAAAAATGTCCTATTGTAAGACCTAAGGATCCACAAATGCAAAGAACCTCCTTAGTTCTGTCACGGGTGAACTGTTAACCGGTAGCGACAATCATTATCGGGAAAAGATAGCGATCTTTCCGGTACAAATTAATCGAATTATCGTTCGAGACTAATTCCTTATTGCTGTTTGAGGAAACACAAGTTCATGTATAAAGTCCAATTCGGACAAACATTTACATGTACAGAAAATAACGATGCACACTTTACACTCTAAAGTGGGGGCGCGGTGTCTCAGTTGGTAGAGGTGCAGGCTGCAAGCCGAGAGGTCCTCGGTTCGAATCCCACCTGCGGCAACCACGTTGTGTCCTTGGGCAAGACACTTCACCCCCATTGCCCACGTGGGGGCACGGTGACGTTGTGTACTAAGGCGTACTGCACGTCGATGGTGCACCTGTCTTCAACCAATGCCAACCCTGCTTGTGTGGAGTTGGTATGTTGGGGAGCTGACAGTTGCTCGCCGTTGCTCGGTGGTTCTCTCCGGGTACTCCGGCTTCCTCCGCCCGTAAAGCTGTCACGGTCATGGTTAGCCATTGTGCAGAAATATGTGACCTTAATCACCAATAAATAATAATAAATATTACACTCTAAAGTCAGTTGGGTTAAAAATTAACCCAAATAATATTGGTTGAGTGAATATGCAGTTGATTTGGGTTGCTTTTTAGAGTGTAGAGGCCTCGTGTCCAATGTCAGGGGCGTGACGACGGGGGTTGGATTTGCAGGCCAACACGCTGAATAGTACAATGTATGAAATTTTAAACCTTAAACTACCAACAGTTGAAAATTTCATGCCCCATCGAAGAATATTGCATGACATTTTATCTGTGGCCGCTTCTAACAGACATTTTCTGACCACATGTAATGATTTTTTTAAAACTGGAGTCAATATTTCGCCCCTTGGGTGCAACAAGGAGCCACCTTTAATGATGGGGCCTCGCAGATGGTACACTGTTGCACTCAAGGGACGATTTCCTGAACCCAAAGGTCATACATGCATATTTCGAACAGCAGTTGGAAATTCACGGGTAACGCAGCCTGGGCAACAGTTGAAAAAAATCTCACTCAGCGGGGAGAGGTGCAAGTGGTTTTCTCACAAGTTGAATGTTTGGCAGTCGTGGGGGAGTACAGTAAGACTTCCATAAGAGTGAACACTCCCCAACCAGGCCTGAAAATAAGCAGTCTGACATTTGCAGAATGAGATTCCCAGAGGGTGAATTTGGTGATGCTATTCCATACAGTGGGCCAATATATCCTCCGGGTACCTCTTTCTGTTTTGTTTTGAGGCCCTGATTCAGACTGTGGTTCACAGAGGGTATATTTAGTGTAATGGAAAACCCCATATTTGATATGCCAAACAATGTCGCACGTGTATGTAAACACGGGTGTAATTACCTGTAGAAAGAGTAGCCGTTACACCAGTCACTAAATTCACCCTCTGGGGAACTAATTTTGCAGATGACAGTCTGCTTATTTTCTGGCTTGTCCCCAACCAAGACCCTCTATCCACGGGCCTTCCTTAAGTCCCATTATACCACAGTGAATAAGTGCTGCTCTACTTCAGGACGAACGATAATTTGAGTGTACGTCCACCCAATGAGTGTCAAGCAAACCAGAACCGCCTTTGGGTACTATAGGGCATTTGTGTCCACTTACGTGTTCATATAGTTCCAGCTGAAACAAGCTGAAGATATTTCTTTACATTTTTCTTCAGTGGATAATAATCATCTAGTTACATCTAAGTGAGAGCTTCCAATAAATGGTATCACAGGTTATAGAGCAGAATAGGATTAAGATTTTCTTGTGTTTATCCCACAACTAACTTATTTCAGCCTGTACACTCATGTATGTAAATCCCAACGATTCAATAAATTCGCATACTGGTCTCACATGCCTGCGTGCGTATAAATTTATGAAGCAATGTTTCCCCAAGAAAGGGGAAGGCTTGTCAGTGACTGGTGTAACGGCTACTTTTTCTACAGGTAATTACACCCGTGTTTACATACACGTGTGACATTGTTTGGCATATCAAATATGGGGGTTCCCATTACACATGACAAGCTACTGTCAAACTCAAAATTGCTTTTCAGTTTTTTGAACTATGAAAGAAAACTCAACATTCTGTCTCCTCTGTAGTCATTTACTCATCCACTCTCACAGTTGTCCAATTCAAATTTCGTCCCGTTCAAATCAAAATGTCTGGCTACATCAACAAATGTGACAATTTCTACACTTTTGTGAAATTAATCGTTCATAAAACAAGACTATAGTTATTACTTACTTCATTTTCAATCTTTTACTCAACTACATCGTTAAAATATCCGAAATAATAAATTCCTAAATTCGTGAAAGAAAAACATTACACCACTGTCCTCATTTCATTTTGAAATTAGTCTACCTGTATGTGGGTCATAACAAAGGAATTAATCGGCGCCAGGTGCAAAATTATCCACGGCAAATTTTGCCCGGGTAACCGTTCGTCCGTTTGAACAAACGGAACGATTTGTTGGTACACTCTGAAATCTGTTGGGTTAAAAATCAACCCAAATCAACTGGGTAAAGTGAATATGAAAAATAAAGAAATATGAGAATATTTCTTGAAGAATGTTTTTTTTTTTATTTTCTTTCATTCAGCGATGATGAGTGTGATTGGCTCTCCTGCACAGAAACGAGTGTTTAAGGTCAGTCCTGTGTATCTATTTATTTATTGGTGTTTCAGATCAACTCCGGCATGTATAATTAGTTACACAGTTTGTTGGTGGCCTAATATGGTATATATGGTGTCAGTTAATTTCATATTAGACGAGAGCGAAGCTCGAGAGCAATATGGAATTAACTGACACCATACATACCACATTAGGCTACCAACAAACTGTTTAACGAATATATCTTACCGACTGCTGCATCGATGTACAGAACTAATAACAACAGCGATCAAAATTAAATGAGAGAATTCTCACAATGTGTTCACGTGTCTTTGCCTTGTTGCAATTTATGGCACTCTCCCTTAAATTGTAACAAGGCAAATTCATACATCCCAAAGAGTTTCATTTCGAAGGTAACATGACACACATCCAGAGAATATGAAGCCTTTTAAGTTGCCTAACCTGCACTTCAGACCAAATATGGGCTTCCAACACTCAATCTTTCAACTTGAAGCGTTTATCGGCTGCCGCCATTTTGAATAATCAATGAACAAATGGGAGATTACCCATAGCTGTCAGCGTATATTGATGTTGACAGGCAGTATATGGTTTTATATGCAGTCTGCATGTGACGCATTTGAACCAATGAAATTCCCAGATACTTGTAGGAGGTAAGATATATGGACAACAGTTCAAGTGTAAACTCGGAAATAGCCAATCATTAATACCCATTCTGCCTACTGCAAACGGCTTCCAATACCAATAAAACAAAACTTGTTGAACACAGTACACAAGTACTGCAATTTTACAAGGTGGTTCCTTGGTTAGCACCCTGAACTTCAGATTAAAAGGTCGTTGGTTCAACCCTGATTTGCGTCACTGAGGACGTTATTTAATCCATATTCCTCACATCGGAGCACGCGACACAGTGCGTTTAGGGGCACAGCATGTCTATGGTACACGTGCCTTCAGCCGATGTTAACCCTGCCTGCGAAAAGTTAGTAAGTTGGAAAGTCCAACAGTTACTCGCCCTCGCTCGGTGGTTCTCTCCATGTACTCCGGCTTCCTTCATCCGCCAAACTGTCCGTCACGAAATGACCCTTGCTGTTGAAAGTCTTGTTAATAAACAAATTAATTAATTAATGTAGTTTTGTATTTCGAAGTGATTATTTTTATCACCAACTCACCTCTTGTAAAATTCATAATTTGGAGCTGCAGCCCCATCGTGAACTGCCTACCCGCACCCCCTCCGCATCCCAAACATCGATGTGCACGTCACACCTCACGATCCAGAAAACTTCCGTCCGGAAGGATTACGCCTCTCCACAAACATATTCTTGTTAGGTCAACAGAGCTGTTTTTATAAAAGTTTTGGCGATAAGTACGAACGAGGTTAACCCTTTACCCAACGTAACGGCCAAAACCGGCCAGCGCTATTCTCAAAAATCGCCAATTAATTTTCAAAATATTTTCATTTTTTGACTCAAAAACATAGGTTATGACCCCTCGTTGGAACGAGCTCGTCGAGCTCGTTCCAACGAGGGGTCATAACCTATGTTTTTGAGACAAAAAATGAAAAAAATTAGTTATTCAAGAATTTTTTTTGCAAGTGTCGTTTGCTTTTCATGTTAGGTAAAGGGTTAATTCAAATATAACACCACGAATTTGTACAGTGAATATTTATTGCTTTCTGTTGAAAAACCCATTGTAAGCGGGGGGCGGGGGGGGGGGGGGGTCACTAAAAATTTGCAAGACGTGACGTCCTATTTTTTATTCGGCTCCTTTTTACACCCACCCACCCCAACGTGCAAATTTTCTACTACCGTTCTCAGACACCCACCCCCACTGTCCCATTAAAATCCAAAATAAACTTATAAACTTAGTATAGGCACAGCTGTCTTTAGGGGGTTTTCATAATGTTCTTAAACTGGTCCTACCAATTTAAACCTCTGTGGGCTGCTGTGTGCCCCAATCTACAAATGACAAGCTGTTCATTATCAGACTTGGCCAGAGCAGGTGTACATATACGGGAACAAATTTTCATTTGAATTGTTCCCAAAATATTGTCTGCACATTTTCTACATTTCGAACAAGACACCCACCCCCTACTAACGTGTGCCATTTTCCCAGATTAAGCCCAATATTCTCACATATAAAGCCTCCTCATGTTTTATTTATGTTAAGAGTGTGATGTACAATATCATCTTTAAGGTTTGAAACACAAATGATGGTATATATTAGCTGATATATTGATATATTTTTTAAAAAATCAAAAAATTGCACAAGTTGGAAATGCACATTTTTGGCGCACTCAAGAGACCCACCCACCCCCACGTCACGTCTTGCAAATTTTTGGTGCCCCCCCCCCCCCCCCCACCCCCTGTTGTAAGTGCTTTTTTATTGTTTGAATAAAGTGTGTTTTTCCCGTTTACGAAAACGGCAGTCCGGACGTTTTAATTTACGTATCGGATCTGTGTTTTTCACCGGGTCCACGTAATACTGACAGTCAATTTTGACAGTTACCATTTCGTGATTCAGAAACGTTCAAAGCCGATTGCATTGCAAAGAACTTTCATTCCATGTATTCTTCAGATGGTGTGTTGACCGGAGGAATTTGACAATCATTTCTTTTATATAAAGATTGTTACATGCGTACTTTGAAAAAAAAATATGGATTCCAAACACTTTCTCACCAACAGATTTATGAGCTAACAATTTTCTCCAAAACAAACTTTCTGCATCAAGCATCGTATGAACGCTTTTTATGTGAATGTTATACAAAGGCCATTACTGCATGAAACATTGTTAAATATCTGAAACGCAAAAATACGTCGAGACCGATATGAGTGGATAGGTCCGTTTCCCGAGCTTGTTGTGTAAATTGCTGCATACATTGTGCCGTGTTCAATGGTTGCATTATTTTTAGTCTGGCAATAAGAAAGTGGTTTCTGATTTCAAACTAAAGATTTGTCAACATCACATTCATCAAATGTTCAGGTGAATCACATACCTGACATAGCAATGCACTTACACAGTTTGTGGGCGACGTCATTGAATATGTGTTAATTAGAGCCGTAATAATGAAATAATTCATCCCGACGTGACAACAGTTGGGGCTGAAACACGTAACTTAAATTTCATGCATGGCGTCCAGTACTAGAGAAAACACTCTCAAAGAGTGGGACAGATCTACACGTAGCTGTGTTGATTCCCGAAGCGAAATTCCTCCCAACTTTATCCATTCCTGCGTTGAAAACGAAGTTTTTAATACTGAAATGCGAATTTTCCCGAAAACACTTGTTTTTTGTGAGAAATACCCTGCAGCAGTTTTTGGAGTAATATATCATAAATTAGAGTAGTTTTCGAAGGATAACTTATTTATTTGTTAACCCGTTACCTGACACAAAAGGTATACAATACTTGCAAATGAAATTCTTGAATAACTAATTAGTTTTTTTTCATTTTTTTGCGCCAAAAACACTGCTTATGACCCCTCATCGGACCGAACGTGTTCCAATGAGGTGTCATGAGCTATGTTTTTTGAGACAAAAAAAAATATTAAAAAAATAATGAAAATTCATTGGTGATCTTTGTAAATAGCGCTGACCGTTTTTTTTTTTTTTTTTTTTTTTTTTTTTTGTCGTTACGTTAGGTAGGGATTTCCATTCCAAACGTTGAAAGCGTGTTCATATGTTCAGGCATGGCCTCTAGATGTACATAAAGATTTAAGATTTTTACTTCGGTCCCATGTGGTGCCCGTAGTGCCACTTTTATCGTTAGAGAATCGGTTTCCGGCAAAAGGCTCCTGAGGGTTTTAATTTGAAACATTGAAAGTGTGTTCATATGTTCAGGTTGGGTCTCTTGATGAGCATAAAGGTTTCGGATTTTTTATTCGGTCTCATGTGGCGCCCGCAGCTCCACTTTTGTCGATAGAGAATCGGTTTCCGGCGAAAGCCCCCAGGGGTTTTATTTCGAAACTTTGAAAGTGTGTTCATATGTTCCGGTATAGGGTGTCTAGATGTGTATAAAGGTTTCGGAAACCTGTACGCACATCTAGAGACCTTACCGGAACATATGAACACACTTTCAACGTTTCGATGTGCATAAAGGTTTCGGAAACCTTTATGCACATCCAGAACCCTACCTGGACGTGTGAATACACTTTCAACGTTTCAAATAAAAACATCAATGAGCCTTTCGCCGGAAACCGATTCTCTAACGGCAAAGGTGCTGCTATGGGCGCGACATAGGGCCAAATCAAAAATCCGAAACCTTTATGCACATCCAGAGACAGTACCTGAACATATGAACACACTTTCATCGTTTCCAATTAAAACCCCTAGGAGCCTTTTGTCGGCAACCGATTCTCTTACGACAAACGTGGTGCTAAAGGCGCCACGTGGGGCTGAACCAAAACTCCGAAACCTTTATGCACATCTATACACTCTACCGGAACATATGAACACACTTTCAACGTTTCTAATTAAAACCTCTAGGATCCTTTCCCCGGAAACCGATTCACTAACAATAAAAGAGGCTATGGACGCCAAATGGGGCCGAATTGAAAATCCGTAACCTTTATGCACATCTAGATACCCTACCGGAAGATATGCTCATGAACACAATTTCAACGTTTCGAATTGAAACCCAGAGGAGACTTTCCCCGGAAACAGATTCTCTAACGACAAACGTGGCGCTAAGGGCGCCACATGGAGCCGAATCAAAAGCCTGAAACCTTTATGCACATTTATGGACCGTACTTGGACATACATATGAACACACTTTAAACAATCGGAATTACATATCCTAGGAGTCTCTCGTCGGAAAGCAGTATTTTAGCTCAGTTTTTAAGTGGCGCCACTGGCACCATCTGGTAACAAAAATTCACACTAAACTTATAGTTTTGTCACCTCAATACCATACTTAAAACGTATGGTAAGTTTTAAAATTATAGCTTAAAAACCAGACGTACGGACGGAGATCATCACTATATCCCCCGCATTTTTGAAAATGCGGGGATAATAATTAAAATAAATATAAAAAAACTCTACCGAACGACTCTAATTTTCTATTGCGTGTAACCTGAACCAATGTCTTCTCACATGAGGCTGAGAAAAAATACCCAGTGACGGGTGCCCTTGTTCCATTTTGACAATTCTGCGGCTTTGTTCTGCTGTAAACGCTGACCTTCAACTGGGGCGTATAGCCAAAATACCATTCCATATCGGTATTGCATGGCATGTGTACATATATGTTCTTGATAGCGAATACTGTTCGGATACCGAGTTAAATCATTCTCAAAATACCGAAACCGAACTTAAAATTCAATGCCCCCAGCTCTAACCACCAGTATACTTATTTCCACTGCCGTTGCAGATGCAACTATTCCTTCTGGTAGGACAATTACGCATTACTATATAAGCGCCTTTAGTCAGTTTGTCCTGTATCTCCACCTCCATGACTATTATCACTGATTAGACCTGAAACAGTTAACCAATTAATCGCTTAATCAGTGATACAAAAAGTAATTGATCAATTAGCCGTTGCTTTTGAACTACTGCATTATATTGGTTAACAAAGGAACAGACTTGCTCCAAAACAGGTGAACATTGTCACACTGACTCACATCAGTTATATGAGACAGAATAAAGCATGCAAGTTACTTGCTAACATACTTGTTTACTTTCATGATCATCATACTGTATCAGTAGCTGGAAATGGTCGTTCTTAATCCTTTACCGATTGCGGGTAGCAGACAATACTTGCAAAATAAATTCATGAATTACTAAAAAATGTCTCAAAAACATAGCTTATGACCCCTCATTGGAACGAGCTAGACGAGCTCGTTCTAATGAGGGGTCATAAGGTATGTTTTTGAGACAAAAATTGAAAACACAATAAATTTGAATGGAGATTTTTGTATATAGACAAAGTCGGTTTTCTTCGTTTCGTTGTGTAAAGGGTTCATGCTGTAAATCAACGCTATGGCAGTTATTCAGATATCTATGTGGACAAGTGATTAATCGGTTAACTAAGGTGAATCCACGTGATTAATCGCTCAAGAAAATCCCTTAACCGTTTCAGCTCTATCACTGATAATAATAATAACACTTTGGCCGGCCGCTGATTTGTCGCGGTTCTCGGGTGAGAAGGCCTTTGTACCCCTGTACTCCCCACTGCCTCCCTATTCCGACGATTCTTCTCTCCTCCCAACACTCGGAGACGAACTGCTTGATGACATCTCTTGCCCCATTCTTCCCAATCTCTCCGATTAGCATATTAACCCTATCCTTTGAGTCTCTCACCAACCACATGTCCTTCATTCTCTCATCCCTCTTCCCCATTATATGCAGTGAATCTTATTCTTTTAGACTGGTATTTTGGGCTTTCTAGAAGACAGTGTTCCGGGGTCTTCACCACGCCCAAATTACACATCTGGCACTCCTTTTCACTGTTTTTCCCAATTTTTCCCCTCAGCTTCAGGGGCCGCGACCTCAGCTTGAACAATAGTGACCCCTCAAAGGTGCCATGAAGGTACTCTTCGAAACCAGGCTTCTCTTTATCACGCAGGCCACCAGATACCTCTTTGATTTGACCCCCTCTCGCCAATAAAGGTGACCATCCTCCCTAACCCTTTCTCTGACGATTTTTGTACCCTGGTTTGCCCCCACGTCTAGGTCCAAGATCTCCAATGAGTAGTTCTCTATTAGCTCCCTCACTTGGACAATCCACTCTGTCTTAATATTTGAGTTGAAAATTCTCTGGAACATTACTTTACACCATCGGCTGTCGGGGAGATTTACCAAATAATTAAGATAACTGAGTTTCAATAAGTCTATCCTGTCCTTGATCCTCATCCACCCCAGCGCACTAGTGCTGCGGCCTTACTCTACTCCATTATCCATCGGCCTGCGTCGTTCTGTAGGGTTTCAAAGCTCTTTACAGCCGTCTGGTTTAGGGGTACCACTTCCGTGCCATATGTTATACTTGGCAGACCCACCATTTCCCAAATGGTTTTCCCTACGAAAACCCTATTGAAACTGTTTCTCGCTATAAGTTTCATTTGGTTAAGGATTTGCCTCCCCTTCAGAATCGATTTATTTGTGTGGTTTCGGTAGATGCCTCTTCCTGTGATGTTTATATTTACCCCCAGATACTCGTAGTCACCTGTCTCTCCTACACTAAGGAGTTTGCTGCCACCTTCCGGAATACAGAACACCCCATCTTCGAGTGGGGTCCACTTTGTGGTCCACAGGTATAACTTTGCTCTTGCTTTCATTTAGTTCGAGTCCCAACAATTCCCAGCATTTTCGCTAGCTCCTCTTCACTTTCTGACACTAGCACCATATCGTCTGCAAAAAATAGCCCTGGGATTTTCAAGTTCCCAACTGCTACCCCCCTCGTCGCTGTGCAGGGGTTCATCTCCTAAACCTTTGATGTACAATGCAAAAAGGAAAAGCCAGTCTCCATAGGCACAAGTTTTGTTGTTATGTTACCCAGGCTATGTTCACTCTGTACATCTTTATATAATGCTTTCAGAATTCCAACAAACTCGCATCCCAAGCCCAGAGCCTCAAGCTTTCGCCTCATACCCTTCCTCCATACTCTATCGTATGCCTTTTTAACATCCAAAAGGCCATAAACATCTTTTTCGCTTTCGCGGGTTCTATCATTTGGGATAGCGTGAAAAGATGGTCAGTGACTCTCCTTCCCTTCCTGAAGCCATTCTGAATCTCTCCCAAAAAACCCTTCTCCTCAATCACCTCCTCTAATCCCCCATATAGAACTATACAGAAAACTTGTCCAATGCTGCTACTGACGGGGATCCCTCGATAATTATCCAAAACGTCTTTTCCCCCTTTTTGTGAATAAATGTCACTTTGCTTTCTCTCCACTCTTTTGGGACCTCTTGTTTTTGTATGGATAAACTGAATAGGGCAGTTAGGCTTTCCCAGAGTTCCTCTCCCCCTTTTTTGATAAACTCGTTAGGAATTTCGTCCATCCCTCCCGCTTTTCCATTCCTTAATTTTGAGATCACCTTTCGCACCTCCTCCGTTTTAATTTCGCTGCACATGAAGTTCGATAGATTTTCCTCGACCTGGTTCGGACACAACGGTGGGTTACCCATACCACATCGTTTATCGTTTACCTTTTCCCAGTGCTTGACTAGTTCTGGTGCGATTTGATCTTGATCGTCTGTAACTCTGCCATCTACTTTAATACTCTGTGGGTTACTTCCTTTGTTACGCTTATTCACCCATTCCCAAAATACGTTCGAACTCCTCCCCCCCCCCCTTCCTGTCATTCTTATCGTCCTAATAAGACTGCAATTTCACACTCTCCGATTATCGTCTTTAATCTCATTTACTTTATTTCGTGCTTGTTTGTATTC
Source organism: Pictodentalium vernedei (assembly GCA_031216915.1). Taxonomy (NCBI): domain Eukaryota; kingdom Metazoa; phylum Mollusca; class Scaphopoda; order Dentaliida; family Dentaliidae; genus Pictodentalium; species Pictodentalium vernedei. Next base: position 100,563,707 of record CM062288.1, read on the forward strand.
TTCCTTTGCTACCATGGACTCGTTGCTTTTCGCCCCCTTGAGTTTTCTACTCCTCTTGTATGCAGCACATTTAGTTTTTCTACCCATTATGGCTCTTTTCAGTTTTTCGTTCACCCTGTACCCAAGTTCCCGTGTTGGCACCCTAATCTTTCCCACACTATCCTTCCCTGCCTCCCTCTTGTGTGCGGTTGCAAGCTTTGGCTTCAAATTTTCTTCGAACTTCGCGCAGTCGGCATCCTTTTAGAGTTCTAAATTCTCCTTAAAGCTTCCTTTGCTTCTTACTAGGTTTTTGGCCCTGATCGTCACTGTAATCAAGTTGTGATCACCATCCAACTCCCTTTTACCGTCATCATCCACTTCTACCCCTATCACCTCCCTCCATAAATTAATATCTGTGAGAATATAGTCGATTATTGATTTTCTGTCGTTCCTCTCCCAGGTCCATTTCCTCTCACACCTCCCGTCCCTCTTTAGAATCTTCAGACCGAGTTCATTTGTGAAGTTCAACAGCTTCCTTCCATTCCTGTTGACTTTCTTGTCCCTGCTCTCTATGCCTTCTTCCTTATCACCTATGTGTCCATTAAAGTCACCCATCAAAATTATACCGAGCCCCCTGTTTACTAGTTCTGTGATATTGGACCCTAGTGTTGAGTATATCGAGTCATTCCACTCAGGTTTGCTTCCCTCCATCGCACAGTACACAGTCCCAAGGGCAATACTTTTGTTTCTTAGATTGATCTTTACCCGTCCAATTTCTTTCGATACCTCAGCCGAGATGCTGACATCTTCCAGGTCTTTGATCAGCGATCCTCTGCCTCGATCAATGTAGCAATTTCACTTACTTTCCGGTGGATGTTGCTATAACCCACTTTCAGGGTACCGAGATTCATTGGCTTCCGCCTACTGATCCCATTGTTTTCTGACGCTAGCCTTGGTAAACTTATTCTGCCCCCCCCCCCCCTCGCTCTTGTTCACTCCACCTGTGTCCAATCTTTCTGTACTTGCATCTGGCCTCCCATCCCGCTCCTCTCCAAAAAAGGCTCCGCTACCCGTAGAATTTTATCCCCCGATACCCGTTTCCCCATCCTGCTAAGATCCTGCTAAGATGCAGCCCGTTAGGCCGTACATGCTCGCGTTGCCCCAAAACGTGTTCCAATGGTCGATAAAGGGTATTCTCAGGTCAACACAGTAGTCCTCATTCAGCGCCCAAATCCTTGAGTTCCGTTCGTTCCCACCTCCAAGGACAGGAAGGACCCCGGATACAACTACTCTTGCATTCCTACTCAACCGTTTGCTGACTAAACCTCTGTACGTCTCCACCAAACTTACTGACCTTCTCTCCCTGAAATTGTTGGTCCCCACATGGACCACCACTACCGGATCCTGACCCTGCCACAATACCATCCCCGGTCCCTCAGATCCTCCACCTTCGCCCCCGGAAAGCACAAGACTGTTCGATTAGAACTAGCAGGACCACAAACCACATTGTCAATCCCACGTAAAATGCTACGCCCCGCTACAACTAATTTTCTTTTCCCCCCAGTTCTTATATCATCTGCAACTCGCCTCGTTTTTGCATGCCTCCGGACCCCTCTTTCTCTTCACCGCCCTCCTTGTTCCATCTGACCTATCAACATCAGCAACCACCTCTCCCCCTCAATGCCCCTCCCCCACTCTCATCCCCAGAAGTTTCGGAATCTAAAACACTGAACCTGTTCTCCAAACACCACATAGCAACCTTGGCAGCCTTACGTCGACTCTGGCCTCCTGACTCTTCGCAGCCCTGTCCTGACGCCACCTTCCGAATTTTCCCACTAGAACCCCCTCCTTGGTTACACCCCCCCCCCCCCCCACATCAAGCGTTCTTCCCGCACGTTTCCTGTCGTCCAGTTTCCTCCTTGAGTCTACAACGACCTTCCATCCACCTTCTACCTCACCTTCATAGGTAACCTTCAACGGTGTGACTCCAGATACGCCAGCCCTCCCCAACCTCCCCTTCAGCACCGCAATTTCCCGCTCGAATCCAACACACTTCTCTAACAACTGTAAAATGTCCATGAAGTTCGTACATACCCCACTACTATCCATTGGCCGACCACCACCATACCTCATATCACACTGTCTGCACGCCTCTGTATCCGCAATCTCCCCCACCTGCACCTGCAACCCTTGACTCACCTCCAGTCCTGAAAATAAGCTGTTTGACATTTGCAGAATGAGGTCCCCAGAGAGTGAATTTGATCATGCTAACCCATACAGTGGGCCAATTTATCCTCTGGGTACCTCGTTCTGTTTACGCTTGGGACCCTGATTCAGATTGAGGTTCACAGAGGGTAAATTCAGGGCAGCATCACTAAATTCACCCTCTGGGGACCTCATTTTGCAGATGCTTATTTTCTGGCTTGCTCACCCCCCCCCCCCCCTGACCCCCTTTAATAACCATACTTACCTCCGTCTGGACACCCCTCGAGCACTTACCAGTCATGTTTACAAATATTATAGGACCTAATGACCGAAATCGGCAAAACACCAAACACTCGAAAAAAGGTAACTAAAGTAAATAAATGCAAACTCGGGAAAACCTATAACCTAAACTTCCTTATTTTACGCTATACCCCCCCCCCCCCCCCCCCAACACACTGTCCCTTTCGTTAGGGTCCTTAGCTCCTTAGCTATCAAACACATAGAGTCCATTAGCATTGTGCACTTCCCAGATTTGCACACGTAATGTTGCATTACACGAGAGAAACATTTGCACCTCGTCGGCACTTGTGATCATTTCCCACAGAAAGGCCATTGCACATTTTTCTGCTCAGCTGGTCTGTTTCGTTAGGTCCCAGCTGCCTGTGTGCTCTAATAGGTTGCGTCAAGATATGCAGGACACACACATATAACTACGGGTGATTTTTCCAACTGTTAGAGATCTCGAGCTCTTCTAGATCTTTTCATTGTGTTATGCCTATTTGGGTTTAATGGCCCTTTCAACATCCAGGCCCAATCGTCTCGGGCAGTTTTACGGATGGAGGAAGCCGGAGTAGGTCTACCCGAAGAGAACCACAGAGCTCCAACGAGCAGCTGTCAGACTCTCCAACTTACTAACCCGTATAAACAGCGGTTGAAGGCAAGTGCATCATTCATGTGCAGTATACTTTAGGACATAGCGCCACAATCGGGGTTAAGTGTCCTGTAAGGACACAACGTACTTGCCGCTGGTCAGGATCCAACGTCGACCTTTCGGTTTAACCTCCAAACTCTAACCACCGAGGCACCGCGCCCCCTTTTCCTTCTTTATTACATGCCTGTTCTGTGTAATACCCATCTACCGCAACACTAAACCAAGCGGGATATGAAAAGATCTGTTCCGCACATATGTCGGAACGGAAATCGTTGACGGGCTATTTTAACAAAGAAGCGATATTTCATTGGAATTTTCTACAAATCGTGCACCGCAATTACAATTTGAATCGCTAGTGATAGCTAAAAATCGTCTCCTGAGTTCCAATGTGTTCTATGTGCCAGTAGGCACATAGAACACATTGGAACTCAGCGGACGAAATAGTAACACGAGTTCCCCTCGCAAATTTGGTTGGCGATACAATGTGTTCTTTTTGTTGATAGTTGTCAAATTAATTGCTGAGTGTCCTTCTAATAATTGTTTTTACTAATTGTTTTTACAGACGTAGAGGCGAGTAATAAACACAGAATGACACGTGTGTGTGAATGGGTTAATCGATATGGCACTTGTACCATCGCAGAAAGATAAAACTCGAGGCCTACGGCCTCTCATTCTATCCTTTCGCACTGGCACTCGTGCCATCTCGATTAACCCGATCACATGCGCGTGTCGTTCTGTGTATTTACTTTTGTCACAAAATTTAAAAAAGAACGTGGAAATTTGTGACCCTTTCCCTGTGACAAATTTCCGGGTTCCTTTATTCTCATTGGCGATGGGGTGGGTGGTTTGTTAAAATGCCAGGCGTATTTGCGTGCCTTTAGAGACAGTGGCACAAACGAATGCTGCTCATCAGCACGATCATGCCACTATTGTCGACTTCATAGGCCCTTAACCATTGAGCCTTTGCCTTTCTAGCCTCTCCAGTTGTCATTTTACCAACAATAGATTTTTACACGATGTGGCACAAACACGTGCCGCGCGTGGGCTCATGCGATCTCTCCATTTTTCCAATATTCTTGGCTCATTGGCAGTCCTGGACTCAGGTTTAAATAAATACATTTTCTCGAAGAACATTAAAAAACAAAGCATGTGCACCAACAGTTGGGTAACGTTCACAGAAATAGACCAGTGTTACTGTCCTCCCAGCACTGAGACATGGACCCCGGTAGATTTCCCGTCGGGACACCCTTTGATGCTGCCCAAGCCCCAACAGGAAAATCTTCAAAGAGGCCCATTGGTCAGTTGGTTCGATCCTTGCAGGTACACAAAGAAAACAAAGCTTACCTGGATGACTGCACGGTGCATATTTCAGTTAAGTCGATTATTTTATCTATTTCCAACCTAACATTTAAATTAAGAGCTATAAATGACGTTTTAACCACTTTTCATGCATGGAAAAGCGACTGAAATTCGTAACCCTTCGCACACTGATATTAAAATTTCAACAGCATATTTCCTACCTTATCAACTAGGAATTCCATCCATTCTCTCTTATTTGACAATTGACAGAGCTCATTGATAGAATTGGTTATATTCCCAGCCTATTATGGGGTCAATTTTTAGGTATGAATTTTAACCTTTTCAACACTGGCGCCCAATTCTTTCAACGGCGAAATGAGCGAAACCATCCTGGTTTGTTGGGAGGTTCAGTAATAATTTAATCCCACAGCTTTGTCGAGCTGTTGGATTAAATTATTACCAAGCCTCGCTTCAGAATTTTTGCTCTTTATTTCGTCTGCTTGTCCACTACCATTTTTTTCTTCATGCAAAATGTATGCACACCGTGTGGAAGGGGTTAATATTTTGACATCGGTGTGCAGAGGGACATTCCAACCTTTTTCAAAACTGGAATAGCCTGCCTTTTCTCGGCATTCGTGCAACGGACACGTGATACATCCTCATCCATTTTTATAACTAGGACGGTAAGCCTCGCCCACGGACGGAAATTTTCTAGCTGGACGGAATGACTGATTCGCCGATTTCCCATTCATATAATAGACGAGCGACAACAGTACAGAGTTTACGATTTTAGGGCACGTTGACTGAACGCCAATTAATTGACAGAGAATCCCTTGATATTATCACACATGCGGGCCCTGGAACCAAGTGTGTGTTTTTTTTTTTTTTTTGTTTTTTTTTATTGTCCTAATCGAAGGAAAAGACAAATATTTAAAATTTTAAAAGATAAATCTTCTTTTGAAACTTTAATTGTCACATGAATCCTTTCCAATACTTTATGAACTCTAGCTACGGCCCGTTCCTATTGTCCGTGATTACATAGAGGTGATTATTTGGTTAGTTTCATATCAGCTTGAGACCGAAGATGTGAAGTTACTAATGTGAAGTTATCTTCATATTTGTTTTCAAACATAGAACAATATTGAAAAAAACATTGCTATTAAATATTAAAAGATGTTTCCTACCAGAAAAAAGCATAAATTAAATTGCTGTATACAGTGTATTATAAAACTTTCGTGCAGAATAAAATTTAAAAACATAATTTCGAAGTTCCAAAATATCAGAGTTGTTCATATTTATTTTACTAATCTGAAACATCAAGTCCATGCACTGCTTACCATTAATATGAGATCCCACTAATTGTAATAATATTCTGTTAGTGCCGTTTGATTATGTAACGTAAAAATATTAACCTGAGTGTTTGTTAACCCTTTACCCAACGTAACGCCCAAAAGGGTCAGCGCTATTCTCAAAAATCGCCAATTAACTTTCATTATTTTTTCATTTTTTGTCTCAAAAACATAGGTTATGGCCCCTCGTTGGAACGAGCTGAACGAGCACGTTCCAACAAGGGGTTATCACCTATGTTTTTTAGACAAAAAAATGAAAAAAATAGTTATTCAAGAATTTTTTTTGCAAGTGTCGTCTGCTTTTCATGTTAGGTAAAGGGTTAAGGTAAATTACAGTGTGAACTATAACTGTTTCGCAAATCATATCCAGTCCATACACTCATCATCACATTCGCACCTTGGACACCAAGATATAAACACGTCAATCAAAATTTCTCTGATCTCCAAAATGGATTTCCATGCTCTGCTGGGGTTGAACGCCTCTCGTGCATTTACTTGGACTTTCCGAGAAAAAGTGTGAGGGGATTCTCCTTATTGTGGAATTCACGAGAACGCCATAACCATCTATTTCGGGGAGGGGTAATGCCTTTTACGAGGCGACCTCCCCTCAACGTGATACAAACTGTAACCTCGGCTGGAGAAGTCGTGTAGTTGGCGGGCTGACCTCTGTGGCCCATGTGGCTCCTCTGCTTCCTCTTGACGTGGTATTCGGGACGCTAAAAAAGCCCGTGCCCCTGCAGCTTCGTAATTTGCAGAGATATTGGACGCTTTTACCTAACTGTTGTGGACGTTTTGATCAAAACACCAACCTGGTGCAGATCAGGTGTCAAATGAAATGCTGAAGATACTGGTACCTTTCATGACTAACGATATTAGACTCACACCATTATCCTCTTAGCTGAAGTGAATCTACTACCACAACAATTTATAAAAAAGAAGACAGATATAATCCTGACAACTACAGGGCCATCGCCCTGAGCTGTACATTTGGGGAAGCTGTTCAACAAAATTATAAACCGCAGAATTAATGATTTTTTTAGAAGGTAATAACTTAATTTGTGAAAATCAATTTGGATTTCGAGAAAAACGTAATACGATCGACAGTGCGTTTGTTCTCAAGTCTGCAATCAACAATTATAAGGAGAGATAAAGAAACCCTTATACGCTGCGTTTGTGGACTTTAAGAAAGCGTTCGACACTGTGGATCGATCAATACTTTTTCAAAAAATAAAAAGAACTGGAGTCACGGGACCTGTTTCACAAATAATAGAATCGCTCTATCGATCAAGCCACTACTGCATAAAAACAAATCGGGGTATTGGACAACCTCTGTTGTCGACAACTGGCGTGAGGCAGAGTTGTACCATTTCGCCTACTTTGTTTAAGATATTTATTGATGACATCAGGGTTTTGTTATGAAGACTGTGATCCGATAAACTTGAACAACCGTAAATTGAAGCATTTACTGTTTGCGGATGACTTAGTGCTGACCCCAGACTTACAAAGGGGACTACAGAACTGCCTGAATAGACTAGAAGCGTACAACAACTTGTTGATATATAGACAAGACGAAATATATGATTTTGAAGGCCCAAAAAATAAAGAATATCCCAAAATTTTCAGTAGGCGGTAAAGAACTGAAATGTACCTCAAAATACACAAACCTAGGGTTAAACCTTTCGGAAAATGACGCCCTGAAACATGCACAGTCTGAACTTAGTCTGAAGGGGCTCAAGGCTCTGTACAGTTTACACAGCTCGTTCAAAAAGAAATGCACACCAACCGTGGTTGTCTTTTTTAAGCTGTTTGATAAACTAATTAAGCCTGTATTATTATACGGCAGTGAAATATGGTCGACGGAACTGAATATGAGGAACAGAGATATTGCACCGAGTGAAAGGGCGCATATCAAGTTCTGCAAACTGATCTTAAATGTAGGTAAACATTCCTCCAATCATGCGGTACGCGCGGAGCTAGGTCGGTATCCAATGACTTTAGATGTTTCAGTTCGATTCGCCAATTTTTTCTGGTAAATTGCTTACTTCTTCCCCCGGGTACCATTCTGAATGATGTTATTGTGGAAGCTAAGAAATGTAAACTCCCTGACTCAATAAGTGAAAAGCTTAAAGGACTTGGATTTAACGTTTTGAATGAAACTGAAATTTCCCAAAGTAAAATTAATCTTCTAAAGTCCGAACTTGAATCGGACCATATTAAATTATTTAAAGAAGATATACACAATGATAATAAAAGAATAGGAAAAAAAACAAACTTAGGACTTATCGACTATTCAAAGTAGATTTTCAAGTGGAACCGTATCTCATTCACACTTCTTCCATTGAAGTTAGAAACAATTTCACGCGATTACGCATCAGCAACCATAAACTATGGATCGAACGTGGAAGGCATTTACAATCTCCTCGTCCGCTGGAACACAGAATATGCGAAGCTTGTACAATGAGGGAGATGGAATCGGAATGGCATTTCGTAATGGAATGTCCGCTTTATGCACCATTGGGAGAAAAATTAATTCGCGCAATTTCTGAAGAAACAATTCACTTCCCTCTAATGGATACAATGGACAAATTTAAAGTAATAATGACTAATGATAATCCAGTGCTATGCAATGCTATTTGTAACATGGTCCAGCTCTTCCTTGACAAGAGGGACTTATCTGTGATATGATTTATGTATGCGAAATGGAATTAGTGTGTTTTATGATTCTGTTTTATGTCGATTTTGTGTGTACATAGCAATCTGCCTTTTGTTCTGGCGTATTTGCTGAATAAATCTTATCTTTTCTATCTAATCTTGTTCCCCATAGTCGAGATGAATGGAAAACACCGTTAATATAAAAATAAAAATTAATATCAAACTTCTTGAAATAGCTATGCGAAAAGTGAACTACGGGACGTGATTAAGGTTGGGATCGAAGTTTTTGGCCAACGGTAGGGACGTTTGGCCAATTGTTGGGGACAATTTGATCAACTGTTGGGAACGTTCTGATCAACTGTTGGTGTCATTTTGGTCAACTACTGGGGACGTTCGACAAAACTGTTAGGGGACTTTTTTGTTGGGGGTGCTTTGACAAGCACCCGTTGGCAGATAAAAAATTGAAAACAGATGACCTACCATTTAACTGGAGACCTTAGTACTACGATTTCATAATTTACAATGTCGCTACATAAAAGATAAGTAGGCTACACTAACATAGATTTAGAAGAATGAAACAATTAGATGCGAAACTCATAACTAATATGGTCTAATTTTGTTTGGGCCTACTTCTCGAGTGAACTTTGTTTAGACTGGTTTTCCTGTGGATTTGAGATTAACTTTAACTGCATTCGGAAAAAATTACGCAATACTCATATCTGTATCTGTATATGTTGAGGAATCCAAGTAGACTTTTATACGACAGATATGGGTGTGCTTTAATATATTTCTTTCTCAATGGCAGCTTCGAACTGGTCCAGTGATGCTGCATGGATAATATTTTTCACTGAGCTTATTCCAGTCAGGTACAGTCTTCACAAAGAATGAATATTTGTGCTGCTCAAATTTCTTTGGTACTTGGTACGAGCTTGCGTTGTTTCGAACCGAGTTTTTCTGCAACGTTTTTTGCTGTTGTTGCCCTTGTAGCCTGTGACCCGTACAGTACTTTTCTTTTGCGTCTAGCGGGCGCGAAGAATTTTCAGTGTGGATAGATACTACCAGCTCCTCGGCCACTTCATGCGCGGGTATGTGTCGCAGCTGTTTCTTTCTTACTTCAAGTGGTGAGTAGTTTAACATGGTTGTTATGCTGCCTTCTTCACTAGAGTGGTAGTCGTTCGATTTAAAACTGGCTGTTAATCTCTACATGCGGTCCTGTTTGTTGATGTTATCTTTTGTATATGGATCCCATATAGCTGCATCGTATTCGTGAGTGGTTCTAACGAGTACAATATAAGTTAGTACTTTATAGACTGGGGTCGAATTTTTTGGTTCCTGTGGATGAAGCAACGCAAGTGTAGAGTTAGCTTTCTTTGAGATGTAATCAATGTGAGTGTCTCATTTTAGTTCGTTGGAGAATGTGCCGGCCCAGGTATGGGTTGAACTACTTTTATGATCTGGTAATTCAAAAAAACAGATAGAATGGTTTTTCTTTTTCGATAGATAGAGTGAAAAATGTAGCATAGGTTGGCACAAAATCTAGTATAGCTGAAGAGTGGTGGACTCTGCAATTTATTTTAAAAATACCTGGGTTCCTCGATTTTTCTGTGTTTCTTTTCATTCCATATATTCCCAACCAATAATAGCCGTTTCAGGTCCAACAATATTATACTCATTAATTATTTTCACCCCGTTTGTAATGTAAACACAACACACTGAGAAACAGAATCTCCATCTTGAAATGAACTAAAATGGGAGGAATCCATACAAGTCTAGAGTCAGTGCGGTAAGGGTAAGTGTTAGCAGGGGCCAGCTAACCCTTAGCCTTTACTTTACCGGCCCAAATGATTTCTCCCAAGTTTAACATTTTTTCTGGCAGCAAGTGGTGCTCTATAATGCAAGTAGAACACAAGACAGGAGGGAAGTGTGTACTGTTGTCATACAGCCCCAAATTGGGCATGGCAAAGTGACACAAAGGGGTTAAATCCATTTTTTACTACATGCATTGAAAATATGATAGAGAGTAATGAAAAATGAATACAAGTTGATGAGACCACTTATTTTTAAAAATAAATTGCAGAGTCCTCTATTCTTCAGCTTTACCTGAAATCTCATCCCATAAAAATAGTATAACTTTTCAGAAAAAAAACATGTAGGCCTAATCGTGCTGCATTTTGACAACTGAAGCGAGTACCCAGTATCTTCTCCTCTGAGAATCACAACATAGCAGCGGCTGACAAAAGTGTCATGTGGGTCATTCTACAGAAAAGGAAATTTTGAGGGAGTTGAAAACCAAAAATTAAAATGGCTATTTTCTTCACATTTAAGTTTTTTATATTAGTGGTGTAGGGCCAATAGAATCATAAAACTATATATGCACGCTCTTTTTGGAGTTATTTCATACTCTAATGTATTCAGATATGATAGCAACATTTTCATTTCTGTAACTGGTGTAACAGAACAAAGCAGCATCATCGGGATGCAAACTAACTTTCACAACATTTCAGGAGTCACTCTCTCAAGAGCAGTATAAGAACGGAATAATTCAAGTCATTTCCTTGTTTTATGTGTTACACCAGTGACACTCATGTTACACCATGACAAAAGAGTCATTATTGTTACATAAATACAGTAGAAGTCTGCTCATCTATAGAGGGACATAAGTCGTACAAAGTTTTAAATATGCATGGTCAGTCAGAACATGACATGATATGACCAAAATCTCACACATTTATCCACCAATTGACAAAAATTATTCATTGATGGATTTGGAAAAAAATCATCAGATTATAAAACTTTACTCTCGCAATTCGATTTTTCCTTATCGAAAAAAAGCCACCAAAGGAATTCCCATGGGGAAAATGTCATTAATATTGCTTTATGGCGGCTTCATTTAACTCTCTGTTGTGAAAACAGAACATTTACACCGATTTTTTACCCATAACGTTCAAATAGGTCACAGGTGTGGCATAAAATTTGTTACACCAGTGACTACAGTGACACGTTTCTCCAGTAACAAAAGAGCAATCAAAAATGACATCGCCGCCAATCTGTTCTTCGAATTCTTAAGGTCTTATTGGATTTATCATACGGCTTCACACAGACATTAAGCTGGCATCATGAAATTTACTGACTCATCCATATAGACAGAGAATGTGTTGTTACATCAGTGATGTTTAAAAAACATATTACCCTGTAATCGATTGAAAACTGCAGCCTGCCCTCGATGAGAATGGGTGAGTTTAGCATTGTTTCTCGGTTGGAATGTTGCTACTATTCATTTTGGCGTCTTTTCTATTGTTGTGTTGAATGCCGTGATGTAAAACCATATCGATTTCTCTTCCTGAACTCGGCGTTACAACAGTGTCATAAAATTTTGTGCAAGACTTTGAGTGAAAGATACGCAAATACTTTCACATACTTGATGGGATCAGAAGCGAGCAAACGAAGAGCATTTATCTATATATGGTTAAAATATTTGGAACAAATAGGGTATCCTGGCGAGATTATGAATTACAAGGGCGGTTTTGTTATATAGTATGTCTTCGGACGGTCTCGGGTGAATTCGGACTTTTACCAGTTCGGCCCAGGTGATTTCGGCCCGTTTGGTGAGTTCGCCCCAGGTGAGTTCGGACCACGTGAAAGTGACTTCGGCCCACAAGAAAGTGACTTTTGGCTCACAAAAAAGTGACTTCGGCCCAGTCGCTGAGTGAGTTCGGACCATGTATATTTGAGTTCGGCTCATGGGAAAGTAACTTCGGCCCAGTTGCTCTGGTGATAATTTGTTCATGCAGGCAAGTTACGTCATTTTTACTTGAAGTTGTTCAGTCAGAGGTCATATTCTAGTTAGTGACTAGACCATCTTCCTTCCTTCCTTCCTTCCTCCACCCAACCTCTTCCTTCCATTCCTCCTTCCTTCCTTCCTCCACCCAATCTCTCTTTCTTCTATCTTCCCTTCCCTCTGTCCGTCCACCCATCCATCCAGTTTTGTTTAATGATTTCCAATATTTGTAAAACAGACTTTTTAAAAAAAATATTCTGTTAGGTTGTGAAGTAAATATCAATAATTTGTTAAGTACGCTAACTATTGTCGCGTTTTCAGAGGTGCATAGGTGTAAATATCAGTTACGCAAAATTGTCGCAAATTCAACAAATTAAAAAACTATCATTGCGTTAATACAACTATTGTCGCGTTTCCAGCGGTATTTAGGTGTGAATATGAGTAGTATTTTCATCAGTTATCGTATTCAACAAATTATACTAAAACCACCTGGATATGGAGGCCTATTCATCTCAGTTTGGCTGGTTTTAGTATAATATCAGGAGGCCGAATTCACTTGGTCCGAACTCACTTTCGTGAGCCGAACTCACTTTTTCTGGCCGAAATCACCTGGGCCGAACTAGTAAAAGTCCGAACTCACTTGCATTCCGGCGGACATGTCACACCAGAGACATTTTTGTTCAAATGAGCTCTAATTTCAAAAACAGAGCAATATACAGGGAAGGTCAGTTTTATTCCGATAATTGTTCTCAGTATCTCCAAAATGAGAACCTAAGATTCATTGACAAATGTTTTTTTTAATAAGATATTTGCCCCGGACACAAACATTCCCTATTCTGTAGAATTGCCCACGTGAAAAGCAACAGGTTACGGAGTTACCTAGTACTAAAATGACAGGGTGTTGAAAACTAATTCCCATTGGTTTGTAACCTCCAAAACACTTGACGGAAGTGGATTGCCTGTCATCTCATTACCATAGAGACAGTAATGAATGTGGAATTTTAATTGAGAAAATTCAGTCGTATGCCACCTCTGTATGAGTTTTGTTAAGAGATTTGGACATTTAAAAACAAGCCATAAATTATGAGCGTTGCGTCAGATTCAAGGTATGTTAACAATGATAGCAATGGCACTGACGCCAAAGGTGTTTCGTAATGAGTTAGCGTGTGCCCATTTTTCGATGTAAACACGTTGATCGCCAGGTGTTTTATTAAGGGCCTATATAAGTAATGAAATTTTGTTTATTTTGAAAATTCTCACCTCTGATATTCCTTCAGTTCAAATTAAATATACACAAAATGTACATCAAAATGAAGGTTGGGATGTATAGAACACGAAACACATGTGTAATCAACTCATAGAGTCGACTGTAGGCACCACTGGTTCCTGGAAGTCTGCTGTCGTATTCGCACCAGAACTGATAATTTAATAATATTTCACGAAAACAACTTGTGGCCAAATGTGCTTTACATATCCAAGAACAAAGCTAGGGGATAAAAATTCTTCAAAATACGGCGACAGAGCTGCATTGGGCAAAATTCCAAAGCCTTTGCTTTTGTTTACGTATGAGTATACTTTCGATTTCCGGTCGACGTCATCGGACAGAAAAAGCATGTAAAAACAGCGCTGTCTAAAATCAAATAATGAAAAAGATCGCCTTCATACAGTGTACTGTTATTAGATAGAGATTGCACAGTTGCCATATTCAATGCAAGGTATCATGATACCTGTTGAAATTTCTTAGAATTACGATTTTGTTTTTCGATGGAAATTCATGGTAACGAGTGATTTGCGCATGTCTGTCGAGCATGGAAACCATCTTCAATACAAAAATGCAGACAGTGTTGTCCTTTTCCAAAATACAGTCCTATCTCTGTATTCGAAAGTGTTTTGAATGCCCAGGTTTGTTCTTGGATATATGAAGCACACTTGGCCACAAGTTGTTCAGATGAAATATTATTTTATTATCATTTCTGGTGCGAATACAGTAGCAGGCTTCCAGGAACCAGTGGTGCCTACAGTCGATTCTATGAGTTGATTACATATGTGTTTCGTATTCTATACATCCCAACCTTCATTTTGATGTATAATTTGTGTATATTTAATCTGAATTTAAGGAATGTGAGAGGTGAGAATTTCAAAATAAACAAAATTCCATTACTTATATAGGCCCTTAAGGGCCTTTATAAGTAAAGAAATTTTGTTTATTTTGAAAATTCTCACCTCTGATATTCCTTCAGTTCAAATTAAATACACACAAAATGTACATCAAAATGAAGGTTGGTATGTATAGAACACGAAACGCATGTGTAATCAACTCATACTCCACTGTAGGCACCACTGGTTCCTGGAAGTCTGCTGCCGTATTTGCACCAGAACTGATAATGTAATAATATTTCACGGAAACAACTTGTGGTCAAATGTGCTTTACATATCCAAGAACAAAGCTAGGGGATGAACAGGCCTCGAAATAAGCGGCGAACGCTCGTACCGTTCGCCTATCGGTTACGCAGATTTGTTTTCAGGCGGATGCTCGATCGGTTAACCAAAAATCGCGCCGATGGTTTCCTCCCACTGATTTAAAAGAATCACTGTGGTGCACAAAACGAGAACAAAATGCTCGTGGTTATCACACAGCGTGTTTCAATCATTACTGTACTTGTGGGGTATAAATCTATAGTATTAGCAGCACTGAAGATCTGCAGTACCAACTCGTGGCACCCTCTGGCTCTCGAAACAATAATTTTTTCGATTCTGAGAAAGACGATTGTCTGTTACAGCTAAACTAACTGCTTTGTTAATACATAAATTTACCGCATGTGAGGTTTTAACTGTTGCACTGCGCGAAGCTGCAAATAAGTCTTCAATTCAATAAAAAGGAGACATATTGAAAATCAAATGAGCTGTTGTTAATTATTTGCATTCCGCCCCTTTTTACCCTACCAATCCATGATAAAAAATTTTGAACACATTATGAAAACGTCTTTTATTCACCAATGTTGACTTCTTGTTTACATGCTTATTCCATTTGAATAAACAGCCTGCATGGTTGAGAACATGGGTTTTTCCAAATGATTTCGAACATTGCGGCACAAATAAAGTTTTAGTTTGGAATTTTGGATTACATTCTCTGGATTCCGAAATGTAGGGGAAGGTAGATACGATTTACAGTTATTTGCGCATGTCTGTCGAGCATGGAAACCATCTTCAATAAAAAATGCAGACAGTGTTGTCCTTTTCCAAAATGCAGTCCTATCGCTGTATTCGAAAGTGTTTTGAATTCCTAGCTTTGTTCTTGGATATATGAAGCACATTTGACCACAAGTTGTTCTGATGAAATATTATTTTGTTATCAGTTCTGGTGCAAATACGGTAGCAGACTTCCAGGAACCAGTGGTGCCTACAGTCGACTCTATGAATTGATTACATATGTGTTTCGTGTTCTATACATCCCAACCTTCATTTTGATGTATAATTTGTGTATATTTAACTGAATTTAAGGAATATGAGAGGTGAGAATTTCAAAATAAACAAAATTCCATTACTTATATAGGCCCTTAATATTATTACAACTCGGAGCTGGAATGTATAAGTGAATCTACGTAGTTGAGTCTTTGTCAGTACCAGGTACAGTATGTTTGGAACTAATTTCAATCCATTCTCGCACAATTTCGTAATGCGAACATTACAGTCATTTAACCGGTTCTGAACCACTTTTGAATAGTCCCGCATTTTTCCATTGAAACATAATTGAATTAAAATCCAGTTGCTATTTAAATGTAGTTCAACATCTCACGTAACAGCAACAACTGAGCTTTGAAAGTTATTTTTTGTCCACAGCTCACAAAGTTAAGACTTTTTGAGGATGTGATTTGACCTATTTCGAACCGATTTATGAATTCCGAATCACTCGTTTTCTTTGATTAAAAACAACATAATTATCAGTTAAAATCGAAAGAAATCTTGTAATTTCAACCAAACTGATGATATTTGAATGCGTTTTTTTTTTATTAACCCAAACTGATGCAATTAATTTCCAGCGAAACTGATGAGATTATTCTTTTGTGTACCCACAATTTGCACAAGTCAAGGTCATGAGAAGATCACCAGTCACCTCGTAGCAGTGCCATTCTCGCCCCGCTGTTAACTCGTCGCCATAGAGATGTCTCTTCCAGCCTAACATATTCTTTGGTATCAGAGAGACAAGCGTGAATCAACATGGATTCACGTAATGCAGCGTGTGCAAATCTTTATGCGAATCGATTCGTGGATACGCATGGAATTTTAACACCCGAAAAGCCAGCTCTTTTGACGATCTTCTAAAGAAAGCTCATCGTCCACAAGAAGGGAACAGATATTACAACGATTTCAAGGTAAAAGTAAATAAATTTGTCCAAAATAACAACTCAATTTTCAATGAACCGAACTTTGACCAATGGCATGAAGATGGCGACGACCATGAATTAATCAAACCAATAAGCATAGAAGAGGTAATGGGCATAATCAGAAATATCAGTTTTATAGTAAATTTTCTTTCTTATTATACCTACTGCAATTGTTTACTACAGACTTGCATTACAGTGGAAGACCCTAACTCGGATAAAATACTCTCTATTTTAATCTTTCCCAAGAGTCTTTTGGGAAAGAAAAGTGGTGTAAAAACACCACGAAAAAATAAGCCAAAACTGGGTCGAACGCCAAGTAAGGGACGCTCTTCTCTTAGTACAATTCCACGACTTCCGTTAACCAGTGCGCAAGCAGTCATCAAACCATTCTTCTGAGTCTGCCAACATTGGAGGTATGTGATCAGCAGAGAGGAAGGATTCTTACCCGAATAAGAAGACGGGAGGGCCTCCATGTAAACAATTGCGGTAGGTATCTTACAATTCCACGACTTCTGTTAACCAGTGCGCAAGCAGTCATCAAACCATTCTTCTGAGTCTGCCAACATTGGAGGTATGTGATCAGCGGGGAGGAAGGATTCTTACCCGAATAAGAAGATGGGAGGGCCTCCATGTAAACAATTGCGGTAGGTATAATAAGAAAGGAAATTTACTATAAAATTTATATTTCTTATCAACCTACCTTACAATTGTTTACTACAGGCTGAATAGACAATAGGATGGAGGGAATAACATAACCAACCCACACATAACTCAATTGCACTGGAACCGTGGACAGAGGAAGAGATCCCTAGGCCTATCAAACCATAGCATCACAAACATTAGTAAAAGACAATGAAAGATGAGACGTATGGTGAAGTGCGACGAACAGACAGAAAGGGCAGTAACAGCACGGAGCTGGAACTGTCCCTGTAAAAAGCTGAATGGCTGGGATAGACAACAGCCTGAGCCGAAGAAAGAGGACCCGTAGGACAAAGGTCCTCTGTCAGCTCCTGCAACTGTCGCAGATAAATGGAGAAGGTAGCATTTCTCCAGTAGACTGCCAGTATAACATCCGACAACATGACAGAGTTAGTAAAAGCCCCGAGAGGAAGACAATGCACGCACCTCGTGGCAGAAAAAACAATTGGTAATACAATCACCAGTAGCTAGACAAGCGAAAGCTGCACGAATAGCAAGACAAATCCATCGAGAAATGGATGCAGGGGAGATCTAGCATGTGAGAAAACGCATATCCATCCAGGACAAAGGCATGAGTGCTCTCCCCCCCTCCCCCCAAGCAGAGCAGTGCCCAAGAAAGTGTCCATCTTGCAGGAAACTGCAAAGTCCTAGGCCTTTTCAGGGAAAAGAGCTGAACAAGCTTGTAGAGGCAAGGATGAGTGTCGAAACAATGTGGTACCACATATGAAAAAGGTCTCCGAAGCATGGACGTATACCCATTGCTGGAGACCCCCCAGAAACAAACATATACCCAGAAAACTCCGCAATCGGTGTGATCGAAGAAGTGACAGAAGCAACAGAGTGAGCGCTCACCATCGACAGAAGAACCTTCGACTGAGCCACAGAGGCTAAACCAGTGGAGTGAGTGCCTCCTTGAAGAAGAAAAGCAACTCCACTGCTTGTCTCTAAAAACCACTACGGAGGAGACAGGACCCAATAAAAGACATGCACGAAGGCACAATGAAGTCAGGTCAACTTGAAACCTCCTCGGACGACTTTGGCAAAGAAAAGTGACGTACAGGGAGACATGCCGGAACCGCCGACAACAGAGAGTGGAGCAAATTGATCCACACCCACCGAGGCGACAGGGGTGTGATTGAAAGGATTTGACGACTGCAGGTTCATATCTGGGCTAGAACCTGAGGCAGAGTCGGAACCGACAGGAAGGTGTAGCCGACAATAGAGTCCACAGCGAACAGCCAGAGCATCTGGACACAGGGACACGAAAGTGTCCACCTGATGGTTCCAACGAGTCGCAAAGAGATTGATGGAACACCGCCATGTGGAGCATCCACTCGGTGGAAAAGAACCTGCCCCATTGGGACAGGGAGTCGGCTAGGACGTTCAGACAACCGGGAATGTGACAGGAACAACCACCCCGGCGTTGACATCCTGAGCGAGTAGTAGAAGATCCCGAGCCAATTTGCTCATTGGAACCGAGTGCATGCTGCCCTGGTTCCGAATGTAAGCAACCACTGTCGAATTGTCGGACAACAGAAGGACCTGGCGATTCGACAGGTGAGGAATCCACTGCCTGAAACTCAGAAGAAGAGCAAGAAGCTCCTTCTGGTTGATGTGTAGAGATGCCTGATCCTGGTCCCACATCCCGTGAAGGGAAAGACCTAGAGGATCCAACGTCGCACCCCATCTGAGGTCGCTGGCATCTGCCGTTAGAACGCGATCGGACGTGGGTAAGTCCAACGGGACACCCTGCGTGATCCACTGAACATCCCTCCAGTGGAGAAGGTGAGGATGAAGAGATTCTGGTAACTGAAGTACCAGATCCCAGGGCTCGATTTGTTCGGTTTTGCATCGCAATTTGCGAAGCATAAATCCCGGGCCGCGATTCAACATCTAGACTTTGATTAGCAATAAAAATTAAGATGTTCCGTTTATTTTAAAAAGAACTGTAGTTTGTAAATGAAAAAAAACCACCTTCTCTTCTGGGAGTTCAATGAAATCAGTTGCCAAGTGCGCTATTTTTTAATGAGTTGCCGATTATATCTTTAATTTGCCCTAATTATTTGGGGAAAGCAGGCGTGTGGGAATCCCGATGACATCATTTTCGTAAGTAGAGGGTACGCGCATATTTGATTCGCAGATATTATAATCGAACACACAACACAAGAGGTCCAATGGAGTTGAGGAAAATTATGTCATTGACAAATGTTATCTATTTTCATTGAAGACGTTTCTGTATCCCACTGTGAACCCCTGATGGGGTTGTCTGTGGAGTGAAATTGTTTTCAATCTGTTCAGAGGTAAAAGTTCTGTTTACGATCGGAGGTAAATAATTCCAGCAAAGTGAAATTGAAGCATATTATAATTGTTCTTCCTTTATTCAGTTTATAATATTTCTAAAAAAAATGTTAACAAAGAACCACAGCTCAAAATTTACCAAAGACTTGCCTAATTCCGTTGTAGCGCACTTGGAACGGAATATTTCGATCCCGAGACGTTCGGCCCTCAAGACGATTCAGTCTCGAGACGTTTCAGTCCAATTGGAGGCCGAAACATCCAGGCCGAAATGTCCTGGGCCGAAAAGCCCCAAGTCCGAAATCGTCATAGCACCATACGTAACGCACGATCCTCTGACATTGTTGCTTTATCTGATGGCAAATTTGAAATTGTTGCCTCACCTGGGATACAACTTACATGTATACACCAGTAATAGCCAAAAGCCTAAAGAGAGATATTGTCACACACATGCCACATTCACGAATGAAA
This sequence comes from Pictodentalium vernedei, assembly GCA_031216915.1. Taxonomy (NCBI): domain Eukaryota; kingdom Metazoa; phylum Mollusca; class Scaphopoda; order Dentaliida; family Dentaliidae; genus Pictodentalium; species Pictodentalium vernedei. The sequence continues at coordinate 100,583,750 of CM062288.1, forward strand.
GGCTCACGTTTTTTAGCTGTTTGTGAGTGCTTGTTTAAAACAATAAAATTTCCAAGGTGGTAAAATGAAAATTGAAAACGAGATCCTAAAACAACATGATTTTGGGGACCAAAAAACAAAGTGAATTTTCACCCCAAAGGCCACCAAAAGGCTCCATTTGATAGCACATTTCAAAAATTTTCTGGGGGAGACACCCCCTCCCCCGACACACACACTTCGCTCATGCCTTCGGCACTCGCAGTAGAGGCCTTGGGCATCTTCAGGCTATCTCTCAAGGTCATATCTAAAAACTGCTAATCAATTATTTTCGAACAAATCGAGGCCTGGATCCAGAGAATCGACATTCGGCCTCCAACAACTGAGCAGAAAGTGTTGGAGAGGTCTGACATGCAGCCGACCTCGAGGAATGAGATCCATCACCAATGCGCAGTAACACCACATATCACTATGGGAATGACATCACAAGATGCCCGCTCACGCACTACCATGACAACCAAGATGGCAGCCCCCCAGTCACGTGAGATCCTGGTGATGCGGGTTAATAGGTGTGAGCTATACTACTATTGCCTTTTCTGAAAACAAATTTTTCAGGGACCAACCCTGAATCCCCTGCCCAACACCACCTCTCTATTTCATTATTTTATAATGTGGTTCCTGAGTTCAGATTGGTAGTGGCAACAGGTGTTCCCTCTCAGGGAGGCAGTTTGTTCTTCCAGACATGCTGGAGGGGGCTGGGGGCTAGGGTTTTCCCTGACTAGCCCACAATAAAGGACTAAAGGAGGCAGTTGGCCATAAGGGGGAGGAGGCAGTTAGCCAGAATAAAGGAGGCTGTTAGCCAGAAGGGAGAGGTGTGTGTGGCTTAACCTCCCCCCCCTCCCCACCACTGCAGAAGGGGTTTTAGATGCTAAAAGTACACACTTTTTATTTTAAATTTTTAAGGCCAGCAAGTGCTGCTACAGCCACTGACAGTCTGCAGCCACCCTCTGCATCCATTCAGTTGCCTGAAGATGAAGTACCAAAATCAAGTGACAATGCACTCAAGTTCTTGGAGGATATAGGTGAGTACAGTTGAGGAACCCTGTTCATTGAATAGCTAGTTTGCAAATGAAAAATAATGAGTTAACAGGAGTATCCAATTAACAGGAATTGGGTAATTTTCCTGTGTTCTGGTGATAAGTACAGCTGAAATGTTAAGAGGTGTTCTTAATCGATTAATCACGTGGATTGATCTTGGTTAACCGATTAATCACTTGTCCAAATAGATTTCTGAATAATTGCCATACCGTTGATGATTTACAGCATGAACCCTTTACCCAACGTAACAAACAAAACTGACTAGGCCTGTATACAAAAGTCTCGATTTAAATTTATTATGTTTTCAATTTTTGTCTCAAAAACATAGCTTATGGCCCCTCATTGGAAGGAACTCGTTGAGTTTGTTACATTGAGGGGTCATAAGCTATGTTTTTGAAACAAAAACTGAAAATTTTTAGTAATTCATGAATTTATTTTGCAAGTATCGTCTGCTGCTCGCAATGGGCAAAGGATTAAGAATTGACACAGTGTGATGATCATGCAAGTAAACAAGTATGTCAGCAGGTAACTTGCATGCTTTACTCTGTTCAATATAATTGATGTGAGTCAGTGTGACAATGTTTGCCTGTTTTGGAACAAGTTTGTTCCTTTGTTGACCCATATAATACAGTAGTTCCAAAGTAACGGTTAATCGAACAATTTCTTTTTAGATCGATCAAGATATGGATCACTGATTAATTGGTTAACCATTTCAGCTCCAGTGATAAGCTTAGCATTTATTCTCTTTTTTCATGTTTGACGGACAGATGGAGCTCTGTCAAACAAGATATAGATTAAATGCCTGTATTGGATGTTCTGAGGCCAAATAGGTCTCAACACATTGGGAATTCAGTGGTTGTTAAGACTAATTCTTTGGCAGATCACACTTTCTTTTATTCAATTAACCCTTTACCCAACGCAGACGATATCAAAATTTATTATTTTAAATATCGTTTTTTGAAATTTTTCAAAAAATTTCAACAAAACCATATCATGTTACCCCTCGTTGGAACCAGCTCATCGAGCTCGTTCCAACCATGGGTCACATGATATGGTTTTGTTGAAATTTTTTGAAAAATAATATTTTTTCAACTGCTGAATTTGCATATTGCATGGGTGGATGCGGCTGATTCGTTGGGTAAAGGGTTAACCCCTTACCTAACACAAACAGAAGACTACATTCGCCAAAAAATTCTTGAATGATTAAGTTTTTTTTGTGTCAAAAACATAGCTTATGACCCCTCATTGGAACAAGCTCGGGTTGAGTTCGTTCCAATGAGGGGTCACAAGTTATGTTTTTAAGACAAAAATGAAGATAATAAGGTTTGAATGGCGATTTTTGTGAATAGTGCTATCCATTTGTGGCCGTTATGTTGGTTAAGGGTTAACAGAAGATTACTCTATAACCTTTATGCAACAAATAGGTCCAATTTTTACTAGAGGTATGGTAAATGGTAGAGATGGGCAATATACCGAAAAACTGAACCGTTACCGATATCATGGGGATACTGACAAATGAACTGAACCAATCGTCGAATACCAAAACCGTCTGAATTTTCAAATTTCGGACATTCGCTGTTTATAAGTCCGTGTTGAGGCTTGATAACAATTGAAAGGTTCATTTTCCTGAAAGACGTAACTGATTTTTCTTTTCACGTTTGTTAACCCTAAATGGACAGAGCAACTGTCTTGAATTCCCGGTAGACTCCAACATGTACTCTGAGGTGCCGAATAATAGTGTTGGCACTATTATTAATTTTGAAGAAAAATTCCGACCATCACTTTTATTTGGTAATGAGACATAGAGTGAAAACACCATCACTATTATTTATATTTGATGAAAATGCAAGCCATCACTATTATTCAGCCATCACTATTATTTGGCACCTGAGAGTACCTGTCCAATTGCTTAGCAGTGATTTCTAGTGAAGACTTGACTGCCTGTTACGGCAGCCCAGACCTGACTAGAAATCACTGCGCAGGTGTTTTGTGTATTGTCAGTACCTTCTAAAGATGGCATGGTCAGGCTACATGCTCTGAGATCCCAAAAGCCTGAAATAGGTTTTCAAACATTAATGTCTTAGAACAAGTCACAAAATTACTGTAGATATGATTTGTGGTCGTAAAAGGATGCCACTGTTGAGTCCATTGGCAGTGTTATTTATAGCATTGTGGTAGAATAATACTACAAAAACTTATTCTGTTTTTCCCAATGTGAATTTGTCTTTGGTACTACCAGAAAATCTCGGTCAGATCAGATACCGAATACTGAACCGATACCGAGGTATCCCCCCCATAAAATACCGAAACCTATACCAAATGCAAAATTCTGATACCACCCATCTCTAGTAAATGGTAAGGTGTTTGAAAGTTTTTATTCAATTGACTGAGGTATACTATGGAGAAATTAAGGGGGTTTCACTGTATTGCTGAATATTGTACTCGAAAATATACACTGCCTGTCTTCTTTTAACCTATTAAATGCATTGGGTAAATTCAGCCCTCAATTCTCTTGAAACTGTGAACAAATCTTTTTCAATGTTTTCTTTGTACTCTATCAAAATGTTTGAAAATGCAGGAGAGGAAATTTCTCCATGCCTTTATCTGGACATCAGTCCACTGATATTTTCAGTCACAATAACTTTTGACATAATTTTAAAAAAAAAAAACCTGGTCAGAAGTAACAGTGTGAAATTTACATTGCATAATGTCAGGAATTTCTGGTCCAGCCAATTTTTTTTTTTTTTATCAAATTATGACTTTCCATTGTTTTTTAGCTCACCTGACTGAAAGTCAGGGTGAGCTTTTCTGATCACTTTTTGTCTGTCGTACGTCGTGAATGTGGTGTTTGGGTCACTTTTCTCCCAAGCCACTGGGCCGCAGTTCAATGAAAATTCACATGAGTAGTGGTTAGATGGGGGGCATTTGGATTTTTCTTCAAATTGGGTTTCTGCTATTGAGGAGGTGGATGGGGCCAAAATGCACAAAACTTTTTAAAATCTTCTTGTCATGAACCAGCCGTAGCAGAGACTTGACACCTGGTATGCAGCTTCCATTTGAGGTGTAGACTCCAGGTTGTTCAAGAGAAGTTTGATGGGCAATATATGCCTTTGTTCTGGGAGGGGTAAGAATTTTTTGCCCCACCCAGAATTTCTATTTTCTGAACCGAGAGGCCAATTTGAACCAAATTTAATGTGAGGTATTATTGGGTTATAAGTACTTGATTTATGATAAACAAAATTTTCCCTGCAGCCCTGTGGGACCTCAGGAGCCAAAAATAGAAAAAAACGAAAAACGTCCATATCTCCAAAACTGCATGGCACTGAGAATTTTTATTTGGTGTGAGGCTTACTTGGGACCAACAGAAAGGAGTGGTTAAAAAAAATTTCCATCGGTTTTGTCATAAGGTACTTTTTCGGGACTTTGAAAAAATGCTGAGTCAGCATTTTTTAACACTGTGGGTAATGGGAAAAACATTTAAGACTACTTTTCTACCAAACCACTGTTCCAAAAGCTTTCAAATTTCACATATAACATCTTTGGAAGATTGTTTCACTTGTTTATTGAAATCAATTCCCTGGGTCCATATTTGGGCTCTCTATGGGAGATTTGGGAGCCCAAATGTTTAAATTAGTGCAGTATGAGGAATATTCTTTAAAAATCTTCTTCAGATCTACCAATAAGAATCTTTTGATATTTGGTATACCGTATGCAGCATCCTTAGAGGAGTGCAATTCAAGTTTGTTCAAGTCAAGTCCTGGGTTCATATTTAGGCTGAAAATTTGGGGTTGCGTTCCAGACTTAGAAATTTTGGACCAAAATCCGGAAAGGAGTTTTTTGTTTTTTATGTGTTTCGGTCAATTTTAAGACAAATTTTAAAAAAATTTTTTGCACTGCAAATTTGGGGTCCGGGTTGGGAATTAGAAATTTTGGTCCAAAATCCAGAAATTAGTTTTTTGTTTTTTTATGCGTTTTGGTAAATTTTGAAACAAAAATTTTTTTTTTTTTTTACACTGAAAATTTGGGGTCCGGGTGGGACTTAGAAAATTTTGGACCAAAAATCCGGAAGTGAGTTTTTTTGTTTTTATGCATTTTGGTAAATTTTAAGAAGAAGAAAAAAAAAATTTTAGTCAGAAAATATTTTGTTTGGGACTCTCCGAAAATTTCCGAACAAAAAAAAAAAAAAATCTGTTTTTTGTGCATTTATCCCAATTTTGGGACGTAAAAGTGCAGAAATAGAAAATAGAAGGAAAATCCTATGTATTGTGAGGGCTCAATCGCTTCATCTAGTTGGTATATGCTTTTCTTAGGAGGGGGCATATGCAGCTTATTCAAGTCAAGTCCCTGGTTTGATATTTAGACTACCATGTCAGGTGAGCACCCTCAGGCCCACTGGGGCCTCTTGTTTAAAAATGCGACCTATAGTTTGATGAAGTCAGTGCACAGGCAAGCGTCGGGTGGGCAGATGGCCTTGTGACCTTTCTCATTCACATAATAATTTCAACTATTTGGTATGTGAGACTTTCTGAACAGTGTCTTGAATGGGTTTGAAAAACTGGTGTGGTTCGGCCATGCTGAGTGGAGTTATATTGTTATAACCCTTAATTAGTTAATTTTGCCTGTTTTCAGCTCATTAGCATGTTAAATTGGAACAAATATTAATGGATTTGATATATCAGACTTAACAATATCTTGTATGAGTTTGAAAACTGATATGGTTCAGCCATGCTGAGTGGAGTTATGGCCCTTAATTAGTTAATTTTTGCCTGTTTTCAGCTCGTTAGTGCGATAACTTGAACAAGTGTTAATGGATTTGGTCAATATTTGTATTGTGAGACTTTCTTAACAATGTCTTGCTTGAGTCCGATTTCAAACCGGTACAGTTTGGCCATACTGAATGGTCTTAATTTTTGACTGTTTTCAGATCATTAGTGTGATAACTTGAACAAATATCAGTGGATTTGATTTTCTTATAATGACAAGCCTTGCTAAAAAACACGACCCCACATCAGCAGTAATCATAATCCTTGTTGTGTCTAACTCTTGTCCATCACCATTTTTCAAGAGATTTTGATAAAAACATAGTGAGAGTAAATTGCATGGAATGTACATACGTGTATAAGTGTACAGCAATGGATGGTAGTCTGGTGTGGTATTTTTTTGCGGGATTATGGCCTTTTTTTAATTTTCTATCACCAACATTCAACCATCCAACTTCTGCATTTTACAAAGAATTTCCAGGAAATTTGAAGGAGACCTGTGCATATTATTAGGAACCTTCAAATCAGGGACTTTTCTAGAGTTATATCCCTTCATATATTTTTTAGTCATAACCCTTTACCTAACAAATCAGTCGCATTCCAATGAGGGGTCACATGATATGATTTTGATAAAAAAAATAATTTAATTTAAAAATCCGAGGCAGAAACTTGTTTTTGCACTTTTGTGACAGGTATGAATGGGTTATCTGTTCTTTGGTTGTGCCATAATGCATGGCAAAACTTTCCTGGGGCGAACTATTCTGTGTCCACACTCAATGACACGAACGATATTTTCCTGAATGTTCTCCCACTTGCTAATTTTAACTTGATATTCTTTTCTATACTCTATTAATCGATGCTATTTTTAATTATGGAGAGCACAAGTTTAGCACTAATGGAGTGTCAGTATGTTATCATTTGGTTTCTCCTTTCCCTATCACTGGAGTTAGATTATTGGGCATTGTTTCACAACTATGGGTGATTAACCCTCAGAAAAAAGTAGTAATTGAGCTAATTTTTATCAGGTAATCCTTGTCACATTATCCTCGTCATGGTATTTAAACAGTAATTCACCACATGTAGGCTGCTTTGTTTCAACATAATAACTGATGACTACAGTGGCATTCCGTCCATTTACATCTTAAAAGAATTTCCGTCAAAATAAAAATGGCAAGATCACTCATAAGTTGTAATGTATTTTGGTGGAAATTCTGTTAAGAAGTAAACAACATGACTTCTGTGTAAAAACAGAGAAAGTGGAAAAGTATTACAATACTTTTTCCCTATAGGTTACCACAATGTTGTATCGTGTAACCTGCTAATGGGTTACAACATAATATTTCCAGACCTTCATGCTGTGGATTTTATTGAAAGAATAACTGCACTTTATTTAAAATGATCGAAAGTTTCTGATTTAACTCTTAACCTCCTGAGTAGTTTTACAATATTTTTCATCAAATCTAGTCATGGCTGCTTCGCAGCAGCCATGCATAGATTGATGAAAAATTCATGCAAATTTGACATATAAAATCATCAGTTAAAAACTTAAATGGAAAATTTGGTTAAATATCCTCAAATTTGACTTATTTAATGGAGGAAGATTTCCTAACCCAGGAAGAAATATCCGCCAGCAGCATGCAAGGAGTTAATAATGCCAAGTTATTGCTAAAATGATGCACAGTTGTTCGTGGCGATTAAGCATTCCAAAAACATCAAAGAAATTAAATTATTTCAATGCGTATCAGAAATTATAACACATGGTTGTGTTTACTGCCGATAAGTTTCTGGCAACTTCATTTATCTCTTTGCAATATTGCATCTTTGAAAATTCATCTGCATTAAAGGTTTTTTATCACAAATATAAGTAATTTCATGTTGATTCTGATGTCTCAGACTTTGCATGTGGTAGCTTATTAACATGCTTTTTCACGTAAAGCAAAATCTCAAGAGTCGATATTGCTTCAAATTAGCGGCTTATTCCCTTTAAATGTCCCCCCCCCCCCCCCCCCCACTCTACTACACACACACGCTTGTTTAACTCGATTTGATCTGCAGTTGAAATGACGCAAATGACAACAACCATATATTATATATCTGCCAATCTTATAATGTATCCGCCCCATTCATATGACATCACACTCGTATTTGTTAATGGAATCACTGGGACATAGGATACTTAACATTCAAATACTGATGATCACCTGCAATGCTGGCAATGCCAATATTGAGTTTTACTTTTGAACATGTGCCTACAAAATGTAATCAAGATATCGAACGAAGATCTGGTGTATGATGCCCTGAAAGTGAGTATGGGATTAAGTACATGGCACCACTGGGAGGACACCACTGAGGGAGAGAATTGCATGAAAATACGGAAACTGAAAAGTGACAACATTATCAGGATAAGACAAATGCCGACTTCACTGATGTTTTGACAACGTCATAGCAAGTACTGCATGCATTTGAAACTGACAACTCGCCGACAAGTGAGTGTGGCAATGTCTACGTGAGTTGGGGGGTGTGTTTGTTACAGTATTAACACCCGTAATGCGATAGTTCAAAGGTAACAGTTAATCAATCAAAGACTTTTTTGATTGATCACAATGTTGATCGTCGGTTAATCGATTAACCCGTTACCCAACGCAGACGATATCAAAATTTATTATTTTAAATACCATTTTTAAAAATTTTCGAAAAATTTTAACAAAACCATATCATGTGACCCCTCATTGGAATGAGCTCGTTCCAACAAGGGGTCACATGATATGGTTTTGTTGAAATTTTTTGAAAAATAATATTTTTTCAAGTGCTGAATTTGCATATTACACGGGCAGATGCGGGCGATTCGTAAGGTAAAGGGTTGACCTGTTAACCGTTTCAGTTCTATCAATGATTGACCCTGACATCCACTGAATTCTGTTTGTTAATAGACTTATTCAGCCTGAGTACAACTAATCTAGGCATTTATTCTATTATATCTTGTTTGACAGAGCTTCAAGAGCTCAAACAAGATATACATTGTAATAGAATAAATGCATAGTGCATTACCAGAATACAGAAAAATGTCCAAATTCTTGCTAAAGGAATATTCTTATTCATTGAATATTTTTCATTGGCAAAGTGTCTATTCATTTATCAGGGTTCTACTGTTTTAAGATGACCAGTATCAGACTTTCGATTTTAAAAAATGCAGATGCACAATAATATATGCACCTCAGGGATTCTTTTGGGTGTCTACAGGGGCCGAATATGGGACCCATTCCCAATCGTATTTTGTCGTGATTTTTCCCAATTCAAACCCCAAATTTTCCAATCTGTCCTCATTCAAATAAAAATTTAAGTCTTTAACTCCTGAAGGCCAAATTTTTTACTTTCTTTACTTTTTACTGCAACAAAACAGGTACCTCAACAGGCAGTATTTTTATACAACAACCAATGGCCCAGAATAGCTGATGCTAACTCCAAAAATAATTCAGGGCCAAACACAAATTTTGCCTCCCAGTCCCCAAAATTTGCATGCAAAACCGAAAATTGAATGTCATATCTGGTCCTCCATGTTTTTGCGATCTGTGCATGCGCAGTATCCAGGAAGACACCAAAATTGGCGCAAACCATCATTCTTTGTTTGGCCCTCCAGTCAGTAACAACAAACTGACATCTGCGCTTTTAAATCTCAGTTTTGATGATGCCAGACACAAATCAATGGTAGAATTGGTGGATCCAAGGACATAATTGAATGATGGAAGTGAACAACGGTGGTTGGAAACGTTCAGGGCTGTAACTTTATAATGTTTAGAAAAATTTATTTCATGTTTCCCACTTTCGGGACATGGGCCTGACGTCATCATTCTTGCTAATGATTTATCCACTGTTTGTTAAGTGTTCCTTCCCTATCCTTCCTTGAAGCCCTCCTGTTAAACTCCCAAGCTTTTTGGTTTATTTTATTAAAAATTTTTTTATAAATGTCTTGGGAGTTTGACGTGTTATACAGAATGTTTATTCTGTATATCTCCATGGTTATGTCCTCACCCTAGGGGTGTTTAGGCATTTGGGTCATGCATCTTATATCCGACGTATCGTTTTTTCTTCATCTGAAGATCTTGCTTTACATCGGATAGTTTAAAATCTGTTACTGACTTCGGGCCTTTTTATTCAGTGTCTGGGGTCTTGTTTCCGGTTTTTCTTGTGACGTTGTTTTCATTGGCAACATCTTATAAATATATGTAGTTTCCTATTTATTTTACTGTAGGATTGTTGTAAGATACATATTATGTTATTCCTGGTTGTAGCAATTATTTTTGGAATTTTGTCCACACTCAGGCTCTATCGGGATACCCTTGGGCTTGTCTGCTCCCTTTGGAAACTTGGGCTCCTGTCAAAAGTTTTTCGAAAGATTTTGTTAAATTAATTTTTCGATTTGTATTTTGAATGTTATTTATTATGTATCTTTATCATATATTTATTGTGGATTTGGTGGGAGTATTGTCGACTTTGTTTTGATTAATTATGAAAGCTTATTGCTCAAAATGCAAGGCAAGGAAGTCTACCTCGGATTTACTTGCTTGTTGCCTTTCTTGTAGTCGATGTACTCCCACTAATTCTTGTCCTACATGTGTTGACTGGGATGACAAACGTTGGACACAGGTGTCACGGTATGTTGTTAGTGGTGAGAGGCCAATGTTGATCCTCTCGCCGCAAAGTCATTCAAGTTTCTCAGTTTCTTTTTCAGAGGGACAAGAACATGGTGATAGTTATGTGACACTAAGAGAAAGTGTGCTCCCGTTGTCACGCTCTGATGAGCAAACAGAGCTAGCTGCCAAGGTGCTCATGAATATTAGTCGGGATAAAGCCACTAGTTTTAGTCCATTGTCTGCAGCTAGCTTGACCAGTGAAGCAATTACTCCGTCCGTAGGTACCGTGATGCCGGGTGTGTCCATTGCGGTCGATAGAAGTGAATTGGGTAGAGCGAGCGCCTTAAAACGTAAACATGCTCACCCAGCAACGACGGAATAGAGGAAGAAGCCAGAAAGTACCGTGGGAAGGCAGGGAAGCTTGGCGAGGTCTGAAAGGACCACGAGCGCGAGAGAGGTCCTTCTCTTTCCCAGCAACATCTGGGGCCAGATGTTGTGATAAAAAACTTGCGTGAGTCAGAGCATACGTCCACACCTTCCATCCGGGACGCTCCATATAGATCGCAGTCGGCCTCGGCGAAAGTTACAGCTTCTTCCACATCATCTACAAAGCACACACAACCACACCCTAGCTACCCGACTTCGGATATCCAGCCTGCATTGCCAAGAAGGGACCACTCGTCGTCTGCGAAGGCAGACTATCCGGTAGCTAGGGAGACGAGGCCTCGTTCATCAGGACGTCAGGAGAAAAGAGCCATCTCTGACACACCGTCCCAGGAACAGCAATCTGCTATCAAATTCTGTACATATGGCCTGTGCACAAGCAATGTTTCAGCCAATGGACCTCCGGGTAACCCGGAGCTCCATTGGCAGAAACATTGCATGTGTTTGCTATGAGTAACCAAGAGAACCTGCCGTGCTTTGGATGCCATTCGATATAGCAATTGCGCGCAATTCCAACGTGCAATTAAGCCTAGATAAGCGCACTATTCGAGACAGGACTTCTAGTTTTAACTGTACAGTGACTCGTGAAAGAGGCGTAGGTCTGATCGAGACTACCGGTCAGACACCCCTAAGCCGACGGGTCGAGGCTCTTCGCGGGGAGCACATGGTTTCTCCTCCCGTAAGCCTCACAGGTCGTACAGGTGATGGCCAGGCCCTCTATTGCTTGCCAGTTTGCGGAAGGTTATCAAGCTTCGCGAAAAAATGGATAACAATTACGGAAGACCAGTGGATGAGAAATGTAGTCTTGGATGGCCTACGGCTAACATTCCAAGCAAAGCCACCACTAACAAGATGTCCACGTTGGACAAATCTTCCATCAAATCCTTGCAAAAGAGAGTCTCTCCTAGCGGAGGTACAGGCTCTCTAATCAAAGGAAGCAATAGAGGTCATCGAGAATAAAAATTATCTCATTTCCGAGCTCATTCGTCTGCGGTAACGTCAGCTTACTTGCACGACATTCTTCAGAGATATGGCAACAAAATTATTCTTTCAGAACGATGTTCAGAGTCTGCTTCTATTGCTCCAACGTTTCGTCTTCATCGTAAACGAGTAAAAGTCGGATCTAGCTCTGTGCAAGTTGTTCATTCACTTGGGAATCAGCTTCAAGACTCACAACAATCTGGTTGGTCTGCCGTTACTCAGAACGAAATTAGTCAGTTGTTATACTCGCTTTTGTCTACACTCGTATGCATTAACAGCGAGGGAATTCATGCGACTGATGGGGCAGTGCGGAGCGGCTGCGGATCTTATTCCGATGGGCTGCCTGAACATGCGTCCCCTCCAGATATTCTTTACTCAGAACAGGAGTGTGAAGATGCATTCGCTCGAGACCAGTATTGTTTTAACGGGCATAGTAAAACTAAAGGTCCAGGTTTGGGCAGATATTCAATGGTTAACTCAGGGAGTTCCACTGCAACTGCCGGATCCGGCTTTCAAGATTATGACGGATGCAAGTCAGACGTGTTGGGGTGCGACCCTGAGCCCTGCAGACTTGAAGTGTCAGGGTCTTTGGGACCCTCGGTTCCTAGAGAAACACATAAACATCAAGGAAATGATGTCAATATGGTTAGTGCTACAACATTGGATTCACATTTTAGCGGATGCACATGTTCACAGATATTGTCGGACAACTCAACAGTCGTAGCGTATATCAGGAACCAGGGCGGCACTCATTCGATTCCGTTATGCGAACTAACGGAGAAAATTCTTCTATATGTCGTGAATTATCATGTTCAGCTCTCTGTCCGTCATATACCAGGTTGTCTGAACGTAATAGCAGACTCACTATCTCGGAAAGGTCACCTGTCCTGTTGCCATCGGATTGGACGCTCAACAAGCGAGTATTCAGACAGATTTGCTATCAGTGGGATCGACCCATTATAGATCTGTTCGCGACGCATCTGAACTATCAGTTACCGACGTTCGTGTTGCTATGTCCAGACTATCGAGCGTACCCAGTAGACGCTCTGTCAATCTCATGGGATGGAATGATAGGATATATGTATCCTCCAACTCCGTTGAATCAGCAGATTCTGTTAAAGACCAAACAGTCTCGTTGCAAAATTCTTCTAGTAGCACCTCTGTCGTCACAGAAACCATGGATCAGTCTTCTCAGTGGTCTGTTATGGGACGTTCACCGGAAGCTTCTGCCGTGAGTTGACCTTCTTTATCACGGGAAGTCACTCACACTGCTTCACAACCCGGAAGGTCTCAACCTTCCGTGGTGTTGTCCTTCTTGCATTGCAAGCAGTTTACAGGACGAGCAGTGGACGCAATTTCTAACTGCAGGAGGTCCTCCTCTTCATTGAATTACACAGCGACGTGGAAGGTTTTCTTCCGTTGGTGTAAGGATCAGTCGATAGATGTCTATGATCCGTCCATACTGGATATTGCAAACTTTCTGGTCTACTTGTTTGACAATCTCAAACTGCAGCCCGTAACTATTAAGGGCTATAGGTCTATGTTATCAGACACTTACGCTCATCATGATAACTTGGCAATTGGATCTAAAGCTTCATTGTCCAAACTGGTTAGAAATTTCTCTATTAATAGACCTAGAACCCTCAGATTAATTCCTAAGTGGAATTTGGCTTGGGTTCTGTTGAAGCTTAAAGAAGCTCCGTTTGAGCCGTTAGACGTTGTAGAGTTCAAATTCTTGACCTATAAAATGGCATTTCTCTTAGCCTTTGCATCTGCTAGAAGAGTTAGTGAACTTCATGCTTTATCAGTGGATGATTCTCACTACCGTAGTATGGGTAATACCACTACTGTAACTATGGAAGTGGGATTTTTGGCTAAGAATCAGGCTCCAGATAAACGACCTGAGCCTATTACCATTAAGGCTCTGCCATCTACGACAACCGTAGACCTCTGCTGTGTCCAGTTAGGGCTATGCTCATATATAAACGCCGATCAGATTTTATAAGAAAAGGAAGGAAACGTTTCTTTAATTCCTAACAGAAAAGATATTTCTGTTCATTCTATTACTAGATGGATTCAGTTGGCAATACACATCGCCTATGAAAATCTATCTCCAGATCAACGTTCTCTAAATAAGATATCAGCATATGAAGTTAGAGCACTGTCCACTTCCTGGGCTTATTCTAACAGTATAACCATTACTTTTCTCATGAAGGCTGCTTACTGGACACAGCCCTCTACATTTACCAAGTTTTACCTTAGAAATTTCATCTCCAGTGACCTTAGATGTTTAGGTCCTCTTTCTGTTGCTCAGAATGGCATCCACTAAATGATTACATCTATAGTTATTTAGGCTGCCCGTTCCAGCAGTGACGCTGTTCCGCTGCCCTCTTCATTCTGTGGTCATGTCCCTCAGAACAAGGGGAAGTGGGGGAACGTTTTTTCCTTTATGATCATCTGGCTTTATAGTGAAAAGCAAGGGAAGACCTCTTCATTATTTAATATTATAAGAACAATTTATTTAATAGAGATTACAGAGACTGATAATAATTCCATGCAACTGTTTGTTATAAAACTTACATGTATTATAGATGTAGTAGCTTCTGAATTAATTTTCTCAGTTCAATATGAAGGTAACATTTTTTATTCTTTGTGTTTCTTCTAAATAAATTCCAAATTGAAGCCTTCATGACATCGATTTTCCCAATTGCATGGGCCCCGGACCCTTTCCCAAAGAGGGCAGAATAATCTCTGCACCTGGTTTTGAATCCAGTCACGTTGACAACCCCTTGACAAAAAATATGCCGACAGAAATTGTCCCTCCCTTGGCAATTTCTGGGCATCATTGTATTCAGATGCTGAAAGCATTTGAGGAAGGAGGTTGTGGGGGGGGGGGGGGGGGGGGGAGGGGGTTAGCCACCAGAAAAAACTGAAATGTGCTATCAAGAGGGTCCTTCTGGTGACTTTTCTGGAGCAAATACAATTTTTTGCTGATGATGTGCATTGCTACCACAACATTTTCCTCGGCATTGCCAATTGTTAAGGGTGAATTGCTAGGATTGGTACTTCTATGTAAATCTTGGCGGCAGAAAGAGGGGTGTGGATCAGGTGACTTCAACTCGACTTTTGGGTGTTGACTAATTGACTCCAGAATCACAGAGTCATTTCAACACTAATAATTTACTTTTAACCCTTTACCCAACGCAGACGATTTCAAAAGTCATTATTTTAAATATCATTTTTTTAAATTTTTAAAAAAAAATTCAACAAAACCATATCATGTGACCCCTCTGTGGAACGAGCTCGACAAGCTCGTTCCAAAGAGGTGTCACATGATATGGTTTTGTTGAAATGTTTCGAAAAATAATATTTTTTCAGCAGCTGTATTTGCATATTACGCGGGTGGTTAGCTAAACTTTGTTTTTATGCCTTTTCACTGAATTTTGGTGATTTTGTAATGAATCTGTGTGTGTAGGTAAATTATTCTCATTCTGCAGCATTTCTTTATTTAGTTCCTGGAGAAGACTTCAAGTATGTGATGTTTGATGATAATTTGGTGACAGTGTCAGATACAGGAAAAGAACTTGGAGAGTTTTGTATATCTGTTGAACCGACAAGACATAAAGGAATTGACTGTTTTCTTGTACATGCAAATAGTCATGGTGCTATTGATGGCGTACCATGCGGAACATCGATATCAGCATATGTGGGAAAAAATTTAGAGACTCTAGAGCAACAACATCATGAATATGTAAAGGTGAATATATAAAGATAAATTCCTTCTGGTTTAGGAACTGATAAAAAGGTTTTGGTTTGTGGGCAAGCAAGATAAATTCCTTCTGGTTAAGCTGGAAAAAATATTCTGTTTGCAGGTAAGCGAGATAAATTCCCTCTGGTTAAGCTGAAAAGGATCTGGTTCGCAGGCAAACCCTCACTGCAATTGAACCCCTTAACTGAATGTTTTTATTGGCTTGCCAGGGATTCTTTTGGGTATCTACAGGGGCTGATTATGGGCCCCTTTCCCAATGACATTTAGGCATGATTTTTCCAAATTCATAACTCCATATTGCCCAATCTCGTTTCCCACTCAAACAAAAATTTAATGCACAACAGGTGTCCTGAACTGTGTAGTCATAAGGCCTTAGAAAACTATTGGTTTTCTGAGGCCTTATGACCACCAACTTCAGGACACCCTTTTGTACATTAAATTTAAATTGCATATCAAACAAAGTCTCTCAATTGAAAGGCAAATGACAAGTTCTTTAATAGTATAACAGCAGTTTAATTGAGTCTACTGAGACTGTGTGACATGATTCCATGTGACTGTTGTAGAACTTGTAGTATACATGCAGTTGTTTAGGTATCTATCTTAAATGTTATCTTCTCAATTCAAATCAAAATTTCTTAGTCTTTGTATGTTTTCCCCCTCCAAAACAAATTCCAGATTGGAGCCCCTATGATGCAAATTTTCTCAATGGCATGGGCCTCAGACCCATTCCCAAAGAAGGCAAAAAAATCCCTGCTTGCATTGTCTTCCAAATTTATTATGAAATTGTGAGACTTCAAAAATTTCATCTTTTTTGATTGATGTATTTTTATTTGCATGTGTTTGCAACAAATCCTGATTAAAATACAGTTTCTATTTATTATATTTGTTTTATAAGCATGTAGTTTGCTCTGTTATGCAGAAAATAACTTATATATTATTTTAACGGCATGTATTTTTTGAAAAGGTGCATAAATATAACAAAAAGACAAAAAATAAAATTGTCTCTCCCTCATCGATTTGAAAAATTAAATACCTGCAAACCAGAACATTTTTTCTTTTTGCAGACAAGTCAGTAAGTGAGAAAATGTGACAATGATAACATGACATATTTGTCATTTTGCCAGATAGACTTAGTGACGAGAGCCCATAGTAGTCACTAGTCCAGTTCCCTCTCAGTAAGATAGTTGGATTAGTTTACATGTATGTACAAACCCAATAAAACTGTTCAGCTGTTTTTTTGTGGGTCTTGTGGTTTGGTTTTCTGGTGTGTTGCCAAAAAGCCGAACCGAACTGGGCCCCCCCCCCCCCCCCCCCAACCACTGTATAATTCTGGGTGAATACAAATCCCATATTTATATATTTTCTGTAGAGTTCAATGCTTGGGGGCCTAGTTCCACAATTTTGATAAGTTTTTTGTCTCACATGTGCATGTAGAACACATGTTAGAACGTTCTAACACACAGGCTTTTTGTAGTTTTGTTGATGGAAGGTTCAGTACCTTGGCAGCATGGCCCTGCAAATCAATTTTTGATTAACCCTTTACTTTACCTAACATGAAAAGTAGACGACACTTGCAAAAAAAATTCTTGAATAACTAATTTTTTTCATTTTTAACTCAACTTTGGCGAAGCCAAATTTGAGCTTATGCCATGGTCAGTCGTCCGTCTGTCCATCTGTCCATCAACAATTCAATATGGCACGGGCTAGAGGCCCTATTTATGAACCAATCTTTACGAAACTTCTTGGGTACCTTTGTTATGACCGTGGGATGAGAACGAGTGTTTTGGGGTCCGATCCAAAATTCAAGTTGGCCGCTGGCAGCCATTTTGTACAAAATTAGGTGCAATCAGATTTTTGCACAGAACTTCCATATGAAAGTGCTGATTTGAATAATTTTTTGTTTGAATGTTTAGTACCATGGGATACATCACATAATACAGGTTTTTTTCTCGTGCAGAAATTATGCAAATTAGATGAACTTTGATTTTTTCCAGTGCTACTTACACACAGTAAGTACACATGTCAATACGGCTCGGGCTAGAGTCTGTATTTATGAACCGATCTTCATGAAACGTCTTGGGTACCTTTGTTTTCACCTTGGGATGAGAACGAGTGTTTCTGGGTGCGGTCCAAAAGATGGCTGCCAGTGGCCATTTTGTACCAAAATTAGGTCTAATCAGTTTTTTGTACACAACTTCTATACGGCTCAGGCTAGAGGCTATATTTATGAACCAATCTTTACGAAACTTCTTGGGTACCTTTGTTATCATCGTGGGATGAGAACGAGTGTTTTGGGGTCCGGTCCGAAATTCAAGATGGCCACCAGCAGCCATTTTGTACCAAAATTAGTGCAATCAGTCTTTTGTACAGAACTTCTGTATAAAAGTTCTGATTTGAATAAATTTTTGTATGAATGTTTAGTAACATGGAATACATCACATATAGTACGGGTTTTTTTCTCGTGCAGAAATTATGCAAATTAGATGAACTTTGATTTATTCAGTGCTACTTATACACTGTAAGTGCACATGTCAATACGGCTTGGGCTAGAGACTGTATTTATCAACCAATCTTCACGATACTTCTTGGGTACCTTTATTATCACCTTGGGATGAGAACGAGTGTTTCTGGGTGCGGTCCAAAATTCAAGATGGCTGCCAGTGGCCATTTTGTACCAAAATTGAATCCAATCAGTTTTTTGTCACAACTTCTATACAGCTTGTATTTATGAACTAATCTTCATGAAACTTCTTGGGGACAGGAACGAGTGTGTTTTGGGGTGCCTTTGTTATCACTGTGCTATGAAAACAAATATTTTGGAGTTCAGTCAGACCCACTCTGGGACTCAAAGATTTCTTTTCTAGTTTAGCATCTGACTGTCACCCACCTTGACAATACTTTACCTATTCATTTGTTACAGGCTACGGTCAATATTTATGTACAGACCATTACAATACTTTATATGTACCTTTGTTATCAGGTCATTACATAGATGTTTGTCATTGCTGTGTCACATACTATACATGTGCATGTCTTAACAAGTTGAGCTACAGTGTCATTGACACTTTCATTTGTCTCAAAAACATAGGTTATGACCCCTCATTGGAACGAGCTTGATGAGCTCGCTCCAAAGAAAGATCATAACCTATGTTTTTGAGATAAAAAATAATGAAAATTAAATGGTGATTTTTGTGAATAGTGCTGGCCGGTTTTGGCCGTTAGATTGGGTAAAGGGCTAAGAATCGAATCTCAAATAGAATCAGGTCTGTTCAAAATCGAAGCAACCTCAAATCGAATCATCGAATCAGGCATGAATTGAAAATGACCGAATGGGAGAAGGAGGCTGCTGTTAATCTGATTTGTCCCAACTGTGATGGCTAAGGACCCAACCGATAAGATAGTCCAACTACATCATCAAGGCATGTCTTCATCAAAGGCAAGCCTTTATGAAGTAGTTGGAATATTACCTAGCAAGGATTATAGTTCAAGAACAAAAAAGGGTGCAATTATTACCAGTACAAGACACTGCACACTGCTGGTTGCTTGCAACAGCTCATCGTTGACATTGCTTGGAACCTTCAAATTTACTTTAAACATTGGTAGTGACTGGTGATACTGGAATTAGCATGGATGGTAGCATAGATGTACAGTACGTGGAGAGTGTATTATCACTAAATCACCCGCAGAGTGGAGAGTCCACCCAATCAATAATTACAAATTCGTTGCAAAGCATAACCAACACAAGCAAAGTTTCAGCCAATGGACCTCCGGGTAAAACCCGGAGGTCCATTGGCCGAAACATTGCTTGTGTTTTTTTGTCGATATGTACACTATTTGAAAGTTATAGCTTGGGTGACAACTCCACTCCACAGGTGATTTAGTTACAATCCACTCTCTACGTACTGTAGATGCTATTCATGTTAATATATTGAAAATTATGCAACATTATTTATGGGCAATTTTCACGTTATGTGAAACAACGAAGATAATTGATACCAAGCTATATTTTGGTGAAAAGATTCGAAGGGAAATAAAACGGGAAACAGATCTTGAATCAGACTGAATACCAACTAAAGATTTGAAATCAAATCAAATCTCAAAGCTTTGCAGGGCCCTGCTTGGCAGTGGTTTCTAGTGAAGTCTTGGCTGCCTGGGTAGGAAGCCAAGACTTCACTAGACACCACTTCTAAGTTGAAGTGTTACCTAATGAGAGAACCAAAAATAAGTAGAATTCTCCAAGCCTTCAATGACACTTTCAGAATCAAGTAAACACTTTGTGAGAATCAAAGTTGATTCTCTTTGTTTTCCACACAAGAATCCTTTGAAGAATCGATTCCGATTGTTACATGAATTTAAGCCCTGTTCATGGTGAGCCCATTGAGTCTGCGTTGCCCACTCAGGTCAGTAGTAGACCAACCTAACATATGTTTTTGATTTTTATTGTTGGGTGAGTTTTGCACATGTATTTATAAGGTAAAGTGTAGTGGAAAATAATATTCCGAAACTGTGCCTGTGAATTTCTGCTGAATAAGCATTTTGTTTTCAAACCATTAAAAGGTTCTTAAGAGTCATGTTTCAGAGGGAAAAAACATATTTTATACAACAACCAATGGCCCAGACTAGCTGGTGGTAACTCAAAAATTAAACCAGGGCCAAACACCAATTTTGCCCCCCAATCTCCAAAATTGGCATGCAAAACCGAAAAATCAGTGTCCTATCTGGTCCTCCATACTTTTCAGATCTGCGCATGCGCAGTATCCAGGAAGAGACCGAAATTGGCGCAAACCATCATTCTTTGTTTGGCCCTGAAGTCAGAAACACTGAACTGACATCTGTGCTTTTAAATCTAATTTTTGAGGATGCCAGACACAAATCAGTGGTGAAATTGGCGGATCCAAGGACAGATTTGGATGATGGAAGTGAACAACGGTGGTCAGGAATGTTCAGGGCTGCAACTTTATAATTTTTATCAAAATTATTTCATGTCTCCCAATTTCGGGACATGGGCCTGACGTCATCAGTCTTGCTAATGATTTTTCCACTGTTTGTTAAGTGTTCCTTCCCTTTCCTTCCTTGAAACCCTCCTGTTAAACTCCCAAGTTTTTTGGCTTATTTTTGTTGAAATTTTTTATTAAGTTTCTTGTGAGTTTGACATGCATTACAGAATGTTTATTCTGTATATCCCCAGGGTTACGTCCTCACCCAAGGGTTGTTTGGGCATTTGGGTCATGCATCTTCTGTCCGATGTATCGTTTTTCTTCATCTGAAGATCTTGCTTTACATTGGGTAGCTTTAAAATCTGTTACTGACTTCAGGCCTTTTTTATTCAGTGCCTGGGTTCTTGTTTCCGTTTTTTCCTTTGACGTTGTTCACATTGGCAACGTCGTATAAATATATGCAGGGTATTTTTTGTTCGGGTTCGCATTGCAGTTTGCGACGACAATTACGACTGTCTGCGAATCAAAATCGTAAAAGTGATTCGCAGGATGCGAGTCCTTTATTTTTTATGAAATGGCTGGTATTCACGTGGTTGCTGATAATATTTCTATTAAAAAACAAACTATTTTTTGCAAGTTTATTGTTCCAAATAATTTACAAAATGTGAGAATAAAAAACAAACGAAGAGCCTGCAGAGGGGCTTAAAATAGTAACACGTCATCAAGTTTAATTTAGCATAGGAATCCTCAGTGATGTTTTTCTTTTCTAATTTATGATCACATGTTCTGATTGGACAATACCGTCAGCGCTTTGGGGGCTTTCTCAAATGAAAACAAATTGATATCATTTGTGCTGTAACCTGCGCAGTTGTTGTATTTATATTTGTTTTTCCTGTCATGTTTTGGAAAAACCAACATAAACACAACAGCTGCACAGGTTATGGCGCAAATGGTGCTCTGATTCTGAAACTATGAAGTCTCAGGCACAAACGAGTGTTGGATTTTCTCGACAGGGATGGAGACATTGGGGTGATAAACAAACAACGAAAAACAAATAAAATGCAAGTATTTTTTAAATCTTTAATAATAATTTTCCTTTATTCTTTTATCTTATTCAACACGTGGTAACTTTTGAAAACTTACCTATTTCCGTTGCATCCCAAATTGGCAAAACGTATAAACTTGCAACTAATTCTTGTTGACTGTATATACTTGAAAATGGGTGTGCGACCTATACATGAGCTTTAGGCAAAAGGGAGGAATTCCAAGTGTGAGTTGGGGGTGAGACTTATACACGGCAACATATACACGGACATATATGGTATTTTTGTTATACTGCAATGAACGTCTGAGATTGGCGGTGCATTGTTTACTTTTGGGAAAATCTCGAACCATCCATAAAAAAAATTCAATGAGGGGTGGGGGGGGGGGGGGGGGTATTTTTCCAATGCGGCAGTGCCTGAGAACCAAAACCCTTTTTTTTTTTTGACCGTACACTCTAGTGTAAATGTTGCAAACATTCACTATGCTACCATCCATAAATGTAGGTAGGCTGGGAAGACTTCATAGTGCCCTATGAAGTATCTTCTATCACATTTATTATATACATCAAGCATATGAAGTGATATAAGATACTTCAAAGTGCTTATTTTTAATCTTTTTATTTGGAGAAACTGTAGTGTTTGCCAAGTTTACATGCTTTTTTAAAGTACCAACTGCCTCTTGTTTGGCTAAAGCAAAAGGAAAGTGAACAACTTCATGTCAATGTGAATTGCTAATCAATTCTTCTAGACTGCTAATCAATTTTTGGCAATCACCAAAAAACTGCTAATCAAATTTTTGAAAACAAAAAATACCCTGATATGTAGTTTCAACTTATTATTACTGTAGGATTGTTATAGATACATGTTATAATATTCAGGTAGTGTAGCAATTATTTTTTGAATTTTGTCCACATTTAGGCTCTATCTTGGGCTTGTCTTGTTCCCTTTGGGAACTTGGGCTTTTGTCAGAATTTTTTGGAAAAATGTTTTGAAAATAATTCTTCGATTTGTATTTTGAATGTTGATTATTATGTATCTTTATCATATATTTATTGTGGAGTTGGTGGGAGTACTATCGATTTTGTTTGATTAATTATGAAAGCTTATTGTTCAAAATGCAAGGCAAGGAAATCTTCCTCAGATTTACATGCTTGTTGCCTTGCTTGTAGTCAATGTACTCCCGCTAATTCTTGTCCTACATGTGTTGATTGGGATGACAAATGTTGGACGCGGGTGTCACGGTATGTTGTTAGCGGTGAGAGGCCAATGCCGGTCCTCTCGCTGCAAAGTCAATCAAGTTTCTCAGTTTCATTTTCAGAGGAACAAGAACATGGTGATGGTTATGTGACACCTTCCAGAAGTGTGCTACCCTCGTCGTGCTCTGATGAGCAAACAGAGCTAGCTGCCAAAGTGCTCATGAAGATTAGGCAGGGGATAAAGCCACTAGCCGGTGGTTTTAGTCCCTTGTCTGCAGCTAGCTCAACCGGCAAAGCGGTTACTCTGCCCATGGGCACCGTGACGCCGGGGACGTCCGTTACGGTCTTAAGAAGTGGATTGGGTGGAGCAAACACTTTAAAGCATAAACATGCTCACCCAGCGACGACGAAACAAGGGAAGAAGCCAGCAAGTGTTGTGGGAAGCTCGGCGAGGTCTGAAAGCACCACGAGTGAGAGAGGTCCCTCTCTTTCCCAGCAACATCTGGGGCCAGATGTTGTGATAAAGAACTTGCCTGAGTCGGAACATACGTCCACACCTGCCATTTGGGACGCTCCATATAGATCACAGCCAGCCTCGTCTACAGTTATGGCTTCTTCCACTTCATCTACCAAGCACACACCACCACATCTTAGCTTCTAAAGTTCGGATATCTCACCTGCTACGCCGGTGAAGACGGACCATCTGGTAGCTAGGGAGACGAGGCCTCGATCATCGGGACGTGCGGAGAAAAGAGCCATCTCCGACACACCGTCCCAGGAGCAGCAAGCGGCGAAGAAACAGAAGACCACTGCTCCTCAGGCCTCGGTGATGGACTTGCTGTCGCAGATTGCACAGCAGATCGCAGCATCCCAGCAAGTGCAAGAGCAGCCTCCTCCAGACTCAGAACATGAGCTGTCGGAT
The DNA here is from genome assembly GCA_031216915.1 of Pictodentalium vernedei. NCBI lineage: Eukaryota > Metazoa > Mollusca > Scaphopoda > Dentaliida > Dentaliidae > Pictodentalium > Pictodentalium vernedei. The sequence continues at coordinate 100,607,507 of CM062288.1, forward strand.
GGTGCTGGGTCGGTCCAGTTGTCTGTTCATGCAGATGCATCAATACTACCCTGATTTTGTTCCATCGAATCAGAATGCTGCGATGACAAGGAAGAAACCGCTGGCGTCATTGGACACAGACTTTATCCGCATAAAGGAGAAGGTCCTTTCTTTTCCGGTTCAGTGTAGGCAGGTGTCGCAGGCCTTCGGCCATATGAACAGCACCATATTTAATCTCTCGAGTACGAGGAAGAAAGGCAGTTTCTTAACTTCACTTTCTATAAACATACCGTTTCTTGGACTACGTTCATTTAAAATGGTTGGGGAAGATGTTCAGAGAGTTCCTCTGCGTTTGGATGAGCAGGCCGAGGATCTAGAGGTATCCTTACCTGGATCATTCACAATTTGCTCAGACACAATTGAGACAGCAATTTCTTCAAATAGAACAAATTTGGACGCTATGTCTTACGCAGATCACCTTACAAGAGCTATAGCACAACGTCTCAACGGAAAGGAATTTGAGGATGTCCGTACCTCTCTTAGAGTTCTTTCCAGTGCAATTATGTATACCACATATAACTCTGCCCTAACAATGGCTAATTTGGAGTTAGTCAGACGTGATGGTCCCCTTGCGTCATCATCACTGATAGATGATAAGGTGAAAAACTCTCTCCGAGTCACTCCGATATCCAGACATTTTATATTCAACGACAAGCTTTCATTAGTCTATGACCAGGCTACTAAGAAAGCGTCTAATGCTCTGCTTTTAAAGTCGGCGTCTCATCGACCCGCTGCAGCAGACAAGAGTAAACGAGGATGTTCCAGACCGAAATCATCAAAAGGGGACTCCTCACGAGGGTATACAAAACCTTCTTATTCTTACTTTTGAGGTCGTTAGCATAGCGACTCAGGAAAGGAGTGGAGGTCTGATCGGGATTATCGGTCAGACGCCCCTAGGTCGACGGGACGACATGGTTTCTCCTTCCGTAAGCCTCGCAGGTCATACAGGTGATGGTCAAAACCACTGTTTGCTTACCAGTTGGCGGAATGTTATCAAGCTTCGCGAAAAACTGGATAACAATCACGGAAGACCAGTGAGAAGTGTAGTCTCGGACGGCATACGGCTAGCATTCCGAGTGAAACCCCCACAAACAAGATGTCGGCGTTGGACAAATCTTCTGTCAGATCCTTGCAAAAGAAAGTCTCTCATAGCGGAGGTACAAGCTCTCTTATCAAAGGAAGCAATAGAGGTCATCAAGAATCAAAATTCTCAAGGTTTCTACAGTCACCTTTTCCTCATCCCGAAACCAGATAGCTCATTCCCACCGGTTATGGACCTGAGCTGGATAAACAAGTTCATTGTGGCTCAAAAATTCTATATGGAGACCATTCGGTCAGTAAGGGCGAGCGTTCGAGTGAACCACTATGCGGCAAGCATAGATCTAAAAGATGTGTACTTTCATTTCCTGGTACATCCGACATTCAGAAAGTACCTGCGGTTCGCCGTACAAGGGAAGGTGTATCAGTTCAGGGCAATGTGCTTTGGTCTGAACCTGGCTCCCTGGGCATTCACTCGGTAATGTCTCACTTCCGAGCTCATTCGTCTGCGGTAACGTCGGCTTACTTGGACGGCATTCTATAGAGATACGGCAATAGAATTATTCTTCAGAATGATGTTCAGAGTCTGCTTCTATTACTCCGACATCTCGGTTTCATTGTAAACGAGAAAAAGTTGGATTTCGCTCTGTCCAAGTCGTTCATTCACTTGGGAAAGAGCTTCGAGACTCACAACAATCTGGTTCATCTGCCATTACCCAGAGCAAAAGTAGTCGGTTGTTATGCTCACTTTTGTCTACACTCAGATGTATTAACAGCGAGGGAATTCATGCGACTGTTGGGGCTGTGCGGAGCGGCTGTGGATCTTATTCCGATGGGTCGTCTGCGCACAAGTCCCCTCCAGATATTCTTGACTCAGAATTGGAGTGTGAAGACGCATTCGCTTGAAACCAGTATTGTTTTAACGGACCTGATAAAACAAAGGCTTCAGATTTGGGCAGATATTCAGTGGTTAACTCAGGGAGTTTCGCTGCAACTGCCGGATCCGGCTTTCACGATTATGACAGATGCGAGTCAGACGGGTTAGGGTGCGACCATAAGTCCCACAAACTTGAAGTGTCAGGGTCTTTGGGACCCTCGGTTCCTGGAGAAGCACATAAACATCAAGGAGATGTTATCGATATGGCTAGGGCTACAACATTGGATTCACATAATAGCGGATGCTCATGTTCAGATTTTGTTGGACAACTCGACAGTGGTAGCGTACATCAGGAACCAGGGCGGCACTTATTCGATTCCGTTATACAAACTAATGGAGACGATTCTTCTATACGTCATGAATCATTATGTTCAGCTTTCTGTCTGTCATATACCGGGTCGTCTGAACGTAATAGCAGACTCTCTCGGAAAGGTCACATGTTACCATCGGAGTGGATGCTCAAGCGAGTATTCAGGCAGATTTGCTACCTGTGGGTTCGCCCCATGATAGATTTGTATGCGATACACCTGAACAATCAGTTACCAACGTTTGTGTCGGCATGTCCAGACCATCGAGTGTACGCAGTAGACGCTCTGTCGGATCTCATGGGACGGAATGATAGGATATGCGTATCCTCCAACACCGTTGATTCAATAGATTCTGTTAAAGATCAAACATTCTCATTGCAAAATTCTACTAGTCGCACCTCTGTTGTCACAGAAACCGTGGATCAATCTTCTCAGGTGTCTGTTATGGGACGTTCCCTAGAAGCTTCCTCCATGAGAGGACCTTCTTTCACGCGCACTGCATCACAACCCGGAAGGTCTCAACCTTCACGTATTTCCATTGTGCGGCCATTCTTGCATGGAAAACAGTTTACAAGATGAGCAGTGGATGCAATTTCTAACTGCAGGAGTTCCTCCTCTTCGTTGAACTACACAGCGAAGTGGAAGGTTTTCTTCTGTTGGTGTAAGGATCAGTCGATAGACGTTTATGACCCGTCCATACCTAATATTGCCAATTTCCCGGTCTACTTGTTTGACATTCTCAAACTACAGCCCGTCACTATTAAGGGCTATAGGTCTAGGTTATCAGACACTTACGCTCATCATGATATCTTGGCTATTGGATCTAATGCTTCATTGTCCAAGCTGGTTAGAAATTTCTCTTTTAATAGACCTAGAACCCTTGGATTAATTCCTAAGTAGAATTTGGCTTGGGTTCTGTTGAAGCTTGAAGAAGCTCCGTTTGAGCCGTTGGATATTGTAGAGTTCAAATTCTTGACCTATAAAACCGCATTTCTCTTAGCCTTTGCATCTGCTAGAAGAGTTAGTGAACTTCATGCTTTATCAGTTGATGATTCTCACTACCATAGTGTGGGTAATACCATTACCCTAACTATGGAAGTGGGATTTCTGGTTAAGAATCAGACTCCAGATAAATGGCCTGAGCCCATTACCATTAAGGCTCTGCTGTCCTTGGACAACCGAAGACCTCTGCTGTGTCCAGTTAGAGCTATGCGCATATATAAACATCGATCAGATTTTATAAGAAAAGGAAGAAGACGTTTCTTTCTTTCATTGATTAATAACAGAAAAGACATTTCTGTTCATTCAGTTGCTAGATAGATTCATGCCTATGAAAATCTATCTTTCTGATCAACGTTCTGTAAATAAGATATCAGCACATGAAGTTAGAGCACTGTCCACTTCTTGGGCTTATTCCAACAGTATAGCCTTTACTGATCTCATGAAGGCTGCATACTGGACACACCCCTCCAAATTTACTAAGTTTTACCTGAGAATTTAGAGTCCATCCCCGGTGACCATAGATCTTTAGGTCTTCTTTCTGTTGCTCAGAATGTCATCAGTTAATGATTACATGTATAGTTATTTAGGCAGCCTGTTCCAGCAGTGACGCTGTTCCGCTGCCCTCTTCGTTCTGTGGTCTTGTACCTCAGAACAAGGGGAAGGGGGGGGGGGGGGGCGGTTTTTTCCCTTATGATCATCTGGCTTTATAGTGAAAAGCAAGGGAAGACCTCCAGTGTCAGTAGTCCTGAGTCGGTGCTGAAACGATAACTATGGCTCAGTTATGTACTGTTTTTAAAGAGTAGCTCACTGTGGATCATTTGTATATGTCGCGTTTCAAACAGGTGTTAATATACAATCCACGGACACTTTTAAATGAACATAAAGAGTCTCATTCTCTGAACTATCTTTATATATTGGCTTTCCTTCACTGAATTAGCATAATGGGTTATGCTGGCATTAAATGGAGAATTATATATTATGTAATACTTAATTACATTGTTGGTGTTATGTCTTTTTCATTTCTCGTAAAGGAGAAAGACATATATAATTCCTTTTTTCTCCTATTCTCCTGTAGGAGATATCCTTTACTGAAGTGATTGAGAGATTAGATTTTCCTTTATGTCCTAGGCCCTCCAGCCTTTTTACGATTCAGCTAGTCTGGGTCATTGGTTGTTGTATAAAAATATTATAAATTCTAAGTATAATTATGGTATAGAGAGACATGTAAATTCTAATTATTCTAAATTCCTTCATCATGGATTGAAGGATTTGATCTATGCGGATCAACTATTTCGGAAGTTCTAAGCCCTCCACCTTTTTTACGATTCAGCTAAGTCTGGGCCATTGGTTATAGTATAAATAGATGAAAAATTTAAAGTATTTTATATATTTTTTATACTTACCAATGACCCAGACGGGTATGGCCATCCCATGAGTGGACACTCATACCTCCCCGATGTTTACAACATTTAACAGGCAATTATTGAAAGAATGATGGTTGGTGCCAATTTTTGGTGTCTTCCTGGATACTGCGCATGCGCAGAGCTGAAAAGTATGAAGGACCAGATAGGACATAGAATTTTCGGTTTTGCATGCAAATTTGGGGGATCGGGGGCAAAATTTGTGTTTGGCCCTGGATTAATTTTTGAGTTAGCACCAGCTAGTCTGGGCCATTGGTAAATATAAAAAATATACAAATTACTTAGAATTTATAATTTTCATTTCATTTTGGTAAAAATAGTAGTACTGTGGCCTTCAATGTGCTCTAATTAAAGAGATGATGAAGTGAAGAAAGCTTTAGTACTTTGTTGGATGTTTAATGTTGATGACTTTGTTTTTATTATTCCAGCTTGAGAATTGCCCTTTAGACAGAAAAACTATCTTAGTGAAACAGGAAGATGGATTTGTTGTGAATAGAATAATAACACAAGGCGAGGTGCGATTTTAAGCTTTTCTGTAATTTTTTTACTTGGATTTTGGGGCTTGGTTTGGAAATGGATAGTTTTTCCTTTCCAGAACATTTATTTGTTTATCACCTGCATATATGCATATAACCTGCATCTCTGTTATTTACATATATATGACAGAAATATTGACCCTCACCTGGTAATGCAGCCAAATACACACAGTGCAATGGTTCAGAAATTACCATTTGAATTTTGCAGTTTGTCATTAGTCGGCCTGTTTGTCCATTATTTTACTTCTGGATCATATCTTGTAAACTTTTAGAGTTACAGGTTCCAAGGTTGATACGTTTCTTATCACCCCTTTTTTTTTGTCTTACGATATTTTGAATTGAAAATTTCTTTTTCTTCAAAAGTTTAAGAGTTTAAATTTTGACTTAACCCTTTATCCAATGCACATGATATCAAAATTTATTTTTATTCATTATTTTTTTTTTCAAATTTTTCAAAAATTTCAGTAAAGCCGTATCATATGACCCTTCATTGGAATGAGCTTGTTCCAATGAGGGGTCACATGATATCGTTTTGTTGAAATTGTTTCAAAAATACTACTTGTTCAACTGCTCAGTTTTAAAATTACGCAAACAGGTGCAGCAAATTCATTAGGTAAAAGGTTAAGGATTTTAATAAAAATACAACTTTTGATAGTGGTTCATTTCCAGAGTGTATCTTGGAAACTGGAATTCCCAGTTTGTACCTTTAGAATACTATAACAGTTTCTCACATAAATAACAGCAGATCAGTGAAAAATTCATTGACAAAGCATCAGCTGATATTTCATCGTTTGCAACCCACAATATTAACCCTTTACCCAATGCAGACGATTTCAAAATTTATTATTAGTCGAGTTGTGACGAAGTCAAACTCGACTTATAGTTTGGTGAATGGCGGGCGGGCGGGCGGGCGGGTGGGCGGGTGGGCGGACGGGCGGGCGGGCGGGCGGGCGGGCGGGCGTAAACAATTGGTTTCCGGATGATAACTTGATAGTGGTTCAACTCACATTCATTAAACTTCATACGTAGGTTGGTCTTGGTGGGAGGAAGAACCCTATTGATTTTGGACATGCTACGTCGAAGGTCAAGGTCACAGTGACCTTGAACATAGTAAATCTTAAACAATTGGTTTCCGGATGATAACTTGATAATGGTTCAACTCACATTCATGAAACTTCATAGATAGATTGGCCTTGGTGAGGGGAAGAACCCTATTGATTTTGGACTCGCTACGTCAAAGGTCAAGGTCACAGTGACCTTTAACATAGTATATCGCAACAATTGGTTTCCGGATGATAACTTGATAGTGGTTCAACCTAGAGTCATGAAACTTCATAGGTGTGTTGGCCTTGGTGCAAGGAAGAACCCTATTGATCTTGGACTCACCAGGTCAAAGGTCAAGGTCACAGTGACCTTGAACATAGTATATCGCAACAATTGGTTTCCGGATGATAACTTGATAGTGGTTCAACCTAGAGTCATGAAACTTTATAGGTGTGTTGGCCTTGGTGCGAGGAAGAACCCTATTGATCTTGGACTCACCAGGTCAAAGGTCAAGGTCACAGTGACCTTGAACATAGTATATCGCAACAATTGGTTTCCGGATGATAACTTGATAGTGGTTCAACCTAGAGTCATGAAACTTCATAGGTATGTTGGCCTTGGTGCGAGGAAGAACCCTATTGATCTTGGACTCACCAGGTCAAAGGTCAAGGTCACAGTGACCTTGAACATAGTATATCGCAACAATTGGTTTCCGGATGATAACTTGATAGTGGTTCAACCTAGAGCCATGAAACTTTACAGACGTGTTGGCCTTGGTGCGAGGAAGAACCCTATTGATGTTGGACTCACCAGGTCAAAGGTCAAAGTGACCTTGAACATAGTATATCGCAACAATTGGTTTCCGGATGAGAACTTGATAGTGGTTCAACCTAGAGTCATGAAACTTCATAGGTGTGTTGGCCTTGGTGTGAGGAAGAACCCTATTGACCTTGGACTCGCCAGGTCAAAGGTCAAGGTCACAACTCGACATTGGATCTGTGATCCTGAGCGGCATTTTTTTAAATATCATTTTTTAAATTTTTTCCAAAAATTTCAACAAAACCATATCATGTGACCCCTCTTTGGAACGAGCTCGATGAGCTCGTTCCAAAGAGGGGTCACATGATATGGTTTTGTTGAAATTTTTCGAAAAATAATATTTTTTTCAGCTGTTGAATTTGCATATTACGCGGGTGGATGCGGGCGATTCGTTGGGTAAAGGGTTAATTTTGCAACCTTGTATATTAATCCTTTCCACACTGAAGTCAAAATATTTAAAACCGAAAATTTGTTTCCACTAAGAAACTGGAAATTTAACCAATTCAGTCATGTTTCACAGAGCTCGGGAGTATTTGAAAAAGACTGAACACTTATAATATATATTTTTAGGATATACAGAGAACAGCGAAAACAATTAGTCATGAAGATATGTTAGGATTCATTTCAGAAGGTATTGTATATTATTTGATAACTGAACCTGTATGTGGGGGCACGGTGGCATTGTGTACTAAGGCGAACTGCACGTTAATGGTCACTTGTCTTTTAATGCTAACCCTGCTTCTGTGGAGAACTGCCCGATATGAGGTGACCCTGGCTGCTGAAAGTGTGACTAAACCCCAATAAATAAATAACTGAACCTGTTATCTTTTACCTAATAATACAGGAAGCATTTGCACACATTTTTCTTGAATACCTGAAAAGTTCATTTTTCACCCCCCAAATGTAACTTATGACACCTTTCTAGAATGAGCACTGTAAATGTTTTTCAGTGAGCGGTTTTAAGCTAAGTTTTGGAGGCAAACATTTTTAAATAATAAAATTTTCTGACAGCACTGGCTATATATGGCAGTTATGTTCATTGAAGTGTAAACTAGCACATGTTAGCCCTTATATATATTCAAACTTACTGCAAATTTTTGCCATAATGCATCTAGAAATTTAACCAATTCAACCATTTCGTCACAGAGCTCACTAAGTTCTGTCAAACATGATTGAATTGATTAAATTCCTAGTTGCATCATTTGAAAAATTTGTAACTTGAATTTTCAGATTGTTGACATCATTGTGCAGAGAGTTAAAATGATAAGACAGTAATGATATTTTTACAAACAGCTAAGAGTTTCAATCTTTTTCCAAATCACATCTCATAGATCTTATTGAATTGTGTTCAATAAGTATGTTGTTATGAGGGAACCTAATCTAATAAAGATGGGTGGTATTGAAATTTTAAGTTCGGTATCACTTTCAGTATTTTTAGGGGGTATGTCGTGGTATTGTCTCGGTATTCAGTAGCTGACTTGACTGAGATTTACTGACAGTACCAAAGGGGAATTTGGTTGTTCTTATATCATTCTACAACAGCACCACAAGTGCTACTGCCAATGAGCTCAACATTGGCATTCTTTTGCCAACACAAATCATATCTGCAGTAATTTTGTGACTTGTTCCAAACACACCTCAAACTTTAAACGCCAATTTCAGGCATTTGTAATCTCAGAGCATGTGCATTTAATATGCCATTATTAGGTCCTGCTGACAAAAGATCTATTACTTGGGCGGTGATTTCTAGTCAAGTCTTGGCTACCTTAACCCTTTACCCAACGAATCGCCCACATCTGCCCGCGTAATATGCAAATTCAGCAGTTGAAAATATATATTTTTATACTGTACCAATGACCCAGACTTAGCTGGTGCTAACTCCACAAAAACCAGGGCCAAACACAAATTTTGCCCCCCAATCCCCAAAATTTGCATCCAAAACAAAAAGAAATCATGTCCTAAAGGACCTCCATAGTACGACTCTACTGCGCATGCGCAGTGACGCAGTCGTCCCGAAATTGGCGCCAAATATCATTCTCTGTTTGGCCCTTCATCAGTCAACATCTCACTGATCTTTGTGCTTGTAAATCTCAGTTTAAAGGATGCCAGACACGTAATTCTTGGAGAAAATGTGATTCTAAGGAGGATAGAAGGAGGAGAGGAAAAAAGAAGTGGCAAAAAATAATCAGGGCTGTACTTAAAATTTTTTGTTAAAATTATGTTAAGTTGCCTATTTTCGAGGCAAACGCCTCTTGTTGTCATTCTTGCTAATTGTTGCACTGCTTATTCAGTGTTTCCTCTCCCCTAACCTTCTAAAGTCCCCCCTTGCAATTCTCCCATGCTTTTGGCATATTTTTGAGAAGTTTCATTTCTAAAATTTCCCTGGGAGAGTTGCTTGGTTACAGAATGTTTTCTGTTATTTTCCCCATAGTTACGTTTTCACCCATGGGTGTATAACGTTTGTGTTCTGCATCTTCCATCTGATGCTCTGCAGATTCTCCCCTGGGAGTCTCTGTTTTGCATCAGATAGAGTGTAATTGAGGACTGATTCCGGGCCAGTTTTTTCAGTGCCTGGAGTCATGTTTTCTTCTGTGTTTACACTGTTTGTTTTCATTGGCAACAGCCTTTTTTGAGGGGGGCTGTTTGCCTTTGAGGTAGTTTATCTCATTATAAGATACATTTATATTATCCGAAAGTGTCTCATTAATTATTTTATATAATTTTAAAATTTTTGACCACACTTTGCCATCGGATCCATCGGGGCTCAACGTTACTTTTCAGCAACTTGGGCTTCTCTGAAAAAATATTTTTTCAAAATTATTTTGTTTTGCAATTGTTTTTTCATTTATTAATGGATCATGTTATTATGTATCTTTGTGTCAGGGGTTTTTGCGAGTAACTAGGACTTATTGTTGTTCCTTCACAATGAAAGGAACTTGTTCAAATTGTAATAGGAAGAAATCTTCCTCTGACTTTCATGATTATTGCATAAATTGTAGTCAGTGTTCTCGCATTAATCCCTGTCCTGTATGTGAACATTGGGATGAGAAACATTGGAAACGTGTGTCACGATATGTTGTTTCTGGAGAAAGAGCGATGCCGGCTCTTTCTCCACAAGGTCACTCTACTCTCTCAGTTTCTATTTCAGAGGAACCAGAACAGGGTGATGTTTCCATGTTATCTTCTTCAAGTGTGCGTCCGTCGTCACAATTAAATACAGAGCTAGCGGCAAAAGTGCTCATGGAGATTAGACAAATGTCGTCCGCTAGCTCGCCCGGTGTAGCGTCCATTCACCGAATGGTTCGGCAGCCGGGTTCGTCCGATGCGGTCCAAGAGGAAATTTTGGGTGATGCGAGCACTATAAAAATAATAGATGCACACCCAGTGACGGCGGATAGTGAACGGAGGAAGCCTTTTAGTCCGGTTCCTAGCTCGTCCAGGTCCAGCCGGGCCGCGAGCGAGAGAGGCCCCTCTCTCGTACAACAACATCTGGGACCAGATGTTGTGGTACAAAATGTGTCTTTAGCGGAGCATACGTCCGTCGCTCGGGACGCTCCGTTGTATAAGCAGTCCGCAGAGACTGTTAAGGCTTCCTCTTCTCGCCGGCGCACACGACCGCACCTTGGCTGCGTGACCTCCGATATCTTGCCAGCTTCGCCGATGAAGGATTATTCGGCGACCAGGTCACACCATCCGGCAGCCAGGGACTCGAGACCGATGGACTCCGGACGTTCGCATAGGAAAAGTATGCGGGAGCCATCTGATGCGGAGCTGCCCTCGGCAAAGCAGCGAAAGACCGCTCCTCCGCAGGTCTCGACGTCGGACATTCTAGTGCAGATAGCACAGCTTATCGCAGCATCCCAGCAGCCGACAGAGACGGTGTCGGATCGAGAATTATCCGACGGCGCTGGGTCGGTACGCTCCGCCGAAGCATCGGGGGCGGACGACCGGGAACATCGGGAGGTCCGACCGGATGGTGAAAGGGATACGGATGAATTGGAGCTATCCCTTTCGGAACAACACAAAGCTGCCGTAGACTTCATCCGGCACTTTCTTCCTCAAGTTGTTCCGTCGGGCCAGACTGCTGCGCTTCCGGACAGGAGAATTATAGCGTCATTGGACTCTGATTTTTTCGAGCGGTTCAGGGACATCGCTCCCGAGTTTCCGTCGCAGTCCAATAATGTTGCAAGAACATTTGAATTATTGAACGACGCTATTTTTAAACTTGCTTCCAGGACAGGGAAAGCAGGCTTCTTGTCCGCAAATACTCTCAACCTGCCTTTCATTAATGCAAGGAATAAATTCGACACGGCAGGTCAGGGTATACCGAGAGTTCCTCTGCGTATGGACGACGAGGCGGAAGACTTAGAGCTATCATTACCGTCGTCAGCTTCTATTCCAACCGCAGTGTTGGAAACAGCTATTGCGTCTAACAGAGCCAATTTAGATGCCTTATCTTACGCAGATCACCTTACGAAGGCGTTATCACTGCGTCTTCAAGGGGAAGAGTTTCAGGATATACAATCCTCCTTAAGACTTCTTTCAAGGGCAGTAGCTTATTCCACGTGTAACTCCGCCCTTTCAGTGGCTAATCTGGAGTTGGTTAGACGTGACGCAGCCCTGTCTACATCCACACTAGTGGATTCTAAGGTGAAGAACTCTCTTAGAGTCGCTTCGGTCTCAGGAGATCTTCTCTTTGACGGCAAGCTTTCCGCTATTTATGATAATATTAAAAAGAAAGCTAGTGATTCTCTGTTGTTTAGATCCGCTCCTAAAAGGTCGGATTCAGCAGACACGAATAAGGCGGGCACTTCTGGGTCTTATCCGCCCAAGAGAGGTTCCTATAGAGGTTCCGGTGCGTCCTCTAGCTCTTATTCGAGAGACCGTCAGGATAGCGACTCTCGTTCGGGACGTCCTTCAGGCCGGGACAATCGGTCGGACGCCCCGAGGTCGACGAGGCGAGGTGCGGGTCGTGGAAGACGTGGTTTCTCCTACCGCAGGCCTCGCAGATCCAGGAGGTGATGGCTCAAACCTCTATCGCGTTCCGGTTGGCGGAAGGTTGTCGAGTTTTTCTCAAGAGTGGGCGTCGATTACGGACGACCCTTGGGTGAGAGGAGTGACTTCGGAAGGTCTAAAGATATCCTTCAAACGAAAGCCTCCATTAACTCGAAGTCCAAAGTGGACTCATCTTCCGTCAAACCCTCAGAAAAGAGACGCTCTGCTATCAGAGGTGCAGTCTCTTTTAATGAAGAACGCGGTAGAGGTCGTAGAAAACCAGGAATCGCTGGGATTCTACAGCCATCTGTTTCTGGTTCCGAAACCAGACGGCTCGTTCCGTCCAGTCATAGATTTGAGCTGGATAAACAAGCTGATCATCGCTCCGAAGTTTTATATGGAGACGATTCGATCGGTCAGAGCGAGTATTCGGGTGAACGATTATGCAACGAGCATAGATCTCAAAGATGCGTACTTTCACGTCATGGTACATCCGACATTCCGAAAGTATCTACGCTTTGCAGTCCTAGGAGTGGTGTATCAGTTCCGGGCCATGTGCTTCGGATTGAATCTAGCACCCTGGGCTTTCACTCGAGTAATGAACTCGGTAATGATTTACTTCCGAGCTCATTCGTCTGCGGTAACGTCGGCCTACCTGGACGACATTCTTCAGAGGTACGGCAACGAGTTAACGCTTCAGAACGATGTTCAGAATCTTCTTCTATTGCTCCGACGTCTCGGTTTCATAGTAAACGAGGAGAAGTCGGATCTGGTGCCGTCCAAGTCATTCACTCATCTGGGAATGAGCTTCGAGACGCACAACAATCTCGTTCGTCTGCCGTTAACCAGAGCGAAATTAGTCAGTTGTTACGCTCGCTATTGTCTAAATACAGACAAAGTCACAGCGAGAGAATTTATGAGACTGATAGGTCTGTGCGGAGCCGCTGCGGATCTCATTCCGATGGGACGGCTACGCACACGGCCTCTTCAAATGTTCTTGACTCAGAATTGGAGTGTGAAAATTCATTCGCTCGATGTAGACGTTCTCTTGTCAGATCAAGTGAAACAAGAGATTCAGACTTGGGCAAACATTCAGTGGTTAACTCAAGGAGTTCCGCTGCAGTTGCCGGATCCGAGTTTTACCATTATGACGGATGCCAGTCAAACAGGTTGGGGTGCATCATTAATCCCAACGGATTCGAGATGCCAGGGTCTTTGGGATCCGCAATTCCTGTGCAAGCACATAAACATCAAGGAAATGATGTCAATTTGGCTTGCGTTACGTCACTGGATGGACATTATTCACGATGCTCATGTCCAAATCCTATCCGACAATACGACAGTAGTGGCGTATATACGGAATCAGGGAGGCACTCATTCAGTTCCGTTGTTCAATCTAACGGAAAGAATCCTTCTGTTTGCGTTGGAACATCACGTTCTTCTTTCGGTCCGTCACATACCGGGTCGTCTGAATGTGCTAGCAGACTCCCTTTCTCGAAAGGGTCGCTTGTTGCCGTCGGAGTGGACTCTCAACAAACAAGTATTCAATCAGATTTGCTACCAATGGGAACGGCCAATGATAGACTTATTTGCGACACATCTCAACAATCAGTTGCAGACGTATGTGTCCCCGTGTCCGGATCCAAGAGCATTTGCTGTAGACGCTCTATCGATCCCTTGGGACGGAATGATAGGATATGCGTATCCTCCAGCGCCGTTAATTCAACAAGTATTGCTAAAGATAAAGCAATCTCAATGCAAGATTCTGTTGGTAGCATCTCTGTCGCCACAGAGACCGTGGATAAATCTACTCAGGTGTCTGTTGTGGGACCTACCGCGGAAGCTCCCTCCACGAGAGGATCTTCTTTGGCAGGGGAAATCGCGCCAACTGCATCACAACCCGCAAGGTCTCAACCTTCACGTTTTTCCGTTGTGCGGTCCTTCTTGCATGGCAAGCACTTTACAGGACGAGCAGTGGACGTGATTTCTAACTGTAGGAGGACCTCCTCTTCGCTAAACTATGCGGCTAAGTGGAAGGTTTTCCGTCGTTGGTGTAGGGATCATTCTGTTGATATATTTGATCCCTCTATACCAGACATTGCTAACTTTCTAGTATACTTGTTTGACGAAATCAAACTGCAACCGGTTACTATAAAGGGTTATAGATCTATGTTATCTGATACCTATGCACATCATGATAGTTTACAAATTGGATCTAATGTCTCTTTATCGAAATTGGTTAGAAACTTTTCGATAAATAGACCCAGAACTCTTAGATTAATTCCTAAGTGGAATTTAGCTTGGGTTCTCCTTAAATTGAAGGAAAAGCCATTTGAACCTCTTGGGACAGTAGATTTCAAATTCTTATCTTATAAGACAGCTTTTCTCTTAGCTTTCTCTTCTGCCAGAAGAGTCAGTGAGCTTCATGCACTATCGGTGGATGATTCTCATTATCGTAGTGTTGGGAACACTATCACCTTCACTACTAACGTCGGTTTTTTAGCTAAGAATCAGGCTCCTAATAAATATCCGGAACCTATTGTTATTAAGGCTCTTCCGTCTTCAGACGGGCGTAGGCCTTTACTCTGTCCTGTTAGAGCACTACGTATCTATAAACAGAGATCTCAGTTCATCAGAAAGGGACGGAAACGTTTCTTTCTGTCTTTGATGCCTAATAGAAAGGACATTTCAGTCCATTCTATTGCTAGATGGATTCAGTTAACTATCCGTACTGCGTATGAAGATTTATCTTCTTCTCAGCAGTCTGTGCTTAAGATTTCTGCTCATGAAGTAAGAGCTCTTTCTACTTCCTGGGCTTATGCTAATAGTGTTGCTATTACAGATTTAATGAAGGCTGCTTATTGGTCTCAGCCATCCACATTTACTAATTTTTATCTCAGAAATATTGAGTCCATTTCTGGAGACCTGCATTGTTTAGGTCCGTTATCTGTTGCTCAGAATGTCGTCCACTAAACAGTTGCAACTATAGTTATGCAGGCTTTCTGTTCCGGCAGTGACTCCGTCCGGCTGCCCTCTTCGCTCTGGGCTATTTGACCCAGGGCAAGGGGAAGGGGGGGGGGGGGGCGGGTGTTCCCTTAGGTCACCTGCTTTATAGTGAAAAGCAAGGGAATGCCTCCTCCAAGACAGTATTTCTGAGTCGCTTCCGGGATGGTTTTAAAGTGTAATATTAATGTTTAATTTCATTCATGTCTTATTTTTAAAGTGTAGCTCGGTGTGAAGCATTTGTATATGTCAAGTGTCAAACGGGCTTTAATATACAATACTCGGACACTTTTAAATGATTATAAAGAGTCTCAATTCTCTGGACTACTTTATTTATTGGCTTGTTTTAAAAATAATTAGTATAAAGGTTATACTGGATATTAATAGAGAACATGAATGTTATTGTGCTCAATTATTAAGGGTAGTGTATCTTTCTAATTTAAATATTAAATAAGAAAGATACATGTAAAGCCTAATACTCCTTTTCTCCTTAAGGGGTTACCTCTTTATTTTATAATTGAGCTTATTGGATTTTCCTCTATGTCCTAGGCCCTCCAGCCTGTTTACTATTCAGCTAAGTCTGGGTCATTGGTACAGTATAAAAATGTTAAAAAATTTATAGTAATTTATATATTTTTTATACTTACCAATGACCCAGACGGGGATGGCCCTCCCTGAGTTGGGAACTCTTGCCTCCCCGCTGAGTACATAGCGCTGACCAGGCACTGCCAGTAAGAATGATATTTGGCGCCAATTTCGGGACGACTGCGTCACTGCGCATGCGCAGTAGAGTCGTACTATGGAGGTCCTTTAGGACATGATTTCTTTTTGTTTTGGATGCAAATTTTGGGGATTGGGGGGCAAAATTTGTGTTTGGCCCTGGTTTTTGTGGAGTTAGCACCAGCTAAGTCTGGGTCATTGGTAAGTATAAAAAATATATAAATTACTATAAATTTTTTAACTTTTCAAAAAATTTCAACAAAACCATATCATGTGACCCCTCGTTGGAACGAGCTCATCGAGCTCGTTCCAACGAGGGGTCACATGATATTGTTTTGTTGAAATTTTTTGAAAAAATTATATTTTAAATAATAAACTTTAATATCATCTGCGTTGGGTAAAGGGTTAAGACACAGCCAAGACTTGACTAGAAATCACTGCTAAGCAACTGGACATGAACAGGATGTACAGGTTGTAGTGTAGTGGGAAGTCATGACAGTTGCCCAGGCACTAAGGGTTAACACAACTGAAAAGAAAATCAGTCACTTATTTCATGAAAATGAACACTTCAACTGCTGTCAAGCCTCAACAAGACCTTGTAAATAGCAAATGTTGGAAAATTTGAAAATACACATGATTTTGGTATTCGTTGATTGGTTTGTTTCAGTTTTTGGTGTCCCCATGGTATCACTATTGGTTTGGTTTTTTGGTATATTAACCATCTCTATAATCTAAGATTGGTCAAAATAAAGTATAGATATTAAATTTTAGTCAAGTTGTGACGAAGTCAAACTCGACGTATAGTTTGATGAATGGCGGGCGGGCATGAACAATTGGTTTCCGGATGATAACTTGATAATGGTTCGACCCACATTCATGAAACTTCATAGGTAGGTTGGCCTCGGTGAGAGGAAGAACCCTATTTATTTTTGACTCACTAGCTCAATGGTGAAGGTCACAGTGACCTTGAACATACCAAATCATAAACAATTGGTTTCCGGATGATAACTTGATAATGGCTTTACTCACATTCATGAAACTTCATAGGTAGGTTGGCCTAGGTGGTTGAACCCACATTCATATAACTTCATATGTAGGGTGGCCTTTGTGAGAGGAAGAACCCTACTTATTTTGGACTTGCTAGGTCAAAGGTCAAGGTCACAGTGACTCTGAACATAGTAAATCAAAACACTTGGTTTCCGGATGATAACTTGATAATGGTTTGACCCACGTTCATGAAACTTCATAGGTAGGTTGGCATCAGTGAGAGGAAGAACCCTATTTATTTTGGACTTGCTAGGTGAAAGGTCACAGTGGCCTTCAACACAGTTAATCTGTAAACAGTTGGTTACCGGATGGCAACTTGATAATGTTTTGACCCACGTTCATGAAACTTCATATGTAGGTTGGCATCAGTGAGAGGAAGAACCCTATTTATTTTGGACTCGCTAGATCAAAGGTCAAGGTCACAGTGACCTTGAACATAGTAAATCATAAACAATTGGTTTCCGGTTGATAACTTGATAATGGTTTTACACACATTCATGAAACTTCATAGGTAGGTTGGCCTAGGTGAGTGGAAGTCCCCTATTTATTTTGGACTTGCTAGGTCAAAGGTAAAGGTCACAGTGACCTTGAACATAATAAATCGTAAACAATTGGTTTTCCGGATGATAACTTGATAATGGTTCCACCCATGTTCATGAAACATTATAGGTAGGTTGGCATTGGTGCAAGAAAGAGCCCTATTTATTTTGGAATCAGTAGGTCAAAGGTCAAGGTCACAGTGACCCTTCACATAGTAAATTTTAAACAACTGGTTTCCGGACGATAAGTTGATAATGATTAAACCCACTTTTGTGCTCTCACAACTCGACATTGGATCAGTGATCCTATCGTCATTTTTAGCTCATCTTGACAAAGTCAGGCTGAACTAATCTCATTGCTCTCCGTCTGTCGTCTGTCTGTCATCCGTCCGTTGTCCATCAACACCATGTTTTGGTCTTCTCCTCCAAAGCCACTGGGCCAATTCAAGTGAAAGTTTGTGTGAGTGATGGACCCGAAGGGGCATTGCATTTTTGTTCAACTCAACATGCCCAGCCCCAAGGGAGGGAGTGGGGGAAAATGCTCCAAAATACTTTTAAAATCTTCTTCTCAAGAACCAGTTTGTACAATGACTTGATATTTGCTATGGAGCTTCCTTTTGAGGTTTAGAATCAAGTTTGTTCAAATGAAGTTCGTGAAGCAATATTTGGCTTTGTAATGGGAGGGGTAAGATTTTTGGCCCCTCCCAAAATTTCTGAACCGATGGTCTGGTATGAATCAAATTTGGTATGTGGTATTATTGGGTCATACGTACTTGACCCATGCCAAAAAAAAAAATTCCTACATCCCCGTGGGAACCCTGGGAGCTAAAAATAGAAATATTTTCAAACGCCCATATTTCCGAAACCACACGGAATAGAGGGCTGTTATTTGGTATGAAGTATCCTTAAGACCAGTAGAATTGAATGGTAAAAAAAATTGCCATCGGTTATGTTAGGGTGTTCTGTAATGGGCATCAAAAAAATGCTGAGTCAGCATATTTGCAAAAATTAAAAAAAATCTTTTCTCCAGAACCAATCGTCAGAATCTTTTGATATTCGGTATACAACATTCATAGGGGGGTCAGATACAAGTTTGTTGAAATAAAGCTCATTGGTTCATATTTGGGCTCACTACAGGAGCCCGAATTTTTAACATAGGGTAATATGGGGAATATTCTTTAAAAATATTCTCAGAATCTTTTAATGTTTGGTATACATCATTGTTATGAGGGTCATATTCAAGATTGTTTCAAAAACCAAGTCCCTAGGTTAATATTTGGGCTTCCTACAGAAGCCCAAATTTTAAATTTGTTCAGTATGGGGGAAATTTAAAAAAATCTTCTTCTTCAGATCCACCAGTCAGAATGCTTTCATATTTGGTATGCAACATCTCTAAGGGGGTCAGATTCAAATTTGTTCAAATCATATCCCTACGTATGTATTTGGGCTCGCTATGGTAGCCCAAATTTTTACTTAGTGCAATATGAGGAAATTTCTTTTAAAAATCTTCTTCTTCAGATCCACCAGTCGGAATGCTTTCATGTTTGGTATACAACATCGAGGGGGAGGGGGGGGGGGGGGGGGGGGGGGGGTCAGATTCCAGTTTGTTCAATTCGAGTGTCTGGGTTAATATTTGGGCTCCATATGGGAACCTGAAATTTAACTTGGTACAATATGAGGGAATTTCTTCAAAAATCATCTTCTTCAGATCCACTTGTCAGAATGCTTTCATATTTGGTATACAACATCTCTAAGGGGGGCGGGGAGGGGATCAGATTCAAGTTTGTTCAAATCGGATCCATAGGTTAATATTTGGGCTCGCTATGGTAGCCCAACTTTTAACTTAGTGCAATATGAAGAAATTTCTTTAAAATTTTTGTTCTTCAGATCCAACAGTCAGAATGCTTTCATATTTGGTACACAACATCTCCAGGGAAGTCAGATTCATCTGTGTTCAAATCGAGAGCCTGGGTTAATATTTGGGCTCCCTATGGGAGCCGGAATTGGCCATTTTGCTGAAGAATTAAAAACTTTGTATTCAGTAGCCTCTAGAGGTGTGTAACTAAGATTAATCCACATAGGTTATATCAAGGGGCTTCATAGCGGAGCTCTACATTTTACTTTATGATCAACTGAAGAAAAGGCATGATGCCCAGATTATTTTTGTCACTCTTGAGGGACTCAAGGATTGACAGTGTAGCCTATGCAGATGGCTTGCTTAATGTACTCATTCTCATGTACTCTGTTTATATTTTGTTCTGTTCAAGATGAGCGCTTCAGGCCCCGTGGGGCCTCTTGTTTTTATTTACAATGTGGAGCTGATTGGCAGGCAATACATTACTAGAAATCACCATTGTTTAGAAGGGAGCACAGTGGCTCAGTAGGTAGAGGTGCAGGCTGCAAGCCGAGAGGTCCTCGGTTCGAATCCCACCTGCGGCAACCGCATTGTGTCCTTGGGCAAGACACTTCATCTCCATTGCCTGTGTGGGGGCACGATGACGACGTGTACTAAGGCGTACTGCACGTCAATGGCATGCATGTCTTCAACCAATCTTACCCTGCCTGTGCTGCAGTGCGGAGTTACGATGTTGGGGAGCTGGCAGCTGCTCGTCGTTGCTCGGTGGTTCTCTCCGGGTACTCCGGCTTCCTCCACCTGTAAAACTGTCACGGTCATTATTAGCCATTGTGCATAAATATGTGACCTTAAACATCAATAAATAAATATTAAATAAATAAATACTGTTTAGAAGAATTTTTGGAAAAATATCAAAGCTTCAAGAGTTAAAATCTTTTACTGGTTGAATACTGGAACTCCATATTCAAGCTCAGCAAAAAATGACAAGCTTAGTGAATAATGAATGGATGAGATTTATCCATTGTCCACTCACATGTTATTTACTTCACCAAACATTAGAGAGTAGTAGCCGAGTGGATAAGTGTGCTGGTCTTTCATGCCAGATGTCTTGGGATCAACCCTTGATCAGAAGAGTTCTTGAGATGTCCTAACACTTTATGGAAGCATCAGTTGTGGGGTTGATGCAGTCACATATCGTCCTCTCAGGTGAGGACATAAAATGGCTGTCCCCTGTGCAGAGGGAGACAAACTCCATGTTGGCCAAAGATGCCTTCAGAGTATTCGAGAAGTGCGATGCCAGGAAATTTTCATTCCACAAACCATGCCACTGGACCAAGGAGAGCCATTAACCCATTACCTTATTCATGCAGTATCAAGCTTGGTCATTTTAATTTTTTTTTTTTGTCGTAGCATTTCAACAAAACTGTATTAGGTGTCATATTTTAGCTTGCCAAAGGACATGTCTTTCTGTTAATTGTTAACCATTAAAAATTAGTTTAAAAAAAATTTCAACAATGAGCTCATCCAATGAGAGGCAGATGATATGGTTTTGTTGAAAGTTTTTTAAAACTTAATTTTTAGCTCACCTGAGCGAAGCTCAGCGGGAGCTTTACTGATCGTGATCCATCCGGCGTCCGTCATCTGTCCGGCGTTAACTTTACATTATCGACTTCTCCTCCTAAACCACTAGCCCAATTTTATTCAAATGTTGGCTAAATGTTTATTACCTAATGCCAATTCAGATTTGTTCAAATGAAGTTGCCCCTCCTCCTGGGTGGTGCCACGCCCCCAAGGGGCACCAAAATCTTTGTAAATCTTCTTCTCATGAACCAGCAGTAGCAGAGACTTGATATATGGTATGCACCTTCCTTTTGAGGTGTAGACTCAGATTTGTTCAAGAGAAGTTTGAGGGATAATATTTGGCGTTGTTATGGGAGGGGCAAAAATTTTGGCCCCGCCCCTAATTTCTATTTTCTGAACCGAGAAGCCGATTTCAACCAAATTTTATGTGAGGGCTTATTGGGTCATGAGTACTTGATTTATGCAAAAAAGAAATTTCCCGCAGCCCCGTGGGAACCGCAGGAGCTAAAAATAGAAAAAAATTAAAACGCCCATATCTCCAAAACTGCACGGCACCGAGAATTTTTATTTGGTGTGCAGCTTCCTTAGGACCAACAGAAAAGATTGGTAAAAAAAATTGCCATCGGTTTTATCATAGGGCACAGTTTCGGGACTTTGAAAAAGTGCTGAGTCAGCACTTTTTAACACTGTAGGCAATGGGAAAAACATTAAAAAATCTTCCTCTCCAGATCCAGCAGGCAGAATCTTTTGATATTTGGTATGCAACATTGTAGGGTGGATCTGATTCAAGTTTGTTCAAATCGGCCCCCTGGGTTCATATTTGGGCTCAGTATAGGAGCCTGATTTCGAACTTAGTGCATTTCAGGCAAATTTCTTAAAAAATCTTCTTCTCCAGATCCAGCAGGCAGAATCTTTTGATATTTGGTATGCAACATTGTGGGGTGGATCTGATTCAAGTTTGTTCAAATCGGCCCCCTGGGTTTATATTTGGGCTCAGTATAGGAGCCCAAATTTGAACTTACTGCATTTCAGGCAAATTTCTTTGAAAATCTTCTTCTCCAGATCCAGCAGGCAGAATCTTTTGATATTTGGTATGCAACATTGCGGGGTGGATCTGATTCAAGTTTGTTCAAATCGGCCCCTTGGGTTTATATTTGGGCTCAGTATAGGAGCCCAAATTTGAACTTAGTGCATTTCAGGGAAATTTCTTTGAAAATCTTCTTCTCAAGATCCAGCAGGCAGAATCTTTTGATATTGGGTATGCAACATTGTGGGGTGGATCTGATTCAAGTTTGTTCAAATCGGCTCCCTGGGTTTATATTTGTGCTCAGTATAGGAGCCCAAATTTGAACTTAGTGCTTTTCAGGCAAATTTCTTAAAAAATCTTCTTCTCCAGATCCAGCAGGCAGAATCTTTTGATATTTGGTATGCAACATTGTGGGGTGGATCTGATTCTATTTTGTTCAAATCGGCTCCCTAGATTCATATTTGGGCTCACTATAGAAGCTCGAATTCGAACTTAGTGCATTTCAGGCAAATTTCTTCAAAAATCTTCTTCTCCAGATCTTGCAGGCAGAATCTTTTGATATTTGGTATGCAACATTGTGGGGTGGATCTGATTCCAGTTTGTTCAAATCGGCCACCTGGATTCATATTTGGGCTCACTATAGAAGCCCAAATTCAAACTTAGTGCATTTCAGACAAATTTCTTAAAAAATCTTCTCCAGATCCAGCAGGCAGCATCTTGTGATATTTGGTATGCAACATTGTGGGGTGGATCTGATTCAAGTTTGTTCAAATCCTGGGTTTATATTTGGGCTCAGTATAGAAGCCCAAATTTGAACTTAGTGCATTTCAGGCAAATTTCTTTGAAAATCTTCTTCTCAAGATCCAGCAGGCAGAATCTTGTGATATTTGGTATGCAGCATCCTTAGTGGGGTGAGATTCAAGTTTGTTCAAGCCATGTCCCTAGGTCCATATTTGGGCTCACTGTGGGAGCTTGAATTGTAACTTTGTTCGAAATGAGGAATTTTCTTAAAAAATCTTCTTCTTCAGATCCAGCAGTCGGAATGGTTTGATATGTGGTGAGTAGCATCCTTGGGGGGGGGGGGGGGGGGGGGGGGGGGGGGATTCAAGTGTGTTAAAGCCAAGTCCATGGGTCCATATTTTGGCTCCCTGTGGGAGCCCAAATTATTATAACTTAGTCAATATGAGGAATTTTTCTTTAAAAATCTTCTTCTTCAGATTCAGCAGTTGGAATGTTTTGATATTTGGCATGGAGCAACCTTAGGGGGCTGAGATTCAAGTTTGTTCAAGCCAAGTCCCTTGGTTCATATTTGGGCTCACTATGGGAGCCTGAATGACAACTTAGTTCAAAATGAGGAATTTTCTTTAAAAATCTTCAGATCCAGCAGATGAATGCTTTTGATATTTTTTATGCAGCATCCTTAGGGGGGTAAGATTCAAGTTTGTTCAAGCCATGTCCCGAGGTCCATATTTGGACTGATTGTGGGAGCTCGAATTGTAACTTGGTTCAAAATGAGGAATTTTCTTTAAAAATCTTCTACTTCAGATCCAGCAGTCGGAATGTTTTGATATTTGGTGTGCAGAATCCTTAGGGGTGTGAGTTTCAGGTTTGTTAAAGCCAAGTCCCTGGGTTCATATATGGGCTCCCTGTGGGAGCCCGAATTATGACTTAGTTCAATATGAGGAATATTCTTTAAAAATCTTTTTTAAGATCCACTGGTCAGAATATTTGGATGTTTGGTTTCAGCTTTTCTTAGGAGGAGCAGATGCAACTTGTGGAAATCAATTCTCTGGGTTGATATTTAGGCTACCATGTCAGGTGAGCGCCCTCAGGCCCCCTGGGGCCTCTTGTTTTTCAACTGCTTAATTTGTAAATTATGTGGGCACATACAATTCATTAGGTACAGGATTAAAGGCCTGGAGATTTTCATGTATCTGTTCTACACTTTGACAGTCTGCATCCTGTGGCTCTGCAGTTGTTTCAAGGTAAGTCTTGGCATATAGGCAGCCAAGACTTGCCAATAGAAAGCAGCCAAACTACTTAGTCTGTAACTTGAAACCTTACAGTTAAAATGCTTTGGAGAACCTATTTTCTTGCAGTAAAAAGTGATCAAAGCTGGAATTAGGCCTTTAAGGGTTAAAATTTAACTTGAGAGCCCAAGATAATTTACAACACTTGACAAAATTCTATAAAGTGTTGTAATTTGTCAGTTCAAATTTACAATCTACAGTGACGTGTGATGTTGCTCAGCTTCGATAAACCAGTCAATTTGCCTCAGTTTTAACCAGGTTATCTATCCTTCAACTTAAAAGATGTAATATAGATTTCTATATGAGATTCTTTTGTGTGCACCTTCTCCTACATTTATGAATCGATTTTGCTGAAACTTCTCAAGACATTATGACCAGGGACCAGCTGTGAGGGCGACTAGGGCGATTAAGTCACCCTTCTAAGCCCAAAGTCGCCTAGAAAAATAGTCGGGGCGATTACAAGTCGCCCTCTAAAAATTGGCCAAAATGAGAAAAGGCTGAACTGAGTGATGCGAGGTTTACATGAAAACGAGTATTTTCAAAAATCGAATGTGCTCGAGTGTGATAAATGGGCATTTTAATTCGTCAAATAAACGTCCATTTATTTGAAATCACACGACAAGCAATTGTCCATTGTCGCTTTCGGAGGATTTTTTTTATTTCTATTTTGTTGCGTTCCAGTCGGAGCTTCAAGTGTCGAAACGAAAATAAGTGACTTACGTGACTCAACAAAACAACCCAGTTTGAAAGTAGGTTACGTCGCTTAGGATGCCGAAAATGTATACACAACGGACGTATTTTATAACACATTATTTTATTTCGATTTGCTGATGACTGTTAACTGTTGGGCTGTCTATGCCCAGAAAAACACGAATGGAACTGAAACACATGAAAAAAAGCTTTAGTGATGTCAAGAAAAGCTTTGTACAGGACACAAGTGTGCATGTGGACGATCTTGAAAAAGGGTCCTCCTAAACATCGGAATGACATGAAATGACGCGGAATGACACCGGAATGCCATAAAAATGATGCGGAATGACATTTCTTTTACAAAATACTCGACCCCAGAATGTATTTTGTTTATTAACTAACAAAGTACCTCCCAAGCAACCTTCTCACATCTGGTCCTGTTCACAATTTCAGACTTAGGAAATTATTAGCTTAGTAGACTTTGTTGAAAGGCAACCACAGGAGGGTGATGGGGGATTGGCACGAAGAAGAGGTGAGGGGTCATGAAGGAGAAGGTAGCAGTGGGGGTTTTTCAGTCAATAATTACATTGTGATTTTTTAACCTGGCACAGATGCATCATAGACAACTGGACCTGGATTATTTGTACGTTAATGGAGGACCATAAATTGAAAATATGAAGGGGCGGTGGGGGTGGTACATGAATATTCTTAATTTTCCCCACTTGCCTATGAAGTCTCCCTACATGACTCTGCAGTCTCCCTATTTTTTCTGGAGGGAGACTTGAAGTCTCCCTAAAATTCCCCCCTAGGCTGGTCCCTGATTATGACTAACAAGTTGACATGTGCATATTCCAAATTTTTGTATCTGCCACAATTTTAATGAGGTTATCTCCCTTGAGCTTCGATTTATTATAGATTTCCAAATGAGTTCTTGTATGTGTGATCCCCCCCCCCCCCCCCCAAATTAAAGAACCAATTTCGATGAAACTTGTCAAACATGACCACTAATAAAGTGAACATGCACATATTTCCAAAATTGTAATCTGCTATGATTTTAACCAGGTTTTCTCCCTTTCAACTTGTAATATTTAATATAGATTTGTAAAGGAGATTCTTGTGTGTGCAACTACTCCCACATTTATGAATATTGAATTGAAACTTCTCAGATCTGACCACCAACAAGTGAAGATGCACTTAACCCAGAAATTTCAGTCTCGATAATGTTAACCAAGTTACATTCCTTGAATTTACAGCTGATTTTGAAGTGCCACATTTAGAGGTGAATTCTGGAAAGCCTGAAGTGGGGGTATTAATCACTTTCAGTGATAGTTCTAGTTTAAAGGCCGTTTTTGGCCACTATGTTAGGTAAAGGGTTAAGAGTGTTCTAACATATTCAACAATCAAGGAATTTTATCATTTTAACCAGGTTATCTATCCTTCAACTTAAAAGATGTAATATAGATTTCTATATTTTTACAGGATCCAATTTATTATTACACAGATTGCTGATAGAAAAAGGAATTCCAGATAACTTCCAGTTAATTTCATTTGACTCTGATACAAACTTATGTCCAGCTGTATATGTGAGTATAAAATATTGTTTTTGCATAAGGGGTGTTTTGACATCGTATGATTGGATGCTGTTGTTTACTATATCAAAGCCTTTGACATGGATTAACTTTTTGCTTTTGTGAAAGTCGGGGTTTTTTTTCAGAAACTTGCAAAGCCTGTTTTCCATTCTGGTTTTGGTCAGGCATTGCCGGGGAGAGGAAATTTGGGCCCTGAGGTTAAATCTGTGGTTGGGCCCCCCTTTCAAAAGTGTTGGGATATTGCTGCGAGTGCCGAAGGCACAACCAATGATAGGGGAGCAGGGTCTTCCCCCAAGAAAATTTTGAAATCTGTTATTAAATGGAGACTAATGGTGGTTTTGAGGATAAAAAATTACGTTATTGATTGTCTGTCAAAATGACGTTTTTTAGGCGTATGTTTCAAATTTTCAAGTTCATCAGTGAGTATCCAGTGACCTAGAGTTATACCTTTTGACTGCCGGAAGTGATAACTATATTACGTCCAGCTGATGTAATAAATTTATTACCCCAAGAATTATGTAGTAAAAAATTACAGTCATTGATCAGGTGCAGAGCTACATTTACAGTGCAGCCTCTTCTTAACTGTTAGAACAGGAGAAAGAACCTTGGGGGTGGCGACTAGACCAAACATGACCTGAAAGCCTGTATTTTAATATTTTTGGTTTGGTACATCCTTTGAATGGACATACCAAAACAAAAAATTAAAATACAATCTTTCAGGCTATGTTTGGATTTGGGGGGGGGGGGGAGGCCTAACTAAAAAATCCAGGACTCTTTGGGCCAAACTTGGGCCCCCAAAGTTCTGGGCCCCGCAGTTACTATTCCAGGCTCCCCACCCTCTCCACGGCCCTGTGGTCAGGTAACCCATAGTTTGTTATTCCCCTGACTTCAAAAGTCGAAGGGGTATCTAGTGGAGACCTTTGTCTGTCTGTCCATCCATCCGTCCGAACCAATATTTAATATTTTCCCTTGTATCTCAGCCACTGCTACTCCGATTTGAATGATATTTGGTGTTGCGATAGAGCATCACAGGGGAACAATGCCTGTATAGCTTGAGTTTCTTTGACACATTGTTTCCAGAGTTCTTGCCCTTTTTCACTCTTTCGACTTTGAAAATTTTTTGTGGTCGGGGGCATTAGCAGTGTTTTGCGATGCAGGCCTCTTGTTCTGAAATCATTTTAGGCAACCATTTAGTTACCAACACTTCCCTGGGTGATGATTGTGTGACCATGTTAGGAAAGTTGCTTGGCAAACAGGTTTCCTAACGTGGTTACCCATTTATTATCCAGGGCAGGCAAGCTTTTGAGCCCCCAATTGGTGGAATGTAAATAGTTAAACAAGATCAGATAATAGTACTTTTTGTCCTTCGTCCTTGAGTGTTCTATATATTACAAATTAGTAAATATGGAATTGACGCATATAATGCATTGCCAACCTGTATAGTTGTAGTTAACTTCCCTGATATGCCTGACATACTTTTTACCAATGATAACCCTTTACCTAACATGAAAAGCAGACGACACTTGCAAACAAAATTCTTGAATATCAATTTTTATCTCACCTGACTTTCAGTCAGGAGAGCTATAGTGATCACGCACCATCCGTCGTCCATGAACATGGTGTTTGCGTCTTCTCCTCCCAAACCGCTGAACCAATTTAATTGATATTTGAGATAATAGTTTGTTATGACATCGCAATTTGATTTTGTTCAAATCAAGTTGCCTCGCCTCTTGGTAAGGCCATGCCCAAAAAGTCTGCCTAAATCTTAAAAAATCTTCTCATGAACCAGCAGTAGCAGAGACTTGATATTATGTGTTCAGCTTTCTTTTGAGGTGTAGACTCAGATTTGTTCAAGAGAAGTTTGTGGGGCTATATTTGCCATTGTTATGGGAGGGGCAAGAATTTTTGCCACTCCCAAAATTTCTATATTTTTATACTGTACCAATGACCCAGACTTAGCTGGTGCTAACTCTAAAAAATCCAGGGCCAAACACAAATTTTTGCCCCCCAATCCCCAAAATTTGCATCCAAAACCAAAAGAAATCATGTCCTATAGGACCTCCATACTTCGCCCCTACTGCGCATGCGCAGTGTCAAGGATGTTCCGAAATTGGCGCCAATTATCATTCTCTGTTTGGCCCTTCATCAGTCAACATCTCACTGATCTTTGTGCTTGTAAATCTCAGTTTAAAGGATGCCAGACACGTAATTATTGGAGAAATGGTGATTCTAAGGAGGATATAGAAGGAGGAGAGGAAAAAGGAGTGACAAAAAATAATCAGGGCTGTACTTAAAATTTTTTATGAAATTATGTTAAGTTGCCTATTTATGGGCCTCTTGTTGTCATTCTTGCTAAAAAGTTGCACTGCTTATTCAGTGTTTCCTCTCCCCTGGTCTTCTAAGTCCCCCCTTGCAATTCTCCCATGCTTTTGGCATATTTTTGAGAAAGATCATTTCTAAATTCTCTTGGGAGAGTTGCTTGGTTACAGAATGTTTTCTGTTATTTTCCCCATAGTTACGTTTTCACCCATGGGTGTATAAACGTTGTGTTCTGCATCTTCCATCTGATGTTCTGCAGATTCTCCTTTGGGAGTCTCTGTCTTGCATCAGATAGAGTGTAATTTTGATGACTGATTTCGGGCCAGTTTTGTCAGTGCCTGGAGTCATGTTTTCTGGTGTTTTACACTGTTTGTTTACATTGGCAACAGTCTCTTTTGAGGGGGGCTGTTTGCCTTTGGTGTAGTTTATCTCACTATAAGATACATTTTTATTATCCGTAAGTGTTGCATTAATTATTTAATATAAATTTAAAATTTTTGACCACACTTAGCCATCGGATCCATCGGGGCTCAATGTTACTTTTCAGAAACTTGGGCTTCGCTGAAAAAATATTTTTCAAAAATTATTTTGATTTGCAATTGTTTTTTCATTATTAATGGATCATGTTATTATGTATCTTTGTGTCAGGGGTTTGTGCGAGTAACTAGAACTTGTTGTTGACTTTTCACAATGAAAGGATATTGTTCAAATTGTAATAGGAAGAAATCTTCCTCTGACTTTCATGATCATTGCATTAATTGTAGTCAGTGTTCTCGCACCAATCCCTGTTCTATATGTCAATATTGGGATGACAAACATTGGAAACGTGTGTCACAATATGTTGTTAGTGGAGAAAGGGCTATGCCGGCTCTTTCTCCGCAAGGTCACTCTACTCTCTCAGTTTCTATTTCAGAGGAACAAGAACAGGGTGATGTTTCCATGTTATCTTCCGCAAGTGCGCTT
Organism: Pictodentalium vernedei; assembly: GCA_031216915.1. NCBI lineage: Eukaryota > Metazoa > Mollusca > Scaphopoda > Dentaliida > Dentaliidae > Pictodentalium > Pictodentalium vernedei. Next base: position 100,637,009 of record CM062288.1, read on the forward strand.
CCGTCGTCACAAATGAATACAGAGCTAGCGGCAAAAGTGCTCATGGAGATTAAACAAATGTCGTCCGCTAGCTCGCCCGGTGTAGCGTCCATTCACCGAATGGTTCGGCAGCCAGGTTCGTCCGATGCGGTCCAGGAGGAAATGTTGGGTGATGCGAGCACTATAAACATTCAACGTGCACACCCAGTGACGGCGGATAGTAGGCGAGATCGGAGGAAGCCTTTGAGTCCGGTTCCTAGCTCGTCCAGGTCCAGCCGGGCCGCAAGCGAGAGAGGCCCCTCTCTCGTACAACAACATCTGGGACCAGATGTTGTGGTACAAAATGTGTCGCAAGTGGAGCATACGTCCGTCGCACGGGACACTCCGTTGTATAGGCAGTCCGCGGAGACTGCTCAGGCTTCTTCCTCTCGTCAGCGCACACGACCGCACCTTGGCTACGTGGCCGCCGATATTTTACCAGCTTCGCCGATCAGGGATTCTTCGGCAACCAGGTCACACCATCCGGTAGCCGGGGACACGAGGCCGATGGACTCCGGACGTTCGCATAGGAAAAGTATGCGGGAGTCATCAGATGCGGAGCTGCCCTCAGCGAAGCAGCAAAAGACTGCGCCTCCGCAGGCCTCGATGTCGGACGTACTTGTGCAGATAGCACAACTTATCACAGCATCCCAGCAGCCGACAGAAACGGTGTCGGATCGGGAATTATCCGACGGCGCTGGGTCGGTACGCTCTGCCGAAGCATCGGGGGCGGACGACCGGGAGCATCATGAGGTCCGACCGGATGGTGAAAGGGATACGGATGACTTGGAGCTATCCCTTTCGGAACAACATAAAGCTGCCGTGGACTTCATCCGGCACTTTCTCCCTCAAGTTGTTCCGTCGGGCCAGACTGCTGCGGTTCCGGACAAGAGAATTATAGCGTCATTGGACTCTGATTTTTTGAGCGGTTCAGGGACATCGCTCCCGAGTTTCCGTCTCAGTCCAATAATGTTGCAAGAACATTTGAATTATTGAACGACGCTATATTCAAACTTGCTTCCAAAACGGGGAAAGCAGGTTTCTTGTCCGCCAATACTCTCAACCTGCCTTTCATTAATGCAAGGAATAAATTCGACACGGCAGGACAGGGTATCCCGAGAGTTCCTCTGCGTATGGACGACGAGGCGGAAGACTTAGAATTATCATTACCGTCGTCGGCGTCTATTCCAACCGTGGTGTTGGAAACAACTATTTCGTCTAACAGAGCCAGTTTAGATGCCTTATCTTACGCAGATCACCTTACTAAGGCGTTATCACTGCGCCTTCAAGGGAAAGAATTTCAGGATATACAATCCTCTTTAAGACTTCTTTCAAGGGCAGTAGCTTATTCCACGTGTAACTCTGCCCTTTCAGTGGCAAACCTGGAGTTGGTTAGACGTGACGCAGCCCTAGCTACATCCACACTCGTGGATACTAAGGTGAAGAACTCTCTCAGAGTCGCTTCGGTCTCCGGAGAACTTCTCTTTGACGGCAAGCTTTCTGCAATTTACGATAAAATTACAAAGAAAGCTTCTGATTCTCTGCTGTTCAAATCTGCTTCTAAGAAGTCGGACACGGCAGATAAGAGTAAGACAGGCACTTCTGGGTCTAATGCGCCCAAGAGAGGTTCCTATAGAGGTTCCGGTGCATCCTCTTGGTCTTATTCAAGGGACCGTCAAGGTAGCGACTCACGTTCGGGACGTCCTTCGGGCCGGGACAACCGGTCGGACGCCCCAAGGTTGACAGGACGAGGTGCGGGTCGTGCAGGACGTGGTTTCTCCTACCACAGGCCTCGCAGGTCCAGGAGGTGATGGCTTCAACTTCTATCGCGTACCGGTTGGCGGAAGGTTGTCGAGTTTTTCACAAGAATGGGCGTCGATTACGGACGACCCTTGGGTGAGAGGGGTGACTTCGGAAGGTCTAAAGATATCCTTCAAACGAAAGCCTCCATTAACTCGAAGTCCAAAATGGACTCAACTTCCGTCAAATCCACAGAAAAGAGACTCTCTATTATCAGAGGTGCAGTCTCTTTTAATGAAGAACGCGGTAGAGGTCGTAGAAAACCAGGAGACTCCGGGATTCTACAGCCATCTGTTTCTGGTTCCGAAACAAGACGGCTCGTTCCGTCCAGTCATAGATTTGAGCTGGATAAACAAGCTGATCATCGCTCCGAAGTTTTATATGGAGACGATTCGGTCGGTCAGAGCGAGTATTCGGGTGAACGATTATGCAACGAGCATAGATCTCAAAGATGCGTACTTTCACGTCATGGTACATCCGACATTCAGAAAGTATCTACGCTTCGCAGTCCTAGGAGTGGTGTATCAATTCTGGGCGATGTGCTTCGGATTGAATCTAGCACCCTGGGCTTTCACTCGGGTAATGAACTCGGTAATGATGTATTTCCGAGCTCATTCGTCTGCGGTAACGTCGGCCTACCTGGACGACATTCTTCAGAGGTACGGCAACGAGTTAACGCTTCAGAACGATGTTCAGAATCTACTTCTATTGCTCCGACGTCTCGGTTTTATAGTAAACGAGGAGAAGTCGGATCTGGTGCCGTCCAAGTCATTCACACATCTGGGAATGAGCTTCGAGACGCACAACAATCTCGTTTGTCTGCCGTTAACCAGAGCGAAATTAGTCAGTTGTTACGCTCGCTATTGTCTGCACGCAGGCAAAGTCACAGCGAGAGAATTTCTGAGACTGATAGGTCTGTGCGGAGCCGCTGCGGATCTCATTCCGATGGGGCGGTTACGCACGCGTCCTCTCCAAATTTTCTTGACTCAGAATTGGAGTGTGAAAATTCATTCGCTCGATATAGACGTTCTCTTGTCAGATCAAGTGAAACGAGAGATTCAGACTTGGGCAAACATTCAGTGGTTAACTCAGGGAGTTCCGCTGCAGTTGCCGGATCCGAGTTTTACCATTATGACGGATGCCAGTCAAACAGGTTGGGGTGCATCATTGATCCCAACGGATTCGAGATGCCAGGGTCTTTGGGATCCGCAATTCCTGGGCAAGCACATAAACATCAAGGAAATGATGTCAATTTGGCTTGCGTTAGTCATTGGATGGACATTATTCACAATGCTCATGTCCAAATCCTATCCGACAATACGACAGTAGTGGCGTATATACGGAATCAGGGAGGCACTCATTCAGTTCCGTTGTTCAATCTAACGGAAAGAATCCTTCTGTTTGCTCTAGAACATCAGGTTCTTCTTTCGGTCCGTCACATACCGGGTCGTCTGAATGCACTAGCAGACTCCCTTTCACGAAAGGGTCGCTTGTTGCCGTCGGAGTGGACTCTCAACAAACAAGTATTCAATCAGATTTGCTACCAATGGGAACGGCCAATGATAGACTTATTTGCGACACATCTCAACAATCAGTTGCAGACGTATGTGTCTCCGTGTCCGGATCCAAGAGCATTTGCAGTAGACGCTCTGTCGATCCCTTGGGACGGAATGATAGGATATGCGTATCCTCCAGCGCCGTTAATTCAGCAAGTATTGCTAAAGATAAAACAATCTCAATGCAAGATTCTGTTGGTAGCATCTCTGTCTCTACAGAGACCGTGGATAAATCTACTCAGGTGTCTGTTGCGGGACCTACCGCGAAAGCTTCCTCCACGGGAGGATCTTCTTTCGCAGGGGAAATCGCGTCAACTCCATCACAACCCGCAAGGTCTCAACCTTCACGTTTTTCCGTTGTGCGGTCCTTCTTGCATGGCAAGCACTTTACAGGACGAGCAGTGGACGTGATTTCTAACTGTAGGAGGACCTCCTCTTCGCTAAACTATGCAGCTAAGTGGAAGGTTTTTCGTCGTTGGTGTAGGGATCATTCTGTGGATATTTTTGATCCCTCAATACCAGACATTGCAAACTTTCTAGTATACTTGTTTGACGAAATCAAGCTGCAGCCTGTTACTATTAAGGGTTATAGGTCTATGTTATCTGATACCTATGCACATCATGATAGTTTACAAATTAGATCTAATGTCTCTTTATCTAAGTTGGTTAGAATCTTCTCGATAAATAGACCCAGAACTCTTAGGTTAATTCCTAAATGGAATTTAGCTTGGGTTCTTCTTAAACTGAAGGAAAAGCCATTTGAACCTCTTGGGACAGTAGATTTCAAATTCTTATCTTATAAGACAGCTTTTCTCTTAGCTTTCTCTTCTGCTAGAAGAGTCAGTGAGCTTCACGCACTGTCGATGGATGATTCTCACTATCGTAGTGTCGGGAACACTATCACCTTCACTACTAATGTGGGGTTTTTTAGCTAAGAATCAGGCTCCTAATAAATATCCGGAACCTATTGTTATTAAGGCTCTTCCGTCTTCAGACGGGCGTAGGCCTTTACTCTGTCCTGTTAGAGCGTTACGTATCTATAAACAGAGATCTCAGTTTATCAGAAAGGGACGAAAACGTTTCTGTCTCTGATGCCTAATAGAAGGGACATTTCGGTCCATTCTATTGCTAGATGGATTCAATTAACTATCCGTACTGCTTATGAGAGTTTATCTTCTCAGCAGTCTGTGCTTAAGATTTCGGCTCATGAAGTAAGAGCTCTTGCTACTTCTTGGGCTTACGCTAATAGTATTGCTATTACAGATTTAATGAAGGCTGCTTATTGGTCTCAGCCATCCACATTCACAAATTTTTATCTCAGAAATATTGAGTCCATTTCTGGAGACCTGCATTGTTTAGGTCCGTTATCTGTTGCTCAGAATGTCGTCCACTAAACAGTTGCAACTATAGTTATGCAGGCTTTCTGTTCCGGCAGTGACTCCGTCCGGCTGCCCTCTTCACTCTGGGCTATTTGACCCAGGGCAAGGGGAAGGGGGGGGGGGGGGGGGAGGGTGTTCCCTTAGGTCACCTGCTTTATAGTGAAAAGCAAGGGAATGCCTCCTCCGAAGTCAGTATTTCTGAGTCGTTTCCGGGATGGCTTTAAAGTGTAATATTAATGTTAAAAATTCATTCATGTCATATTTTTAAAGTGTAGCTCGGTTTGAAGCATTTGTATATGTCAAGTGTCAAACGGGCGTTAATATACAATCCTCGGACACTTTTAAAAGAATATAAAGAGTCTCAATTCTCTGGACTAACTTTATTTATTGGCTTACTTTAAAAATAATTAGTATAAAGGGTTATACTGGATGTTAATAGAGAACATGAATGTTATTGTGCTCAATTATGAAGGGTATTGTATCTTTCTAATTTAACATAAAATAAGAAAGATACATGTAAAGCCTAATACTCCTTTTCTTCTTGAGGGGTTGCCTCTATATTGTATAGTTGAGCTTATTGGATTTTCCTCTATGTCCTAGGCCCTCCAGCCTTTTTACTATTCAGCTAAGTCTGGGTCATTGGTACAGTATAAAAATGTTAAAAAATTTATAGTAATTTATATATTTTTTATACTTACCAATGACCCAGATGGGGATGGCCCTCCCAGGAGTTGGGAACTCTTACCTCCCCGCTGAGTACATAGCGCTGACCAGGCACTGCCAGTAAGAATGATAATTGGCGCCAATTTCGGAACGTCCTTGACACTGCGCATGCGCAGTAGGGACGAAGTATGAATGTCCTATAGGACATGATTTCTTTTGGTTTTGGATGCAAATTTTGGGGATTGGGGGGCAAAATTTGTGTTTGGCCCTGGATTTTTTAGAGTTAGCACCAGCTAAGTCTGGGTCATTGGTAAGTATAAAAAATATATAAATTACTATAAATTTTTTAACTTTCCAAACCAAGAGGCAGATTTGAACCAAATTTGATATGAGGGCTTATTGGGTCATAAGTGCTTAATTTATGCCCAAATTTTTTTTCCTGTCGCCCCATGGGAACCGCAGGAGCTAAAAATAGAAAATAATTAAAATGCCCATATCTCCAAAACTACACAGCACCGAGAATTCTTATTTGGTGTGAAGCTTCCTTAGGACCAACAGAATGAAATGGTAAAAAAAAATTGCTACCGGTTTTATCATGGGGTACTTTTTGGGGACTTTGAAAAAGTGCTGAGTCAGCATTTTTTAACACTGAGGGTAATGGGAAAAACATGTAAGACTACTTTTCTCCCAAACCACTACTCCAAAAGCTTTCAAATTTTGCATACCCGGTATAACATCTTTGGAAGATTGTTTCACATGTTTATTGAAATCAATTCCCTGGGTCCATATTTGGGCTCTCTATGGGAGCCCAAATGTTTAAATTAGTGCAGAATGAGGAATATTCTTTAAAAATCTTCTTCTTCAGATCTACCAATAAGAATCTTTTGATATTTGGTATGTAGCATCCTTAGGGGGGTGAGATTCAAGTTTGTTCAAGCCAAGTCCCTGGGTTCATATTTAGGCTGAAAATTTGGGGTCCCGTTCCGGACTAAGAAATTTTGGACCAAAATCCGGAATTTTTGTGTGTGTTTTTTTATGCATTTCAGTCAATTTTAAGACCAAAAAAACCAATTTTTTTTTTACACTGAAAATTTGGCGGCCGGGTGGGACTTTTGGACCAAAATCTGGAAATTAGTATTTTTATACTGTACCAATGACCCAGACATAGCTGGTGCTAACTCTTAAAATATAGGGCCAAACACAAATTTTGCCCCCCAATCCCCAAAATTTGCATCTAAAACTAAAGAAAACATGTCCTGAAAGGCCCTCCACACCTCGCCCCCACTGCGCATGCGCAGTGTCCAGGACGTTCCGAAATTGGCGCCATTTATCATTTCTAAGTTTGGCCCTTCATCAGTTAACATCTGACTGATCTTTGTGCTTTTAAATCTCAGTTTAAATGATGCCAGACACATAAATATTAGTGAAATGGTGATTCTAAGGAGGATAGAAAAGGAGGAGAGGAAAAGAATGTGTGACAGAATATTATCAGGGCTGTAACTTAAAATTTTTTAATGAAATTATGTTAAGTTACCTATTTTCAAGGCAGCAGCCATTTTGTTGTCATTCTGATTATTTAGTTACACTGTTTTTTCAAGTGTTTTTCCTCTCTCCCTGTCCTTTAAGTTCCCCCTTGCTATTCTCCCATGCTTTTGGCATAGTTTCTGTAATTATTATTACTAAAATTTCTTGGGAGTTTTAGCTTAATAACAGAATGAATTCTGTTCTTTCCCCATGTTTACGTCTTCACCTACGGGTGGTTAGGCGTTGTGTTCTGCATCTACCATCTGATGTTCTGCAGTTTCTTCCCTGGAAGTCTCTGTTTTGCATCAGATGGTGTATTTTTGGTAACTGATTTCGGGCCTGGGTGCCTGGAGTCTTATTTTAGTGTTTTTACACTCATTGTTTACATTTACAACAGCCCTCTGTGTGAGGGGGGGATTTCTAAATAATAATATCTTTATGTTATTTTAATCATAACTAGATACATTATTATTGTTCGTAAGTGTTGAATAAATTGTTTAAAATATTTTTAAAATTTTTGTCCACACTTAGGCTTGGGATCCATTGGGGCTCAACGTTACTTTTCAGAAACTTGGGCTGTTCTGAAAAAATATTTTTTCAAAATATTTTGATTTCAATTATTTTTTCTATATTAATGGATCATATTATTATTATGTATTTGATTGCCAGGGGTTAGTGCGAGTACCAGGACTTGTTTTCTTTTCTCATTGAAAGGATATTGATCAATTGTTTTAGGAGGAAGTCTTCCTCTGACCTTATTATCATTCTATATGTGGTCAGTGTACTCGCATTAACTCCTGTTCTGTATCGTATGATTTCGATGACAATATGGGAAGCGTATGTCACGGTATGTTGTTGGGGATTTGGACACTCCGGTCCTTTCCCCGCAGGGTCACTCTACTTTATCAATTTCTATTTCAGACGATCAAGATTAGGGTGATGTATCTGTGATGTCTTCCAACAGTGTGCCTCCGTCGTCACAATTAATGAAGGGCTAGCGGAAAAGTGCTCATGTAATACGCCAATTGCCTAAGAGGACCCTAGTAGGTTCGACGGCCTTTGACGTCCGCTAGCTCGCCCGGTGTAGCGTCCATTCACCGAATGGTTCGGCAGCCGGGTTCGTCCGTTGCGGTCTAGAAGGAATTTTGGGGTGATGCGAGCACTATAAAATTAACTTAATGCACACCCAGTGACGGCGGATCGGAGGGAGAACGGAGGAAGCCTTTTAGTCCGGTTCATAGCTCGTTCCGGTCCATCCGGACGGCAAGCGAGAGAGGCCCCTCTCTCGTTCAACAACATCTGGCCCCAGATGTTGTGGTACAAATGTGTTGTTAGCGGAGCATACGTCCGTCGCTCGGGACGCTCCGTTGTATAGGCAGTCCGCTGAGACTGCTAAGGCTTCCTCTTCTCATCAGCGCACACGACCGCACCTTGGCTGCGTGACCGCCGATATATTACCAGCTTCGCCGATCAAGGATTCTTCGGCGACCAGGTCACACCATCCGGCAGCCAGGGATTCGAGACCGATGGACTCCGGACGTTCGCATAGGAAGTATGCGGGAGCCATCTGATGCGGAGCTGCCCTCGGCGAAGCACCGATAGACTGCGCCTCCGCAGGTCTCGACGCCGGACATTCTTGTGCACATAGCACAGCTTATCGCAGCATCCCAGCAGCCGACAGAAACGGTGTCGGATCGAGAATTATCCGACAGCGCTGGGCCGGTAGCCGGGGACTCGAGGCCTGCAGACTCCGGACGTTCGCATAGGAAGTGTGCGGGAGTCAACGTACACGGAGCTTCCAGCGGCAATGCATCGTAAGTCCGCTACGGCACAGGCCTCGGGAACGGACGTGCTTTCCTTAATAGCACAGTTTATCGCAGCATCCCAGCATCAACTGAATCTGTCGCATATATTTTATCCGACGATGCTGGGTCGGGACGCTCCGCAGAAGCGGGTACGGACGTCCGAAAGTTTCATCCGGTCCGACGGGATACCGAAAGGGATTCGGTGGATTTCAAGCTTTCCCTTTCGGAACAACATATGCTGCGATGCCGGATAAGAAACTGATAGCGTCGGTGGACTTAGAAATTTTTGGTTCGGTTCAGGGACATCGTCCCTCAGTTCCGACATAATCCAATAATGTCACACAAACTTTCGAATTATTGAACGACGCTATATATATTATTATTTTATGCTTGCTATCCAAGCATTTCTGGTTTCTTGTTCGAAGAGTTATGGAGATGTCTTTCAAAAGTGTGCCTCTGTCGTCATAGTTAATGAAGAGTTAGCGGCAATAAGTGCTCATGGAATATGTCTATCGCTTACGGAATGACATTCGCTAGCTCACCCGGTGTAGCATACATTCATCGAATGGTTCGGCTGCCGGGTTCGTCCGTTGCGGTCTAGGAAGGAGATTTGGGTGATGCGAGCACTTTAATTACTTTAGTACTCACCCAGTGACGGCAGATTGAGGACAGATCGGAGGAAGCCAACAATATAGGGGACCGCATGTTGTGGTTCAGATATTTTACATTCGGAGCATATGTCCGTTGCTCGGGACGCTCCGTTATATTGACAGTCCGAGAGACTGTCTTTAATGCTTCCTCATCCTCACAGCAGGGCACACGACCGCACATTGGCTACGTGACCTCGAGTATCCGATCAGTTTCGGCATTCAGTGATTCCACAGCGAATAGGTCGCGCCATCCGGTAGCCAAGGGACACGAGGCCTATACACTCCGTTCGCTCGCATATTGGAAGTATGCACGGGGTAACGATCTCGGAGCTTCCTGCGGCAATGCATCGTAAGACCGCTGCTCCTCAGGCCTCGGTGACGGACGTGCTATCCGAGTTAGCACAGTTGTTTCGCAGCATCCCAGCAATTGACGGTTGCTCGGTCGAATCAGGAATTATCCGACGGCGCTGGGTCGGTGCGGTCAGCGGTTGCATCAAGCTACGGACGACCGAACGCTTTATAGGGTCCGACAGGATGGCGAAAGGGATTCGAAAGATTTCGAGTTTTCCCTTTAGTAGTATCGGAAGATGCCTTTCATATCTTCTGGCATTTCTTCCAGTGATTATTTTTCGGACTTCATTGCTGCGATCTTGGATAAGAGACTTATAGCGTCATTGGACTCGGATTTTTCGATCGGTACAGGGACTTTGTCCCTGACTTACCGACGCAGTCCAATATTGTCATTACAACATGTGTTTTATTTTTCGACGCTATATATTATATATATATATACAAGCCTGCTACTAAGCATGATAGTTTAGTTTCTTGTCCGCGTGGCTCATTTCTGCCATTTTATCTTTTTTACATATAGTTTATTTTGGCAGAGCAGGGCAAACCGAGAGTTCATATGCGTCTAGACGGTGTGATTAAAGACTGCATATATTCTTTTTCGCCGTTTATGTCTTTTCCAATTTCAATATTGGGAACGACATTATGTATAGTAGACTTAACTTAGACGCTTTATTATACGTAATCCGCCTTACTGAGGCGTTATCATTATGTCTTCAAGAAAAGATTTACGGGATATTATTCTCAATGTAATTTCTTTTGAGGGCAGTATTTTGTTCACGTATAACTCCGCCCTTCAGTGGCTGATTGGAGTGTTTAGACGTGATGCAGCCCTAGCTACATCCACGCGTGGATAGTAGGTTAAGAACTCTCTCAGAGTCGCTTCGTTCTCGGAGGAGCTTCTCTTCGACGGCAACTTTCCGGCAATCCATGAATTGCTTGGTTTATACATTCTCTTGTCTATCTACTGTTACAAGAGATTCAGACTGGGGCAAACATTCGGTGGTTGACTCAGAGAGTGCCGCCGCAGTTGCCGGACCCTAGTGTGGCTGTTATGACGGTTGCCAGTCAAACAGATTGGGATATATACTGATCCCTACGGATTCGAAGTGCCAGGGTCTTTGGGTTCCGCAGTCTTTTAGCTATCAGTTTAACTTCCGCGGAATAATGTTTTTTAGGCTTGCTTTATGTCATTGCATGAACATTATTCAGAAATGCATGCCCAAATTCCTGTCCTTTAATTCGACAGTAGTGGCGTATCTCCGGAACCAGGGAGGCACTCTTTCGTTTCCGTTATTCAATTTAATGGAAAGAATCCGTCTGTTGGTTATAGTACACCAAGTTCAGTTTTGGTCCGTCATATTCGGGGTCGTCTGATTGTTTTATCGCACTCCCGTTCTCTTACGGGTCGCTTGTTGCTGTCAGAATGGACTCTCAACAAACAAGTATTTAATCAGATTTGCTATCTATGGGAGCGCCCAATGATGTTTTATTATGACACAGCTTGCTAATCAATTGCAGACGTATGTGTTGGCTTGTCCAGATCTCTGAGCTAATACTGTTAACGCTCTATTGATCTATAGGACGCAATGATAGGATACGCGTATCCTCCGGCGCTGTTGTTTTAGCAGGTATTGCTAAGATAAACAACCACAATACATTTCTGTTGATAGCATCTCTATCTTCACAGAGATCATGAGTAATTTACTCTCTTGTCTACTGTGGATCTTAACGTGAAATCTTCCTCTATGTGAGGATCTTTTTTCACTGGGTAAATCGTGTCATCTTTATCACAACCAGCAAGGTCGCAACCTTCATGTATTCCGTTGTGTGGTCCGTATTGCATTGTAAGCACTGTACTGGACGAGCTTTGGACGCGATTTCTTACTATAGGAGATCCTCTTCTTCGCTATTCTATGCGACTAAAGTGGAGGCTCTTCCGTCGTGGTGTAGGGATCATTATGTTCATATGGTTGATCCCTCCATACTACGCATTGCTAGTTTTTAGTATACTTGTTTCACAAGATCTACTGCAGCCTGTTGTTATTTAGGTTATAGGTTTATGTTACCTCATACCTATGCACTCTACGATAGTTTACAATTGAGTCTTTTGTCTCTTTATCTAAGTCAGTTAGTAACTTTTTGATAAATAGACTTAGAATCTTTAGATTAAATTCCTATACGGATTTTAACTTCGGTTCTTATTTAGCTAAGTAATCATTTGAGCCTCTGGAAACAGTAGTTTTCAAATTCTGACCTTTTAGACAGTAATTCTGTTGGTTTCTCTTTTACTGTAGAGTCAGTGAGTTTCATGCACTATCGATGGATGATTTTCACTTTCATAGTTTCGGAATCAATACTTCCGTTACTATTTAGGTTGGATTGTTGCATAAGAGTTAGGCTCCTATTATCCGGAACCTATTATTTTAAGGTCCTTCCGTCTTCGTATGGGCATAGGCCTTTACTCTTTCCGGGTACAGTTTATGTATTTATAAACAGATATCTGTTTATTACAAGGGCGTAAGCTTCTTCTGTCTTTGATGTCTAGTAGAAGGACGTTACGCTCCATTTTATTGTTAATCGATTCTATTAACTAGCGTACTGCTTATGGTATATCATTGGCTTAGCAGTTGTGCTTAAGATTTCGGCTCATGAAGTAAGAGTTCTTCTACTTCTTGGGCTTACATTAATAGTGTTGCTATTATAGATTTTTGAAGGCTGCTCATTGCGCTCAGCCATCCATTCATGAATTTTATCTCAGAAATATCGAGTCCATTTCTGGAGGCCTCTATTGTTAGGTCTATTATCTACTGCTCAGAATGTCATTCACTTAACAGTTGCTACTATAGCTAGGTAGGCTGTCTGTTTCGGCAGTGTCTCCGTTCGGCTGCCCTCTTCGCTCTGGGCTATTTGACCCAGGGCAAGAAAAAGGGGGGGGGAGGGTGTTCCCTTGGGTCACCTGTTTTTACTATGAAAACAAGGGGATACCTCCTCCGGAGTTAGTAATTCTGAGCTGTTATTGGGATGGTTGTTTAGTGAGAAGTTTAAGTTTATAAAATTCATTCAAGTCTTAGTTTTTAAAGTATAGCTTTTGAATATTGCATATGTCAACGGACATGATTATGCAATTCTCACACACTTTTAGGAGTATAAGAGTCTCTATTCTCTAGACTTACTTTATTATTGGCTTACTTTAAAAATTATTAGTATAAGGATTATTGGATATTAATAGAGTACATGGATGTATGAAGCTCAATTTTTGGAAGGTGTTGTATCTTTCTAATTTATCATAAATAAGAAAGATACATGTAAGGCCTATTACTTCTTTTCCCTACAGGGGATGACTCTATTTTATTTTATTGAGCGTATTCCATTTTGCTCTATGTCCTTGGCCCTCCAGCCTTTTTACTATTCAGCTATGTCTGGGTCATTGGTACAGTATAAAAATGTTAAAAAATTTATAGTAATTTATATATTTTTATACTGTACCAATGACCCAGACATAGCTGGTGCTAACTCTTAAAATATAGGGCCAAACACAAATTTTGCCCCCCAATCCCCAAAATTTGCATCTAAAACTAAAGAAAACATGTCCTGAAAGGCCCTCCACACCTCGCCCCCACTGCGCATGCGCAGTGTCCAGGACGTTCCGAAATTGGCGCCATTTATCATTCTAAGTTTGGCCCTTCATCAGTTAACATCTGACTGATCTTTGTGCTTTTAAATCTCAGTTTAAATGATGCCAGACACATAAATATTAGTGAAATGGTGATTCTAAGGAGGATAGAAAAGGAGGAGAGGAAAAGAATGTGTGACAGAATATTATCAGGGCTGTAACTTAAAATTTTTTAATGAAATTATGTTAAGTTACCTATTTTCAAGGCAGCAGCCATTTTGTTGTCATTCTGATTATTTAGTTACACTGTTTTTTCAAGTGTTTTTCCTCTCTCCCTGTCCTTTAAGTTCCCCCTTGCTATTCTCCCATGCTTTTGGCATAGTTTCTGTAATTATTATTACTAAAATTTCTTGGGAGTTTTAGCTTAATAACAGAATGAATTCTGTTCTTTCCCCATGTTTACGTCTTCACCTACGGGTGGTTAGGCGTTGTGTTCTGCATCTACCATCTGATGTTCTGCAGTTTCTTCCCTGGAAGTCTCTGTTTTGCATCAGATGGTGTATTTTTGGTAAACTGATTTCGGGCCTGGGTGCCTGGAGTCTTATTTTAGTGTTTTTACACTCATTGTTTACATTTACAACAGCCCTCTGTGTGAGGGGGGGATTTCTAAATAATAATATCTTTATGTTATTTTAATCATAACTAGATACATTATTATTGTTCGTAAGTGTTGAATAAATTGTTTAAAATATTTTTAAAATTTTTGTCCACACTTAGGCTTGGGATCCATTGGGGCTCAACGTTACTTTTCAGAAACTTGGGCTGTTCTGAAAAAATATTTTTTCAAAATATTTTGATTTCTATTATTTTTTCTATATTAATGGATCATATTATTATTATGTATTTGATTGCCAGGGGTTAGTGCGAGTACCAGGACTTGTTTTCTTTTCTCATTGAAAGGATATTGATCAATTGTTTTAGGAGGAAGTCTTCCTCTGACCTTATTATCATTCTATATGTGGTCAGTGTACTCGCATTAACTCCTGTTCTGTATCGTATGATTTCGATGACAATATGGGAAGCGTATGTCACGGTATGTTGTTGGGGATTTGGACACTCCGGTCCTTTCCCCGCAGGGTCACTCTACTTTATCAATTTCTATTTCAGACGATCAAGATTAGGGTGATGTATCTGTGATGTCTTCCAACAGTGTGCCTCCGTCGTCACAATTAATGAAGGGCTAGCGGAAAAGTGCTCATGTAATACGCCAATTGCCTAAGAGGACCCTAGTAGGTTCGACGGCCTTTGACGTCCGCTAGCTCGCCCGGTGTAGCGTCCATTCACCGAATGGTTCGGCAGCCGGGTTCGTCCGTTGCGGTCTAGAAGGAATTTTGGGGTGATGCGAGCACTATAAAATTAACTTAATGCACACCCAGTGACGGCGGATCGGAGGGAGAACGGAGGAAGCCTTTTAGTCCGGTTCATAGCTCGTTCCGGTCCATCCGGACGGCAAGCGAGAGAGGCCCCTCTCTCGTTCAACAACATCTGGCCCCAGATGTTGTGGTACAAATGTGTTGTTAGCGGAGCATACGTCCGTCGCTCGGGACGCTCCGTTGTATAGGCAGTCCGCTGAGACTGCTAAGGCTTCCTCTTCTCATCAGCGCACACGACCGCACCTTGGCTGCGTGACCGCCGATATATTACCAGCTTCGCCGATCAAGGATTCTTCGGCGACCAGGTCACACCATCCGGCAGCCAGGGATTCGAGACCGATGGACTCCGGACGTTCGCATAGGAAGTATGCGGGAGCCATCTGATGCGGAGCTGCCCTCGGCGAAGCACCGATAGACTGCGCCTCCGCAGGTCTCGACGCCGGACATTCTTGTGCACATAGCACAGCTTATCGCAGCATCCCAGCAGCCGACAGAAACGGTGTCGGATCGAGAATTATCCGACAGCGCTGGGTCGGTAGCCGGGGACTCGAGGCCTGCAGACTCCGGACGTTCGCATAGGAAGTGTGCGGGAGTCAACGTACACGGAGCTTCCAGCGGCAATGCATCGTAAGTCCGCTATGGCACAGGCCTCGGGAACGGACGTGCTTTCCTTAATAGCACAGTTTATCGCAGCATCCCAGCATCAACTGAATCTGTCGCATATATTTTATCCGACGATGCTGGGTCGGGACGCTCCGCGGAAGCGGGTACGGACGTCCGAAAGTTTCATCCGGTCCGACGGGATACCGAAAGGGATTCGGTGGATTTCAAGCTTTCCCTTTCGGAACAACATATGCTGCGATGCCGGATAAGAAACTGATAGCGTCGGTGGACTTAGAAATTTTTGGTTCGGTTCAGGGACATCGTCCCTCAGTTCCGACATAATCCAATAATGTCACACAAACTTTCGAATTATTGAACGACGCTATATATATTATTATTTTATGCTTGCTATCCAAGCATTTCTGGTTTCTTGTTCGAAGAGTTATGGAGATGTCTTTCAAAAGTGTGCCTCTGTCGTCATAGTTAATGAAGAGTTAGCGGCAATAAGTGCTCATGGAATATGTCTATCGCTTACGGAATGACATTCGCTAGCTCACCCGGTGTAGCATACATTCATCGAATGGTTCGGCTGCCGGGTTCGTCCGTTGCGGTCTAGGAAGGAGATTTGGGTGATGCGAGCACTTTAATTACTTTAGTACTCACCCAGTGACGGCAGATTGAGGACAGATCGGAGGAAGCCAACAACATAGGGGACCGCATGTTGTGGTTCAGATATTTTACATTCGGAGCATATGTCCGTTGCTCGGGACGCTCCGTTATATTGACAGTCCGAGAGACTGTCTTTAATGCTTCCTCATCCTCACAGCAGGGCACACGACCGCACATTGGCTACGTGACCTCGAGTATCCGATCAGTTTCGGCATTCAGTGATTCCACAGCGAATAGGTCGCGCCATCCGGTAGCCAAGGGACACGAGGCCTATACACTCCGTTCGCTCGCATATTGGAAGTATGCACGGGGTAACGATCTCGGAGCTTCCTGCGGCAATGCATCGTAAGACCGCTGCTCCTCAGGCCTCAGTGACGGACGTGCTATCCGAGTTAGCACAGTTGTTTCGCAGCATCCCAGCAATTGACGGTTTCTCGGTCGAATCAGGAATTATCCGACGGCGCTGGGTCGGTGCGGTCCGCGGTTGCATCAAGCTACGGACGACCGAACGCTTTATAGGGTCCGACAGGATGGCGAAAGGGATTCGAAAGATTTCGAGTTTTCCCTTTAGTAGTATCGGAAGATGCCTTTCATATCTTCTGGCATTTCTTCCAGTGATTATTTTTCGGACTTCATTGCTGCGATCTTGGATAAGAGACTTATAGCGTCATTGGACTCGGATTTTTCGATCGGTACAGGGACTTTGTCCCTGACTTACCGACGCAGTCCAATATTGTCATTACAACATGTGTTTTATTTTTCGACGCTATATATTATATATATATATACAAGCCTGCTACTAAGCATGATAGTTTAGTTTCTTGTCCGCGTGGCTCATTTCTGCCATTTTATCTTTTTTACATATAGTTTATTTTGGCAGAGCAGGGCAAGCCGAGAGTTCATATGCGTCTAGACGGTGTGATTAAAGACTGCATATATTCTTTTTCGCCGTTTATGTCTTTTCCAATTTCAATATTGGGAACGACATTATGTATAGTAGACTTAACTTAGACGCTTTATTATACGTAATCCGCCTTACTGAGGCGTTATCATTACGTCTTCAAGAAAAGATTTACGGGATATTATTCTCAATGTAATTTCTTTTGAGGGCAGTATTTTGTTCACGTATAACTCCGCCCTTCAGTGGCTGATTGGAGTGTTTAGACGTGATGCAGCCCTAGCTACATCCACGCGTGGATAGTAGGTTAAGAACTCTCTCAGAGTCGCTTCGTTCTCGGAGGAGCTTCTCTTCGACGGCAACTTTCCGGCAATCCATGAATTGCTTGGTTTATACATTCTCTTGTCTATCTACTGTTACAAGAGATTCAGACTGGGGCAAACATTCGGTGGTTGACTCAGAGAGTGCCGCCGCAGTTGCCGGACCCTAGTGTGGCTGTTATGACGGTTGCCAGTCAAACAGATTGGGATATATACTGATCCCTACGGATTCGAAGTGCCAGGGTCTTTGGGTTCCGCAGTCTTTTAGCTATCAGTTTAACTTCCGCGGAATAATGTTTTTTAGGCTTGCTTTATGTCATTGCATGAACATTATTCAGAAATGCATGCCCAAATTCCTGTCCTTTAATTCGACAGTAGTGGCGTATCTCCGGAACCAGGGAGGCACTCTTTCGTTTCCGTTATTCAATTTAATGGAAAGAATCCGTCTGTTGGTTATAGTACACCAAGTTCAGTTTTGGTCCGTCATATTCGGGGTCGTCTGATTGTTTTATCGCACTCCCGTTCTCTTACGGGTCGCTTGTTGCTGTCAGAATGGACTCTCAACAAACAAGTATTTAATCAGATTTGCTATCTATGGGAGCGCCCAATGATGTTTTATTATGACACAGCTTGCTAATCAATTGCAGACGTATGTGTTGGCTTGTCCAGATCTCTGAGCTAATACTGTTAACGCTCTATTGATCTATAGGACGCAATGATAGGATACGCGTATCCTCCGGCGCTGTTGTTTTAGCAGGTATTGCTAAGATAAACAACCACAATACATTTCTGTTGATAGCATCTCTATCTTCACAGAGATCATGAGTAATTTACTCTCTTGTCTACTGTGGATCTTAACGTGAAATCTTCCTCTATGTGAGGATCTTTTTTCACTGGGTAAATCGTGTCATCTTTATCACAACCAGCAAGGTCGCAACCTTCATGTATTCCGTTGTGTGGTCCGTATTGCATTGTAAGCACTGTACTGGACGAGCTTTGGACGCGATTTCTTACTATAGGAGATCCTCTTCTTCGCTATTCTATGCGACTAAAGTGGAGGCTCTTCCGTCGTGGTGTAGGGATCATTATGTTCATATGGTTGATCCCTCCATACTACGCATTGCTAGTTTTTAGTATACTTGTTTCACAAGATCTACTGCAGCCTGTTGTTATTTAGGTTATAGGTTTATGTTACCTCATACCTATGCACTCTACGATAGTTTACAATTGAGTCTTTTGTCTCTTTATCTAAGTCAGTTAGTAACTTTTTGATAAATAGACTTAGAATCTTTAGATTAAATTCCTATACGGATTTTAACTTCGGTTCTTATTTAGCTAAGTAATCATTTGAGCCTCTGGAAACAGTAGTTTTCAAATTCTGACCTTTTAGACAGTAATTCTGTTGGTTTCTCTTTTACTGTAGAGTCAGTGAGTTTCATGCACTATCGATGGATGATTTTCACTTTCATAGTTTCGGAATCAATACTTCCGTTACTATTTAGGTTGGATTGTTGCATAAGAGTTAGGCTCCTATTATCCGGAACCTATTATTTTAAGGTCCTTCCGTCTTCGTATGGGCATAGGCCTTTACTCTTTCCGGGTACAGTTTATGTATTTATAAACAGATATCTGTTTATTACAAGGGCGTAAGCTTCTTCTGTCTTTGATGTCTAGTAGAAGGACGTTACGCTCCATTTTATTGTTAATCGATTCTATTAACTAGCGTACTGCTTATGGTATATCATTGGCTTAGCAGTTGTGCTTAAGATTTCGGCTCTTGAAGTAAGAGTTCTTCTACTTCTTGGGCTTACATTAATAGTGTTGCTATTATAGATTTTTGAAGGCTGCTCATTGCGCTCAGCCATCCATTCATGAATTTTATCTCAGAAATATCGAGTCCATTTCTGGAGGCCTCTATTGTTAGGTCTATTATCTACTGCTCAGTATGTCATTCACTTAACAGTTGCTACTATAGCTAGGTAGGCTGTCTGTTTCGGCAGTGTCTCCGTTCGGCTGCCCTCTTCGCTCTGGGCTATTTGACCCAGGGCAAGAAAAAGGGGGGGGGGAGGGTGTTCCCTTGGGTCACCTGTTTTTACTATGAAAACAAGGGGATACCTCCTCCGGAGTTAGTAATTCTGAGCTGTTATTGGGATGGTTGTTTAGTGAGAAGTTTAAGTTTATAAAATTCATTCAAGTCTTAGTTTTTAAAGTATAGCTTTTGAATATTGCATATGTCAACGGACATGATTATGCAATTCTCACACACTTTTAGGAGTATAAGAGTCTCTATTCTCTAGACTTACTTTATTATTGGCTTACTTTAAAAATTATTAGTATAAGGATTATTGGATATTAATAGAGTACATGGATGTATGAAGCTCAATTTTTGGAAGGTGTTGTATCTTTCTAATTTATCATAAATAAGAAAGATTCATGTAAGGCCTATTACTTCTTTTCCCTACAGGGGATGACTCTATTTTATTTTATTGAGCGTATTCCATTTTGCTCTATGTCCTTGGCCCTCCAGCCTTTTTACTATTCAGCTATGTCTGGGTCATTGGTACAGTATAAAAATGTTAAAAAATTTATAGTAATTTATATATTTTTTATACTTACCAATGACCCAGACGGGGATGGCCCTCCCAGGAGTTGGGAACTCTTGCCTCCCCGCTGAGTACATAGCGCTTACCAGGCACTGGTTATTAGAATGATAAATGGCGCCAATTTCGGAACGTCCTGGACACTGCGCATGCGCAGTGGGGGCGAGGTGTGGAGGGCCTTTCAGGACATGTTTTCTTTAGTTTTAGATGCAAATTTTGGGGATTGGGGGGCAAAATTTGTGTTTGGCCCTATATTTTAAGAGTTAGCACCAGCTATGTCTGGGTCATTGGTAAGTATAAAAAATATATAAATTACTATAAATTTTTTAACATTTTTTATACTTACCAATGACCCAGACGGGGATGGCCCTCCCAGGAGTTGGGAACTCTTGCCTCCCCGCTGAGTACATAGCGCTTACCAGGCACTGGTTATTAGAATGATAAATGGCGCCAATTTCGGAACGTCCTGGACACTGCGCATGCGCAGTGGGGGCGAGGTGTGGAGGGCCTTTCAGGACATGTTTTCTTTAGTTTTAGATGCAAATTTTGGGGATTGGGGGGCAAAATTTGTGTTTGGCCCTATATTTTAAGAGTTAGCACCAGCTATGTCTGGGTCATTGGTAAGTATAAAAAATATATAAATTACTATAAATTTTTTAACTTTTTGGGTTTTTTATGCGTTATGGTCAATTTTAAGACAAATTTTTTTCTTTTTTTTTACACTGAAAATTTTGGGTCTGGGTGGGACTTCAAAATTTTGGACCAAAATCCGGAAATTAGTTTTTTGGTTTTTTATGCATTTTGGTCAATTTTAAGAAGAAAAAAAAATTTTAGGGTGAAAATATTTTGTTTGGGACTTCGAAAATTTCCGAACAAAAATAGAAAAAAATCTGTTTTTTATGCTTTTATCTCAATTTTGGGACATAAAAGTGCAGGAACTGAAAATAGAAGGAAAATCCTGTGTATTGTGTGGACACAATCTCTTCATCTAGTTGGTATATGCTTTTCTTAGGAGGGGTGTATGCAGCTTATTCAAGTCAAGACCCTGGTTTGATATTTAGACTACCATGTCAGATGAGCGCCCTCAGGCCCCCTGAGGCCTCTTGTTTTAAATTTTTTGTCTCAAAAACATAGGTTATGACCCCTCATTGGAACGAGCTCAATGAGCTCGTTCCAAAGAGGGGTCATAACCTATGTTTTTGAGACAAAAAATTAAAAAATAATGAAAATTAATTGGAGCGATTTTTGTGAATAGCACTGGCCAGTTTTGGCCATTACGTTGGGTAAAGGGTTAATTAAAAAAGTGTCATGCAAAAACAAGTTTAGTTGCATCTTTTTTAATTCCCTTGAGTAATCTTGATATGATATTTGAGATCATGGGGAACGATGCTTTACACAATCAGTATTCCAGATCAGCATCATTGCTTCAGTCTCAAAGACTACATTCTGATGTGTACACCAGGGATGTTGTGTCACATATACAATGTTTTATCAAGTGTCTAGTGAACACGACCAACTGGTTCAAGGATTGAGGTGAGGCATCAGTTCCCATAACTTCTGGTTAGGTGAACAAGTTTCTGTTCACGTCTTTCTAACATTGCCTGACCCAATGCCAATGCTTGCTAATGATTCAAGGTATGTCGTAACCTTGTTCTGTCATCATGACAGACACCAAAACAAAAATTATCTGCAGGATTGTACAAAATCAGTTTTGTTGAAATTTTGACAGCTACACTAGTTTGGAAGAGTTTCTCTCCATTGTTTTCATGATTTGTTTGTTACTTTTCACATTTTGGTGACTAACTGTTGCTGTCATATCTTCTCTTTTGAACTCATATTGGGGCTCTGAAAATTATATTTTCTTGTTATTATAGGCTAGTGATGCATATCAGTCATTATGAACATGTTGTGTAGACATTGAACTTTTGTTTTATATGTTTGTGTTGTTTTGTTTTTTTAAAACCTTTACCTAATGTAAAAGCCTAAACTACCTAGGGATATTCACAAAAATCGCCATTCAAAATTTATTATTTTTTCAATTTTTGTCTCAGAAACATAACTCTTCATTGGAACAATCTCATTGAGTGAGGGGTCATAAACTCTGTTTACGAGGGAAAAATGATAATTTTTTTTCAAGTGTAAGGCCCAAAAAATTTGAAAATATGTTTCTCATTCCCTCCCTCACGGTCCTTTGGCTGCCGCATGCTCTCTTTTTATAACCAGCACAAACTTAAAAAAATAAAAATTAAATGGTGTATGTCTGATATTTTATCCAAGTTAATACAATTGATAAATTTGTGCTTTGAGTGCAACAAGGCTTTGCAATGCTTTAGTATTGCAAAGCCTTCTTGCACTCAAGAGACAAAATACACCACCACCCATGCTATTCTGTAGGTTATGCGGGTCTAAAACATAAAACAAACCAAGAACATGAACTTTTGATGGCAAAGATATAATTACAAAAATAGAAAATAAAATAAAAAAATGCCCACCACCATGCAATTTTACAAACAAAAAATAGCCTGAGAAACAGAAGATCTACTTTGTGGGGCCTAATCTGCTATTCTTGTTGGGAAAAGTGTTAGAAAAGACAAAACAAAAAATAATTTATTGTTCAAGAAATTGACTCGTCCAGTGAAATTACTTTCTAATTTCAAAATCCGACTTTTCACCAAGTTCGTCATCGTGACATAAATCTTAACTGTCGGTGAATGTAGATTTTTTGGTTCTGTTGGCAAAATAGGAGAAATATCTTTTTTAACATTTTCTGTTTGCAATTTATTTTTTATTTGTATATTTAATTGTAGAGAACATTAGAAGAACGAACACAGACAGTTGATACGATAGAGTTGAGAGTATATGGTGTTGAACGAACTATCAATTCTGTCGTTGACTTACCTACATCCTGGCAGTCATATTTCATGCCTGATGGGTAAGCATTCTTCTATTTATCTATTTTATGAAACTGGGTAAATCTAAAAAGAAACGTCACCAAGTGGGTTGTCAGTAATAATCTCATTTTGTTGAGGAATTGTGCAGTGTAGTATTTTTAATGGTGACAAGCTGTCTTTGAATTGAAATTAAATTGTTCCCGCAAATTACTTTTCATTCATATAATATCTTGAATGAAAACAGTTATTCAACTTAGACATTAATAGTAACTGTCCTGCAGGAAGAAAGTTGGTATATAATAACACCATCTGCACAGACAGACATCCACCAAATCTGTAAGGCCAGTGCCACTTAGGAACACCAGAGCAAAAATGGAAAGAAGATACATTCTGCCAGGCCCCATGATACCTGCCAACTGAGGGAGTTTTTGGAAAAGAAGAGAAAGAAGAAGGAAAAAAGAGACACATTGTTTGCTTCACACCCAGCACATCAGATATATGCACTTGTAAATCTAGCTTGGATCTATCTTCTCATGTAGGAGAGCCTGAGACGGATGGGATATTAACAAATATTAATTTTCAACAAGGCTCATGATCATGAGGGAGAGCCTGAGACAGATGGGACAGGCTTGGCAATTTCAGGAGAGCAATTTTTTAGCTCTCCTTACTGCCCTCCTGAAAGAATTAAGGAGAGCGAAAAATTGCCCTCCTAAATATTTTGGTCTGGGATGATTGAAATTACATGTATTATGCTCACATTAAATTTTTGTTGTAAAGCAAAAATGTAATTTAACTTTGAAGTCACATAACATCACGTAATTTCATTTTGAAAGTGGTTTAGTGGTAAAAGGTAATGGCTGCAACCATACCCAAACACAGTTGCAATCATTTGAAGCAAAATGGATCACAGCAATATTTTTTTTTCTGTCAGTTTCAAGTTCAACAACTGACATCACAATTTGAGGGGTAATTATTTAAGGAATATTGACACTATAATATACTACCATTACTACTATCCTGTCACTTGAAGCACGTGCACCAGGATGTGACTGTAGATTCAAGCAGACCTGTTGTCCAAGAAAGTCATACGCCTACCACTACCACCTTCAACCCCCTTTGGGGGTTGAAGGTGGTAGTGGTAGGCGTATGACTTTCTTGGACAACAGGTCTGGGTACACACACAGGTCTTGTCAAGTGTGTGTTCGGTTGTTGAGTGAGACATCTAGATGTCTAAGAGATTTCGCTTTACCTTAGTAAAGTTAATAAAATCACTGATGCAGTCTGTTGGTTTCAGTTTCAATGAGTTTGTTCAACTGAATACTTAAAATGCTTTGTAAAGCTAATTGCTCTCCTAAGCCGATTGAGGAGAGTGATTTTTTGCCCTCCTGCATTTTTTAGAATGCCAGGCCTGATGGGATATCAACAGATATTAAATTTCAGCAAGGCTCATGCTCATGAGGGAGAGCCTGAGATGGATGGGATATCAACAGATATTAAATTTCAGCAAGGCTATGAGGAAGAGCCTGAGACTGATGGGATATCAACAGATATTAAATTTCAGCAAGGCTATGAGGAAGAGCCTGAGACGGATGGGATATCAACAGATATTAAATTTCAGCAAGGCTCTATCCTTGCATTAGGATGTGTCACAGGAAAACAATATGTTGAAGGAGTGAGAAGTGGGGTTGGACATAGATGATCTCCAATGACTGTCAATTTCATCTGAAATTTCTGTACCGATGTGAGCTGAGGTTTACTGGCACAGATTGATTTTTGTGAACAAGGTTCAGAAACTTCATGTCAAATCATGACAAATTTCAGATTCTTCTCATCACATAATGTGTTATTTTACCTTTTAGCTAACGTCGTAACAACTAAAACTGGCCAGTGCCATTCATAAAATCCCCATCCAAATTTTATTATAATTTTTTTTCCAATTTTTGTCTCAAAAACATAGCTTATGCATAACCCCTCTCTGGAAAGAGTTTTTACAGGCTTGTTCCAATGAGGGGTCATAAGCTATGTTTTTTGACAAAAAATGAAAAGTATTTAATTTGGGGAATGTTTTCTGCAAATGTTGTTGCTATTTATATTAGGTAGACAGTTAATGAAAAATAAGATATTAATTCAATTCTACTTCTGAAACTAATTCACTCGCAATGCTACTATGTCGACCTTGACTTCTGACATCATTCCTGTATTAAGTGTGTTGTGAACGACTTCCCATGGTTTTGAATAGAAATCATGTCACTAAAGTACTGGTTAAAAGCTGGATACAAATTCTTCCAAATCATGAAAGAAACTGAAATATGGTGAATATATGTGCATGCCAGTATTGCTGAATATTTAGTTGAAAATGGTGTTGCAAGTGCAGCAAGAAATTTTCTGAATTGCTACAGAAGGTTCATGAAACTGAAATTAAAAATCATTTTACGATTTGAACTAAGGAGGTGTGACCTTGACATTGTTCAGTGAAGTCATGGGGTACATGAGAGGTTTATTTACTAAACTTGTTATTGTTGAAAGTTGCCATGTTCATGTCCCGACGTATGTTTTGGGGTTATGGATAGGGTCTTATTGGAACATAATGTTATTGTGATGAAGTGACGGCAACATGGTCTCAGGTTACAGCTCAGAGCTTATGTTTAACCTTGACGCTCTGCATCTCGGTTGAACGTAAGCCCCGAGTCGCACACCTCGAACTATGTTACTGTCAATTTATTACAATAACATGTGATGTCTTCTAGGACTGATTTTATTGTTTATGATTTCAGAAACACAGGACTTTTGTAACATTAATAGGAGAAATATAGCCTTACTCAGTACTTAATTTGTTTCTTTTTCAATTTTTCCAGCCATTTAACTAGTAGAGTACAGGTTGGATCACCAGTAACCATGAAATTATCAAAGGTGCCAAATCCAATCATTAGAGGTGAGTCTTTCTTTATACCACTTGTTTAAGTGTTTCTTATGTAGAGCCTCATTTTATGAGTTACCCCCCCCCCCCCCCTCCCCTCCTCCCCCCCCCCCCCCCCAAGCAAAATAACGTTTTACCAGTTTTCCAAGCTACTCAATATAGCCAAATTCAAGGATTGTCAAGACCAAAACCTTCATGAAATTGAGCATATAAAATTATGTAGTTATAAAAAAAGATAGTAAACTGTAGTACATATTCAAGATAATCAAGGTGTTCAACACACATGTTGGAATTAGGTGTTCTGAACAAAAAGCAGGTGGTGACTGTCACCAAGTACCAGCTTGTGTTTGTTACAGTTCGGGCCTTTAAATTAGGCTAATTTGTGGGTGGTAGACCCTCCGAATCTACTATTGCAGCATTCCTTCTGTAATAATGACCTGTCACGTCGTCATCATAATTATTAGTCAAATATGTGTATTACACTGAATTTGGAAAAACCCACATTCCAAAAATTAATCTCCAGATGCAAAATTCTTTTCACACCCTATCTTATAAAATCGTATATCGGAACTTTTCCCATAATTTTATACTGCACCAATGACCCAGACTTAGCTGGTGCTAACTCTAAAATATCTAGGGCCAAACACAAATTTTGCCCTCCCAATCCCCAAAATTTGCATCCAAAACCGAAAAATAGATGTCCTATATGGTCCTCCATACTTTTACTCCACTGCGCATGCGCAGTGTCAAGGAGGTCTCGAAATTGGCACAAAATTTCATTCTTTGTTTGGCCCTCAATTCATGTACATCTCACTGATATTTGTGCTTGTAAATCTCAGTTTAAATGATGCCAGACACATTATTATTTATTATTTATTGATGTTTAAGGTCACATATTTATGCACAATGGCTAATCATGACCGTGACAGTTTTACGGGTGGAGGAAGCCGGAGTACCCGGAGAGAACCACCGAGCAACGACGAGCAGCTGCCAGCTCCCCAACATCGTAACTCCGCACTGCAGCACAGGCAGGGTTAGATTGGTTGAAGACATGTGTACCAGCGACGTGCAGTACGCCTTAGTACACGGCGTCATCGTGCCCCCACGCAGGCAATGGAGATGAAGTGTCTTGCCCAAGGACACAACGCGGTTGCCGCAGGTGGGATTCGAACCGAGGACCTCTCAGCTTGCAGCCTGCACCTCTACCAACTGAGCCACCGTGCTCCCCTGCCAGACACATAATTATGAGAGAAATGGTGGATATAAGGAGGAAATAGAAGGAGGAGAGGAAGAAACAGTTGAAGGAAATGTTCAGAGCTGTAACTTATAATTTTTAGCTCACCTGAGCGAAGCTCAAGGGGAGCTTTACTAATCACTTTCTGTCCGTCCGTCCGTCTGTCCGTCCGTCTGTCTGTCCATCCATCATAAACTTTACATTATCGACTTCTCCTCACAAACTACTGGACCAAATTCAACAAAATTTGCTGTGCATGTTCCCTATCATATGTCAATTCAAGTTGTTCAAATAAAGTTGCCACGCCCACAGGGGGCATAACTCTGATAGCACCCATGAACTTCTTTCCAAAATCAAAAAAAATCTTCTTCAGATCCACCAGGCAGAATTCTTTCATATTTGGTATACAACATCTCTAGGGGGGTCAGATTCAAGTTTGTTCAAATCGAGTCCCTGGGTTCATATTTGGGCTCCCTATGGGAGCCCGAATTTTAACTTAGTGCAATATGAGGATTATTCTTTAAAAATCTTCTTCTTCAGATCCACCAGGCAGAATTCTTTCATATTTGGTATACAACATCTCTAGGGGGATCAGATTCAGGTTTGTTCAAATTGAGTCCCTGGGTTCATATTTGGGCTCCCTATGGGAGCCTGAACTTTAACTTAGTGCAAAATGAGGATTATTCTTTAAAAATCTTCTTCTTCAGATCCACCAGGCAGAATTCTTTCATATTTGGTTTACAACATCTCTAGGGGGGGGGGTCAGATTCAAGTTTGTTCAAATCGAGTCCCTGGGTTCATATTTGGGCTCCCTATGGGAGCCCGAATTTTATCTTAGTGCAATATGAGGATTATTCTTTAAAAATCTTATTCAGATCCACCAGTCAGAATTCTTCCATATTTGGTATACAACATCTCTAGGGGGTCAGATTCAAGTTTGTTCAAATCGAGTCCCTGTGTTCATATTTGGGCACCATATTTGAGCCCAAATTTTAACTTTGTGCAGTATGAGGATTATTCTTTAAAAATCTTCTTCAGATCCTCCAGTCAGAATTCTTCCATATTTGGTATACAACATCTCTAGGGAGGTCAGATTCAAGTTTGTTCAAATCGAGTCCCTGGTCTTTAAAAATCTTCTTCTTCAGATCCGGCAGATGAATGCTTTTGATATTTGGTTTGCAGCATCCTTTGGGGGGTAAGATTCAAGTTTGTTCAAGCCATGTCCCTAGTTCCATAAAATTTGTCTCTCATGACTTCATTCCTTTGTAGTTCTAACTGAATGTGACCCCAAATACTTCTTTGAACCACTTTGTTTGAATCACTTTGCCCGGTGAGCGATTAAGGCCCCTTGGGGCCTCTTGTTTTATGAAATTATTTCATGTTACCTATTTTCGAGGCATGACCCTGTTGTGGTCATTCTTGCTATGAATGTTCCATTGTTTGATCAGTGTTTCCTCTCTCCCTTTCCTTTATTCCCCCCTAGTTATTCTCCCATGCTTTTGGCTTATTTTTTGTAATGTTTTTTACTAAAATTTCTTGGGAGTTTTGGCTTGGTAACAGAATAATTTATCTGTTTTTCCCCATGTTTACGTCTTCACACCTGGGTGTTGAGGCGTTTTGGTCTGCATCTACCATCTGATGTTCTACAGTTTCTTCTCTGGAAGCCTCTGTTTTGCATCAGATAGTGTTTAAATTGGTAACTGATTTCGGGCCATGTTTACTAGTGCCTGGAGTCATGTTTCCAGTTGTGTACACTTTTTGTTTATGTTGACAACGATTACTTTTGATAGTGATTACTTGTCTTCTGCTTAGTTCAAGTCATAGCAAGATACCTTAATATTGTCCGTAAGAGTTACATTAAATTTTTGAAATGATTTAAAAAATTTTGTCCACACTTCGGCTTTTTGGGGATCCATTTGGGCTCATCTTTCCCATTGGGAACTTGGGCTCTTCTGAAAAAATTTTTCAAAAATTTTTTTCTTTTTGAATTATTTTTTCGTAATGTTATAATGGATTTTTTTTATTATGTATCTTTGTTTTCAAGGTTTAGTGCGAGTACTATGACAGTTTGTGATTTTCACAATGAAAGATTATTGTTCAAATTGTAATGGGAGGAATCTTCCTCTGATTCTCATGATCACTGTATTAATTGTAGTCAATGTACTCGCGCTAACCCTTGTTCAGTGTGTGTCAATTGGGATGACAAACGTTGGAGACGTGTGTCACAGTATGTTGTTAGCGGGGAGAGGACCATTCCGGTCCTCTCTCCGCAGGGTCACTCTAGTTTTTCAATCTCTTTTTCAGAGGAACAAGAACAGGGTGATGTTTCCATGATGTCTTTCAAGAGTGTGCTTCCGTCGTCACAATCAAATAAAGAGTTAGTGGCAAAGTGCTCATGCAGTCACGTCAATTGCCCTAGTAGGATCGACGGCTCTTGGCGTCCGCTAGCTTTCCCGGTTTAGCGACCATTAAACCAATGGCTCGGCAGCCGGGTTTGTCCGTTGTGGTCCAGGAAGGAGATTTGGGTGATGCGAACACTATAAAAATACAACGTGCACACCCAGTGACGACGGATCAGTTTATGGTACGGAGGAAGCCTGTTAGTCTGGTTCCTAGCTCGTCCAGGTTCATCCGGACCACAATGATGTCTTCAAAAAGTGTGCTTCCACCGTCACAGTCAAATGAAGAGCTAGCGCTAAAAGTGCTCATGCAGATACAGCAATTGCCTAAGAGGTCCCAAGTAGGATCGACGGCTTTGGCGTCCACTAGCTTAGACGCATTATCGTACGCAGATCACCTTACCAGAGCATTATCATTATGTCTCGATGGAAAAGAATTCTAGGATGTATCAACCTCCTTAAGAGTTCTTTCGAGGGCCATAGCATTCTCCACATATAACTCCGCCCTTTTCGTGGCAAACCTGTAGTTGGTTAGATGTGACGCGGCCCTGGCTACATCCACGCGCGTGGATAGTAAGGTGAAAAACTCTCTCAGAGTTGCTCCGGTCTTCGGAGAGCTTCTCTTCGACGACAAGCTTTTCGCAATCTATGATCAGATAACTAGAAAGCTTCAGACTCTCTGCTATTCAAATCCGCTTCCATAAAGTCGGATTCAGCGGAGAAGAGTAGGACAGGCACTTCTGGGACAAATACGTCCAAGGGAAGTTTCTATAGAGGTTCCTTTGCGTCCTCTGGGTCTTACTCTAGAGACCGTCAGGTTAGCGACTCAGATAGGGGCCATAATTCTGGCCGAGTCAACTGGTCAGATGCCCCTAGTTCGACGGGGCGAGGTGTGGGCCGTGGAGGACATGGTTTCCCCTTTCGCAAGCCTCGCAGGACCAGGAGGTGATGGTGTAACCTTTATCGGGTTCCAGTGGGCGGAAGACAGTCGAGTTTTCTCAACCAATTGGGAGTCGTTTACGGACGTTCCTTGGGTTCGTGGGGTGATTTCGGAAGGACTAAACTGTCCTTCAAAGGAAAACCTCCGCTAAACTTGAAGTCCAAGGTGGACTCATCTTCCGTCAAATCTGCTGCGAAGTGGCTCGCTTCCATCAGAGGTCCAGTCTCTTCTGGAGAAGATAGCGATAGAGATTGTAGAATTCCAGGAATCACCAGGTTTCTACAACCATCTGTTTCTGGTTCCGAAACCAGACGACTCGTTCCGTCCACTCATAAATCTGAGCTGGATTAACAAGCTGATCGTGGCTCCAAGTTTCTATATGGAGACCATCCGATCGTTCAGAGTAAGTATTCGGGTGAACGACTATGCTACTTGCATAGATCTCAAGATGCGTACTTTCACGTCTTGGTACATCAGGCGTTCGGAAAGTATCTTCGTTTTGCCATCATAGGAGTCGTGTATCAGCTCCGAGCAATATGCTTCGGTCTGAATCCAGTGCCCTGGGTTTTCACTCGAATAATAAACTCAGTAATGACTCATTTCTGAGCTCAGTCGTCGGCCTACCTGGACGACATTCTTCAGAGGTATGGCAATGAGTTAACGCTTCAGAACGATGTGCTGAATTTGCTTCTATTGCTCCGACGTCTCGGTTTCATAAGTAAACGAGGAGAAGTCGGACCTGGTGTTGTCCAAGTCATTCACCCACTGGGGGATGAGCTTTGAGACGCATAACATTCTCGTTTGTCTGCCATTAACCAGAGCGAAATTATTCAGTTGTTACGCTCGCTATTGTCTTCATTCAGACAAGTTACAGCGAGAGATTTCATGAGACTGATAGGTTGTGGGGAGTTGCCGCGGATTTTATTCCGATGGGGCAGCTATGCACTCATCCTCTCCAATTTTCGGACCCAGAATTGGAGGGTGAAGATTCATTCGCTCGATACGGACATCCTCTTGTCTAATCAAGTGATCAAGAGATTCAGACTTCGGCAGTTATTCAGTGGTTAACTCAGGAAGTTCCACTGCAATTGCCGGATCCGAGTTTTTCAGTTTTGATGGATGCCAGTCAAACAGGTTGGGACGCAACATTGAGCCCAACGGATTTGAAGTTCTAGGGTCTTTGGGATCCGCAGTTCCTAATCAAGCACATAAACATCAATAATGATGTCAATTTGGCTTGCGATACGTCATTGAATGATCGTTATTCAGAATGCTCACATGCAATTCTTTCCGACAATTCGACGATATTAGCGTATATTCGGAACCAGGAAGGCACTCATTCCATTCTGTTATTCAAGTTAACGGAATGAATCCTTCTGTTTGTACTAGAACATCAATTCTCCTATCGGTCCGTCATATTCCGTGTCGTCTGAACGTATTAGCGGACTCCCTTTCACGGAGGGGTCGCTTGTTGCCGTCAGAATGAACTTAAAACAACGAATATTTAATCAAGATTTGCTACCAATGAGAGCGGTCAATGATGGATTTATTTGCGACACATCTCAACAATCAGTTGCAGACGTATGTGTCACCATGTTCGGATTCTCTAGCGTTTGCAGTAGACGCTCAATCGATCTAGGGAAATGGAATGATAGGATATGCATATCCGCCAGCGCCGTTGATTCAGCAAGGATATGCATATCCTCCAGCGCCGTTGATTCAGCAGACATTGCTCAAGTTAAATAATCTCAATGCTAAATTCTGTTGGCAGCATCTCTATCTCCACAAAGACCGTGGATTAATCTACTCAGGAGTCTGTTGTGGGACATGCCGTGGAAGCTTCCTCCACATTTCGGTCCATTCTATTGCTAGATGGATTCAATTAACTATCCGTACTGCTTATGATAAATATCTTCAACTCAGCAGTCTGTGCTTTAGATTTCAGCTCATGAAGTAAGAGTTCTTTCTACTCCGTGGGCTTACACTAATAGTGTTGCTATTACAGATCTAATGAGGGCTGCATATTGGTCTTAGCCTTCCACTTCACGAATTTTTATCTTAGAAATATTGAGTCCATTTCTGGAGATCTGCATTGTTTAGGTCCGTTATCTGTTGCTCAGAATGTCGTCCACTAAACAGTTGCAACTATACTTATGTAGGCTTTTGGTTCCGGCAGTGACTCTGTCCTGCTGCCCTCTTCGCTCTGGGGTATTTGACCCAGGGCAAGGGGAAGGGGGGGGGGGGGCGTGTGTTCCCTTAGGTCACCTTCTTTATAGTGTAAAGCAAGGGAATACCTCCCTTGGAGTCAGTAATTCCGAGTCGGTACCGGGATGGTTTTAAAGTGTAAAGCTAATGTTTACTCATCCATGTAATATTTTTAAAGTGTAGCTCGGTGTGAAGCATTTGTATATGTCACATGTCAGTTGGTCGTTAATATACAATCCTCGGACACTTTTAATGAGTATAAAGAGTCTCATTTCTTTGGACTTCCTTTATTTATTGGCTTTTCTTTAAAAATATTAGTATAAAGGGTTATACTGGATGTTAATAGAGATCATTGATGTTATTGTGCTCAATTACAGAATGGTGTTGTGTCTTTCTTTTTTGATACAAATAAGAAAGATACATGTAAAGCCTATCTCTCCTTTTCTCCTTGAGGGGATAATTCTGTTTTTTGTAATTGAGCCTATTGGATTTTCCTTTATGTCCTCGGCCCTCCAGTCTTTTTACTATTCAGCTAAGTCTGGGTCATTGGTACAGTATAAAAATGTTAAAAAATTTATAGTAATTTATATATTTTTTATACTTACGAATGGACCAGACGGGGATGACCCTCCCATGAGTTGGGAACTCATACCTCCCCACTGAGCACATAACGCTTACCAGGCACTGGTTGTAAGAATGACATTTGGCGCCAATTTCGAGACCTCCTTGACACTGCGCATGCGCAGTGGAGTAAAAGTATGAAGGACCATATAGGACATCTATTTTTCAGTTTTAGATGCAAATTTGGGGGATTGGGGGGGGCAAAATTTGTGTTTGGCCCTAGATATTTTAGAGTTAGCACCAGCTAAGTCTGGGTCATTGGTAAGTATAAAAAATATATAAATTACTATAAATTTTTCAACTTTTGTTCCAAATTACCACAACTTATTTGAAGCAGTATTTCCTCTTTTATTATAATACCCAGTGTCCAGACCTGAAAATAAGCAGTCTGACATTTACAAAATGAGATCCCCAGAGGGTGTATTTGATAATGCTATCCCATACAGTGGGCCAATTTATCCTCTGATTACCTCTTAGTGTTTAGTTTGGAGACCTTGATTCAGATTGAGGTTTACAGAGGGTAAATTTGGTGATGCTACCCTGCTGTGCAGGGTAGCATCATTAAAATTCACCCTCCAGGGACCTCATTTTGCAGATAACAGTCTGCTTATTTTCTGGCTTGCCAGTGTTTAAGAAGATACCATTCTCCCCATGCTGGAAACACTTAATGTGAATGAATGGATGAATGAAACTTTATTTTGCAGCGTACATAAGTACCATATCAATTAACAAATAACAAGGTACCGGTAAGCGTACACCGCAAAGAAATGGCATAGCCAGAGAGGCTGTCTGTACCTGCCATTCCCACACAGCAGTTTTCTTGACATCAAAGCATATTTTTATACTGTACCAATGACCCAGACATAGCTGGTGCTAACTCTTAAAATATAGGGCCAAACACAAATTTTGCCCCCCAATCCCCAAAATTTGCATCTAAAACTAAAGAAAACATGTCCTGAAAGGCCCTCCACACCTCGCCCCCACTGCGCATGCGCAGTGTCCAGGACGTTCCGAAATTGGCGCCATTTATCATTCTAAGTTTGGCCCTTCATCAGTTAACATCTGACTGATCTTTGTGCTTTTAAATCTCAGTTTAAATGATGCCAGACACATAAATATTAGTGAAATGGTGATTCTAAGGAGGATAGAAGAGGAGGAGAGGAAAAGAATGTGTGACAGAATATTATCAGGGCTGTAACTTAAAATTTTTTAATGAAATTATGTTAAGTTACCTATTTTCAAGGCAGCAGCCATTTTGTTGTCATTCTGATTATTTAGTTACACTGTTTTTTCAAGTGTTTTTCCTCTCTCCCTGTCCTTTAAGTTCCCCCTTGCTATTCTCCCATGCTTTTGGCATAGTTTCTGTAATTATTATTACTAAAATTTCTTGGGAGTTTTAGCTTAATAACAGAATGAATTCTGTTCTTTCCCCATGTTTACGTCTTCACCTACGGGTGGTTAGGCGTTGTGTTCTGCATCTACCATCTGATGTTCTGCAGTTTCTTCCCTGGAAGTCTCTGTTTTGCATCAGATGGTGTATTTTTGGTAACTGATTTCGGGCCTGGGTGCCTGGAGTCTTATTTTAGTGTTTTTACACTCATTGTTTACATTTACAACAGCCCTCTGTGTGAGGGGGGGATTTCTAAATAATAATATCTTTATGTTATTTTAATCATAACTAGATACATTATTATTGTTCGTAAGTGTTGAATAAATTGTTTAAAATATTTTTAAAATTTTTGTCCACACTTAGGCTTGGGATCCATTGGGGCTCAACGTTACTTTTCAGAAACTTGGGCTGTTCTGAAAAAATATTTTTTCAAAAAAATTTTGATTTCAATTATTTTTTCTATATTAATGGATCATATTATTATTATGTATTTGATTGCCAGGGGTTAGTGCGAGTACCAGGACTTGTTTTCTTTTCTCATTGAAAGGATATTGATCAATTGTTTTAGGAGGAAGTCTTCCTCTGACCTTATTATCATTCTATATGTGGTCAGTGTACTCGCATTAACTCCTGTTCTGTATCGTATGATTTCGATGACAATATGGGAAGCGTATGTCACGGTATGTTGTTGGGGATTTGGACACTCCGGTCCTTTCCCCGCAGGGTCACTCTACTTTATCAATTTCTATTTCAGACGATCAAGATTAGGGTGATGTATCTGTGATGTCTTCCAACAGTGTGCCTCCGTCGTCACAATTAATGAAGGGCTAGCGGAAAAGTGCTCATGTAATACGCCAATTGCCTAAGAGGACCCTAGTAGGTTCGACGGCCTTTGACGTCCGCTAGCTCGCCCGGTGTAGCGTCCATTCTCCGAATGGTTCGGCAGCCGGGTTCGTCCGTTGCGGTCTAGAAGGAATTTTGGGGTGATGCGAGCACTATAAAATTAACTTAATGCACACCCAGTGACGGCGGATCGGAGGGAGAACGGAGGAAGCCTTTTAGTCCGGTTCATAGCTCGTTCCGGTCCATCCGGACGGCAAGCGAGAGAGGCCCCTCTCTCGTTCAACAACATCTGGCCCCAGATGTTGTGGTACAAATGTGTTGTTAGCGGAGCATACGTCCGTCGCTCGGGACGCTCCGTTGTATAGGCAGTCCGCTGAGACTGCTAAGGCTTCCTCTTCTCATCAGCGCACACGACCGCACCTTGGCTGCGTGACCGCCGATATATTACCAGCTTCGCCGATCAAGGATTCTTCGGCGACCAGGTCACACCATCCGGCAGCCAGGGATTCGAGACCGATGGACTCCGGACGTTCGCATAGGAAGTATGCGGGAGCCATCTGATGCGGAGCTGCCCTCGGCGAAGCACCGATAGACTGCGCCTCCGCAGGTCTCGACGCCGGACATTCTTGTGCACATAGCACAGCTTATCGCAGCATCCCAGCAGCCGACAGAAACGGTGTCGGATCGAGAATTATCCGACAGCGCTGGGTCGGTAGCCGGGGACTCGAGGCCTGCAGACTCCGGACGTTCGCATAGGAAGTGTGCGGGAGTCAACGTACACGGAGCTTCCAGCGGCAATGCATCGTAAGTCCGCTACGGCACAGGCCTCGGGAACGGACGTGCTTTCCTTAATAGCACAGTTTATCGCAGCATCCCAGCATCAACTGAATCTGTCGCATATATTTTATCCGACGATGCTGGGTCGGGACGCTCCGCGGAAGCGGGTACGGACGTCCGAAAGTTTCATCCGGTCCGACGGGATACCGAAAGGGATTCGGTGGATTTCAAGCTTTCCCTTTCGGAACAACATATGCTGCGATGCCGGATAAGAAACTGATAGCGTCGGTGGACTTAGAAATTTTTGGTTCGGTTCAGGGACATCGTCCCTCAGTTCCGACATAGTCCAATAATGTCACACAAACTTTCGAATTATTGAACGACGCTATATATATTATTATTTTATGCTTGCTATCCAAGCATTTCTGGTTTCTTGTTCGAAGAGTTATGGAGATGTCTTTCAAAAGTGTGCCTCTGTCGTCATAGTTAATGAAGAGTTAGCGGCAATAAGTGCTCATGGAATATGTCTATCGCTTACGGAATGACATTCGCTAGCTCACCCGGTGTAGCATACATTCTTCGAATGGTTCGGCTGCCGGGTTCGTCCGTTGCGGTCTAGGAAGGAGATTTGGGTGATGCGAGCACTTTAATTACTTTAGTACTCACCCAGTGACGGCAGATTGAGGACAGATCGGAGGAAGCCAACAACATAGGGGACCGCATGTTGTGGTTCAGATATTTTACATTCGGAGCATATGTCCGTTGCTCGGGACGCTCCGTTATATTGACAGTCCGAGAGACTGTCTTTAATGCTTCCTCATCCTCACAGCAGGGCACACGACCGCACATTGGCTACGTGACCTCGAGTATCCGATCAGTTTCGGCATTCAGTGATTCCACAGCGAATAGGTCGCGCCATCCGGTAGCCAAGGGACACGAGGCCTATACACTCCGTTCGCTCGCATATTGGAAGTATGCACGGGGTAACGATCTCGGAGCTTCCTGCGGCAATGCATCGTAAGACCGCTGCTCCTCAGGCCTCGGTGACGGACGTGCTATCCGAGTTAGCACAGTTGTTTCGCAGCATCCCAGCAATTGACGGTTTCTCGGTCGAATCAGGAATTATCCGACGGCGCTGGGTCGGTGCGGTCCGCGGTTGCATCAAGCTACGGACGACCGAACGCTTTATAGGGTCCGACAGGATGGCGAAAGGGATTCGAAAGATTTCGAGTTTTCCCTTTAGTAGTATCGGAAGATGCCTTTCATATCTTCTGGCATTTCTTCCAGTGATTATTTTTCGGACTTCATTGCTGCGATCTTGGATAAGAGACTTATAGCGTCATTGGACTCGGATTTTTCGATCGGTACAGGGACTTTGTCTCTGACTTACCGACGCAGTCCAATATTGTCATTACAACATGTGTTTTATTTTTCGACGCTATATATTATATATATATATACAAGCCTGCTACTAAGCATGATAGTTTAGTTTCTTGTCCGCGTGGCTCATTTCTGCCATTTTATCTTTTTTACATATAGTTTATTTTGGCAGAGCAGGGCAAACCGAGAGTTCATATGCGTCTAGACGGTGTGATTAAAGACTGCATATATTCTTTTTCGCCGTTTATGTCTTTTCCAATTTCAATATTGGGAACGACATTATGTATAGTAGACTTAACTTAGACGCTTTATTATACGTAATCCGCCTTACTGAGGCGTTATCATTACGTCTTCAAGAAAAGATTTACGGGATATTATTCTCAATGTAATTTCTTTTGAGGGCAGTATTTTGTTCACGTATAACTCCGCCCTTCAGTGGCTGATTGGAGTGTTTAGACGTGATGCAGCCCTAGCTACATCCACGCGTGGATAGTAGGTTAAGAACTCTCTCAGAGTCGCTTCGTTCTCGGAGGAGCTTCTCTTCGACGGCAACTTTCCGGCAATCCATGAATTGCTTGGTTTATACATTCTCTTGTCTATCTAGGGTTACAAGAGATTCAGACTGGGGCAAACATTCGGTGGTTGACTCAGAGAGTGCCGCCGCAGTTGCCGGACCCTAGTGTGGCTGTTATGACGGTTGCCAGTCAAACAGATTGGGATATATACTGATCCCTACGGATTCGAAGTGCCAGGGTCTTTGGGTTCCGCAGTCTTTTAGCTATCAGTTTAACTTCCGCGGAATAATGTTTTTTAGGCTTGCTTTATGTCATTGCATGAACATTATTCAGAAATGCATGCCCAAATTCCTGTCCTTTAATTCGACAGTAGTGGCGTA
Organism: Pictodentalium vernedei; assembly: GCA_031216915.1. Lineage (NCBI taxonomy): Eukaryota > Metazoa > Mollusca > Scaphopoda > Dentaliida > Dentaliidae > Pictodentalium > Pictodentalium vernedei. Next base: position 100,675,383 of record CM062288.1, read on the forward strand.
TCTCCGGAACCAGGGAGGCACTCTTTCGTTTCCGTTATTCAATTTAATGGAAAGAATCCGTCTGTTGGTTATAGTACACCAAGTTCAGTTTTGGTCCGTCATATTCGGGGTCGTCTGATTGTTTTATCGCACTCCCGTTCTCTTACGGGTCGCTTGTTGCTGTCAGAATGGACTCTCAACAAACAAGTATTTAATCAGATTTGCTATCTATGGGAGCGCCCAATGATGTTTTATTATGACACAGCTTGCTAATCAATTGCAGACGTATGTGTTGGCTTGTCCAGATCTCTGAGCTAATACTGTTAACGCTCTATTGATCTATAGGACGCAATGATAGGATACGCGTATCCTCCGGCGCTGTTGTTTTAGCAGGTATTGCTAAGATAAACAACCACAATACATTTCTGTTGATAGCATCTCTATCTTCACAGAGGTCATGAGTAATTTACTCTCTTGTCTACTGTGGATCTTAACGTGAAATCTTCCTCTATGTGAGGATCTTTTTTCACTGGGTAAATCGTGTCATCTTTATCACAACCAGCAAGGTCGCAACCTTCATGTATTCCGTTGTGTGGTCCGTATTGCATTGTAAGCACTGTACTGGACGAGCTTTGGACGCGATTTCTTACTATAGGAGATCCTCTTCTTCGCTATTCTATGCGACTAAAGTGGAGGCTCTTCCGTCGTGGTGTAGGGATCATTATGTTCATATGGTTGATCCCTCCATACTACGCATTGCTAGTTTTTAGTATACTTGTTTCACAAGATCTACTGCAGCCTGTTGTTATTTAGGTTATAGGTTATGTTACCTCATACCTATGCACTCTACGATAGTTTACAATTGAGTCTTTTGTCTCTTTATCTAAGTCAGTTAGTAACTTTTTGATAAATAGACTTAGAATCTTTAGATTAAATTCCTATACGGATTTTAACTTCGGTTCTTATTTAGCTAAGTAATCATTTGAGCCTCTGGAAACAGTAGTTTTCAAATTCTGACCTTTTAGACAGTAATTCTGTTGGTTTCTCTTTTACTGTAGAGTCAGTGAGTTTCATGCACTATCGATGGATGATTTTCACTTTCATAGTTTCGGAATCAATACTTCCGTTACTATTTAGGTTGGATTGTTGCATAAGAGTTAGGCTCCTATTATCCGGAACCTATTATTTTAAGGTCCTTCCGTCTTCGTATGGGCATAGGCCTTTACTCTTTCCGGGTACAGTTTATGTATTTATAAACAGATATCTGTTTATTACAAGGGCGTAAGCTTCTTCTGTCTTTGATGTCTAGTAGAAGGACGTTACGCTCCATTTTATTGTTAATCGATTCTATTAACTAGCGTACTGCTTATGGTATATCATTGGCTTAGCAGTTGTGCTTAAGATTTCGGCTCTTGAAGTAGGAGTTCTTCTACTTCTTGGGCTTACATTAATAGTGTTGCTATTATAGATTTTTGAAGGCTGCTCATTGCGCTCAGCCATCCATTCATGAATTTTATCTCAGAAATATCGAGTCCATTTCTGGAGGCCTCTATTGTTAGGTCTATTATCTACTGCTCAGAATGTCATTCACTTAACAGTTGCTACTATAGCTAGGTAGGCTGTCTGTTTCGGCAGTGTCTCCGTTCGGCTGCCCTCTTCGCTCTGGGCTATTTGACCCAGGGCAAGAAAAAGGGGGGGGGAGGGTGTTCCCTTGGGTCACCTGTTTTTACTATGAAAACAAGGGGATACCTCCTCCGGAGTTAGTAATTCTGAGCTGTTATTGGGATGGTTGTTTAGTGAGAAGTTTAAGTTTATAAAATTCATTCAAGTCTTAGTTTTTAAAGTATAGCTTTTGAATATTGCATATGTCAACGGACATGATTATGCAATTCTCACACACTTTTAGGAGTATAAGAGTCTCTATTCTCTAGACTTACTTTATTATTGGCTTACTTTAAAAATTATTAGTATAAGGATTATTGGATATTAATAGAGTACATGGATGTATGAAGCTCAATTTTTGGAAGGTGTTGTATCTTTCTAATTTATCATAAATAAGAAAGATACATGTAAGGCCTATTACTTCTTTTCTCTACAGGGGATGACTCTATTTTATTTTATTGAGCGTATTCCATTTTGCTCTATGTCCTTGGCCCTCCAGCCTTTTTACTATTCAGCTATGTCTGGGTCATTGGTACAGTATAAAAATGTTAAAAAATTTATAGTAATTTATATATTTTTTATACTTACCAATGACCCAGACGGGGATGGCCCTCCCAGGAGTTGGGAACTCTTGCCTCCCCGCTGAGTACATAGCGCTTACCAGGCACTGGTTATTAGAATGATAAATGGCGCCAATTTCGGAACGTCCTGGACACTGCGCATGCGCAGTGGGGGCGAGGTGTGGAGGGCCTTTCAGGACATGTTTTCTTTAGTTTTAGATGCAAATTTTGGGGATTGGGGGGCAAAATTTGTGTTTGGCCCTATATTTTAAGAGTTAGCACCAGCTATGTCTGGGTCATTGGTAAGTATAAAAAATATATAAATTACTATAAATTTTTTAACTTTCCTTTTGTCTTTTCCTGAGTTTTGCCTAAATAAAAAAAAACAATCCCCAAGCACAGACCAGAAACAGACCAGGCTGAAGGAAGAAATAATTGGTTTGAAATTGGTTTGAAAGATGAGATCCCTTTATTTAAAAACTGGCACATCTTGTTCTTTGCCAAATTTCCATCACCTGGCACTGGAACCAAAGAGATCATGAATGTAATGTAATGTGCATTTCCCTTATAGCTATTTTACTGCAGCCCGATGCACTTTTTTTGTTTGGCTTAAATACTAGTAATTTCCACTCACAACTACTTAAGCCAATCAAAAAAATCCACTTAGTATTGAGAGAATAGCTCGGCAGAAATAAACAAATGATAATGCTCCACACAACACACACTACTTTTTAGCTTAACTTGACAAAGTAAAGATAAGCTATTGCCATCACTGTCTGTTAGTCTTTGAGTCTGTTCACATTTTCTTTAGCACAGGATATACCCTGTAGTTCTTGTTCGATCTAGTGATGAACCGATAATCAGAATCGGCAATCGGAACTGGACGGTTATGGGGCATCAGCCGATCATGACAACTGGCAGTTTCCGGTTATTCTATATTTAACACTGACTGTTAAAAATCTCTGATATCTGGCCATTTCAATAAGTTTCCCCATTAAAAACGTGTGTAGTGCTACACATCGCAGAATACTTAGGGATTTGCAGAGCCGAGATATTACAGAATTTACCATCTGCAATTGGTACGAGATCACCACTGGCCTTCAATCATGGTGCATGATTGCAATGGGTACATGTATAAATAAAATATGTTCAGGTGGTAGTCTGTAGTACTTCATGATGCAAGCATCAAAATACAATAAGAAATTAAAATTGGAGAAAAAACTTAAAAACACTCTTTTTTTTCAATGATTGATGATTGTTACGCAACATGAAGATCACATGACTGTCACAAACACGTTTTCAGTTTGTCAAGTTCATTTTATAATTCAGTTACCCAGCTTGATGTCTCTCTTCAATGTTGTTTGCAGAGCACTTGTAAACACAGAGAAACACATCAAGGGAGGTACAAGTTGAAAAATGAACATTAAATAATAACAAATGTTGCGTGTGTATCTGTACACAAAAACGTATTAACACTATTTAACGGAATAAACCACAATCTTCACAAGAGAACAATATTGTGTGATTGTATTGTTAATAACGAAATTCTCCCCCCCCACCCAACCTCCAAAAATGCAAATATTATTTTGGTTAGTCTTGCCCAGCACTAAACATGCATACTCTGAGAACTTATATTAAGCTTTCGTAATTGGTGATTTATGTTGTATAACAAGCACCAATAGATTTTCTTCTGTATCCTATTCAACCATCAGAATTGGAATTGGCATAATCGGTAGAGAAATAATCGGCAAATGGTTCAAAGCAAATTTTGATAATCGATTCATCACTAGTCCGATCATCACAAACTTTCATATGCAAGTTTGAGGTCATGTCTAGATGAGAACGTCCCATTTTGGTTGTGATTGGTCAACCGTGACGGCTGTGCGGTCCCAAAACCTGAAAACCATTGGCACAGTCTATAGGTCGTATTTATGAAGGGCTTTCATTGTAACTTGGTAGAACGTCCTATTTTCGGTCAGGTTCGGTCAACCATTACAGCTGCAGGGGCACGTTACCTAGATTCTTTTAGCACGGTCTACAGGTTGTATTTATGAAGGGATTTCATTGTAAATTGGTAGGATGACTTGGTATAATATCTAGATGAGAACGTACTATTTTGGTTTTGATCGGTCAACTGTGATGACCGCACAGGCATGTGACCTAGATTTGTTTAGCACAGTCTACAGTTCATATTTATAAAGTGATTTCATTGTAACTTGGTAGGATAACTCGGTATGATGTCTAGATGAGACTAGCCTATTTTGGTCACGATCAGTCTACTGTTACTGCCTCTAGGGCACTTGACCTAGATTCCTTTAGCACCGTCTACAGGTCGTTTTTATGAAGAAATTTCATTGTAACCTGGTAGGATGACTCTGTCTGATCTAAATGAGACCCCAATTTTGTTACTGCCTCTAGGGCACTTGACCTAGATTCCTTTAGCACCGTCTACAGGTCGTTTTTATGAAGAAATTTCATTGTAACCTGGTAGGATGACTCTGTCTGATCTAAATGAGACCCCAATTTTGTTTGCGATAGGTCAACAGTGACAACTGGATGGGCATGTGACCTAGATTCCTTTAGCAAAGTCTACGAGTCATATTTATGAAGGGATTTCATTGTAACTTGGTAGGATGACTCATTTTGGAATGATTTTATTGTAACTTGGTAACTTTGATTGACATATTCGTCACGTGAGAACCATAAGGGTATATCTTCCAGAAGTAGATAGAACCTTATGGTTCTCTCTCAACAATATGTCAACTGTGAGGGCCAAATCAACCCAGGGCTTTATTCTTTAGTACAGTCTACCCCTCAAATTATTCTTATTGAAAACATAGCATGCAGGGTACAGAACTTAACATAATCTCACTTATCACGATTCTTGTTTTATTTCATAATTCTTTCATAAACATTGAACATTATACTTTTCATCAAACACTACACACAGTCAAGTTAAGCTACAGTGTCATTGACACTTTCATTACATATTCCCTTGCTTTTTCTCCCCCCACTGCATGTGTAACATACGTGTGTCCCGGGTGAGATAGCAGGGAGAGACAGATGTATCCCACCCCACCCATGTGACGTTATACATTTATAACGTTATTATGACGTTATGCATATTGTATCAGTTTCTTGCTGCCAACTAATTCATATTGACGTCATCGGAATGCAGTGTGATCAAAGTTTGATGCTCTAAACCTCTTCAACCCTCAAGCTGTCACCGTTCCTAATCGATTTCGTGGTATATACCTTTGGTATATACATAACTTATGAATGCTCTTTCCGATGGTGTCATTAGTTTCTCAAAACAACAAATACAAAATGAGTTGATTGAATCAGCACGTGACTCCCGATTACCTCTGGATAACGTAATCGCTGCATGGTGGGGGAGAAAAATCATCCTCGATGAGTCTGAAGATGGGAATGGGGAAATCTCACCCTCGGGGCAAGATATTTGAACCAGACCCTCGGCAAGCCTCGGGTCTGGTTCAAATATCTTGCCCCTCGGGTGAGATTTCCCCATCCCACCTCCAGACTCATCGGGGATCATAATAATCTCATGCAGTTACTGTAAATCAAGAAAAAGTAGACTGTGATTAATTAACCCTTTACCCAACGAATCGCCAGCATCCGCCCGCGTAATATGCAAATTCAGCAGCTGAAAAAATATTATTTTTTGAAAAAATTCAACAAAACCATATCATGTGACCCCCTCTTTGGAACGAGCTCGTCGAGCTCGTTCCAACGAGGGGTCACATGATATGGTTTTGTTGACATTTTTTTTAAAAAAGTTAAAAAGTGATATTTAAAATAATAAATTTTGAAATCGTCTGCATTGGTTAAAGGATTAAGTGCTTCATCAGCATTTTTATTTTGTGAACATTCAAGGCTTTTTAGGCCCCAAGGCCATTTTAAAGACTTCCAAGGCCTTGAATAACCTTAGTCAAATTCAAGCCATTCCTTAAATTAAAGGCTCCATGGGAACCCTGTGTTGTGCAAACCGAAATTTGTCCTTTGATGATAAGATGATGAAGCAAACAAGATATGATGCGGGGATTCAGTAATAATTTAATCCCTCAACCCAATGTTGACACCTTTTGATAGATGACCCTATATATAATTAATATCCAAAATTGCTGTTTCAGAAAAAGGCTTCTTTGTAAAGTGTAAAATATTTATATTTCTAGATGAAGAACCGCCAAAACCAACATTTGATAAAAAAGAGATGAAATGGGAGGATGATATGCAGATGTATTCAAAGTTTCTTGACAGAAAGGTTGGTATTAAATAAGATAATTAAGCTTGTCTTTAAAAATAACTGGTTTTAAACATATTGTTTAGTAAATGCAGTGGTCCAAATATCAAGTAGAATGCTAATCAACTTTTCTTAATATTTAATTTTTTTTCAGTTGCAAGCTTATTTACTTCTCAAAGCTTTTCAGGACTATTCTACAACTTATACTAATATTAACCCCCCTCTCTTGGTGGGTTCAGTATTTTGTATAAATGACATCCTTTGACACCAAGTCTGGAAATAAGCAATCTGTCATTGCAGAATGCAGTCTCCAGAAGGTGAATTTGCTGATGCTTTTCCATACAGTGGGCCAATTTATCCTGTGGGTACCTCTTTCTGTTTAGGCTTGAGACCTTGATTGAGATTGAGGTTCACAGTGGGTAAATTTAGTGATGCTACCCTGCTGTGCAGGGTAGCATCATCAAATTTACCCTCTGGGGACCTCATTCTGAGAGATAACAGTTTCCTTATTTCCAGGCTTGTTTGTCACAACTTCATGGTCCTACTCTTCTTTACTGCAGTAATGAAATCTTGAGCATATTGGAATGTATCTTTCCATGCAGCCACTTTATATTTTAATCCATGGCACACTGTGGCACCGTCAGTCCATAGTTGATACCGCAGCCAGAAAGCGATCTCCTTTCCAACTAATGATTGGCCCGTATGAGGGAAATGTTACTGTTACCCTCCTGAAAAGCAATTTCCTATTGGCAAATGCATCCATCGCCAATTTCTTTGTTCCACCATCTCATTTCCTCATTCTATTGAATGAAACCTATCTATCAGACAGGTACGATGATGCCGTGTACTAAGGCGTACTGCACGTCGATGGTGCCCATGTCTGCATGAGCGGAGCTTGAACAGAGTTAGAATGTTGAGCTGACAGTTGCTTGTCGATGCTCAGTGGTTCTCTCTGGGTACTCCAGCTTCCTCCACCTGTAAAACTGTCAGGGTCACGATTAGCCATTGTGCATAAGGATGTGACCTTAAACACCAATAAATAAATAAATAATATCTATCAGACTGATATTATAAGAGAATGTGCTCCAGGGTCCCCATTACTACTCTCTGATCACACATTTGGCATGCCTTTTTGCCATCTTTCCCAACTGTCCCCCAAAACTCCAGCGACCTCGTTTGCAGCATTAGAATTGTTGAAAAAAGAGCTAGGTATAGACTGTGAAACAGAATTACCTTTGTACAAAGTCTTAACAGCCTCTTTATTATAGACTCACCTGAAAAGGGAAGCTCAACTGCTGATCACTTATCACTTGTCATCCATTGCCATCACTTCGTTCATCATCTGTCATCATCCATTGTGGCTTCAAATGACTCTTTCTCAAAAAGTGATATTTTTATACTCTACCAATGACCCAGACTTCGCTGGTGCTAACTCTTAAATATTTAGGGCCAAACACAAATTTTACCCCCCAATCCCCAAAATTTGCATCAAAAACTGAAAATTACATGTCCTATATGGTCCTCCATACTTTTACTCCACTGCATATGCGCAATGTCAAGGACGTCTCGAAATTGGCACTATTATCATTCTTTGTTTGGCCCTCACATCAGATACATCTCACTGATATTTGTGCTTGTAAATCTCAGTTTAAATGATGACAGACACATAATTATGAGAGAAATGGTGGATCTAAGGAGGAAATAGAAGGATGAGAGGAAGAAACAGTGGCAGGAAATGTTCAGGGCTGTAACTTATAATTTTTTTTACGAAATTATTTCATGATGCCTATTTTTGAGGCATGGCCCTTATGTTGTCATTCTTGCTATGAATGTACCATTGTTGTTTAGTCTTTCCTCTCTCCCTTTCCTTTATTCCCCCCTAGCTATTCTCCCATGCTTTTGGCATATTTTTTGTAATGTTGATTACTAAAATTTCTTGGGAGTTTTGGCTTGGTAGCAGAATAATATTCTGTTTTTCCCCATGTTTACGTCCTCACCCTTGGGTGTTTAGGCGTTTTGGTCTGCATCTACCATCTGATGTTCTGCAGTTTCTTCTCTGGAAGTCTCTGTTTTGCGTCAGATAGTGTTTAAATTGGTAACTGGTTTATCAGTGCCTGGAGTCATGTTTCAGGTTTGTGTACACTTTTTGTTTATGTTGACAACGGTTACTTCTGATAATGATTACTTGTCTTCTGCTTAGTTCAGTTCATAGCAAGATACATTAATATTGTCCGTAAGTGTTACATTAATTTTTTGAAATGGTTTAAAAAATTTTGTCCACACTTAGGCTTTTTTGGGATCCATTTGGGCTCATTGTTCCCGTTGGGAACTTGGGCTCTTCTGAAAAAATTTTCAAAAATTTTTTTTTTTGAAATTATTTTTTCGAAATGTTATAATGTATTATATTATATTATGTATCTTTGTTTCAAGGGTCAGTGCGAGTACTATGACTGTGTATATTTTTTCATGATGAAAAAATATTGTTCAAATTGTAATGCGAGGAAATCTTCCTCTAATTCTCATGTTCATTGTGTTTCTTGTAGTCAATGTATTCGCACTAATTCTTGCTCAGTGTGTGCTGATTGGAATGACAATGTTGGAGACGTGTGTCACGGTATTTTGTTAGCGGTGAGGGGTCCATTCCGGTCCTCTCTCCGCAGGGTCACTCTACTTTATCAGTCTCTTTTTCAGAAGAACAAGAACAGGGTGATGTTTCCATGATGTCTTCAACAAGTGTGTCTCCGTCGTTGCAGTATTAGGGCTAGTGGCTAAGTGCTCAAGGAAATACGACAATTTCCGAAGAGGTCCCTAGTAGGATCGAAGGCGTTAATCGTCCGCTAGTTCGCCCAGTGTAGCGACCATTCAACGAATGGTTCGGCAGCCGGGTTTGTCCGTTGCGGTCCAGGGAAGCAGTTTGGGTGATGCGAGCACTATAAACATCGAATGTGCACACCCAGCAACGGCGGATCCGAGGATAGTACGGAGGAAGCCTGTCATTCCAGTAGATAGCTCGTCCAGATCTATCCGGACTGCGAGAGAGAGGCCCTTCTCTCTTACATCAACATCTGCGCCGCGATGTTGTTGTATGTTCGTTCGTTAGTCGGAGCACACGTCCACTCGTCCTGCTCGGGACGCTCTGTCGCATAGACAGTCCGACACGGCTGTTCTATTGGCTTCCTCATCCTCACGTCAGCACACACGACCGCACCTTGGCTATGTGACCACAGATTTCCAGGGGACGTTCGCATATTATATAAATGCAGGAATGAACATCCCTGGCTGGAGCTCCTGCTGGAGCTGACCAGGGAATACACGTTGACCAGGTCACTCCATCCCCTAGCCAAGGACACGAGGACTTTCCAGTTGGGACGTTCGCATATTATATAAATGCAGGAATTAACGTCCCTGGAGCTTCCAGCGGCTAATTACGTAAGACCGCAGCTCCACAGGCCTGATTGTGGAACATGAACAGGGTGATGTTACCGTGATGTCTTCGAAAAGTGTTCTTCCGTCTTCACAGTCAAATGAAGAGCTAGCGGTAAAAGTGCTCATGCAGATACGTCAATTGCCTAAGAGGTCCCAAGTAGGATCTACGGCTTTGGCGTCCGTAAGCTCGCCCAGTGTAGTGATCCTTCATCGAATGGCTCAGCAGCCGGGTTCGTCCGTTGCGATCCAGGAAGGAGATTTGGGTGATGCGAGCACTATAAAAATACAATGTGCACACCCAGTGACGACGGATACGAGGATGGTACGGAGGAAGCCTGCGAGTGAGAGAGGTCCCTCTCTCGTACAACAACATCTGGGCCCAGATGTTGTGGCACAAAACGTTCCTCAGTCGGAGCACACGTCCACCACTCGGGACGCTCCGTTATATAGACAGTCTGGAGAGACTGCTCTATGGGCTTCCTCATCCTCACGGCAGCACATACAACCGCACCTTGGCTATGTTACCAGTGATATCCAGCCAACCTCGCCGACCAGGGATTCTACGGCGACCAGGTCATGCCAAGGATACGAGGCCTTCATACTCCGGACGTTCGCATAAAAGAAGTATGCAGGAGTCAACGTCCAAGGAGCTTCCAGCGGCTAAATCCTGTAAGATCGCAGCTCCACAGGCCTCCGTTACGGACGTGCTATCGTAGATAGCACAAATTATCGCAGCATCCCAGCAACCGACAGAAACTCTGTCGGATCAGGAATTATCCAAGGAAGCTGGGTCGGTACGTTCCGCTGCAGGTTCAGGCACGGATGACCAAGAATTACAAGTGGTCCGACAGGATGGCGAAAGGGATACGGAGGAGTTGTAATTTTCCCTTTCAGAACAACATAAATTGCCGTAGAGTGCATCCAGCATTATCATCTGACGTTGTTCCTCCGGACCAAAATGCTGCGTTGCCGGATAAGAGACTGATAGCGCCACTGGACACAGATTTCTTTAATCGGTTTAGGGACATCGTCCCTGAGTTTCCGACACAGTCCAGAAATGTCTCACGGACATTTGAATTATTGAATGACACTATATATAACTTGCTACCAAAACGGGCAGGTCCAGTTTCTTATCGGCAAATGCTCTACATCTGCCTTTCATCAATTTAAGGAATAAATTCGAAACGGCAGGACAGAGCATTCCAAGACTTCCTCTGCTTCTAGACGACCAAGCTGAAGACCTAGTATTGTCTATACCGTCGTCTATGTCAATTCCACCATGAGGTTGGAAACGACAGTACCGTCTAACAGGGCTAGATTAGACGCATTATCGTACGCAGATCACCTTACCAGAGCGTTATCATTACGTCTCGAAGGAAAAGAATTCCAGGATGTACAAATCTCCTTAAGAGTTCTTTCAAGGGCCTTAGCATTCTCCACTTATAACTCCGCCCTTTTAGTGGCAAATATGGAGTTGGATAGACGTGACGCAGCCCTGGCTACATCATGCGCGTGGATAGTAAGGTGAAAAACTCTCTCAGAGTTGCTCCGGTCTCCGGAGAGCTTCTCTTCGACGGCAAGCTTTCCGCAATCTATGATCAGATAACTAAGAAAGCTTCAGACTCTCTGCTATTCAAATCCGCTTCCAAAAAGTTAGATTCAGCGGAGAAGAGTAGGACAGGCACTTCTGGGGCGAATACGTCCAAGGGAAGTTCCTATAGAGTTTCCTTTGCGTCTTCTAGGTCTTACTCTAGAGACATCCGGGTAGCGACTCAGGTAGGGGCCGTAATACTGGCCGAGACACCCGGTCAGCCGCCCCCTAGGTCGACGGGGCAAGGTGCGGGCCGTGGAGGACATGGTTTCTCCTTCCGCAAACCTCTCAGGACCAGGAGGTGATGGTATTAACCTCTATCGTGTTCCAGTGGGCGGAAGACTGTCGAGTTTCTCAACCAATTGGGAGTCGATTACGGACGACCCTTGGATTCGAGGGGTGATTTCAGAAGGACTAAAATTGTCTTTCAAAGGAAAACCTCCGTTAACTCGAAGTCCAAGATGGACTCAGCTTCCGTCAAGTCCGCAGAAAAGAGGCTTGCTTCCATCAGAAGTCCAGTCTCTCCTGGAGAAGATCGCGATAGAAATCGTAGAAAACCAGGAATCTCCAGGTTTCTACAACTATCTTTTTCTGGTTCCGAAACCAGACGGCTCGTTCCATCCACTCATAAATCTGAGTTGGATAAACAAGCTGATCGTGGCTCCAAAATTCTATATGGAGACCATCCGATCGGTCAAGAGCGAGTATTCAGGTGAACGACTATGCTACATGCATAGATCTCAAGGATGCGTACTTTCACGTCATGGTACATCCAGCGTTCAGAAAGTATGTTCGCTTCGCTGTCATAGGAGTCGTGTATCAGCTCCGAGCAATGTGCTTCGGTCTGAATCTAGTGCCCTAGGCTTTCACTCGAATAATGAACTCGGTAATGACTCATTTCCGAGCTCATTCGTCTGCGGTAACGTCGGCCTACCTGGCTGGACCACATTCTTCAGAGGTATGGCAACGAGTTAATGCTTCAGAACGATGTGCAGAATCTGCTTCTATTGCTCCGACATCTCGGTTTCATAAGTAAAGGAGGAGAAGTTGGATCTTGTATCGTCCAAGTCATACACCCACCTGGGGATGAGCTTCGAGACGCACAACAATCTCGTTCGTCTGCCGTTAACCAGAGCGAAATTAATCAGTTGTTACACTCGCTGTTGTCTTCACTCAGACAAAGTTACAGCGAGAGAATTCATGAGACTGATAGGTTTGTGCAGAGCTGCCGCAGATTTTATTCCGATGGGGCGGCTACGCACTCATCCTCTCCAAATTTTTTCTGACCCAGAATTGGAGGGTGAAGATTCATTCGCTCGATACGGACATCCTCTTGTCAAATCAAGTGAAACAAGAGATTCAGACTTGGGCAGATATTCAGTGGTTAACTCAGGGAGTTCCACTGCAATTGCCGGATCCGAATTTTACAATTTTGACAGATGCCAGTCAAACAGGTTGGGACGCAACATTGAGCCCAACGGATTTGAAGTGCCAGGGTCTTTGGAATCAGCAGTTCCTAATCAAGCACATAAACATCAAAGAAATGATGTCAATTTGAATTGCACTACGTCATTGGATGAACGTTGTTCAGAATGCTCACGTGCAAATCCTGTCCGACAATACGACGGTAATAGCGTATATTCGGAACCAGGGAGGCACTCATTCCATTCTGTTATTCAAGTTAACGGAATGAATCCTTCTGTTTGTACTAGAACATCAAGTTCTCCTATCGGTCCGTCATATTCCGGGTCGTCTGAACATATTAGCGGACTTCCTTTCACAGAGGGGTCGCTTGTTGCCGTCAGAATGGACTCTCAACAAACGAGTATTCAATCAGATTTGCTACCAATGAGAGCAGCCAATGATGGACTTATTTGTGACGCATCTCAACAATCTGTTGCAGACGTATGTGTCACCATGTCCGGATCCTCTAGCGTTTGCAGTACACGCTCTATCGATCTCGTGAGACGGAATGATAGGATATGCGTTTCCTCCACCGCCGTTGATTCAGCAGATATTGCTCAAGTTAAAACAATCTCAGTGCAAAATTCTGTTGGTAGCATCTCTATCTCCACAAAGATCATGGATTAATCCACTCAGGTGTCTGTTGTGGGACATGCCGTGGAAACTTCCTCCACATTTCGGTCCATTCTATTGCTAGGTGGATTCAATTAACTATCCGTACTGCTTATGATAAATTATCTTCAGCTCAGCAGTCTGTGCTTAAGATTTCAGCTCATGAAGTAAGAGTTCTATCTACATCTTGGGCTTACGCTAATAGTGTTGCTATTACAGATCTAATGAGGGCTGCATATTGGTCTTAGCCTTCCACTTCACGAATTTTTATCTTAGAAATATTGAGTCCATTTCTGGAGATCTGCATTGTTTAGGTCTGTTATCTGTTGCTCAGAATGTCGTCCACTAAACAGTTGCAACTATAGTTATGTAGGCTTTCTGTTCCGGCAGTGTCTCTGTCCTGCTGCCCTCTTTGCTCTGGAGTATTTGATCCAGGGCAAGGGCAAGGGGGAGGGTGTTCCCTTAGGTCACCTGTTTTTTTGTGAAAAACAAGGGAATACCTCCCCTGGAGTCAGTAATTCTGAGTCGGTACTGGGATGATTTTAAAGTGTAAAGCTAATGTTTACTCATCCATGTAATATTTTTAAAGTGTAGCTTAGTGTGAAGCATTTGTATATGTCACGTATCATACGAGCGTTAATATACAATCCTCGGACACTTTTAATGAGTATAAAGAGTCTCATTTCTCTGGACTTCCTTTATTTATTGGCTTTCCTTTAAAAATAATTAGCATAACGGGTTATACTGGAGGTTACTGGAGATCATTGATGTTATTGTGCTCAATTAGAGAATGGTGTTGTGTCTTTCTATTTTTGATGCAAATAAGAAAGATACATGTAAAGCCTTTTTCTCCTTTCTCCTCGAGGGAATAATTCTGTTATATGTAGTTGAGCCTATTGGATTTTCCTTATGTCCTAGGCCCTCCAACCTTTTTACTATTCAGCTAAGTTTGAGTCATTGGTACAGTATAAAAATGTTAAAAAAATTATAGTAATTTATATATTTTTTATACTTACCAATGACCGAGATGGAGATGGCCCTCCCATGAGTTAGAAACTCATACCTCCCCGCTGAGTACATAACGCTTACCAGGCACTGGTTGTAAGAATGATAATTGTGCCAATTTCGAGACCTCCTTGGCACTGCGCATGCGCAGTGGAGTAAAAGTATGGAGGACCATATCGGACATGTAATTTTCTGTTTTTGATGCAAATTTTGGAGATTTGGGGGTAAAATTTGTGTTTGGCCCTAAATATTTAAGAGTCAGCACTAGCTGAGTCTGGGTCATTGGTAAGTATAAAAAATATATAAATTACTATAAATTTTTTAACTTTCACTAAACTTGATCTGTATATTTCTTATGATAATGGAACACGAGTTTGTACATTTCAAGGTACTGTGCCCATGCCCAGTTCGGTTTGAACAAGGGGCAAAACTCTATGTCCCAAATTCTTTTGACAAGTCTTACAGCTCATATCTCCTATATGATCAGTACTAAATTTGATTTATTTATTTATTTATTGGTGTTTAAGGTCACATATTTCTGCACAATGGCTAACCATGACCGTGACAGTTTTACGGGTGGAGGAAGCCAGAGTACCCGGATAGAACCACCGAGCAGCAGTGAGCAACTGTCAGCTCCCCAACATACCAACTCCACACAAGCAGGGTTAGCATTGGTTGAAGACAGGTGCACCATTGACGTGCAGTACGCCTTAGTACACAGCGTCACCGTGCCCCACGTGAGCAATGGGGGTGAAGTGTCTTGCCCAATGACACAACGAGGTTGCCGCAGGTGGGATTCGAACCGAGGACCTCTCGGCTTGCAGCCTGCACCTCTACCAACTGAGCCACTGCGCCCCATACTAAATTTGATATGCATGTTCAGAAAAACTGCTAGATGTGAGCTGTTGAGTTTCATGGAATTAACTAAGCTGAAAAAGCAGCTATCAGGGATTTTGCTGTGCAGTCCTTCAATGGCAATTGCTTTGGTCCACCTCACAGCCTGTATCCCTCAACTGATCATGTCATACAACTCATTTATTACACATCCATTAAACTTTAAACCCTTGCATTTAATGGAATCGCCACTATGACATAAATGTTTCTGTATTCAGCTGGTGATGTACAGGCCAGCACCGTTTATACTAGTTCCTTTCCTGTCGAGTGATTAGTTCATCTGTCACATAGTGTGAAACATCCAAAGCAAAATAAAGTCTGTTCACAAAAAAATTAGTTAACCAAGAATGAGATAATATTAAAAAAACCCAATCATTTCCGACCACAACATTAACCCAGTCTGCTGGACATCTCATCTGCAGATCCTGTTATATCTAAATTGGTCAACTTTATTTCATTAAATCTTCGAACATCTTGACATACTTCGAACTTCTTTTAAAAATGTTTCTCCCAGCTGTTCTGCAAATCTGCCCATATTTGTACTTATATTTTTACTAACCACCAAATGCTTAGGTGTGAATGGACACCAGCTGAAGAGAAGCAGTGATAAGAATTTCAACAAACAATCCCAATAGAAAAGATAATCAATGTAATTTAGCCTGGTTCCCAAAAGATTGTTTTGATTTTTTATCGATCCTTTTGATCAGTACAGGTTCAAACAAAACAAACTGACTCTTCACCTTTGGGTTTAAACATTGAAATTAAAATTTGTTTATAAAACTTAATTTAAATGAATTTTAATGCATGGGATATGTAATAAACACAGAACGTGATGTGTGTTTGAATCGGTGGGTGTTTTACATAATTCATTGGAATGGCATAGTAATATTTCGCTAAAATTGTATATGTCTGTTTTGTATAACATCTAGATGTGAACCTTTGAGTTTCATATCACTGAGGTTTGAAAAGCATGGCTGCCAGCAGCTATCTTGTGTTTGTGATGACCACCAGATTTAAACTATCAAGTTATACTGCCGCAGATAAAAAAAAACTAGCCACTGATGGCCATCTTGTTTTCAACAAATTCCTTTGCACATCCCACAATCTGCATCCTTCATATGATCAATTTGAAATTTCATATTGATGTTTGGGTGATTACTATATGTTAGCTGTTGATCTTCACCTCTGTCGTTTGATTAGCATAACCTCTGGTTGGCATCTTGTATTTTGCTGTTAACCCTTCACCCAAAGCCCACAATATAAAATTTTATTTTTATCCCCCCGCCAACGAAGTCAGGAGGGTGATATTGAAATGGTGTCCTTCCTTCCATCACAAACTTTTTCTGCTTAACTCTTCCTACATTTTTTATTGGATTTTTATGAAATTTGGTCTGACGTATCAGTATCAAATGTAGATGTGCATGTGGACAGGAATTTTTGATGCAACAAATTTTACGTGGTAATAGCAAAATTTCCGTCACAAATGCTTGTCCACTTACTCCACCCGCATTTTTTATTGCATTTTTATTAAACTTGGTGTGCAGTATGAGTATGTTGTGTACATGTGCATATGGAAAGGAAGTTTCGGTTCAAATAATTTTTTCAAAGTTATAGCCCTTGTCGACAGAATTTTTATTCTATTATAACATAAATGTTGGGGGGGGGGGGGGGGTGGGGGGGGTGGGTGGGGGGGGGGATATGGACGTCATTAGACTGTTTTGTAATTATTGTTTTTCATATATTTATTTATTTATTTATTTATTTATTTATTTATTTATTTATTTATTTATTGAGGTTTAATGACACTTTCGACAGCCAGGGTCTCGTGTCGGACAGTTTTATGGGTGGAGGAAGCCTGTGTACCCAGAGAGAACCACCTAGCTAGTAACAGTCAGACTCCCCAGCATACTGAAGACAGGGGCACCATAGACGTGCAGTACTCCTTAGAACACAACACAACCGTGCCCAAACCCCCCACCCCCACCCCACCCCACCCCCCCACCCCTCCCCCACCCCAAGTGGGGAATAAGTGTCTTACCCAAAGACACAATGTTGTTGCCACAGGTTTTCATATATTTAACAATATATTTAACAATATTTCAGCAAAACCATATGATGTGATTCCTCATTGGATTGAGCTTGTTTCAGGGAGGGGCATATGATCTGTGTTTTTTTGGAGGGGTGGGGGGGGGGGTTGTAATTTTTAAAAGTAAATCTTTTTTAACTGCTCAGATTTTTTTTCATAATGCAACTAGATATTTCATCATTGCTGTTTGTTTGACAGAGCTCAATGAGATCTGTTAAACAAGATTGAATTGGTTATATTCCTTGTTGGATAATGGGGAAAAATTCGTAGGCTGAAGTTTTGATATTTTGACCGGAGTATGTAGCGCATAAATGGTGATTTTTGTGAATAGCACTGACTGGTTATAGCCATTACATTGTGTAAAAAGTCAGTTGCTTATAATAGCCAAATACCAAACAATTTACCTTTATTCCAAGTGTGATCAGTTAGTTACGTATGAGTTTTATAATAAATTCTGTTTAATTAATAAAAAAAAAAATATTCCCAGTTGATGTAGACATTGATTCGCATTTGTAAATGATCCTGTACATCTTTGTAAGAGTAGTTAGAAACTTCAAAATATGAAAGTACCGAGTCAGGCTCATCATATTCCAAGCCTGACCAAGACACATCATTTCACAGTGAGAACTTACTCATACTACACTATCATGACTTTTTTTTCTGACTGACAATGTCTCAATATTGTTATGAGATGAATGGATGAAAGAAGAAAAATTAGTGTTGCTTTCAATAATATTTACACTTTTTCTGTTTTACAGGCAGAATTAATGGGAGACCACTCAACATACACTGGACAGCATCCAGAATTAAAAAATCTGCTTGCAGACTTTCTCCAATTCCTGTTACTTAGGAAACCAAATGATGTTATCCAGTTTGCAGCCGAGTATTTTTCATCTTTCTCTTCAGTATTGCCATCAGCTTCTCCTTATTTACAGTCATCATCAAGCACACCTTATGCGATGAGTCAAACAAACACAAAAATTGACCAGTTAAGGACATCCTCAAACCAGTAACATCCATAACATGTTATATTTTTATACTGTACCAATGACCCAGACATAGCTGGTGCTAACTCTTAAAATATAGGGCCAAACACAAATTTTGCCCCCCAATCCCCAAAATTTGCATCTAAAACTAAAGAAAACATGTCCTGAAAGGCCCTCCACACCTCGCCCCCACTGCGCATGCGCAGTGTCAAGGACGTTCCGAAATTGGCGCCATTTATCATTCTAAGTTTGGCCCTTCATCAGTTAACATCTGACTGATCTTTGTGCTTTTAAATCTCAGTTTAAATGATGCCAGACACATAAATATTAGTGAAATGGTGATTCTAAGGAGGATAGAAAAGGAGGAGAGGAAAAGAATGTGTGACAGAATATTATCAGGGCTGTAACTTAAAATTTTTTAATGAAATTATGTTAAGTTACCTATTTTCAAGGCAGCAGCCATTTTGTTGTCATTCTGATTATTTAGTTACACTGTTTTTTCAAGTGTTTTTCCTCTCTCCCTGTCCTTTAATTCCCCCTTGCTATTCTCCCATGCTTTTGGCATAGTTTCTGTAATTATTATTACTAAAATTTCTTGGGAGTTTTAGCTTAATAACAGAATGAATTCTGTTCTTTCCCCATGTTTACGTCTTCACCTACGGGTGGTTAGGCGTTGTGTTCTGCATCTACCATCTGATGTTCTGCAGTTTCTTCCCTGGAAGTCTCTGTTTTGCATCAGATGGGGTATTTTTGGTAACTGATTTCGGGCCTGGGTGCCTGGAGTCTTATTTTAGTGTTTTTACACTCATTGTTTACATTTACAACAGTCCTCTGTGTGAGGGGGGGATTTCTAAATAATAATATCTTTATGTTATTTTAATCATAACTAGATACATTATTATTGTTCGTAAGTGTTGAATAAATTGTTTAAAATATTTTTAAAATTTTTGTCCACACTTAGGCTTGGGATCCATTGGGGCTCAACGTTACTTTTCAGAAACTTGGGCTGTTCTGAAAAAATATTTTTTCAAAATATTTTGATTTCAATTATTTTTTCTATATTAATGGATCATATTATTATTATGTATTTTGATTGCCAGGGGTTAGTGCGAGTACTAGGACTTGTTTTCTTTTCACATTGAAAGGATATTGATCAATTGTTTTAAGAGGAAGTCTTCCTCTGACCTTATTTTCATTCTATATGTGGTCAGTGTACTCGCATTAACTCCTGTTCTGTATCGTATGATTTCGATGACAATATGGGAAGCGTATGTCACGGTATGTTGTTGGGGATTTGGACACTCCGGTCCTTTCCCCGCAGGGTCACTCTACTTTATCAATTTCTATTTCAGACGATCAAGATTAGGGTGATGTATCTGTGATGTCTTCCAACAGTGTGCCTCCGTCGTCACAATTATGAAGGGCTAGCGGAAAAGTGCTCATGTAATACGCCAATTGCCTAAGAGGACCCTAGTAGGTTCGACGGCCTTTGACGTCCGCTAGCTCGCCCGGTGTAGCGTCCATTCACCGAATGGTTCGGCAGCCGGGTTCGTCCGTTGCGGTCTAGAAGGAATTTTGGGGTGATGCGAGCACTATAAAATTAACTTAATGCACACCCAGTGACGGCGGATCGGAGGGAGAACGGAGGAAGCCTTTTAGTCCGGTTCATAGCTCGTTCCGGTCCATCCGGACGGCAAGCGAGAGAGGCCCCTCTCTCGTTCAACAACATCTGGCCCCAGATGTTGTGGTACAAATGTGTCGTTAGCGGAGCATACGTCCGTCGCTCGGGACGCTCCGTTGTATAGGCAGTCCGCTGAGACTGCTAAGGCTTCCTCTTCTCGTCAGCGCACACGACCGCACCTTGGCTGCGTGACCGCCGATATATTACCAGCTTCGCCGATCAAGGATTCTTCGGCGACCAGGTCACACCATCCGGCAGCCAGGGATTCGAGACCGATGGACTCCGGACGTTCGCATAGGAAGTATGCGGGAGCCATCTGATGCGGAGCTGCCCTCGGCGAAGCACCGATAGACTGCGCCTCCGCAGGTCTCGACGCCGGACATTCTTGTGCACATAGCACAGCTTATCGCAGCATCCCAGCAGCCGACAGAAACGGCGTCGGATCGAGAATTATCCGACAGCGCTGGGTCGGTAGCCGGGGACTCGAGGCCTGCAGACTCCGGACGTTCGCATAGGAAGTGTGCGGGAGTCAACGTACACGGAGCTTCCAGCGGCAATGCATCGTAAGTCCGCTACTGCACAGGCCTCGGGAACGGACGTGCTTTCCTTAATAGCACAGTTTATCGCAGCATCCCAGCATCAACTGAATCTGTCGCATATATTTTATCCGACGATGCTGGGTCGGGACGCTCCGCGGAAGCGGGTACGGACGTCCGAAAGTTTCATCCGGTCCGACGGGATACCGAAAGGGATTCGGTGGATTTCAAGCTTTCCCTTTCGGAACAACATATGCTGCGATGTCGGATAAGAAACTGATAGCGTCGGTGGACTTAGAAATTTTTGGTTCGGTTCAGGGACATCGTCCCTCAGTTCCGACATAGTCCAATAATGTCACACAAACTTTCGAATTATTGAACGACGCTATATATATTATTATTTTATGCTTGCTATCCAAGCATTTCTGGTTTCTTGTTCGAAGAGTTATGGAGATGTCTTCAAAAGTGTGCCTCTGTCGTCATAGTTAATGAAGAGTTAGCGGCAATAAGTGCTCATGGAATATGTCTATCGCTTACGGAGTGACATTCGCTAGCTCACCCGGTGTAGCGTACATTCATCGAATGGTTCGGCTGCCGGGTTCGTCCGTTGCGGTCTAGGAAGGAGATTTGGGTGATGCGAGCACTTTAATTACTTTAGTACTCACCCAGTGACGGCAGATTGAGGACGGATCGGAGGAAGCCAACAACATAGGGGACCGCATGTTGTGGTTCAGATATTTTACATTCGGAGCATATGTTCGTTGCTCGGGACGCTCCGTTATATTGACAGTCCGAGAGACTGTCTTTAATGCTTCCTCATCCTCACAGCAGGGCACACGACCGCACATTGGCTACGTGACCTCGAGTATCCGATCAGTTTCGGCATTCAGTGATTCCACAGCGAATAGGTCGCGCCATCCGGTAGCCAAAGGACACGAGGCCTATACACTCCGTTCGCTCGCATATTGGAAGTATGCACGGGGTAACGATCTCGGAGCTTCCTGCGGCAATGCATCGTAAGACCGCTGCTCCTCAGGCCTCAGTGACGGACGTGCTATCCGAGTTAGCACAGTTGTTTCGCAGCATCCCAGCAATTGACGGTTTCTCGGTCGAATCAGGAATTATCCGACGGCGCTGGGTCGGTGCGGTCCGCGGTTGCATCAAGCTACGGACGACCGAACGCTTTATAGGGTCCGACAGGATGGCGAAAGGGATTCGAAAGATTTCGAGTTTTCCCTTTAGTAGTATCGGAAGATGCCTTTCATATCTTCTGGCATTTCTTCCAGTGATTATTGTTCGGACTTCATTGCTGCGATCTTGGATAAGAGACTTATAGCGTCATTGGACTCGGATTTTTCGATCGGTACAGGGACTTTGTCCCTGACTTACCGACGCAGTCCAATATTGTCATTACAACATGTGTTTTATTTTTCGACGCTATATATTATATATATATACAAGCCTGCTACTAAGCATGATAGTTTAGTTTCTTGTCCGCGTGGCTCATTTCTGCCATTTTATCTTTTTTACATATAGTTTATTTTGGCAGAGCAGGGCATACCGAGAGTTCATATGCGTCTAGACGGTGTGATTAAAGACTGCATATATTCTTTTTCGCCGTTTATGTCTTTTCCAATTTCAATGTTGGAAACGACATTATGTATAGTAGACTTAACTTAGACGCTTTATTATACGTAATCCGCCTTACTGAGGCGTTATCATTACGTCTTCAAGAAAAGATTTACGGGATATTATTCTCAATGTAATTTCTTTTGAGGGCAGTAGTTTGTTCACGTATAACTCCGCCCTTCAGTGGCTGATTGGAGTTGGTTAGACGTGATGCAGCCCTAGCTACATCCACGCGTGGATAGTAGGTTAAGAACTCTCTCAGAGTCGCTTCGTTCTCGGAGGAGCTTCTCTTCGACGGCAACTTTCCGGCAATCCATGAATTGCTTGATTTATACATTCTCTTGTCTATCTAGTGTTACAAGAGATTCAGACTGGGGCAAACATTCGGTGGTTGACTCAGAGAGTGCCGCCGCAGTTGCCGGACCCTAGTGTGGCTGTTATGACGGTTGCCAGTCAAACAGATTGGGATATTCTGATCCCTACGGATTCGAAGTGCCAGGGTCTTTGGGTTCCGCAGTCTTTTAGCTATCAGTTTAACTTCCGCGGAATAATGTTTTTTAGGCTTGCTTTATGTCATTGCATGAACATTATTCAGAAACGCATGCCCAAATTCCTGTCCTTTAATTCGACAGTAGTGGCGTATCTCCGGAACCAGGGAGGCACTCTTTTGTTTCCGTTATTCAATTTAATGGAAAGAATCCGTCTGTTGGTTATAGTACACCAAGTTCAGTTTTGGTCCGTCATATTCTGGGTCGTCTGATTGTTTTATCGCACTCCCGTTCTCTTACGGGTCGCTTGTTGCTGTCAGAATGGACTCTCAACAAACAAGTATTTAATCAGATTTGCTATCTATGGGAGCGCCCAATGATGTTTTATTTATGACACAGCTTGCTAATCAATTGCAGACGTATGTGTTGGCTTGTCCAGATCTCTGAGCTAATACTGTTAACGCTCTATTGATCTATAGGACGGAATGATAGGATACGCGTATCCTCCGGCGCTGTTGTTTTAGCAGGTATTGCTAAGATAAACAACCACAATACATTTCTGTTGATAGCATCTCTATCTTCACAGAGATCATGAGTAATTTACTCTCTTGTCTACTGTGGATCTTAACGTGAAATCTTCCTCTATGTGAGGATCTTTTTTCACTGGGTAAATCGTGTCATCTTTATCACAACCAGCAAGGTCGCAACCTTCATGTATTCCGTTGTGTGGTCCGTATTGCATTGTAAGCACTGTACTGGACGAGCTTTGGACGCGATTTCTTACTATAGGAGATCCTCTTCTTCGCTATTCTATGCGACTAAAGTGGAGGCTCTTCCGTCGTGGTGTAGGGATCATTATGTTCATATGGTTGATCCCTCCATACTACGCATTGCTAGTTTTTAGTATACTTGTTTCACAAGATCTACTGCAGCCTGTTGTTATTTAGGTTATAGGTTTATGTTACCTCATACCTATGCACTCTACGATAGTTTACAATTGAGTCTTTTGTCTCTTTATCTAAGTCAGTTAGTAACTTTTTGATAAATAGACTTAGAATCTTTAGATTAAATTCCTATACGGATTTTAACTTCGGTTCTTATTTAGCTATGTAATCATTTGAGCCTCTGGAAACAGTAGTTTTCAAATTCTGACCTTTTAGACAGTAATTCTGTTGGTTTCTCTTTTACTGTAGAGTCAGTGAGTTTCATGCACTATCGATGGATGATTTTCACTTTCATAGTTTCGGAGTCAATACTTCCGTTACTATTTAGGTTGGATTGTTGCATAAGAGTTAGGCTCCTATTTCCGGAACCTATTATTTTAAGGTCCTTCCGTCTTCGTATGGGCATAGACCTTTACTCTTTCTGGGTACAGTTTATGTATTTATAAACAGATATCTGTTTATTACAAGGGCGTAAGCTTCTTCTGTCTTTGATGTCTAGTAGAAGGACGTTACGCTCCATTTTATTTTTAATGGATTCTATTAACTAGCGTACTGCTTATGGTATATCATTGGCTTAGCAGTTGTGCTTAAGATTTCGGCTCATGAAGTAAGAGTTCTTCTACTTCTTGGGCTTACATTAATAGTGTTGCTATTATAGATTTTTGAAGGCTGCTCATTGCGCTCAGCCATCCATTCATGAATTTTATCTCAGAAATATCGAGTCCATTTCTGGAGGCCTCTATTGTTAGGTCTATTATCTACTGCTCAGAATATCATTCTCTTAACAGTTGCTACTATAGCTAGGTAGGCTGTCTGTTTCGGCAGTGTCTCCGTTCGGCTGCCCTCTTCGCTCTGGGCTATTTGACCCAGGGCAAGAAAAAGGGGGGGGGGAGGGTGTTCCCTTGGGTCACCTGTTTTTACTATGAAAACAAGGGGATACCTCCTCCGGAGTTAGTAATTCTGAGCTGTTATTGGGATGGTTGTTTAGTGAGAAGTTTAAGTTTATAAAATTCATTCAAGTCTTAGTTTTTAAAGTATAGCTTTTGAATATTGCATATGTCAACGGACATGATTATGCAATTCTCACACACTTTTAGGAGTATAAGAGTCTCTATTCTCTAGACTTACTTTATTATTGGCTTACTTTAAAAATTATTAGTATAAGGATTATTGGATATTAATAGAGTACATGGATGTATGAAGCTCAATTTTTGGAAGGTGTTGTATCTTTCTAATTTATCATAAATAAGAAAGATACATGTAAGGCCTATTACTTCTTTTCCCTACAGGGGATGACTCTATTTTATTTTATTGAGCGTATTCCATTTTGCTCTATGTCCTTGGCCCTCCAGCCTTTTTACTATTCAGCTATGTCTGGGTCATTGGTACAGTATAAAAATGTTAAAAAATTTATAGTAATTTATATATTTTTTATACTTACCAATGACCCAGACGGGGATGGCCCTCCCAGGAGTTGGGAACTCTTGCCTCCCCGCTGAGTACATAGCGCTTACCAGGCACTGGTTATTAGAATGATAAATGGCGCCAATTTCGGAACGTCCTTGACACTGCGCATGCGCAGTGGGGGCGAGGTGTGGAGGGCCTTTCAGGACATGTTTTCTTTAGTTTTAGATGCAAATTTTGGGGATTGGGGGGCAAAATTTGTGTTTGGCCCTATATTTTAAGAGTTAGCACCAGCTATGTCTGGGTCATTGGTAAGTATAAAAAATATATAAATTACTATAAATTTTTTAACTTTCGAGCCCAGATTTATGGGGACTAAAGATCTGATGAATGTGAAGTGCATGATTTGATGATAACAACTTGGGTTGAACTTCTATAATTAGGGCCCTATGATTACTCGAATTTCGCGTCGAATCTCGAGTCGGAATGCAAAGTCAACTTGACTCGTCTCCGATTCACAGATGTCCTTTTTCTCAAGTCGATACGGTCCCGATAAACGACAGAGTTTTCATTGTGAGTTCTTTCTTTAAACGATGTAATAATCCAGTTTGGCCATGAAAGAAGTAGGAAAATATGTCACAAAACCCTATTCGTATCACTGTTAAATGATACCATCACGATTTACTGATGCCTCATCGCGGCCTTAGTAAAGTCGGCATTACACATAAGTCGTAACAGGATTCATCACCTGAAGATAAGGCTTTTCTCTCAAGGTGAAATGCCCAATGGATGGTAGATAACTCTATTTGTGTAGAATGAAGTGCACTCTGAGCACTTGGGTCCGTATACTTCCGTTTAATGGAAATATACAGACTCGAGTGCTCGGTGTGTACTTAATCTGCTATTAGTGTTTTGACTGCAAGAATAATCCAGTATACCACGCCTAATTTGGAAAACATGTTAAAATTTGGCAAAATTGTTACTTGGAGGTTCTAACAGGCAAGAAAGTTTGGTAGCTTGTACCAAAATATGTATTCATGGAATAGTTAGCCGTTCCAAAGTCGCATTTACGTGATGAAAGAACGTTAAATCCCTCCCTGTTGAGAAGAAATCAGGCCATCGGTTTTATAAGAATCGACTCAAAAAATGACTCGACTCGCGAGTTTTAAACTAGAATCGAATCGAGAATCGACTTGAACTAAAATATCCGACTCGCAGGACCCTAATAATCATCCTCTGAGTAAGAGATCATCAAAAAAGTTGTGTGTACATGCTTAGAAATAACCTGAGAACAACATTCAGGTTACTTGGAGGTTATGTCAGTTGTAAAATATGTTAATAAACTATAAGTAATGACATAAAAATACAACATAAATTAAATTCCTAATACAGTAGAATCCTGTTAATTGAATAACCACTTTGTCAGTGAAAATTATTCAATTAACAGGAGTATTAATTCAAGGGGGATTTGCCTCTTTGCTGTATTCTAGAGATAAATTGAGCAAGGAGCTCTGTCAAACAATATATAAGAGATTAAATGCCTGTAATGGATGTACTGAGGCCAAATTGATCTATAAACAAGGAGAATTTGGTCATTTTCAGGGTAATTCCATGACATATTGAAAGATTTTTTATTCAATTAACAGGGAGCTTATTCTTTTACCCATATGCATTTAACAGGGCAAATTTGTACTGAAAGTATGATACATGGTTTGGTGTTTGGAAATTATATTCAATTAACAGGGTTATTCAATTAAGAGATATACAATTAAGTGGGCTTCTCTGTACCACATGTTTTGCCATTCTGTCTTGACAATCTTTCTGGACTAACTCTACTCGGAGGTTGCACATGGCATCCACATGTGAATAGCGTGGCATGCCATTTACATCTTAATACAAAATTTCTGCCCAAATAAATAGCAACAACTGTCTGTTCAGTAACATCTAGATGATAGTTTCGTCACTGAGGTTTGAAAAACGAAAAGCATGGTAGCCAGCAACTATCTTGTATTGGATCTTTAATCCCTCAATGGCAATTTCTTTGCTACACCATACAGCCTGTATCCCTCAACTGTTCAATGCAAAATTGCTTGTGCAGGTTTGTGATGACCACTAGATTTGAACTATCAAGTTATACTGCCTAAGCTAAGATAAAATAGCCACTGATGGCCATTTTGCTTTCACTATGTTCATTTGTGAGATTGCATTTTAGTTGTTGCTGTTTATTTTGTTAACCCTTTACCCAAAGTAACGGTCAAAACTGGCCAGCAATATTCACAAAAATCGTCAATTCTTATTATTTTTTTCATTTTTTGTCTCAAAAACTTTTGAGACAAAAAATGAAATAAAATAGTTATTCATGAATTTTGTTAGCAAGTGTTGTCTGCTTTTCATGTTAGGTAAAGGGTTGTTAAGACATTATTATGTTAAGACATAAACATACAGAGACAGTGGAAAAGCATGACAAAAACTTTTTCTGACAGGCTATATATTACATAGTGTAATGGAAGCTCTTTATTTGGAAGAGTTAACCCTTTACCCAACGAATCGGCTGCATCCGCCCGCATAATATGCAAATTGAGCAGTTGAAAAAATTTAATATTTTTATACTGTACCAATGACCCAGACATAGCTGGTGCTAACTCTTAAAATATAGGGCCAAACACAAATTTTGCCCCCAATCCCCAAAATTTGCATCTAAAACTAAAGAAAACATGTCCTGAAAGGCCCTCCACACCTCGCCCCCACTGCGCATGCGCAGTGTCAAGGACGTTCCGAAATTGGCGCCATTTATCATTCTAAGTTTGGCCCTTCATCAGTTAACATCTGACTGATCTTTGTGCTTTGTGAAATGGTGATTCTAAGGAGGATAGAAAAGGAGGAGAGGAAAAGAATGTGTGACAGAATATTATCAGGGCTGTAACTTAAAATTTTTTAATGAAATTATGTTAAGTTACCTATTTTCAAGGCAGCAGCCATTTTGTTGTCATTCTGATTATTTAGTTACACTGTTTTTTCAAGTGTTTTTCCTCTCTCCCTGTCCTTTAAGTTCCCCCTTGCTATTCTCCCATGCTTTTGGCATAGTTTCTGTAATTATTATTACTAAAATTTCTTGGGAGTTTTAGCTTAATAACAGAATGAATTCTGTTCTTTCCCCATGTTTACGTCTTCACCTACGGGTGGTTAGGTGTTGTGTTCTGCATCTACCATCTGATGTTCTGCAGTTTCTTCCCTGGAAGTCTCTGTTTTGCATCAGATGGGGTATTTTTGGTAACTGATTTCGGGCCTGGGTGCCTGGAGTCTTATTTTAGTGTTTTTACACTCATTGTTTACATTTACAACAGCCCTCTGTGTGAGGGGGGGATTTCTAAATAATAATATCTTTATGTTATTTTATTCATAACTAGATACATTATTATTGTTCGTAAGTGTTGAATAAATTGTTTAAAATATTTTTAAAATTTTTGTCCACACTTAGGCTTGGGATCCATTGGGGCTCAACGTTACTTTTCAGAAACTTGGGCTGTTCTGAAAAAATATTTTTTCAAAATATTTTGATTTCAATTATTTTTTCTATATTAATGGATCATATTATTATTATGTATTTTGATTGCCAGGGGTTAGTGCGAGTACCAGGACTTGTTTTCCTTTCACATTGAAAGGATATTGATCAATTGTTTTAAGAGGAAGTCTTCCTCTGACCTTATTATCATTCTATATGTGGTCAGTGTACTCGCATTAACTCCTGTTCTGTATCGTATGATTTCGATGACAATATGGGAAGCGTATGTCACGGTATGTTGTTGGGGATTTGGACACTCCGGTCCTTTCCCCGCAGGGTCACTCTACTTTATCAATTTCTATTTCAGATGATCAAGATTAGGGTGATGTATCTGTGATGTCTTCCAACAGTGTGCCTCCGTCGTCACAATTAATGAAGGGCTAGCGGAAAAGTGCTCATGTAATACGCCAATTGCCTAAGAGGACCCTAGTAGGTTCGACGGCCTTTGACGTCCGCTAGCTCGCCCGGTGTAGCGTCCATTCACCGAATGGTTCGGCAGCCGGGTTCGTCCGTTGCGGTCTAGAAGGAATTTTGGGGTGATGCGAGCACTATAAAATTAACTTAATGCACACCCAGTGACGGCGGATCGGAGGGAGAACGGAGGAAGCCTTTTAGTCCGGTTCAAAGCTCGTTCCGGTCCATCCGGACGGCAAGCGAGAGAGGCCCCTCTCTCGTTCAACAACATCTGGCCCCAGATGTTGTGGTACAAATGTGTCGCTAGCGGAGCATACATCCGTCGCTTGGGACGCTCCGTTGTATAGGCAGTCCGCTGAGACTGCTAAGGCTTCCTCTTCTCGTCAGCGCACACGACCGCACCTTGGCTGCGTGACCGCCGATATATTACCAGCTTCGCCGATCAAGGATTCTTCGGCGACCAGGTCACTCCATCCGGCAGCCAGGGATTCGAGACCGATGGACTCCGGACGTTCGCATAGGAAGTATGCGGGAGCCATCTGATGCGGAGCTGCCCTCGGCGAAGCACCGATAGACTGCGCCTCCGCAGGTCTCGACGCCGGACATTCTTGTGCACATAGCACAGCTTATCGCAGCATCCCAGCAGCCGACAGAAACGGTGTCGGATCGAGAATTATCCGACAGCGCTGGGTCGGTAGCCGGGGACTCGAGGCCTGCAGACTCCGGACGTTCGCATAGGAAGTGTGCGGGAGTCAACGTACACGGAGCTTCCAGCGGCAATGCATCGTAAGTCCGCTACTGCACAGGCCTCGGGAACGGACGTGCTTTCCTTAATAGCACAGTTTATCGCAGCATCCCAGCATCAACTGAATCTGTCGCATATATTTTATCCGACGATGCTGGGTCGGGACGCTCCGCGGAAGCGGGTACGGACGTCCGAAAGTTTCATCCGGTCCGACGGGATACCGAAAGGGATTCGGTGGATTTCAAGCTTTCCCTTTCGGAACAACATATGCTGCGATGCCGGATAAGAAACTGATAGCGTCGGTGGACTTAGATATTTTTGGTTCGGTTCAGGGACATCGTCCCTCAGTTCCGACATTGTCCAGTAATGTCACACAAACTTTCGAATTATTGAACGACGCTATATATATTATTATTTTATGCTTGCTATCCAAGCATTTCTGGTTTCTTGTTCGAAGAGTTATGGAGATGTCTTCAAAAGTGTGCCTCTGTCGTCATAGTTAATGAAGAGTTAGCGGCAATAAGTGCTCATGGAATATGTCTATCGCTTACGGAGTGACATTCGCTAGCTCACCCGGTGTAGCGTACATTCATCGAATGGTTCGGCTGCCGGGTTCGTCCGTTGCGGTCTAGGAAGGAGATTTGGGTGATGCGAGCACTTTAATTACTTTAGTACTCACCCAGTGACGGCAGATTGAGGACAGATCGGAGGAAGCCAACAACATAGGGGACCGCATGTTGTGGTTCAGATATTTTACATTCGGAGCATATGTCCGTTGCTCGGGACGCTCCGTTATATTGACAGTCCGAGAGACTGTCTTTAATGCTTCCTCATCCTCACAGCAGGGCACACGACCGCACATTGGCTACGTGAACTCGAGTATCCGATCAGTTTCGGCATTCAGTGATTCCACAGCGAATAGGTCGCGCCATCCGGTAGCCAAAGGACACGAGGCCTATACACTCCGTTCGCTCGCATATTGGAAGTATGCACGGGGTAACGATCTCGGAGCTTCCTGCGGCAATGCATCGTAAGACCGCTGCTCCTCAGGCCTCAGTGACGGACGTGCTATCCGAGTTAGCACAGTTGTTTCGCAGCATCCCAGCAATTGACGGTTTCTCGGTCGAATCAGGAATTATCCGACGGCGCTGGGTCGGTGCGGTCCGCGGTTGCATCAAGCTACGGACGACCGAACGCTTTATAGGGTCCGACAGGATGGCGAAAGGGATTCGAAAGATTTCGAGTTTTCCCTTTAGTAGTATCGGAAGATGCCTTTCATATCTTCTGGCATTTCTTCCAGTGATTATTGTTCGGACTTCATTGCTGCGATCTTGGATAAGAGACTTATAGCGTCATTGGACTCGGATTTTTCGATCGGTACAGGGACTTTGTCCCTGTCTTACCGACGCAGTCCAATATTGTCATTACAACATGTGTTTTATTTTTCGACGCTATATATATTATATATATATACAAGCCTGCTACTAAGCATGATAGTTTAGTTTCTTGTCCGCGTGGCTCATTTCTGCCATTTTATCTTTTTTACATATAGTTTATTTTGGCAGAGCAGGGCATACCGAGAGTTCATATGCGTCTAGACGGTGTGATTAAAGACTGCATATATTCTTTTTCGCCGTTTATGTCTTTTCCAATTTCAATGTTGGGAACGACATTATGTATAGTAGACTTAACTTAGACGCTTTATTATACGTAATCCGCCTTACTGAGGCGTTATCATTACGTCTTCAAGAAAAGATTTACGGGATATTATTCTCAATGTAATTTCTTTTGAGGGCAGTAGTTTGTTCACGTATAACTCCGCCCTTCAGTGGCTGATTGGAGTTGGTTAGACGTGATGCAGCCCTAGCTACATCCACGCGTGGATAGTAGGTTAAGAACTCTCTCAGAGTCGCTTCGTTCTCGGAGGAGCTTCTCTTCGACGGCAACTTTCCGGCAATCCATGAATTGCTTGATTTATACATTCTCTTGTCTATCTAGTGTTACAAGAGATTCAGACTGGGGCAAACATTCGGTGGTTGACTCAGAGAGTGCCGCCGCAGTTGCCGGACCCTAGTGTGGCTGTTATGACGGTTGCCAGTCAAACAGATTGGGATATACTGATCCCTACGGATTCGAAGTGCCAGGGTCTTTGGGTTCCGCAGTCTTTTAGCTATCAGTTTAACTTCCGCGGAATAATGTTTTTTAGGCTTGCTTTATGTCATTGCATGAACATTATTCAGAAACGCATGCCCAAATTCCTGTCCTTTAATTCGACAGTAGTGGCGTATCTCCGGAACCAGGGAGGCACTCTTTCGTTTCCGTTATTCAATTTAATGGAAAGAATCCGTCTGTTGGTTATAGTACACCAAGTTCAGTTTTGGTCCGTCATATTCTGGGTCGTCTGATTGTTTTATCGCACTCCCGTTCTCTTATGGGTCGCTTGTTGCTGTCAGAATGGACTCTCAACAAACAAGTATTTAATCAGATTTGCTATCGATGGGAGCGCCCTATGATGTTTTATTTATGACACAGCTTGCTAATCAATTGCAGACGTATGTGTTGGCTTGTCCAGATCTCTGAGCTAATACTGTTAACGCTCTATTGATCTATAGGACGGAATGATAGGATACGTGTATCCTCCGGCGCTGTTGTTTTAGCAGGTATTGCTAAGATAAACAACCACAATACATTTCTGTTGATAGCATCTCTATCTTCACAGAGATCATGAGTAATTTACTCTCTTGTCTACTGTGGATCTTAACGTGAAATCTTCCTCTATGTGAGGATCTTTTTTCACTGGGTAAATCGTGTCATCTTTATCACAACCAGCAAGGTCGCAACCTTCATGTATTCCGTTGTGTGGTCCGTATTGCATTGTAAGCACTGTACTGGACGAGCTTTGGACGCGATTTCTTACTATAGGAGATCCTCTTCTTCGCTATTCTATTCGACTAAAGTGGAGGCTCTTCCGTCGTGGTGTAGGGATCATTATGTTCATATGGTTGATCCCTCCATACTACGCATTGCTAGTTTTTAGTATACTTGTTTCACAAGATCTACTGCAGCCTGTTGTTATTTAGGTTATAGGTTTATGTTACCTCATACCTATGTACTCTACGATAGTTTACAATTGAGTCTTTTGTCTCTTTATCTAAGTCAGTAAGTAACTTTTTGATAAATAGACTTAGAATCTTTAGATTAAATTCCTATACGGATTTTAACTTCGGTTCTTATTTAGCTATGTAATCATTTGAGCCTCTGGAAACAGTAGTTTTCAAATTCTGACCTTTTAGACAGTAATTCTGTTGGTTTCTCTTTTACTGTAGAGTCAGTGAGTTTCATGCACTATCGATGGATGATTTTCACTTTCATAGTTTCGGAATCAATACTTCCGTTACTATTTAGGTTGGATTGTTGCATAAGAGTTAGGCTCCTATTTCCGGAACCTATTATTTTAAGGTCCTTCCATCTTCGTATGGGCATAGGCCTTTACTCTTTCCGGGTACAGTTTATGTATTTATAAACAGATATCTGTTTATTACAAGGGCGTAAGCTTCTTCTGTCTTTGATGTCTAGTAGAAGGACGTTACGCTCCATTTTATTTTTAATGGATTCTATTAACTAGCGTACTGCTTATGGTATATCATTGGCTTAGCAGTTGTGCTTAAGATTTCGGCTCATGAAGTAAGAGTTCTTCTACTTCTTGGGCTTACATTAATAGTGTTGCTATTATAGATTTTTGAAGGCTGCTCATTGCGCTCAGCCATCCATTCATGAATTTTATCTCAGAAATATCGAGTCCATTTCTGGAGGCCTCTATTGTTAGGTCTATTATCTACTGCTCAGAATGTCATTCACTTAACAGTTGCTACTATAGCTAGGTAGGCTGTCTGTTTCGGCAGTGTCTCCGTTCGGCTGCCCTCTTCGCTCTGGGCTATTTGACCCAGGGCAAGAAAAAGGGGGGGGGGGGGGGAGGGTGTTCCCTTGGGTCACCTGTTTTTACTATGAAAACAAGGGGATACCTCCTCCGGAGTTAGTAATTCTGAGCTGTTATTGGGATGGTTGTTTAGTGAGAAGTTTAAGTTTATAAAATTCATTCAAGTCTTAGTTTTTAAAGTATAGCTTTTGAATATTGCATATGTCAACGGACATGATTATGCAATTCTCACACACTTTTAGGAGTATAAGAGTCTCTATTCTCTAGACTTACTTTATTATTGGCTTACTTTAAAAATTATTAGTATAAGGATTATTGGATATTAATAGAGTACATGGATGTATGAAGCTCAATTTTTGGAAGGTGTTGTATCTTTCTAATTTATCATAAATAAGAAAGATACATGTAAGGCCTATTACTTCTTTTCCCTACAGGGGATGACTCTATTTTATTTTATTGAGCGTATTCCATTTTGCTCTATGTCCTTGGCCCTCCAGCCTTTTTACTATTCAGCTATGTCTGGGTCATTGGTACAGTATAAAAATGTTAAAAAATTTATAGTAATTTATATATTTTTTATACTTACCAATGACCCAGACGGGGATGGCCCTCCCAGGAGTTGGGAACTCTTGCCTCCCCGCTGAGTACATAGCGCTTACCAGGCACTGGTTATTAGAATGATAAATGGCGCCAATTTCGGAACGTCCTTGACACTGCGCATGCGCAGTGGGGGCGAGGTGTGGAGGGCCTTTCAGGACATGTTTTCTTTAGTTTTAGATGCAAATTTTGGGGATTGGGGGGCAAAATTTGTGTTTGGCCCTATATTTTAAGAGTTAGCACCAGCTATGTCTGGGTCATTGGTAAGTATAAAAAATATATAAATTACTATAAATTTTTTAACTTTTCGAAATATTTCAACAAAACCTTATCATGTGACCCCCTCATTGGAACGAGCTCATTGAGCTCGTTCCAATGAGGGGTCACATGATATGGTTTTGTTGAAATTTTTTTTAAAATTTAAAAAAATTGTATTTAAAATAATAAATTTTGATATCGTCTGCGCTGGGTAAAGGGTTATTGAGCAAATTCACAGTAATGGAGACAGCAGGTATTCAAGTCTACCAAATAATCCATTAACCCTTTACCTAACACTAAATTTACCTAACACGAAAAACAGATAACACTTGCAAACAAAATTCTTGAATAATTTCCCAGGGAGGTCGTTCCCATGAGGGGCCATAAGCTGAGTTTTTGAGACAAAAATTTAAAAAATAATGAAAATTGAATGGTAATTTTTGTTGTTATGTTGGGATAAGGGTTAACTGTGAATTTGGGTCTTCATGTTACTACTGATTTAGCAAGTAAAGATATTGGTAGATGTCCATCCATCAGGTGCCTAAGTTTTAACCCATTCAACATGTTCTGCATAAATTTTTGCATGAAGTGCAATGGTCAGGTAACAGTATAAACACAAAATTGTGAAACGGAATCAGTACAGTGGGGCCCACTTAATTGGATATCTCTTATCTGAATAACCCTGTTAATTGAATATAATTTCCCAACACAAAACCATTTACCACATCTCCAGTACAAATTTGACCTGTTAATTGAATATAGGTTATAGAGTAAACTCCTGTTAATTGAATAAAAAATCTTGTATCCTGTCGAGAAATTACAATGACTCTCCCCAGTTTTCTTCTGTTTATAGACCTATTTGGCCTCAGTACATCCAATACCTCAGTAACCTAATACAGGCATTTAATCTGTTATCGAACAAATGCTAAGTTTATCTCTAGAATACAGGAAAGTGACACAGTCCCTGTTAATTGAATACTCCTGTTAATTGAATAAGTTTCATTGATGAAGTGGCTATTCAATTAACAGGGTTCCGCTGTAATACTTTAATCCTCCAGCCCTATAGGACAGTCTGCTTAACCCTTTATCAAATGAATCTACTGCTGTTGCCCTCGTAATTTACAGTTGGAGCAGTTTGAAAAATATAAAGGTCTGGACAGTTTTCCACATTTTTGCCCCAGATTTTGTTGACATTTTGTGAAAAATTTGAAGAAAAAGTTATTGAAAAGAACAAATTTTGATATCCTGTATGTTGAGTAATGAGTTAACCCTTAAGGGCCTGGACAAGTGTCTTGAATTCTCACCATTCCACAGGATTCGTGCGGGTCATGGAATCTTGGAAAAGTCATGGAATTTTTTTTTAAAAATTCCAAGGGCCTTGAAAAGTTTTGGAAAATGGGCTGGAAGGGTTAAAGTTTTGGAAAAGTCATGGAATTCATAACCAGGTTTAAATGGGATTGATTATGTGTAAAATGTATGCGTGACTTGCGCAAAGATTATGCTAAAAATGAAGCTTTTCTGTTTGGGTGCGAACTAACCCGGTCATGGAATATTTTTGAAACGTTTTGGAAAAGTCATGGAAAAGTCATGGAATTTGATTCTCTGAAAAGTGTATGAACCCTGATTCCACAGTCTCTATATATCTAATGACATGAATGATTATAAACTGTGTTTTGGGAGCCAAAAAGTTAAAAAAAAATAACCCAAAATTTGTATTTTGTTTAGCCAATAGTACCAGCCTACACATTGACCTTATATTGACTCAGAATCAGTCAGTGTAAATATTTGAATGCACAAGGTCAATCCCTTAACACTCTACCCAACACAGAGGATATAAAAATTTATTATTTTCATTCGAGTTTTTTCAGATTTTTCAAAAGATTTCAGCAAAACCGTATCATGTGACCCCTGCATTGGAAAGTGCTCAATGATGACCTCATTTCAATGAGAGGTCGCATGATGTGGGTTTTATTTAATTTTTTTTTTTTTCAACTACTCAATTTGTAAATTGCATGGGTGGATGCAGACAATTCGTTAGGTAAATATTTTGATTCACATATTTGCCAAATTCTCCCAATGTTATATTTAAAACTTGTTTTTTCTCTGTTTTGCTTCCAAAAATAACAGTACCAGCACAAAAAGGTTATAGCATAACTACAAGAAAACTCTGATCTCATTTTTCCCCCTTTTGACATTTTCAGCATTTGATATTATTTCTTGGGCAGCAAAGATGTGAAGTGTAGGAATTTTTAATTACCCCTTAAGGGCCTAATTCTGACTGTTATAACTTTTTAATGCAAAGGAACAGGTACCCCAACAGGCATTATTTGGGTAAACTCAAAACTTGTTTTCTAAGTACCTTGACAGTTGTATCTAGGCAAGTCTTGGCTGCCCACAGAGGCAGCCAAGACTTGACTAGAAACAACTGCAAAGCAACTGAAGGTAGACTTTCAAAGTATAGCAAAAATGTATAAAAATCACTAGGCCCTTGAGGGTTAAGGAAAGATGAAATGGAATTTGTACAGTGATTATCCAACAATTTATTTCTGCTGGTTTGTACCTTATGTTCCCCACATTGGAACAAATGCATCAGGCCCATTACAGTGAGGGGTTATAAGTTAAATATTAGAAGCAAACACTAGATATTTTACATTGCATAGGAAGAAAATATTTTGTTGTTTTAGGTAAAGGGTTAAATATGTTAGAAATTTAAATTGTTTTCATCTCATATGCTTGAGAAAGATTGAGGTGGTGTGGGTGTTGGAGGGACAAGTGTCTTCATTGTACTTCCGTTAAGAATATTTTTATACTGTACCAATGACCCAGACTTAGTTGCTGGTGCTAACTCCACAAAAACCAGGGCCAAACACAAATTTTGCCCCCCAATCCCCAAAATTTGCATCCAAAACAAAAAGAAATAATGTCCTAAAGGACCTCCATAATACGACTC
The DNA here is from genome assembly GCA_031216915.1 of Pictodentalium vernedei. Classification (NCBI taxonomy): domain Eukaryota; kingdom Metazoa; phylum Mollusca; class Scaphopoda; order Dentaliida; family Dentaliidae; genus Pictodentalium; species Pictodentalium vernedei. The sequence continues at coordinate 100,713,054 of CM062288.1, forward strand.
TACTGCGCATGCGCAGTGACGCAGTCGTCCCGAAATTGGCGCCAAATATCATTCTCTGTTTGGCCCTTCATCAGTCAACATCTCACTGATCTTTGTGCTTGTAAATCTCAGTTTAAAGGATGCCAGACACGTAATTCTTGGAGAAAATGTGATTCTAAGGAGGATAGAAGGAGGAGAGGAAAAAAGAAGTGGCAAAAAATAATCAGGGCTGTACTTAAAATTTTTTGTTAAAATTATGTTAAGTTGCCTATTTTCGAGGCAAACGCCTCTTGTTGTCATTCTTGCTAATTGTTGCACTGCTTATTCAGTGTTTCCTCTCCCCTAACCTTCTAAAGTCCCCCCTTGCAATTCTCCCATGCTTTTGGCATATTTTTGAGAAGTTTCATTTCTAAAATTTCCCTGGGAGAGTTGCTTGGTTACAGAATGTTTTCTGTTATTTTCCCCATAGTTACGTTTTCACCCATGGGTGTATAACGTTTGTGTTCTGCATCTTCCATCTGATGTTCTGCAGATTCTCCCCTGGGAGTCTCTGTTTTGCATCAGATAGAGTGTAATTGAGGACTGATTCCGGGCCAGTTTTTTCAGTGCCTGGAGTCATGTTTTCTTCTGTGTTTACACTGTTTGTTTTCATTGGCAACAGCCTTTTTTGAGGGGGGCTGTTTGTCTTTGAGGTAGTTTATCTCATTATAAGATACATTTATATTATCCGAAAGTGTCTCATTAATTATTTTATATAATTTTAAAATTTTTGACCACACTTTGCCATCGGATCCATCGGGGCTCAACGTTACTTTTCAGCAACTTGGGCTTCTCTGAAAAAATATTTTTTCAAAATTATTTTGTTTTGCAATTGTTTTTTCATTTATTAATGGATCATGTTATTATGTATCTTTGTGTCAGGGGTTTTTGCGAGTAACTAGGACTTATTGTTGTTCCTTCACAATGAAAGGAACTTGTTCAAATTGTAATAGGAAGAAATCTTCCTCTGACTTTCATGATTATTGCATAAATTGTAGTCAGTGTTCTCGCATTAATCCCTGTCCTGTATGTGAACATTGGGATGAGAAACATTGGAAACGTGTGTCACGATATGTTGTTTCTGGAGAAAGAGCGATGCCGGCTCTTTCTCCACAAGGTCACTCTACTCTCTCAGTTTCTATTTCAGAGGAACCAGAACAGGGTGATGTTTCCATGTTATCCTCTTCAAGTGTGCGTCCGTCGTCACAATTAAATACAGAGCTAGCGGCAAAAGTGCTCATGGAGATTAGACAAATGTCGTCCGCTAGCTCGTCCGGTGTAGCGTCCATTCACCGAATGGTTCGGCAGCCGGGTTCGTCCGATGCGGTCCAAGAGGAAATTTTGGGTGATGCGAGCACTATAAAAATAATAGATGCACACCCAGTGACGGCGGATAGTGAACGAGAACGGAGGAAGCCTTTTAGTCCGGTTCCTAGCTCGTCCAGGTCCAGCCGGGCCGCGAGCGAGAGAGGCCCCTCTCTCGTACAACAACATCTGGGACCAGATGTTGTGGTACAAAATGTGTCTTTAGCGGAGCATACGTCCGTCGCTCGGGACGCTCCGTTGTATAAGCAGTCCGCAGAGACTGTTAAGGCTTCCTCTTCTCGCCGGCGCACACGACCGCACCTTGGCTGCGTGACCTCCGATATCTTGCCAGCTTCGCCGAGGAAGGATTATTCGGCGACCAGGTCACACCATCCGGCAGCCAGGGACTCGAGACCGATGGACTCCGGACGTTTGCATAGGAAAAGTATGCGGGAGCCATCCGATGCGGAGCTGCCCTCGGCAAAGCAGCGAAAGACCGCTCCTCCGCAGGTCTCGACGTCGGACATTCTAGTGCAGATAGCACAGCTTATCGCAGCATCCCAGCAGCCGACAGAAACGGTGTCGGATCGAGAATTATCCGACGGCGCTGGGTCGGTACGCTCCGCCGAAGCATCGGGGGCGGACGACCGGGAACATCGGGAGGTCCGACCGGATGGTGAAAGGGATACGGATGAATTGGAGCTATCCCTTTCGGAACAACACAAAGCTGCCGTAGACTTCATCCGGCACTTTCTTCCTCAAGTTGTTCCGTCGGGCCAGACTGCTGCGCTTCCGGACAGGAGAATTATAGCGTCATTGGACTCTGATTTTTTCGAGCGGTTCAGGGACATCGCTCCCGAGTTTCCGTCGCAGTCCAATAATGTTGCAAGAACATTTGAATTATTGAACGACGCTATTTTTAAACTTGCTTCCAGGACAGGGAAAGCAGGCTTCTTGTCCGCAAATACTCTCAACCTGCCTTTCATTAATGCAAGGAATAAATTCGACACGGCAGGTCAGGGTATACCGAGAGTTCCTCTGCGTATGGACGACGAGGCGGAAGACTTAGAGCTATCATTACCGTCGTCAGCTTCTATTCCAACCGCAGTGTTGGAAACAGCTATTGCGTCTAACAGAGCCAATTTAGATGCCTTATCTTACGCAGATCACCTTACGAAGGCGTTATCACTGCGTCTTCAAGGGGAAGAGTTTCAGGATATACAATCCTCCTTAAGACTTCTTTCAAGGGCAGTAGCTTATTCCACGTGTAACTCCGCCCTTTCAGTGGCTAATCTGGAGTTGGTTAGACGTGACGCAGCCCTGTCTACATCCACACTAGTGGATTCTAAGGTGAAGAACTCTCTTAGAGTCGCTTCGGTCTCAGGAGATCTTCTCTTTGACGGCAAGCTTTCCGCTATTTATGATAATATTAAAAAGAAAGCTAGTGATTCTCTGTTGTTTAGATCCGCTCCTAAAAGGTCGGATTCAGCAGACACGAATAAGGCGGGCACTTCTGGGTCTTATCCGCCCAAGAGAGGTTCCTATAGAGGTTCCGGTGCGTCCTCTAGCTCTTATTCGAGAGACCGTCAGGATAGCGACTCTCGTTCGGGACGTCCTTCAGGCCGGGACAATCGGTCGGACGCCCCGAGGTCGACGAGGCGAGGTGCGGGTCGTGGAAGACGTGGTTTCTCCTACCGCAGGCCTCGCAGATCCAGGAGGTGATGGCTCAAACCTCTATCGCGTTCCGGTTGGCGGAAGGTTGTCGAGTTTTTCTCAAGAGTGGGCGTCGATTACGGACGACCCTTGGGTGAGAGGAGTGACTTCGGAAGGTCTAAAGATATCCTTCAAACGAAAGCCTCCATTAACTCGAAGTCCAAAGTGGACTCATCTTCCGTCAAACCCTCAGAAAAGAGACGCTCTGCTATCAGAGGTGCAGTCTCTTTTAATGAAGAACGCGGTAGAGGTCGTAGAAAACCAGGAATCGCTGGGATTCTACAGCCATCTGTTTCTGGTTCCGAAACCAGACGGCTCGTTCCGTCCAGTAATAGATTTGAGCTGGATAAACAAGCTGATCATCGCTCCGAAGTTTTATATGGAGACGATTCGATCGGTCAGAGCGAGTATTCGGGTGAACGATTATGCAACGAGCATAGATCTCAAAGATGCGTACTTTCACGTCATGGTACATCCGACATTCCGAAAGTATCTACGCTTCGCAGTCCTAGGAGTGGTGTATCAGTTCCGGGCCATGTGCTTCGGATTGAATCTAGCACCCTGGGCTTTCACTCGAGTAATGAACTCGGTAATGATTTACTTCCGAGCTCATTCGTCTGCGGTAACGTCGGCCTACCTGGACGACATTCTTCAGAGGTACGGCAACGAGTTAACGCTTCAGAACGATGTTCAGAATCTTCTTCTATTGCTCCGACGTCTCGGTTTCATAGTAAACGAGGAGAAGTCGGATCTGGTGCCGTCCAAGTCATTCACTCATCTGGGAATGAGCTTCGAGACGCACAACAATCTCGTTCGTCTGCCGTTAACCAGAGCGAAATTAGTCAGTTGTTACGCTCGCTATTGTCTAAATACAGACAAAGTCACAGCGAGAGAATTTATGAGACTGATAGGTCTGTGCGGAGCCGCTGCGGATCTCATTCCGATGGGACGGCTACGCACACGGCCTCTTCAAATTTTCTTGACTCAGAATTGGAGTGTGAAAATTCATTCGCTCGATGTAGACGTTCTCTTGTCAGATCAAGTGAAACAAGAGATTCAGACTTGGGCAAACATTCAGTGGTTAACTCAAGGAGTTCCGCTGCAGTTGCCGGATCCGAGTTTTACCATTATGACGGATGCCAGTCAAACAGGTTGGGGTGCATCATTAATCCCAACGGATTCGAGATGCCAGGGTCTTTGGGATCCGCAATTCCTGGGCAAGCACATAAACATCAAGGAAATGATGTCAATTTGGCTTGCGTTACGTCACTGGATGGACATTATTCACGATGCTCATGTCCAAATCCTATCCGACAATACGACAGTAGTGGCGTATATACGGAATCAGGGAGGCACTCATTCAGTTCCGTTGTTCAATCTAACGGAAAGAATCCTTCTGTTTGCGTTGGAACATCACGTTCTTCTTTCGGTCCGTCACATACCGGGTCGTCTGAATGTGCTAGCAGACTCCCTTTCTCGAAAGGGTCGCTTGTTGCCGTCGGAGTGGACTCTCAACAAACAAGTATTCAATCAGATTTGCTACCAATGGGAACGGCCAATGATAGACTTATTTGCGACACATCTCAACAATCAGTTGCAAACGTATGTGTCCCCGTGTCCGGATCCAAGAGCTTTTGCTGTAGACGCTCTATCGATCCCTTGGGACGGAATGATAGGATATGCGTATCCTCCAGCGCCGTTAATTCAACAAGTATTGCTAAAGATAAAACAATCTCAATGCAAGATTCTGTTGGTAGCATCTCTGTCGCCACAGAGACCGTGGATAAATCTACTCAGGTGTCTGTTGTGGGACCTACCGCGGAAGCTCCCTCCACGAGAGGATCTTCTTTGGCAGGGGAAGTCGCGCCAACTGCATCACAACCCGCAAGGTCTCAACCTTCACGTTTTTCCGTTGTGCGGTCCTTCTTGCATGGCAAGCACTTTACAGGACGAGCAGTGGACGCGATTTCTAACTGTAGGAGGACCTCCTCTTCGCTAAACTATGCGGCTAAGTGGAAGGTTTTCCGTCGTTGGTGTAGGGATCATTCTGTTGATATATTTGATCCCTCTATACCAGACATTGCTAACTTTCTAGTATACTTGTTTGACGAAATCAAACTGCAACCGGTTACTATAAAGGGTTATAGATCTATGTTATCTGATACCTATGCACATCATGATAGTTTACAAATTGGATCTAATGTCTCTTTATCGAAATTGGTTAGAAACTTTTCGATAAATAGACCCAGAACTCTTAGATTAATTCCTAAGTGGAATTTAGCTTGGGTTCTCCTTAAATTGAAGGAAAAGCCATTTGAACCTCTTGGGACAGTAGATTTCAAATTCTTATCTTATAAGACAGCTTTTCTCTTAGCTTTCTCTTCTGCCAGAAGAGTCAGTGAGCTTCATGCACTATCGGTGGATGATTCTCATTATCGTAGTGTTGGGAACACTATCACCTTCACTACTAACGTCGGTTTTTTAGCTAAGAATCAGGCTCCTAATAAATATCCGGAACCTATTGTTATTAAGGCTCTTCCGTCTTCAGACGGGCGTAGGCCTTTACTCTGTCCTGTTAGAGCACTACGTATCTATAAACAGAGATCTCAGTTCATCAGAAAGGGACGGAAACGTTTCTTTCTGTCTTTGATGCCTAATAGAAAGGACATTTCAGTCCATTCTATTGCTAGATGGATTCAGTTAACTATCCGTACTGCGTATGAAGATTTATCTTCTTCTCAGCAGTCTGTGCTTAAGATTTCTGCTCATGAAGTAAGAGCTCTTTCTACTTCCTGGGCTTATGCTAATAGTGTTGCTATTACAGATTTAATGAAGGCTGCTTATTGGTCTCAGCCATCCACATTTACTAATTTTTATCTCAGAAATATTGAGTCCATTTCTGGAGACCTGCATTGTTTAGGTCCGTTATCTGTTGCTCAGAATGTCGTCCACTAAACAGTTGCAACTATAGTTATGCAGGCTTTCTGTTCCGGCAGTGACTCCGTCCGGCTGCCCTCTTCGCTCTGGGCTATTTGACCCAGGGCAAGGGGAAGGGGGGGGGGGCGGGTGTTCCCTTAGGTCACCTGCTTTATAGTGAAAAGCAAGGGAATGCCTCCTCCAAGACAGTATTTCTGAGTCGCTTCCGGGATGGTTTTAAAGTGTAATATTAATGTTTAATTTCATTCATGTCTTATTTTTAAAGTGTAGCTCGGTGTGAAGCATTTGTATATGTCAAGTGTCAAACGGGCTTTAATATACAATACTCGGACACTTTTAAATGATTATAAAGAGTCTCAATTCTCTGGACTACTTTATTTATTGGCTTGTTTTAATAATAATTAGTATAAAGGTTATACTGGATATTAATAGAGAACATGAATGTTATTGTGCTCAATTATTAAGGGTAGTGTATCTTTCTAATTTAAATATTAAATAAGAAAGATACATGTAAAGCCTAATACTCCTTTTCTCCTTAAGGGGTTATCTCTTTATTTTATAATTGAGCTTATTGGATTTTCCTCTATGTCCTAGGCCCTCCAGCCTGTTTACTATTCAGCTAAGTCTGGGTCATTGGTACAGTATAAAAATGTTAAAAAATTTATAGTAATTTATATATTTTTTATACTTACCAATGACCCAGACGGGGATGGCCCTCCCTGAGTTGGGAACTCTTGCCTCCCCGCTGAGTACATAGCGCTGACCAGGCACTGCCAGTAAGAATGATATTTGGCGCCAATTTCGGGACGACTGCGTCACTGCGCATGCGCAGTAGAGTCGTATTATGGAGGTCCTTTAGGACATTATTTCTTTTTGTTTTGGATGCAAATTTTGGGGATTGGGGGGCAAAATTTGTGTTTGGCCCTGGTTTTTGTGGAGTTAGCACCAGCAACTAAGTCTGGGTCATTGGTAAGTATAAAAAATATATAAATTACTATAAATTTTTTAACTTCTACATCTCGCTTCACCCACAGGTACTGTAGACAACTGATGTTTGCTCTGGTCATTAACTGTTTCAGCACAAATGCTGATATGATCAGACCCAGAAAACTTCAGGCCATGTTGAGAGTTTCATCCATAAATCATAAGGGAACCCAAGGAAGTTGAGCAGTGTTTGTTTACTTTGGTTGACAAATTCCACTGGTATAACAGACTCTAATACCAAATGTCTGGGTCTAAGTCCTCTAAAGGGGCCAATACAATCACTGTGAATTCTCTCTCATCTGGTCACCCAAGGCGCTGTGTATTTACAATTACTGTGAAATCTCTCTCATCTGGCCACTTTGTTCGGATTAGAGAGGTATCCAGAAAAGAGAATTTTGATCAAGAAACATGGGTGTGCATACTAAAACTGAGTTCACTCACTCCCCAAGTTATATTACAGAGGCTTTAACTAACTCTTTACCTAATGAATTGGCTGCATCCGACTGCATAATTTATATAGTGAGCAGTTAAAAAGACAAAATTGAATTTTAACCAAACTTTATCTGTGATCCCTCATTGGAACAAACCCTTCGAGCTTGTACTAATCAGAGGTCACATGTTTTGTTAAAATTTTTGGGAACATTTAAAAAAAAAAAAATTAAAATAACAAATTATGATATCGTGTGGTGCATTGAGTAAAGGGTTAACAGTTTGCATTCTGATGAGAAGAAAAAAATCATGTAACTTGAACATTTGTTTTGTGTCAATTGTCATCTGCCTTAACCCTTTACCCAACGTAACGGCCAAAACCATCTCCAGTGCTATTCTAAAAAGTCACCTATTAATTTTCATTATATTTTCATTTTTTGTCTCAAAAACATAGGTTATGACCCCTCGTTGGAACGAGCTCACCTAGCTCGTTCCAACGAGGGGTCATAACCTATGTTTTTAGCTATTCAGTAATTTCTTTTGCTAGTGTTGTCTGCTTTTCATATTAGGTAAAGGGTTAAAAGGCAGATGACACTTGACTAGAGACAACTACTAGGTATTATATGTTAACGGGTTGAGTGCTAGAAGCCACTATCATGGCTCTATTGAAGTGCTGGAAGCCACTTTAGTGGCTTTACACTGTATGCATTAGTTTGATGTTTGCTCAGCAGTGGAAGAAAAAAAAATTATATAAAATTGATTGGTTGCAATTTGTTGGAGAATGCCAATTGTCACTCTCCAATAAATTGTAACAAAACAATTACTTATGAACAAAATATTGCTAAGGGTACACTTGCTGGTAGCAGGGTATCTTTGAAAAAAAAATACCCATGTTTCAAATCACCTTTGGAAAATAATTTAGCACTCAACCAGTTAATAAGCTTTTAGAGTCAACAAATTCCCTATTGTTTTCCATGCTTCTGGAGTAAATCCATCATAACAAATGCCACTTGATTGCATTGTTCTTTCAAGGTTATACCAAGTTTCTTGCTTAACTGGATATTGCCTAATGGAATAATGTTTTTTTAATTGCACGTAATTTTCAAATACCAAACCACTACCCATTCCTTTAGTGCAAATGTGCCCTGACAATTGCACATGGGTTATAGAGTGAATCCCTATTAATTGAATAAAAATTCTTATCATCTATAAAGAATTACTTGGAAAATAACTGAATAACCCATCTTTCAAGGTTAACCTCATTTCATCCAATATTAGCATTTAATCTATTATATCTTGTTTCACAGAGCTCTATGAGCTCTGTGAAACAATATATGATAGAATGAATGCTCTGCTTATTACAAGAATATAGGAAAGTTTTTATTTTGTTCAGATTGTTTAGAATTCGGGATTCTGGAGTGTCAGTAATGGAGAGGTTTCACTGAATAAATTATTAACCAAACTTGATTTTATTGGTCAAATTGTGTCAACAGTTCAACCTATGTTTTGATGAAGATTGGTTGGTGTCCATCTGTCTGTCTGACCATGTCACGATGTCAGCATGATAACTTGAACAAACGTATGTGACTTTTACCAAATTTGGTCCGTGGGTTCTATTTGAAAATGTCTTGGTTGAGTTCGAAAACCAGTCCTACCCAAAATATTTTTCAGGAGTTATTATTTTCATGTTTGAAATTCCAACTTGTGGGTAAGGTGTCAGCACAATAACTTAAACATCCAATTTTTATCACATTTGGTCTGTCAGTTGTACTCGAGAATCGAAAACCAGATTAGATTGTTTTCTTGTTTGAATTTTTGACTTTGGAGCACTGTCAGCAGGATAACTTGAACAAACGTTAATGGATTTTTACCAAATTTGGTATGTTGGTTCTACTCCAAAATGTCTTGGAGGAGTTCAAAAACCAGTCATGCCCAAAATATTTTTCAGGAGTAATACCCCTTAGATTATTTTCTTGTTTGCATTTCTGACATGTGGGTTGTGTCGGCATGATAACCTTAAACAAACATTATCCTATTTTGACCACATTTGGTCTGTCATTTCTACCCAAGAATGTCTTGGATGAGTTCAAAAACCAGTCCTGCATGAGTTTTTGGGGGAGTTAAGACCCTTTGATTGTTTTCTTGTTTGAATTTCCTATTGCAGGCAGTGTCAGTGCGATAACTTGAACAAACATCTGATTTTTACCAAATTTGGTCTTTGAGTTCAATTTGAGGATATCCTGGATGAGTTTGAAAACCTGTCCTACCCATATTTATTTTAGGAGTTACGCTTCTTAGGTTATTTTTCTTGTTTGATTTTCAAACTTCTTTGAATTTTTGACTTGCGGCAGTCCTGGAAATGAGACAGGTGCGAGTGCAATTGCTCCCGTCAGCACCCGTGTTTTCTATTTTACAGGAGCTAAAAAATGCTCTCGTTGAAAATTATTGTGGAGCACTAATATACTGTGAGGGCATATAAATGTGTGTTGTTTTGATAAAGCAGCACTTGGTGGCCAGTGGCAAGTTAGTCATAATTCAGCAATTCCTTATAGATTTATCCCTTTGAACACTAGTGGTATCTCCAATGCCAGTTCAATGGCAGCAATTAGAAGAGTCCATATTCATTATTTGGGGTAGACCAATCAGTATTTTCAATGTACACCCGCAAGGCTGCATGTTGAAAATATTGATTTGTTTACACATTTACTGAACAGCCATCCTATTTAACAATGTTATGGCGTATCATGTTCCTGGCTGGAAAAGCAGCCGCTCGTATTCAAGGGGTTGAGGTTTCTGGTGTTTGGTGGCAGTATTCTCTTGAAAATTCATATACTAACATTTTACGGGTGCAATTTACTCTTGTCTCTGATTTCGCGGGAGCTTAAAACTGCACCCGTCAATTTTGTTCATTTCCAGCACTGCTGTGGGTAGTGTCAACGTGATAACTTGAACAATTATTATTCGATTTTTACCAAATTTGTCCTGTGCCTCTAAGATTGTTTCCTTGTTTCAGGTTCTAGCACAGATTTCTTTAGAGCCCCGATAACTCAACCCTAGCATCTCCAGTGCAAAGCTGTTGTATTTTTTTTGCACTAATAATATAATGATAGAAACTAACTGATAGCTGAGGGTATGTTATGTGTATGTGACTAAACTTGGTATGCTTAGAGGAAGAACCCTGGGTTTTTTTTTTTTGGGGGGGGGGGGGGCATTGTGCAAAAGGTCAGTGCCGTAGTGACCTTTCACTCACAAATTTTCCAAGTTTGCACTCTAAACACACTATTAATTGAAAATAGAATATGTTTTCATTTTTGGAATTCATTTTACAAAATTTCCACAATCCAGTGTAAGTGTTTCCAATAGTTCCTTGAATCCAGTGCCCTTTGTAATGACATGTAACTAACTTTACCCAAAGCATTTTTACAGCCTTCGTCATTATATATTTTCACGTAGCATGTGATATGGCAGTTACCAATTTTTTATAACCACATCACAAGGTTAGTCACACTTTCTGGTTATAATTTTTTTTTTATTTCTAACTGAATAACTAACCCTGTGCACTGTACATACAGCCTTAGTGTAAATGTCATCTATATCAACTCTTTACCCAATGTAATGGTCAAAACCAGCCAGTACTATTCAAGCTGAGCTTAAGAACCCTCGTTAGGTTTATTTTTAGTGAATTCCAAAAATGAAAACATATTCTATTTTCAATTAATAGCTTGTTTCTAATTAATTGGTTGAGTGCTGGAAGCCACAATCATTGCCCAATTGAAAAACGCTGAATGCCACTTTTATCTTGATGTTTGCTAACCTATTGGCACTCTCCAATAAATTATAACAAAACAATTATAAACAAAATCTTTATAAACTAAGGCTACTCTTGCTGGTAGTGATCCTCTTTGAAAAAAATACCCGCGTTTCAAATCACATTTGAAAAATAATTTAGCACTCAACCAATTAAAGCTATGCTGAGCTGATAAAAACTAAACATGTGGGTTGGGTATGTGCTGAAGGTCAAGGTCACAGTGACCTCTAACTTTCAAATTTTCCTGGCTTCAGCTCTCTAATAATGCATATTTTGCTAGGCCGATCAAAACCAGCCATGACATGTTGGTTGGATAGGATGAGAGGAAGAACTCTATTTATATTGGGGGGGGGGGGGGGGAGGGAGAGATTGCACCAAAGGTCAAGATCACAGTGTTTTTAGCATACAAATATTTCCAGGTTCCCTCTAAAGTTTTACTGAGCTGATGCATCAGTCATTTTTTTGGAGGGGATGAGTCATGCCTAGCAGCGGTTCTAATATCCGTAGAAACAGAGATAGTGTTTCCAGTCTAGAATAAATTCATGGGTCAACATGGTGAGGTAACACAACGTGATCCAACATTTTACAAAGTGTATTGAATGGTGATGTAAGTTTTGGCATTTTTGCACATTCTAATTTCTCTCATTAATGTATGAAGCTAGAAGAATTCTTTTGTTTAGATTACAGTGGGTATAGTGGATTATTTATTGATTTGTATATAATAATGTATATTGAGCTGCCAACAATTGTAAATATTGTTATATTCTTTGTACATATGAACAAGTCAGACTGCTAGCTTGTTCTTCTGTTTACTGTGTTATTTGACAGGTCTGCTGACTTACGAATGATATGCATATTTTCTCATTGAATATTCAGTGACTTCGAAATAAATAAATTTTGCATCAATAGATTTGTTTGATTTTTGATTTTGATGGTTTTGTTAACCCTTTACCTCATAAATTGGAACATTCCAGCCAACCAAATGACCAGGGAAAAGAAGCCGCCTTAGAACATTTGCTCTACCTTCAAGCTCACCTTCAACAAAAAATTCTCACTACCTTGAAATTGGATGAATTTCATGCAAAATTGTGTCAAATGACCACATAAAAAATGTTCAATCATCTTGAAGCTAATATTCGTAGAAACTAAAAATAAAATAAACAGATAAAAAAAAAACGTCAAGTTGTCATTGAAATCCAACAGATTATGCTTACCAATTACAGTAAAGATAGGTGACAACCAGCAAAAGTTAATGTGATTTTGTGTTTGAACATTTTTTCAAAACAACTATATTTTTATACTGTACCAATGACCCAGACATAGCTGGTGCTAACTCTTAAAATATAGGGCCAAACACAAATTTTGCCCCCCAATCCCCAAAATTTGCATCTAAAACTAAAGAAAACATGTCCTGAAAGGCCCTCCACACTTCGCCCCTACTGCGCATGCGCAGTGTCAAGGACGTTCCGAAATTGGCGCCATTTATCATTCTAAGTTTGGCCCTTCATCAGTTAACATCTGACTGATCTTTGTGCTTTTAAATCTCAGTTTAAATGATGCCAGACACATAAATATTAGTGAAATGGTGATTCTAAGGAGGATAGAAAAGGAGGAGAGGAAAAGAATGTGTGACAGAATATTATCAGGGCTGTAACTTAAAATTTTTTAATGAAATTATGTTAAGTTACCTATTTTCAAGGCAGCAGCCATTTTGTTGTCATTCTGATTATTTAGTTACACTGTTTTTTCAAGTGTTTTTCCTCTCTCCCTGTCCTTTAAGTTCCCCCTTGCTATTCTCCCATGCTTTTGGCATAGTTTCTGTAATTATTATTACTAAAATTTCTTGGGAGTTTTAGCTGTATAACAGAATGAATTCTGTTCTTTCCCCATGTTTACGTCTTCACCTACGGGTGGTTAGGCGTTGTGTTCTGCATCTACCATCTGATGTTCTGCAGTTTCTTCCCTGGAAGTCTCTGTTTTGCATCAGATGGTGTATTTTTGGTAACTGATTTCGGGCCTGGGTGCCTGGAGTCTTATTTTAGTGTTTTTACACTCATTGTTTACATTTACAACAGCCCTCTGTGTGAGGGGGGGATTTCTAAATAATAATATCTTTATGTTATTTTAATCATAACTAGATACATTATTATTGTTCGTAAGTGTTGAATAAATTGTTTAAAATATTTTTAAAATTTTTGTCCACACTTAGGCTTGGGATCCATTGGGGCTCAACGTTACTTTTCAGAAACTTGGGCTGTTCTGAAAAAATATTTTTTCAAAATATTTTGATTTCAATTATTTTTTCTATATTAATGGATCATATTATTATTATGTATTTTGATTGCCAGGGGTTAGTGCGAGTACCAGGACTTATTTTCTTTTCACATTGAAAGGATATTGATCAATTGTTTTAAGAGGAAGTCTTCCTCTGACCTTATTATCATTCTATATGTGGTCAGTGTACTCGCATTAACTCCTGTTCTGTATCGTATGATTTCGATGACAATATGGGAAGCGTATGTCACGGTATGTTGTTGGGGATTTGGACACTCCGGTCCTTTCCCCGCAGGGTCACTCTACTTTATCAATTTCTATTTCAGACGATCAAGATTAGGGTGATGTATCTGTGATGTCTTCCAACAGTGTGCCTCCGTCGTCACAATTAATGAAGGGCTAGCGGAAAAGTGCTCATGTAATACGCCAATTGCCTAAGAGGACCCTAGTAGGTTCGACGGCCTTTGACGTCCGCTAGCTCGCCCGGTGTAGCGTCCATTCACCGAATGGTTCGGCAGCCGGGTTTGTCCGTTGCGGTCTAGAAGGAATTTTGGGGTGATGCGAGCACTATAAAATTAACTTAATGCACACCCAGTGACGGCGGATCGGAGGGAGATCGGAGGAAGCCTTTTAGTCCGGTTCATAGCTCGTTCCGGTCCATCCGGACGGCAAGCGAGAGAGGCCCCTCTCTCGTTCAACAACATCTGGCCCCAGATGTTGTGGTACAAATGTGTCGTTAGCGGAGCATACGTCCGTCGCTCGGGACGCTCCGTTGTATAGGCAGTCCGCTGAGACTGCTAAGGCTTCCTCTTCTCGTCAGCGCACACGACCGCACCTTGGCTGCGTGACCGCCGATATATTACCAGCTTCGCCGATCAAGGATTCTTCGGCGACCAGGTCACACCATCCGGCAGCCAGGGATTCGAGACCGATGGACTCCGGACGTTCGCATAGGAAAAGTATGCGGGAGCCATCTGATGCGGAGCTGCCCTCGGCGAAGCAGCGATAGACTGCGCCTCCGCAGGTCTCGACGCCGGACATTCTTGTGCACATAGCACAGCTTATCGCAGCATCCCAGCAGCCGACAGAAACGGTGTCGGATCGAGAATTATCCGACAGCGCTGGGTCGGTAGCCGGGGACTCGAGGCCTGCAGACTCCGGACGTTCGCATAGGAAGTGTGCGGGAGTCAACGTACATGGAGCTTCCAGCGGCAATGCATCGTAAGTCCGCTACTGCACAGGCCTCGGGAACGGACGTGCTTTCCTCAATAGCACAGTTTATCGCAGCATCCCAGCATCAACTGATTCTGTCGCATATATTTTATCCGACGATGCTGGGTCGAGACGCTCCGTGGAAGCGGGTACGGACGTCCGAAAATTTTCATCCGGTCCGACGGGATACCGAAAGGGATTCGGTGGATTTCAAGCTTTCCCTTTCGGAACAACATATGCTGCGATGCCGGATAAGAAACTGATAGCGTCGGTGGACTTAGAAATTTTTGGTTCGGTTCAGGGACATCGTCCCTCAGTTCCGACATAGTCCAATAATGTCACACAAACTTTCGAATTATTGAACGACGCTATATATATTATTATTTTATGCTTGCTATCCAAGCATTTCTGGTTTCTTGTTCGAAGAGTTATGGAGATGTCTTTCAAAAGTGTGCCTCTGTCGTCATAGTTAATGAAGAGTTAGCGGCAATAAGTGCTCATGGAATATGTCTATCGCTTACGGAGTGACATTCGCTAGCTCACCCGGTGTAGCGTACATTCATCGAATGGTTCGGCTGCCGGGTTCGTCCGTTGCGGTCTAGGAAGGAGATTTGGGTGATGCGAGCACTTTAATTACTTTAGTACTCACCCAGTGACGGCAGATTGAGGACAGATCGGAGGAAGCCAACAACATAGGGGAACGCATGTTGTGGTTCAGATATTTTACATTCGGAGCATATGTCCGTTGCTCGGGACGCTCTGTTATATTGACAGTCCGAGAGACTGTCTTTAATGCTTCCTCATCCTCACAGCAGGGCACACGACCGCACATTGGCTACGTGACCTCGAGTATCCGATCAGTTTCGGCATTCAGTGATTCCACAGCGAATAGGTCGCGCCATCCGGTAGCCAAGGGACACGAGGCCTATACACTCCGTTCGCTCGCATATTGGAAGTATGCACGGGGTAACGATCTCGGAGCTTCCTGCGGCAATGCATCGTAAGACCGCTGCTCCTCAGGCCTCAGTGACGGACGTGCTATCCGAGTTAGCACAGTGTTTCGCAGCATCCCAGCAATTGAGGTTTCTCGGTCGAATCAGGAATTATCCGACGGCGCTGGGTCGGTGCGGTCCGCGGTTGCATCAAACTACGGACGACCGAACGCTTTATAGGGTCCGACAGGATGGCGAAAGGGATTCGAAAGATTTCGAGTTTTCTCTTTAGTAGTATCGGAAGATGCCTTTCATATCTTCTGGCATTTCTTCCAGTGATTATTTTTCGGACTTCATTGCTGCGATCTTGGATAAGAGACTTATAGCGTCATTGGACTCGGATTTTTCGATCGGTACAGGGACTTTGTCCCTGACTTACCGACGCAGTCCAATATTGTCATTACAACATGTGTTTTATTTTTCGACGCTATATATTTATATATATACAAGCCTGCTACTAAGCATGATAGTTTAGTTTCTTGTCCGCGTGGCTCATTTCTGCCATTTTATCTTTTTTACATATAGTTTATTTTGGCAGAGCAGGGCATACCGAGAGTTCATATGCGTCTAGACGGTGATTAAAGACTGCATATATTCTTTTTCGCCGTTTATGTCTTTTCAAATTTCAATGTTGGGAACGACATTATGTATAGTAGACTTAACTTAGACGCTTTATTATACGTAATCCGCCTTACTGAGGCGTTATCATTACGTCTTCAAGAAAAGATTTACGGGATATTATTCTCAATGTAATTTCTTTTGAGGGCAGTAGTTTGTTCACGTATAACTCCGCCCTTCAGTGGCTGATTGGAGTTGGTTAGACGTGATGCAGCCCTAGCTACATCCACGCGTGGATAGTAGGTTAAGAACTCTCTCAGAGTCGCTTCGTTCTCGGAGGAGCTTCTCTTCGACGGCAACTTTCCGGCAATCCATGAATTGCTTGATTTATACATTCTCTTGTCTATCTAGTGTTACAAGAGATTCAGACTGGGGCAAACATTCGGTGGTTGACTCAGAGAGTGCCGCCGCAGTTGCCGGACCCGAGTGTGGCTGTTATGACGGTTGCCAGTCAAACAGATTGGGATATATACTGATCCCTACGGATTCGAAGTGCCAGGGTCTTTGGGTTCCGCAGTCTTTTAGCTATCAGTTTAACTTCCGCGGAATAATGTTTTTTAGGCTTGCTTTATGTCATTGCATGAACATTATTCAGGAACGCATGCCCAAATTCCTGTCCTTTAATTCGACAGTAGTGGCGTATCTCCGGAACCAGGGAGGCACTCTTTCGTTTCCGTTATTCAATTTAATGGAAAGAATCCGTCTGTTGGTTATAGTACACCAAGTTCAGTTTTGGTCCGTCATATTCTGGGTCGTCTGATTGTTTTATCGCACTCCCGTTCTCTTACAGGTCGCTTGTTGCTGTCAGAATGGACTCTCAACAAACAAGTATTTAATCAGATTTGCTATCTATGGGAGCGCCCAATGATGTTTTATTTATGACACAGCTTGCTAATCAATTGCAGACGTATGTGTTGGCTTGTCCAGATCTCTGAGCTAATACTGTTAACGCTCTATTGATCTATAGGACGGAATGATAGGATACGCGTATCCTCCGGCGCTGTTGTTTTAGCAGGTATTGCTAAGATAAACAACCACAATACATTTCTGTTGATAGCATCTCTATCTTCACAGAGATCTTGAGTAATTTACTCTCTTGTCTACTGTGGATCTTAACGTGAAATCTTCCTCTATGTGAGGATCTTTTTTCACTGGGTTAATCGTGTCATCTTTATCACAACCAGCAAGGTCGCAACCTTCATGTATTCCGTTGTGTGGTCCGTATTGCATTGTAAGCACTGTACTGGACGAGCTTTGGACGCGATTTCTTACTATAGGAGATCCTCTTCTTCGCTATTCTATGCGACTAAAGTGGAGGCTCTTCCGTCGTGGTGTAGGGATCATTATGTTCATATGGTTGATCCCTCCATACTACTCATTGCTATTTTTTTAGTATACTTGTTTCACAAGATCTACTGCAGCCTGTGTTATTTAGGTTATAGGTTTATGTTACCTCATACCTATGCACTCTACGATAGTTTACAATGGAGTCTTTTGTCTCTTTATCTAAGTCAGTTAGTAACTTTTTGATAAATAGACTTAGAATCTTTAGATTAAATTCCTATACGGATTTTAACTTCGGTTCTTATTTAGCTAAGTTATCATTTGAGCCTCTGGAAACAGTAGTTTTCAAATTCTGACCTTTTAGACAGTAATTCTGTTGGTTTCTCTTTTACTGTAGAGTCAGTGAGTTTCATGCACTATCGATGGATGATTTTCACTTTCATAGTTTCGGAATCAATACTTCCGTTACTATTTAGGTTGGATTGTTGCATAAGAGTTAGGCTCCTATTATCCGGAACCTATTATTTTAAGGTCCTTCCGTCTTCGTATGGGCATAGGCCTTTACTCTTTCCGGGTACAGTTTATGTATTTATAAACAGATATCTGTTTATTACAAGGGCGTAAGCTTCTTCTGTCTTTGATGTCTAGTAGAAGGACGTTACGCTCCATTTTATTGTTAATGGATTCTATTAACTAGCGTACTGCTTATGGTATATCATTGGCTTAGCAGTTGTGCTTAAGATTTCGGCTCATGAAGTAAGAGTTCTTCTACTTCTTGGGCTTACATTAATAGTGTTGCTATTATAGATTTTTGAAGGCTGCTCATTGCGCTCAGCCATCCATTCATGAATTTTATCTCAGAAATATCGAGTCCATTTCTGGAGGCCTCTATTGTTAGGTCTATTATCTACTGCTCAGAATGTCATTCACTTAGCAGTTGCTACTATAGCTAGGTAGGCTGTCTGTTTCGGCAGTGTCTCCATTCGGCTGCCCTCTTCGCTCTGGGCTATTTGACCCAGGGCAAGAAAAAGGGTGGGGGGGGAGGGTGTTCCCTTGGGTCACCTGTTTTTACTATGAAAACAAGGGGATACCTCCTCCGGAGTTAGTAATTCTGAGCTGTTATTGGGATGGTTGTTTAGTGAGAAGTTTAAGTTTATAAAATTCATTCAAGTCTTAGTTTTTAAAGTATAGCTTTTGAATATTGCATATGTCAACGGACATGATTATGCAATTCTCACACACTTTTAGGAGTATAAGAGTCTCTATTCTCTAGACTTACTTTATTATTGGCTTACTTTAAAAATTATTAGTATAAGGATTATTGGATATTAATAGAGTACATGGATGTATGAAGCTCAATTTTTGGAAGGTGTTGTATCTTTCTAATTTATCATAAATAAGAAAGATACATGTAAGGCCTATTACTTCTTTTCCCTACAGGGGATGACTCTATTTTATTTTATTGAGCGTATTCCATTTTGCTCTATGTCCTTGGCCCTCCAGCCTTTTTACTATTCAGCTATGTCTGGGTCATTGGTACAGTATAAAAATGTTAAAAAATTTATAGTAATTTATATATTTTTTATACTTACCAATGACCCAGACGGGGATGGCCCTCCCAGGAGTTGGGAACTCTTGCCTCCCCGCTGAGTACATAGCGCTTACCAGGCACTGGTTATTAGAATGATAAATGGCGCCAATTTCGGAACGTCCTTGACACTGCGCATGCGCAGTAGGGGCGAAGTGTGGAGGGCCTTTCAGGACATGTTTTCTTTAGTTTTAGATGCAAATTTTGGGGATTGGGGGGCAAAATTTGTGTTTGGCCCTATATTTTAAGAGTTAGCACCAGCTATGTCTGGGTCATTGGTAAGTATAAAAAATATATAAATTACTATAAATTTTTTAACTTTCCAAACAGAGGCTGATTTGAACCTAATTTGATATGAGGGCTTATTGGGTCATAAGTACTTAATTTATGCCAAAAACATTTTTGCTGTCGCCCCTATCGGAACCGCAGGAGCTAAAAATAGAAAAAAATTAAAACGCCCATATCTCCAAAACAACATGGCACTGAGAATTCTTATTTGGTGTGAAGCTTCCTTAGGACCAACAGAATGGAATGGTCCAAAAAAAAGTTGCTACCGGTTTTATCATGGGGTACTTTTTTGAGACTTTGAAAAAATGCTGAGTCAGCATTTTTAAACACTGTGGGTAATGGGGAAAAACATTTAAGACTACTTTTCTCCCAAACCACTGTTCCAAAAGCTTTCAAATTTCACATATAACATCTTTGAAAGATTGTTTCACATGTTTATTGAAATCAAATCCCTGGGTAGATATTTGGGCTCTCTGTGGGGGCCCAAATGTTTAAATTAGTGCAGTATGAGGAATATTCTTTAAAAATCTTCTTCGTCAAATCTACCAATCAAAATCTTTGGATATTTGGTATGCAGCATCCTTAGGGGGGTGAGATTCAAGTTGTTCAAGCCAAGTCCCTGGGTTCATATTTGGGCTCACTGTGGGAGCCTGAATTATAACTTAGTTCAAAATTAGGAATTTTATTTAAAAATCTTCTTCAGATCCAGCAGTCGGAATGTTTTGATATTTGGTATGCAGCATCCTTAGGGGGGTAAGATTCAAGTTTGTTCAAGCCAAGTCCCTGGGTTGATATTTGAGCTTCCTGTGGGAGCCCGAATTATAACTTAGTTCAATATGAGGAATATTCTTCAAAATCTTCTTCACATCCACCAGTCAGAATCTATTGATATTTGGTATACAACATCCCACTGGTGGTGAGATTCAAGTTTGTTCAAGCCAAGTCCCTGGGTTCATATTTGGGCTCCCTGTGGGGGCCCGAATTATTAGTTAGTTCATTATGAAGAATATTCTTTAAAAATCTTTTTTTTTGAGATCTACTGCTCAGAATCTTTGGATATTTGGTTTAAGCTTTTCTTAGGAGGGGCAGATGCAACTTGTTGAAATCAATTCACTGGGTTGATATTTAGGCTACCATGTCAGGTGAGTGCCCTCAGGCCCCCTGGGGCCTCTTGTTCTTTTTTCTTTTTCACATTCTTCTGATGTATTTTGGACTGTTAAACCAGTGTGCATGGACGATAGTGTAAGACCTCACCATTCAATGCTGGAGTTGGTTTGACACACTTCCATGTTCAGTACGAAGCCATGATGTCAATACCTTCAACATCTTTAGAACATTTTATGGCATACTGTACCCAAGTGATATTTACCAGTTCCACATTCTGATAAATTAGCTTTGGTGTAACACCATAAATAGCACACTAAGATCCAATTGTACAAGGACTTCAGAAGCACCTGTCTGTGTCTTTGGCAGTTACAGCACTGATGTTTGCCACATGTTATGCAGCTTCTAGACAATGGTATAGCACCTGATAATAACTTCATAGGTCTATTGAGACTTAACCCTTTACCCAACGCAGACGATATCAAAATTTATTATTTTAAATATAATTTTTAATTTTTCAAAAAATTTCAACAAAACCATATCATGTGACCCCTCGTTGGAACGAGCTCGTTCCAACGAGGGGTCACATGATATGGTTTTGTTGAAATTTTTTGAAAAACAATATTTTTTCAACTGCTGAATTTGCATATTACACGGGCGGATGTGGGCGATTCGTTAGGTAAAGGGTTAACGCCTAATTATTTTGGGAAAATCCATGCGTGTCTGTATATGCTAAAATCCACCATAAAGCAGGATGATTGTGTCACTACTACTTGTTCTTCATTGTCCCCATATCCTCAGAATGAGAAACAAAACTAAGCCAATGGTGTTTTTACTGCATAAGTTTCACAAGAAAAGCTTGGGTCACTTTGTGAAAACAGGATAGTCTTAAATAATTTGCCTGTACAGTGGAACCCTGTTAATTGAGTAGCTAGTTTGCCTGTGAAAAGTATTCCGTTAACAAGAGTATTCAATTAACTGAGATTTCGATACTTTTCTGTATTCTAGAGAGAAACTTGCCATTTTTCTATTTTTTCTTGTTTCTTGTTTGACAGAGCTCTGTCAAACAAGATATACTAGCCTGATTAACCCTTTACCCAACGAATCGCCCGCATCCGCCCGCGTAATATGCAAATTCAGCAGTTGAAAAAATATTATTTTTCAAAAACTTTCAACAAAACCATATCATGTGACCCCTCATTGGAACGAGCTCGTCGAGCTCGTTCCAACGAGGGGTCACATGATATGGTTTTGTTGAAATTTTTTGAAAAAAATCAAAAAATGATATTTAAAATAATAAATTTTGATATCGTCTGCGTTGGGTAAAGGGTTAAATGCCTGTTTTGGATGTACAGATGCCAGTATAAACAGGAATAATTGGGTGATTGTCGGGCTAATTTCTTGACATATTACAAAGATTTTATTCAATTAGCAGAAGTTTACTCTTCAGCCTATATGCAACTGACAGGTCAAATTTGTACTGAAGGAATGGTAAATGGAAATGAGCAATCTGTCATTTGGAAAATGAGGTTTCCAGAGGGTGAATCTGCTGATGCTATCCCATACAGTGGTCTAGAATCCCCCAATTTATCCTCTGGGTGCTTCTTTCTGTTTCGGCCTGAGAGCTTAATTCAGATTGAGGTTCACAGAGGGTATTTTAGCATCACCAAATTCACCCTGTGGGGACCTCATTCTGCAGATGACAGTCTACTTATTTCCAGGATTGGTTGTTCAGTTAAGAGATATTCAATTAAGTGGGCTCCACTGGTACTGTATTTGTTATCTGCTACACATAAACTACTGTGCCAATAACTGTCATGCTGGACATGTCATCTCCAGGCACATGGCTAGAAGGTCTTGAATGGGGATGTCCACCTCAGGAATATCAACTCCTCCATCCCCACCTGGGTATATTTTTGATACATCACAATTTTCCAACATTGTTTGGTCATTTTCCAGTATTCTAGTTATAAAATTACCATTTAATAGTTAAGTTGTGTCAACAATTTGACACATGTTTTGATGAAGGTTGGTAGGCATTCATCTGTCTGTCTCTGTCGTGATGTCAGCATGATAACAAACGTTATCCAATTTT
Source organism: Pictodentalium vernedei (assembly GCA_031216915.1). NCBI lineage: Eukaryota > Metazoa > Mollusca > Scaphopoda > Dentaliida > Dentaliidae > Pictodentalium > Pictodentalium vernedei. The sequence continues at coordinate 100,735,703 of CM062288.1, forward strand.
TACCAAATTTTGTCTTGTCTTTCTGACTTGTGGGCGATGTCATCATGATATCTTGAACGTTATCTGATTTTTACCAAATTTCGTCTAAGTTCTACTCGACAGTGTCTTGGAGAGTTCAAACACCAGTCCTGCCCAAATTTTTTCTTGAGTTATGCCTCTTAAACTGCTCTTGTTTGAATTTCTGACTTGTGGGCAGTATAAGAATTTGAACAAACACCCATTTTTTTCGAAATTTGGTCTGCGAGTTCTACTCAAGAATATCTTGGATGAGTTTGAAAACCCGGTCCTGCTCAAATTTCTTTTCAGGAGTTATGCCCTTAGATTGTTTTCTTGTTTGAATTTCTGACTTTCAGGCCGTGTCAGCATAATTTACACAAACATCTGATTTTTACCCTAAATGTTCTGTGAGTTCTACCCGAGAATGTCTTAGATTAGTCTGAAAACTAGTCCTGCCCAAATTTGTTTCAGGAGTTATGACCCTTACATTGTTTTCTTGTTTGAATTTCCAACTTGAGTTTGAAAACCAGTCCTGCCCAAATTTATTTTCTGGAATTATGTCCTTTACATAGTTTTCTTGTATGAATTTCCGACTTGTGGCACGATAATTTGGAACAAACATCCAGTTATTTCCAAATTTGTCCATTGCCTTTTGGACTGTTTCCTAGTTTCAGTAGTTTCCAGTGCTAGCACAGATTCCTTTTTTGCCGCCAAAACTCAACCCCAACATCTTTAATGCAAAGCTCTTGTTCAGTTTCCTATATTTTGTTTCATTTATATCTCATTAAGCTCTGTCAAACTAGATTTAATAGATTAAACCTGTTTTGGATATTCTGTGGATAAATAGGTCTATAACCACCATTCAGAACAATTTGGGAATTCAGTAATTGGCTAAGTAATTTTTTAATCAATCACACATTTTTTTTATTCAATTAATAGTAATTTTTACTCTATAACCTATGTGCAAATGAGGTCAAATTTGTACTGAAGTTATGGTAAATAGTTCTGTGTTAGAAATTATATTCTTTTAACCCTTTACCCAACGTAACAGCCAAAATCATCCAGCGCTATTCATAAAAATCGCCTATTTTCATTATGTTTTAATTTTTTGTCTCAAAAACATAGGTTATGATGCTTCTGGAAAGAGCTCGTTGAGCTCGTTTCAATGAGGGTTCATAACCTATGTTTTTTGTTTGCAAATGTTGTCTGCTTTTCATATTAGGTAAAGGGATAACAGGGATAACAGGGTTATTCAATTAAGAAATAAACAATTCAGTGGGCTCTGTACCACCATTTAACATGCAGTCATTCAACGTTTTCAATTAAGGGCAATAACTGTCAAATATAATTTTTTTCTGTCATTCAGATATATGTTTGCACACTTTCAATATGTGGGTAACAAAATCTAAAAGTTTAAAATGTTCACAATAAAAACTGTACAAGTTCATTACACCACCAGGATGGTACTAAAAATTCAGATACACAGAAACACTGATGGAGAGCATTTTTAAAGTTCTCTTGAATTTAAGGGAACAAGAAGTGGGGGAATGAGCACTCATTGTTCACCATACATGCTGTCAGGGAGAGCCAGAAGGGGTCCTCCCCTAGGAAAATGTTGAAATATATACAACTCACAATTTTCTAAAGATCACCACTTGCTCGTCGACGTATTTGTGCATAAAAAAGGAGGAAAATGTGCAATTCTAATCACTCTTCCCCAGTTAAGAAAAACTTTCCCCAACTTCTTTCATTTGTTGTTACCTGTATGCAATTATACATACTGAAGTCAGAGATGTGAAATTGGGTCACCCCTGTTTCTGAGGATTTTACACAGCACAACTGAAATTTATCAAAAAACAATTTATTCATCTCAAGAAAAGCAGTATGTCCTCCTCTGGCATTCAACATTTTTCTGACAGCAGTTTCTCATTCTGGACCAAATGTCTGTTGGGAATATTATTTTATTCACCAACAAGGATTTGTCGGAGTCCTTGAAGGGTATTAAGTTGTATGGGAGGGCTCCTCTGCAGTCAGTCCAATGTACAAGTGTCTGTATGGTCATCCAAACTGACACCCACCCCACACGTTTACCAAGCCATAACCATACCACTCATTCACTACCAAATTGACAGCTAACCTCTCACTGGTCCTTCATATTCTGGCGCATCTATCCAGAAAGTCCTCATGAAATCTGGTTTCATGTGTAAACAGAAGTTTGACTTAAGTAAGTTTGTGTCCAGTTCAGAGATTTCAGCACCACTCAACCCTGTATCGTCAGTGTCCTCCTTGCAGAAGAACATGAATTGTGGGTTTTCTTGCGCATAATCTAGCACTGTGGAATCCTTCTGATTGTGTGAATACAATGGCTCGGGTTTATGGGGCTGCTTTGCAGAGCTGTAGCATTGATGATGCTGTACATGCATGCTGTGGTAACAATGCAAATGTTTCAATCCTTTACCTAAAGAATCAACCGCATCCACAGTGTTATAAGCTCCACAGTTGAAAAAAAGAATATTTTTCCAAAAAATTCTAAGAAAACCATATCATGTGACCCCTCACTGGAATGAGCTCGTTGAGTCTGTTCAAGTGAGGAGTCACCTGATATGGTTTTCTTGTAATATTTTGAAAAAAATGATATTTAAAATAATAAATTTGATCTCATCTGCGTTAGGTAAAAGGTAATGAGCTGTTGTGACCCTTTGACGACCTGCACCATATTTTCTCTGAACTCGACCAGGAGGTCTGAACCGATTCTAGGCTCTAGAGATCACACTTTCATTCACCCTTGTGCCACAGCAAACAGTCTCTTGGATACACTTATCTCATCCCTATACCTCAGGTGTGTTTTTGGAGAGAGACTCAAATGACGTCTTGGAGATGTAAGAGATGCTGATTTTCACATGTAGCAGCAGGGAGAGCGAGCATACCAGCTAATGTAGACTGTCAAAGTAATGTCTGAAATCCTCATGATAAAAGTTAAATCTTAACCCGCTGAGTATTTTTAAGATATTTTTCATCAAATCTTGTCATGGCTGCTGTAAAGCAGCCATGGCTAGATTTGATGAAAAATTCTTCTAAATTCAAGAAATCATTGGTGGAAAGATTCATTCAATTTACAGGGTAGAGATTGGGTTAAATGTGCCCAAATTATATATATTTCAATGTCAAGAGAAATCTTGTCATGGGCAGGAATATCTGCCAGCAGCATGCAAGCAGTTAAGTTGGCTTTAATAGAAATCTGAAAATGAGCCTAATGAGGTTTGACATCAACAGAAAAGGGAATGGTCCACTTTTACAGTCCAAGACTGATCATGGATAATGGCAGAGATGCAACAACAATTGACCCTTTACCCAATGAATTGGCCGTATCCGTCTTGAGTGATTTTAAAATTTAGCAGTTGTAAAAATTTATATTTTTCAAAAAGTTTCAACGCACCTATATCATGTGAACCCTCATTGGAATGAGCTCCTCGAGATCATTCCAATGAGGTGTTACATGATGTGGTTTTGTTGAATTTTTTTGAAAATATTTAAAAAACAATAAAATAATAAATTTGGATATCCTATGCAATGGGTAAAGGGCTAAAGGGCAAGATGCATGAGTGCTTGCTGTGTTGGATATTTATGAAGATTAGACCATTCCAAGTCTTGAAATTGTATGTGTGTGGGGGGGGGGGGGGGAGGAGGAGGGGGCAGAGGTAAGTAGGGAACAGTGTTCCACCACAGAAACAAGATGCACTGTCACAGTGCCGAAGCTGCGACGATTCGTGCAACGCCAATTATGTTTTAAAACTCATTGGTGACAAAAAAACTCGATATGAACAAAAAAAACATGTTGGTGACAAGTCCATAAATGTGACAGAAATTATCTGAATGACATGCACTATTGAGAGGGTGTAGACATCATGAAGATACACTTGCATACCAAGTATGGTGTCATTCCATCAAGTATTTTAGGAGTTATGGTGTTTTTTAAACTCGTTGGTGACAAAAAAAACTTGTTGGTGACAAAAAAACTTGTTGGTGACAAGTCCATAAATGTGACAGAAATTATCCGAATGACATGCTCTATTGAGAGGGTGTAGACATCATGAAGATACACTTGCATACCAAGTATGGTGTCATTCCATCAAGTATTTTAGGAGTTATGGTGTTTTTTAAACTCGTTGGTGACAGACAGTCCGACAGACAGACGGACATTGCCACATATAGAGCTGCTCGTCGCAGCTAATAAACAGGTAGTGAAATGGCATTATGTGTTTTATGGTACTTAATTATAATCATATATTTATCTTTTATGTATAAATATGTTGATGAGGCATCATCTTTAGTACACTGTGAGAAGAACAGGCCTCAAGAATCACAATCTCATTGATTTTTTGCAGTGAATGTCATTACTCTTGATGGCCTGAAAAATCATGACAATTTCATATTTTTTTCACTGGCTCACATAAAGAAGCTTGCAGTGGTCAGTCATCATGCAGTGTGCAAGCTTGCTAATATGCAGACCTGTCCTAAAAAAAAAATTAAAGTGTCAATGACACTGTAGCTCAACTTGTTTAAGACATGTACATGTATAGTATGTGACACAGCAATGACAAACATCTAGGTAATGACCTGATAACAAAGGTACATGTAAAATATTGTAAAGGTCTGTACATAAATGCTGACCGTAGCCTGTAACAAATATATAGGTAAAGTATTATAAAGGTGGGGTGACAGTTAGATGCTAAACTAGAAAAGAAATCTTTTGAGTCCCAGAGTGGGTCTGACTGAACCCAAAAATATTTGTTCTCATAGCACAGTGATAACAAAGGCACCCAAAAATACTTGTCACAAGGTGATAACAAAGGTGCCCCAAGAAATATCGTGAAGATCGGTTCATAAATACAGACTCTAGCCCGAGCCATATTGACATGTGCACTTACTGTGTATAAGTAGCACTGAACAAATCAAAGTTCATCTAATTTGCATAATTTCTGCATGAGAAAAAAACTTGTATTATAAGTTTCCATGTTACTAAACATTCCTACAAAAATTTATTCAAATCAGAACTTTCACTCAGAAGTTCTGTACAAAAAACTAATTACACTAATTTTGGTACAAAATGGCTGCTGGTGGCCATCTTGAATTTTGCAACACACCTAAAACCACTCATTCTCATCCCACGGTGATAGCAAAGGTACCCAAGAAGTTTTGTTAAGATCGGTTCATAAATACAGCCTCTAGCCTGAGCAGTATAGAAGTTGCGTACAAAAAACTGATTGGACCTAATTTCGGTACAAAATGGCCACTGGCAGCCATCTCAAATTTTGGACCACACCCAGAAACACTTGTTTTTGTCCCAAGATGATAACAAAGATACCCAAGAAGTTTCGTGAAGATCGGTTCATAAATACAGACTCTAGCCCGAGCCAGATTGACATGTGCATTTACTGTGTATAAGTAGCACTGAATAAATCAAAGTTCATCTAATTTGCATAATTTCTGCACGAGAAAAAAACCTGTATTATATGTGATGTATTCCATGTTACTAAACATTCAAACAAAAATTTATTCAAATCAGAACTTTCATACAGAAGTTCTGTACAAAAAAACTGATTGCACTGACTAAAGTACAAAATGGTTGCTGGCAGCCATCTTGAATTTCGGACCACACCCAAAACCACTCGTTCTCGTCCCACGGTGATAACAAAGGTACTCAAGAAGTTTCGTAAAGATCAGTTCATAAATACAGCCTCTAGCCCGAGCCGTATTGGCATTTGCAGTTACAGTGCTGAAAGTAACTCTAAATAGATCAAAGTTAGTCTAATTGGCATAATTAATGCATGAAAAAAAACCCTGTATTATATGTGATGTATCCCATGGTACTAAACATTCACACAAAAAAATTATTCAAATCAGTGCTTTTATATGGAAGTTCTGCGCAAAAATCTGATTGCACCTAATTTTGTACAAAATGGCTGCCAGCGGCCATCTTGAATTTCAGACTGGACCCCAAAACACTAGTTCTCATCCCACAGTGATAACAAAGGTACCCAAGAAGTTTTGTAAAGATTGGTTCATAAATACGGCCTCTAGCCTGAGCCGTATTGGCATTTGCACTTACAGTGCTGAAAGTAACACTATTTATTTATTGGTGTTTAAGGTCACATACTTTTGCACTATGGCTAATCATGACCAAAAAGTAACACTAAATAAATCAAAGTTAGTCTAATCTGCATAATTTATGCTTGAGAAAAAAACCTGTATTATATGTGATGTATCCCATGGTACTAAACGTTCATACAAGAAATTATTCAAATCAGTGCTTTCATATGGAAGTTCTGTGCAAAAATCTGATTGCACCTAATTTTGTATAAAATGGCTGCCAGCGGCCATCTTGAATTTCAGACCACACCCAAAAACACTCGTTCTTGTCCCACAGTGATAACAAAGGTACCCAAGGAGTTTCGTAAAGATCGGTTCATAAAGATGGCCTCTAGCCCGAGCTGTACTGAATTGTTGACAGACGGACAGACAGACAGATGGACGTCTGGCCATGGCATAAGCTCAACGTCAAAGCTGAGCTAAAGATATAAATCTCCTCAGTGTTCAGGCTATCAAAATAACTGAACATAGTTGGAGATTTGGGAAACATGGATTCTCTGATTAACCCTCCAATGACGCAACACCAAAATTTCAAGCAAGAAATTTTTCCACAATGCAACTAGGAATTTTACCAATTCAGTCTTGTTTGACAGAGCTTTGTGAGCTCTGTCAAACAAGACTGAATTGGTTAAATTCCTAAATGAATTATGGGAAAAAGTTTCAGTTTGAAATTTTTATATTTTCGACCCCAGTGTTCAGAAGGTTAACAACAGTATAGGATTTTATTGTGTATTTTTACCTTATATTACTTCCAGAGTTTGAACTTTTGTCTTTTTTCCTTATATTTATTTATTTATTAGTATTTAATGACACATTAACAGCCAAGGTCATATTGTGTCGGTGACAGTTTTACGGGTGGTGGAAGCCGAAGTACCTGGTGAGAACTACCAAGCAACGACGAGCAGCTGCCAGCTCCCCAACATCATAACTCTGCACTGCAGCACAGGCAGGATTAGATTGGTTGAAGACATGCGCACCATCGATGTGCAGTACGCCTTGGTACACAGCATCATCATGCCCCCATGTGGACAATCAGGGTGAAGTGCCTCACCCAAGGACACAATGTGGGAGTTCGAATTGGTCGCTCAGACGGTCACCCATCCAAGGACTAACCGGGCTCGATGTTGCTTAACTTTGGTGATCTGATTAGAACTGGTTATCACAATGCCACCGCCTTTCTTAGTTTCATATCTGATTATATATTATAGTATGGTTAGCAAATACCATACACACAGCAATATTTATTTTATATTTATTGTTGTTTGAGGTCACATATTTCTGCACAATGGCTAATCATGACCATGACAGTTTTATGGATGGAGGAAGCCAAAGAGAACCACGGAGAAACTGTCAGCTCCCCAACATACTAACTCTACACAAGCAGGGTTAGCATTGGTTGAAGACAGGTGCACCATCGACATTCAGTATGCCTTAGTACACATCGCAACTGTGCCCCCACATAGGCAATGGGGGTGAAGTGCATCGCCCAAGGACACAACATGGTTGCCGCAAGTGGGATTCGAACCGAGGACCTCTTGGCTTGCAGCCTGCACCTCTACCCACTGAGCCCCCTCCCCCCCCCCCTATACACAGCTAAATCGGTTAAGTATGGCTATCAAGATGAATGAGTTCTAGCTGTGTTGGATATTCATGAAGATGAGGCCATTTCAAGCCTTGAAATTGTCAAGGGAATGGTGTTCCAACTCAGAAAATAGTGGAAGAACAGCATTCCACTGCATTCCCCTCTGCCCTTGATCAGCTTACAAAACAAGTGAAATTCCAAGGGTGGCTGTGCCTTCCCCCTCCCCACCCACTCCTACACACTGCCAAGCATGAGTCTCTAGTTATTTAACTTTGTTGATACTAAATTGATAATGTCTTATCTTATCTCCATTAAACCACAGCACCAATACAGCAGGCCACCAAATGTGTTCATGGAACACTAATGTCCCCTGCTTTATGATAAAACTATATTTGGTGGTTAACAAAGTCCAAAAAGGTGACATAACTAAGATTAAAAATTATCACACCACTCTCAAAGTCAATCCTGTCTGGTATATTGTCTACAATAAGCTATATTCCAAGTTTGATTGAAATCGGACCCCTTTAACGCAAGTTACCATCCGGAAACCAATATCAACATGTTTTCTAAGTCGAAAAAGGGCCATAACTCTGCCAAAAAATATATGACCAAGCCCACTATCAATCCCAAAGTATTATGTGGTAATAAACCTATGTACAATTTCGTTCAGTCAAACTAAAGCTATCGTCCGGAAACCAATATAAACATGTTTTCTAAGTCAGAAAGGGGCCATAACTCTGCAAAAAAAATATTGGACAAATCCCACTATCAATCCCAACCTGTATATTATCTGGTTCTAAACCTATGTATAAAATTTTGTTTCATTTCATTCAGGCAAATTAAAGTTATCGTCCGGAAACCATATTCAAGAAGGACATTATGTATGGATGGATGGACAAGGGTAAAACTTAATGCCCCTGCCATTTAAAATCCTGTAATTGCTCACCTGGCAGAACTGCATATAAAAATGTGATTTCCCATAGGGTTTCTATGGTAACTATGAGCCGCAATTGGGGCACGATCAACATTACATGTGGATCATTGGTACGGGGTGTCCATGTCATCAACCATGTGAAATTTCAAAACATTTGGCCTTGTAGTTTCAGAAGAGATTTTTCAAAATCAGCCAATCAGAATCAAAGAATGCCTCTGGTGGCCACATTTTCAATCTGACAGGAACAAAATGAGGATCGTTTGTAGAGGACCTATAACAGACGATTTCTGTCAAGTTTGGTTCACATCGGCTCAGCAGTTCCAGAGAAGATGAAAATGTTATTTCCCATAGAATTTCTACAGTCACTATAACCTACAATTGCAACCATGTTTGCAACCCACTCTACATTAAATGGGAATTGTTGGTAGAGGGTGTCCCAGTCATCAGTAATGTAAAGTTTCAAAACATTTTGCCTTGTAGTTTCAGAGGAGAAGATTTGTGAAAATCCACCCATCAGAATCAAAGAATGCCTGTGGGGGGGCCATGTTTTCCAACCAACGGGAACAAAATGAGGATCGTTTGTAGAGGACCTCCCATAGACTATTTCTGCCAAGTTTGGTTCACATTGGCTTAGCAGTTCCAGAGAAGAAGATGAAAATGTAAAAGGTTTACAGATGCTGGACAACGATGGATGCCAAGAGATGGCAATAGCTCACAAGGGCTGGTGAGCTAAAAATAATATTTTTTTGTGAAGAGGGATTCTCTTATGGTAAAATAAACTTCTCTTACATTTCTGAATTTTGGTTAATTGGTAGAGTGCTAAATTATTTTTAGCCACCAAATCTTGTACACGTCTTTACCTTGTTACAACTTATGGGAAAGTGCCTATGGGCACTCTCTCATAAATTGTAACAAGGCAAACCCTTAGACTAAATAACATCACTTCAAAGATAATAAAAAACACATACAGTAAATATGAGCCTTCAAAGCTGTGATAAATGCATTTAACCCTTTACCTAACATGAAAAGCAGACGACACTTGCAAAAAAAATTCTTGAATAGCTATTTTTTTTCTCAAAAACATAGGTTGTGTCCCCTCATTGGAACGAGTTCGATGAGCTCATTCCAAAGAGGGGTCATAACCTATGTGTTTGAGACAAAAACTGAAAAAATAATGAAAATTAATTGGTGATTTAACTGATTTTTGGGAATAGTGCTGGCCGGTTTTGGTCGTTACGTTGGTAAAGGGTTAAGTATAAAGCCCAAATATGGCCTTCCAGCACTCTACCAATTAAACACTTTTGAGTTTGGGTTAAACACTTTTGATTGGATGAAATTTTATAACATTATCGATGGTTAATCGATGTCTAACATGTATAAAAATGGTGGAATTTCTTTATCTGTGATGACCTACAACCTCCGATTCTAAAAAATTGCCTTTCTGTAAAGGGGGTACCCTTGTGATGAAATCAACTTCTCCCACAGCTTTCAGTTTACAGAGCGAAACATTTCAGAACAAGAGGCCCCATGGGGCCTGAGGCGCTCACCTGACAATAGTTGTTTAACCCTTTACCTAACATGAAAAGCAGACGACACTTGAAAAAAAAAATCTTGAATAACCAATTTTTTTCATTTTTTGTCTCAAAAACATAGGTTATGACCCCTTATTGGAACGAGCTCGACGAGCTCGTTCCAATGAGGGTCATAACCTATGTTTTTGAGACAAAAAATGAAAAAATAATGAAAATTAATTGGCGATTTTTGAGAATAGCGCTGGCCGGTTTTGGCCGTTACGTTGGGTAAAGGGTTAAAGAAGGATTTAATTAGCATCTATAGCTAGTTAACACTACAGAGGAATGAAGTTATTTAATTATTTATGATTCTGTTGTCCATGCCAGATGATTTTCTTTCTAGTAACGGGATGCTACCACAGAAATAATGCCCAGATTTCCAGTAATGCAAAACTAGGGAGTCCAAATATCAACCTAGGAGCTTGATCAAACTTGAGTCTGTGCCCTTCCCTTCCTCCACCAGGATGCTGTATACCAGATGTGAAAGCAGTCTGACTGGTGGATCTGAAGAAGATTTTTAAAGGAATTTCCTCATATTGCACTAAGTTGAAAATTGGGCTACAAAAGGGGGCCCAAATATCAACCCAGGGACCCGATTTGAACAAACTTGACTGTCACCACACTAGAGATGTTGTACACCAAACATGAAAGCACCCTGACTGGTGAATCTGGAGAAGAGGATTTTTAAAGAAATTCCCTCATATTGCATTAATTTAAAATTCAGGCTCCCATAAAAAGCCCAAATAGAAGACTTTTAAAGAAATTTCTGCATATTGACCATATTGCCCTAAGTTAAAATTTGGGCTCCCACAGGGAGCCCAAATATTAACCCAGGGTCCCGATTTGAACAAATTTGAATCAGACCCACCTAAAGATGTTGTATACAAAATATGAAAGAATTCTAACTGGTGAATCTGAAGAAGAATATTTTTAAAGAAATTCCCTCATATTGCACCAAGTTAAAATTTGGGCTCACAAAGGAAGCCCAAATAAGAACCCAGGGGCTCAATTTGAATGTGACCCCCCCCCTCCCCCTCGAGATGTTGAATACCAAATATGAAAGCATTCTGACTGTTGGATCTGAAGAAGGTTTTTAAAGAAATTCCTTCATATTGCACTACCATAAGGAGCCCAAATATTAACCCAGAGACTCGATTTGAACAAACTTGTATCACACACCAAGAAATTTTTTTGAACACACTAGACTCTCACCCCAAGAGATGTTGTATACCAAATATGAAAGCATTCTGCCAGGTGGATCTGAAGAAGATTTTTAAAGAAATTCCTTTATATTGCACTAAGTTAAAATTCGGGCTACCATATGGATCCCAAATATTAACCCAGGCACTCAATTTGAACAAACTTGAATCTCACCCCCTAGAGATGTTGTATACCAAATATGAAAGCATTCTGTCTGGAGGATCTGAAGAAGATTTTTAAAGAAATTCCTGCATATTGCACTAAGTTAAAATTTGGGCTACCATAGGGAGCCCAAATATTAACCCAGGAACCCGATTTGAACAAATCTGAATCAGACCCACCAAGATATGTTGTATACTAAATATGAAAGGATTCTAACTGGTGGACCTGAAGAAGAAAATTTTTAAAAGAAATTTCCTCATATTGCACAAAGTTAAAATCCGGGCTACCATAGGGACCAAATATTAACCAAGGTACCCAAATTGAACCAACTTGAATCTGACCCCCCTAAAGATGTTGCATACCAAATATGAAAACATTCTGACTGGTGGATCTGAAGAAGATTTTTAAAGTTTGTTCCCCCATATTGCCCTAAGTTAAACATTCAGGCTCCTGTATTGAACCCAAATATGAACCAAGGGTCTTCATTTTAACATACTTGTATCTGACTCCCATATGGATGCTGCATACCAAATATCAAAAGATTCTGATAAGTGGTTCTGGAGAAATTTGTTTTTTTAATTTTTGCAAATATGCTGACTCGGCATTTTTTTTATGCTGATAGCAATTTTTTTACCATTCATTTCTACGGGTACTAAGGATGCTTCATACCGAATAAAAGTTGAGTGTGGTTTAGGAAATATGGGCATTTGAAAATATTTCTATATTTAGCTCCTGGGGTTCCCATGGAGATGCTGGAAAAATTTTGTTTGCATGAATCATTATTTATGACTCAATAATACCACATATCAAATTTGGTTCAAATCAGACCATCGGTTCAGACAATAGAAATTTCAGACAGGGCCAAAAATCTTGCCACTCCCATTACAAATGCAAATATTGATCCACGAACTTTGTTTGAACAAACTTTATTCTACACCTCAACAGGAAGCTCCATACCAAATACAGATCACGACCAAATGGGGAAGTTCTCATCTAGACATCATACAGAGTCATCCTACTAAGTTACAATGAAATTCCTCCATATTAAACATGACCTACAGACTGTGCTAAAAGTTTTTGGGTTTCGGGCTTGGGCAGCCATCACGGTTGACAGATCATGACCAAAAGGGATGTTCTCATCTAGGCATTATACAGAGGCATCCTACCAAGTTACAATGAAATACCTCCATAAATATGACCTGTAGACTGTGCTAAAGGTTTTCGGGTTTTGGGCTCGGGCAGTCATCACGGTTGACAGATCACGACCAAATGGGGAAGTTCTCATCTAGACATCATACAGAGTCATCCTACTAAGTTACAATGAAATTCCTCCATATTAAACATGACCTGCAGACTGTGCTAAAAGTTTTTGGGTTTCGGGCTTGGGCAGCCATCACGGTTGACAGATCATGACCAAAAGGGATGTTCTCATCTAGGCATTATACAGAGGCATCCTACCAAGTTACAATGAAATCCGTTCATAAATACCACCTGTAGACTGTGCTAATGGTTTTCGGGTTTTGGGCTTGGGCAGCCATACCGGTTGACCAATCACGACCAAAAGGGGACGTTCTCATCTAGACATGACCCCAAACCTGCATGTGAAATTTCGTGACGCTCAGACAAGAACTACAGGGTGTAGCCTGTGCTAAAGGAAATGTGAACAGACTCACAGACTAAAAGACTTCTGCACGCGTGATGGCAATAGCTTATCTTGACTTTGTCAAGTTAAGCTAAAAACAAAATGCGATATCAGAACAATCACCTCAAATTCAACTAAAATTGGTTCAGCAGTTTAAGAAGAGCAGGTGCAGACACCATGTTCAAAGATGAAGGACGGTGAGTGATCACTATAGCTCATCCAGACTTTCAGTCAGGTGAGCTAATAATTGCAAACAGATTGATGATGTGTAACATATATACAGTCGATGGGATTCAATCATTTTTTTTGGAGATACTATCTTTGATTAACTCTTTACCTAATGAATCGCCTGCATCCGCCCGCATAATATGCAAATTCAGCTTTTGAAAAAACATTATTTTTAAAAAAAATTTGACAAAACCATATCATGTGACCCCTTGTTGGAATGAGCTCATTCCAACGAGGGGTCACATGATATGGTTTTGTTGAAATTCTTTGAAAAATTTGAAAAAATGATATTTAAAATAATCAATTTTGATATCGTCTGCGTTGAGTAAAAGGGTTAACTTAGCAAAATTCAGCACTTTTATTCAAAGCATAAGTCTTATGCTGAAATTATCTCCTCAAACACTTTGAAACAGTATTATTGATGGTTCACCACTATGCAACATGTTTAAAAACAACAGAACTTGATTATTTTTCTTAAGTTTGTGTCCCTGATGCACAAGGAAAAATTGCTGTGCAGAGAAAATAGCCAAGGTTTTTGTACATTCAAGAGCCATAATTCTGAAACTACAAGAACAAAAATTCTCAAAGTCAAACATGAACTTCGGACAAGAGTAACAAGAGCACCGCCTAGTGGGACATTATACGCCCATTTTGTATTTTTGAAGGGTTGGGGTAAGGATGGGGGTGAGGGTGAAAATTGTTCGGACCAACCCCATATTCGAACTTGACCTGTATTTTGTTGTGATTAAACAACATACCAAGTTTGGAACCAATCGGAAAACAAATATTAAAAGTTATCATCCGGAAACCAAATATTTGATGCATTCTATGTCCAACAAGGGCCATAATTCAGGGGAACTTCGAAGTTCGAACTGACCCCATATTCGAACTTGACCTGTCTTTTGTTTTGATTAAACCACATACCAAGTTTAGGAGTCAACTGAAAAAAAAATACAAAAGTTATCATCTGGAAACCAAATGTTGACGAATGGACAGACCGATGGATGGACAAATGGATGGACAAATGGACAGACAGAGGGATTGATTCCATAATTCAACAGGTGTATAAAAAATCAGTCAGGCCATACTAAAGTTATAATCCGGAAAACACAAAATGCACAAATTCAAGAGGAATAACTCTGGAAAGGTACATGCGATTTTGGCCAAAAGTGAACTCAAGCTGTGCTTTGTGGTCATAAACAAAATCAGAGAATTTGAAACAAATGAGTCAAGGCAAACTAAAGTTATCATCCTGAAACCACATAATTCACAAATTTGCAATCATTCAAGAGGAATAACTATGGAATGGTACATGCGATTATGCCAAAAGTTAACTTGAGTTGTGCTTTGTGGTCAAAAACAAAATCTGAGAATTTGAAAAAAATCGGTCAAGGCAAACTAAAGTTATCATCCGGAAACCACAAAATCCACAAATTTGTAATCCTTCAAGGGGAATAACTCTGGAAAGGTATATGCGATTGTGGTCAAAAGTGAACTTGAGCTGTATTTTGTGGTCAAAAACAAAAAACTGAAAATTTGAAATAAATCGGTCAAGGCAAACTAAAGTTATCGTCCGAAACGAGAAGTTGGGCTAAATTCCCATAAATAAAGGGCCATAACTCTACTGCAAATGGACCGCAAGAAACGGAAATCGAACCCATCCTGTATTTTGTCATACTAAATCCACATGCCAAATTTAACTCAGCTCAAACCATTACAACTAAAGTTATCGTCCAGAAATGAAATGTGTCCATGGATGGACAGACAGACGGGTGGAGAGACCATTCACATAATACGTCCCGTTTTTCAAACGGGCATATAAAAACAACATCTGAAAAATTTGATGTCAATCCATCAAGGTGTTCGGCTTTAAATGAACGGAAACCATTTTTTTTCTTAAAAATTGTGTTTTCAAAGGGCCATAACTCTGCAGCAGATGGACTGAGAAACACCAATATCGAACTTGACCTTATTTTATTGCTACAAACAACATCTGAAAGTTTGATGTCGATCCGTCAAGGTGTTCGACTTTAAATGAAGGGAAACCAATTTTTTCGAAAGATTGTGTTTTCAAAGGGCCATAACTCTGCAGTGGATGGACTGAGAAACACCAATATCAAACTTGACCTGTATTTCATTGCTAAAAACAACATCTGAAAAACTTGGTGTCAATCCGTCAAGACGTTCAGCTTTAAATGAACGGAAACCAATTTTTTTTAGAAAAATTGTGTTTTCAAAGGGCCATAACTCTGCAGCGGATGGACTTAGAAACACCAATATCGAACTTGACCTGTATTTTATTGCTAAAAACAACTTCTGAAAGTTTGATGTCGATCCGTCAAGGCGTTCGACTTTAAACGGATGGAAACCAAATTGTTTATGGACAGACAGACAGACAGACGGGCGGACAGACAGACTGATAACATAATACGTCCCATTTTTATAAACGGCTGTATAAAAACTGAACTTGTCAAATTTGAAAACAGTGTACTACAGAAAACTAAAGTTATCACAAAGAATTGGGACAGACAGACAGACAGACAGACAGACAGACAGCTGTATGGAAGGATGGCAAGATGGATGGATGGATTGGATGGATGGGTGGACAAACAGACAGAAATCCCAGGTAACCCTTAATGCCTCCTTTGCATAAATGTGGTGCGGAACATACAAATTTTTAATGGTTATTTCTTTGCAATGCAGTGGTGAATTTGGACATTTCATTAAGTATATTGTTAACATTACACTGGGAAGGCTGCTTTTTGTGGTAGAGATGTTGGGGAAGAATATATAGCAGTGTAGGCTCGATGAGGTGCACTCCTCAATTTCAGTTTGAAATTCATAAAATTATTTTAAGATTGCCACAGGGTTTCGCGGACAAAAGAAAGACACAAATCTCCACCTGGCCCCACAAAAAAGAGTGTTTGAAGGCTCTCAAAATATAAGTTACTAGCGGGTGAATACCCGGCGTTGCACGGGAGAAGATGGTTATATCAATATACCCTCCGATATGATCGATAGAAGGTCAAGGTCACCAATTTTAAGGTCAAGGTTACCCCACAACCCGATAAAGTCAAAATGATCGATGGGTCAATATACCCGCACATATGAAATTTTAGCCCGATCGTCCCAGCCGTTTTCGGAATAAAAGGTCAAGGTCACCAATTTCAAGGTCAAGGTCACCCTGCACATGCACCCCGATAAAGTAAAAATTATCGATGGGTCAATATACCCGCACATATGAAATTTTAGCCTGATCGGCCCAGCCGTTTTCGAAATAAAAGGTCAAGGTCATCAATTTCAAGGTCAAGGTCACCCTGCACAGGTACGGCACCCATCCCATGTTACTCGCAGGGATGAATTACCCCCGTGCACAAAATTTGAGATCGATCGGTCGAGAAACGGAGGAGTTCACCCAGAACAAAGATTGATAGATAGTGAGATAGTGAGATAGAGAGAGATATAGATACAGACATTCGCATTTATATATTAGATTTTAGTGGGTTAAATAAAACTTTGTTTGTTCCCAACATTTTCCTACACTATCCATCAAGTCACCACCAAACATAGCATGTGTACTCTGCTCAATCTAGTTCCCCTGGAGAGGCGGTAGGGATACATACATGGAGGGCAATGGTGGAATGGGGCCAAAACAAATATATGTTCATTCCATTAGGTAATGTATATATGGTCTAATTATCTCCATTCATTTGCAATAGATTACTTTTCCTCCCCTCTCCTTGGGGGTAAGGAGTGGGTGGTTTATAAAATGACAAAAGAACTACTCATATAACCAAAACAACTTTATTATTCTCTGATTATCCAAATCAACAAAAAATAGATTTATATATCTGATGATAAAAATAATGTTGTTTATTATGGCCCAACAAAGTAGATCTTCTGTTTATCGGGCCATTTTTTGTAAAATTACAGGTGGGCAAGTGGTTTTTATTTTATTTTTGTAATTATTTCTTTGCCATCAAAAGTTAAAGTTATTGTTTTGTTTTATGGTTTTGGCCTCATAATCAACAGTATAGCAAGGGTGGTGGTATATTTTGTCCCTTGTGTGCAAGAAGGCTTTGCAATGCTAAAGCATTGCAAAGCCTTGCTGCACTCAAGGTACAAATTTATCAATTTTATTAACTTGGGTAACATATCAGACATAAACCATTTAATTTTAAATTTTGTTAAGTTTGCATTGATTATAAAAAGAGAGCCTGCAGCAGCCAAAAGGACCATGAGGGAGGGCCTGAGAAACAGATTTTGAACTTTTTTTAGGCCTATTTACTGTGGTATAATATCTCTACCAACATCTATGGTGATCTTGTGACCTCAGCACAGGTATAATGTGAAGTTTAGTTAGTCGTTTATAATTACATTTGTATGGTGTCCACTTTAGATATATCTTACCACTGACTGGTTACCTATAAAGAAGAACTATATTTATTTATTGGTGTTTAAGGTCACATACTTATGCACAATGGCTAATCATGACCGAGACAGTTTTACAGGAGGAAGCCAGAGTTCCCCGGAGAGAAACACCGAGCATCGACTAGCAGCTGTCAGTTCATCAACATTCTAACTCTGTTCAAGCTCCGCTCAAGCAGGGTTACAGCAGTTGAAGACATGTGCACCATCGACGTGCAGTACGCCTTAGTACACGGCGTCATCATGCCCCCATATAGACAACCAGGATAAAGTGCCTTGCCCAAGGACACAACGCCGATCATTCCCGACGGGGATCAAACTTGGGACCTCTAGCATAGAAGTCCAACAGTCTACCACTGAGCCCATAAAGAAGAACTACCACAGTAAACAAGACAACCAAATTACAGTGCAGGAATATTTATTTATTGGTGTGTAAGGTCACTTTCAGCATTTATGGCTATATCATGACCACAACATAGGTATGGCGTCAAGTTTGGCCTATCATTTATATCTATGCAGCCCACGTCAGAGGAATTCCACCACAGGAGTTGGTTGCTGGGTCCAATTTTACCACTAAAGTAGAATCAGTGACAATACTGGCTGAGGTATACAACAAGTAGTTGCTTTATGGTTGTAGATCTTCTATATGTTGCTCAACTCTTTGCCTGGTGCATGCAGTATAAAAAATACTGTTTTATTCAGTGGGTGTAATTCAGGCTCTTGCAAACAAGATATATCCCTACAAATAGGACTAGGCTCTTATCAATGATTTCTTGATGTTTGTCTCAGTCAATTGTTTCATCAAATCAAGTTATGGTTGCTTCAAAGCAGCCATGACATGATTTTCACAAACATTTAAGAAAGTACACAGCCGGGGAGTTGAAGCTATCATATTTATTTGTTGTAATGAAGCAGCTGAAAAGAATTTATTTTATGAGTGTCATAAAGGTTTGTGAAGAAAAATCTCTGCTTTTTTAAAGCTGGGTGAAACATACCTTTAGGATAACCAATTGTTCAGTCCTCAGTGCCATTTTGTTCAGTCATTTGTCATTTCCAATTGACTGATTCTACTGACTGTCCCAAATTTAGAACAATAAAAGAAATTATTTTTTGAGAAGAAATGAGTGTCTCAAACCAATGAATGTATCTATGCAACGAGAAAATATGGTATGAAATGATGGCTTTAGTTGTGGAGTGTTGTCAAACATTTAAACGGTTGCTGACTTTCTATCCTGGTTAATATTTGATTGTACGTTCCTGACTTTCAATTGTGGTGAACAAAACTTTGATCATGTCTGCATACTCATGTATCAATCAGTGGTAATTCTTTCAAGTAAATGGCTGTTTGGTGTATTTATAGGAGAAGACCAATCAATATTTGTAGGGGCAGTCCAATCAGCCCTAAGGCTGCAAGCTGAAAATATTTAAATAATGAATATGATCTCTCCCAACTGACGCTTTTAACCCTTTACCCAACGAATCGGCCACATCCGCCTGCATAATATGCAAATTCATCAGCTGAAAAATTATTATTTCAACAAAACCATATTATGTGACCCTTCTTTGGAATGAGCTCATCGGGCTTGTTCCAATGAGGGGTCACATGTTATGGTTTCGTTAAAATTTTTTGAAAAATTAAAAAAAATATTTAAAATAATAAATTTTGATATTGTCTGTGTTGGGTAAAGGGTTAAACTGACATGGCTGATGCCATCAGTGTTTAACCCTTAGGTCCCCATTTGATTTTTTGTCTGAAAAAGTTCTCCCAAGTGTATTCTTCCTTGAGAGCTCTAATTATAGGATACATTTAGCCTGACAGTGTTTTTAACCTCATTGTTGGCTGCCTGTACAGGCTGCCAACAATAAAGTAGAAACAGTGTTAAGCCGTCTACAGCTGGGAACATGTGAATACGGTAGTTATTAACTCGTTGCATGTTGCTGACAGATATTCCAGCCCAGGGCAGGTTTTTTCTTACTATTGAAAAAAATAGAATTTGGGCACATTTTATCAATTTTGGCTCTTGTAAATTGAATGAAAATTTTCACCAATAGTTCCTTGAGTTATTTATTTATTTATTTATTAAGGCTTAATGACACTTTAACAGCCAAGGTCATATAGTGTCGGTGATAGTTTTATGGGTGGAGGAAGCCGGAGTAGCAGGAGAGAACCGCCGAGCAACGACGAGCGGCTGCCAGCTCCCCAACAACATAACTCTGCACTGCAGCACAAGCAGGATTAGATTAGTTGAAGACATGCGCACATCGATGTGCAGTATGCCTTAGTACACAGCGTCATCATGCCCCGATGTGGACAACCAGGGTTAAGTGCCTTGCCCAAGGACACAACGCAGGAGTCTGAATTGATCGTCCAGATAGTCAACCATTCAAGTACTAACTGGGCTCAACATTGCTTAACTTCAGTGATCGGATGAGAACTGGTTACTGCAATGCCACCGTGCCCCCTGGTTCCTTGAGTAAAATTTAGATGAATTATTTATAGCAGCCATGACTAGATTTCATGAAAACTATCATCGGGTTATGGGTTAACTCTTTACCCAACGCAGACGATTTCAAAATTTATTATTTTAAATATCAATTTTTAAATTTTTAAAAAAAATTTCAACAAAACCATATCATGTGACCCCTCTTTGGAACGAGCTCGTTCCAAAGAGGGGTCACATGATATGGTTTTGTTAAATTTTTCGAAAAATAATATTTTTTCAGCTGCTGAATTTACATATTACGCGGGCGGTTGCGGGCGATTCGTTGGGTAAAGGGTTAATGTAAAATCAATCTGAGGACCTGAGAGTTAGAGAGTTATAGATGAAAAACATATAATTCTGTACATCAGATAGGAAAGATTGGACATTATGTACAAAAATTATGAATGACTTCGGATAATTAAACAATTGTAATACAGTAAACAATACTCAAAAATAATTAACTACATATTTAACAAATTAATTACATAATAGTTCAATAATAATATAATAAATTCATGAAAAATACATCAATATCTGTGTGTTTCCGCCCGATACATATGAGCAAGTCTTCCATTTAATTGTTTTCTTATTTACATTTTTTTTAAGAAAATACAAAACAATGGAAAAAATATTTTTGAATGTGAATCACATAATTATCTCTTGAAAATCAGTGGATATTATGAAAAAATTAAGTTACTCCCAAACCTTTTATATATTGTGGAATGATAGACCTCTCATCAAGTCTTGGAATCTATAGAAGTTAACCCTTTACCAAGATTGAATAAAAGATGACACTTGCTTAAAATATCTTGAATAACTAAAACATTTCTGTTTGTCCCTCAAAAACATACCTTTAGCTCATTCCAATGAGATGTCTTTAAGGGTCTGGGCAATTGTCCTGAACTCACCCCTGACCACAGCCTGTACATGTCCAGTGGCTTAGAAGGGATTTCAAGTAAAGTCTTGACTACCTGTTAAAGGAGCCGAGATTAGACTAGAAATGCCTCCTTGATAATTGTTTGCAGGATCTCCTGAAGATGACTTAAGGGCATCTGTTTTAAGGTCATAAGGGTCAGAAATAGGCCTTTTAGGGTTAAGCTATGGTTTTGAGGCAAAAATATGACAAATTTAAATGGTGATTTTTGTGAATAGTGTTGGACGGTTTGGGTAGTTAGATTAGGTCAGGTTGAGATCAGTAACAACATCTATGTTTTCCATAACTTTTTCAACATCCACCATGATTTTCCATACTTTTTCAGGACCTGGAAAATCAACTACTGTTTTCCAAGACTTCCCATAACCTGTACTGACCCTGTTAAGTAAGGGCTTATAAAACATTGACTTAACTTACTGTTTTGCTTTCATGAACCCTGTTAGGTCAATGCTTTACAAAACTTGAGTTGAATCAATTTCCAGAATAATTGCATTTTTGTCTGGAACACTTCCTCATAACTGCACCTGTTCTGAGATAGATAAAGTAAGAAGTAGACCTTTAACCCTTTACCCAATGCAGACGATATCAAAATTTATTATATTAAATATCATTTTTTGAAATTTTTCAAAACATTTCAACAAAACCATATCATGTGACCCCTCGTTGGAACGAGCTCGTTCCAACGAGGGGTCACATGATATGGTTTTGTTGAAATGTTTTGAAAAATAATATTTTTTCAACTGCTGAATTTGCATATTATGCAGGCGGATGCGGCCGAAATGTTGGGTAAAGGGTTAACCCCATCAGAACAGGTACTCTGGATGGTATCATCTCAATCAATACTGTCCATGGTGAAATGAGTGACCGATTCTGCATTTGTAGGAAGGGTCAGTAAAAACAATTCTGTAATATTTTGCATTTTGCTTGACTTGTACAGTGAAACCCTGTTAAGTGAATAGCCACTTTGCCAATGAAAATTATTCAATTCCAAAGAGTATTCAATTAACAGGGATTGTGCCACTTTCTTGTATTCTAGAGATAAACTTAGCATTTATTCTATTATATATCACCATGTGATCTGTCAAACAAGAATAGATTAAATGCCTGTATTGGATGTACTGAGGCGAAATAGGTCTATAAACAAAGGAAAACTGGGGAGAGTCAGGGTAATTTCTCGACAGGTTACAAGATTTTTTTATTCAATTAACAGGAGTTTACTCTATAACTTACATTCAATTAACAGGTCAAAGTCAAATTTGTGCTGGAGGTATGGTATATGGTTTTGTGTTGGGAAATTATATTCAATTAACATGGTTATTCAGTTTTAGAGATATCCAATTAAGTGGGCTCCACTGTATTTATGGTTATAAGAAAGTGCAATATATATATACAATTTGAAGAGCCGTGAAATTTTATTTGGGATTTGATTCGATTAGCAAACCTTTGCCTGATTTGATTCAGAAATCGGTTCAGCCTGAAATATGCTATTCTCAGGGCCCTAGTTAAGGGTCAATTTGATCCACAAACCAATGGGTACACAACCCATATTTTTAACAATTTTACTACAGTTGCCAAAAATGATCGGTTTGACAATCTGCAGGTATGATAGAACTGGCCTTGGGCAATCACTGTCATTGGCGACCACCTGCTAATAATGACTGCATTTTTAATGCACAGATCACTTTCACTCTATAGTGCAAGCTTGAAAATGAGCAATCTATCTGTCATTTGCAGAATGAGGTTCCTAGAGGGTGAATTTGCAGATGCTATCCCATACAGTATGCCAATTTATCCTCTGGGTACCTCTTGCTGTTAGGCTTGAGACATTGATTCAGAAAGAAGTTTACAGAGGGTAAATTTAGTGATGCTACCCTGCTGTGCAGGGTAGCATCACCAAATTCACCCTCTGGGGTCCTCATTCTGTAGATGACAGTCTGCTTATTTTCAGGCTTGCTACAGTGACACTGTCATTAGGAACCACCTCCCAAACAGGACCAGTGACTTCCAATTTCAGACCAAAGTAACAATGTTTACCTGTTATGAGAGACCACTTCTGTAAATGTAGCGCATGGTGTGCACAGGAGAGTCAAGCATGACTTGTTTCAGGAAGGTTTTCATGCCTGAACATTTTGGCATTTGATTTCGTTAACTGACAATGCAGTTTTTCCTTAAGAATTCATAAAACTGCCAAGACACTGACTTTGATTGTTATTAAACCTTCTAAACAAGTGTTTCTGAATGATAACATCCTACACAAAACATGGACATTCTACTGTGTATTTGTAAAGAAGATCTGTCTCTGTAATGGAAGAAAGGGTTTAGGGATCTTTACAGGAAGAAAGGGTTTAGGGATTTTGTAGGTGCAAGACCCAGCTGCCCGAAAAAATCTTGTGATGGGCAAAACCTAGTTTAGTTTAAACGAGGATGGTAACCTGCTGAGTATTTTTAAAATATTTCCCATCATATCTAGTCATGGCCTCTATTAAGCAGCCATGACTAGATTTGATGGAAAATTCTGGAGAATTTAACTTGAGAAATCATTGGACAAAATGCTGATACAATTTACAGGCAAACAATTTGGTTAAATGTGCCCAAATTATACTTATTTCAGTGGCAAGACACTTTCTGGGCAGGAATATCCACCAGCAGCATGCAAGAAGTTGCATTAATTATTAGTGCAAAGAAACAAAAAAAAATATCATTTTCTATTTGTACAGGCTTGTTGCTACCCCCCCCCCCCCCCCCAACCCCATTCTGATCAACAAACATGTAATAAACTCTAAAGTATATATATATAAACCAATCAAAAGAAAATGAGTTACCCATTATCATATCAGACACATCCACCCAACAGTATATTTGTTTTTTTTATTGTTCTGTCATTAATTATAATCCCTTAATGAAACAGCCTAGTTTTGAGCTCATACCATTGAAAAAGATATGGCAAAGGAGGAAAAACATACAAAATGATTTTCATTTTTTAGAATGAGCATCAGAGCTGTCAATTTGCAATTCATTTAACCCCTAACAGACTACATCTTTGATAAATGCAATGTCTGTGACTTTGCAGTTGTTTCTTGGCAAATCTTGTCTGCCTATGTACATGTAGGGAGCCCGAACTTACCAAGAAACAACTGCCAAGACTCTTTGAATGTAACTTACAAATTTACCGAAAGCCTGCCAATTGAGGCACCTGTTTCGTTGCAGAAAAAGTGCTTGATTAAAGTTGGAATTAGGCCTTGGAGGGTTAATGTTAAGGGTTAAATGGAAATTTACTACAAAAGATAAATTCTTTTTTCTTTTACCATATCACGTTCACTTCCAAAAGGGGCGGATTGTCTGGTAGATCACAATTATGCTTCCTGAAGTTTCAAGCATCAAACTTCTCATAGGGATGCTCATCACGAACCAAGCCTAAAAATAAATTAAGAATTAGTTAAATAATGCAGTCTGATATACAAAATGCACACCCTACAGGATCCCAGAATGGGCAAAACCGTTCCTAACCCAAATGTTAATGTAAAATGTTAAGCCTTTACCCAAGGTAATGACCAAAACTGGCTAGTGCTATTCACAAATATCACCATTCAATTACATTATTTTTTGTGTCACAAAAAGTGCTCAATGGGTCATAAGTTATGTTTTTGATACAAAAAAAATGAGTTTCTCAAGACTTTTCTTTGCCAATGTTGTCTATATTTCATGTTAGGTAAAGGGCTAATACCTTGCCCGACTTATTTTGGGTCTCCTTGCCATAGATATCGCACTGTGATTGAGGTGCTACAGTAGATGGACTATGGCATATCACAAGAACACCCATGGTGTGGAATTTCCATCCAAGAATTTTACACAACTACAGAAAAAAACCCACTAACTGCAAATACCAAGGATTTTAGGCAAGCCAGAAAATAAACAGACTGTCATCTGCAAATGAGGTCCCCAGAGGGTGAATTTAGCACAGGCAGGGTTAGATTGGTTGAAAACATGCATACCATTGACGTGCAGTACGCCTTAGTACACGGCGTCATCGTGCCCCCATGTGGACAAGCGGGGTTAAGTGCGTTGCCCAAGGACACAATGCGGGAGTCCGAATTGATCGCTCAGACAGTCACCCATCCAATGATTAACCAGGCTCGACGTTGCTTAACTTCGGTGATCGGACAAGAACCGGTTACCGCAATGCCACCGTGCCCACCACCCACCTTACCAAGTTTCAATGAAATCGACCCATAATCTTCTGAGAAAAGCGCAGACATAATTCTAGACAATTCAGGCATTCTAAGATGAAAAGGGGTATAACTCTGGCAAAAAAAAAGTTTGATCAAAACTATAATCGCACAGGATCCCATGGTAGGAAACATCCATACCAAGTTTCAAAGGAATCGACCCATAAACATCTGAGAAAATCTCCAGACATTCTAAGAAGAAAAGGGGCATAACTCTCGCAAAAAAATTCCAATGGAAACTAAAATTGTAGGAGCATAGATTCCCATGGTAGTAAACATCCATATCAAGTTTCAAAGGAATCGATCCATAAACAACTGAGAAAATCTCCGGACAAAATTCTAGGCCTGCTTTTTCAAGTCGAAAGTGGCATAATTCTGTCAAAATTAATCCGCCCGGAACTATAATCACAGGTACTCAGGTTCCTATGATGGTGAACATTCATACCAAGTTTCGAGCAGATTGGTGCATAAACGTCTGAGGAAATCTCCTGACAAAATTATGTCTACGGATGGATGTACGGACGAGGTGATACCAGAAACCCCCCTCCTGCCCCCACAACTTGTTATGGGGGATATAAAAATCAAAACCTCCCAGGTCTACTTTCATTATGCAAAGGATAAACTGAGCATTTAATTAATTACAGTAGGTGGAAATAGAGGATATCTAATGCTTTGTGAATACCGGGATTTATCTCATGAGTGAGTGAGAGCATTCGTATTTTCATGAGCAGCTTGCAGCGAGTGAAAATACAAATTCTCTCACTCACGATCCAAACCGACACCCATACCACGTAAGAAATCTGTTTACACAATCAGCTGATCACTGTTTCTGCTGACACGGATCACATTGAATGTTGTGTCCATCCACACAAAATAGTTTTCAGGATTGTTGGCTTAATGACGTAATTATGACGTCTTGTTATACTCAATAGTGGAGGGAGAACAACTTTTGTTCTGCACTTGTGAAAATTCATTTGTAAATTTCAAGTTCACATGAAATGTTAATCACCGAGGTGTTTGATCTCACTAGTGTGGGGAGAACACAATTTATTTTTTACCGATTCCTATTATAATTAGACGTTAGGGGTGTAATAAAGTGCATTATCACAAAATCATCTGCACCCCAGCAATAATTGCAAATTTGTTGCAAAATACAATCACAAGCAAAGTTCCAGCCAATGAACCTCCGAGTTGAACTCAGAGGTCCACTGGCTGAAACGTTGCTTATGTTTTCAGAATTGGAAAGTGATACATTGAGTGATAACTCCACTCCATGGGTGATTTAGTTCAAATCCACTCTTGATTTTCTGTATACCTTGTTTGACAGAGCTCAATGAGTTCTGTCAAACAAGATTTAAAAAAGTAAATGCCTGAATTAGATGTAATAAGGCCAAATAGGTCTATAAACAAGGTGAATTCAGTGATTTGTATCAAGAGTAATTTCTCAACATATTTCACTATTTTTTTTCCAGTATCAGAAATTCACTCTATAATTAATATGCAATTAACCAATCAAATTTGTTCTTAAGATACTATTACTGGTTTTCGGATGGGAAGTTATTCAATTAACATGATTATTTGATTAGGAGATATCTGATTAAGTATGTTCCACTGTTATATGATTTTCAAGGGTGTTGCAATTTATTATTAGACCAGCATTAGTGATTGGCAACAACTATCAGCCTCTGCTTTTATAACTGTTGGGCTGCTAAACATTGATGGAGGTGCATAAAAACAAACAAGAGGCCCCAGGGGGCCTGTGGGCACTCACCTGACATGGTAGTCTAAATATCAAACCAGGGACTTCACTTGAATAAGATGCATACGCCCCTCCTAAGAAAAGCATATTTCAACTAGATGAAGCGATTGTGCCCACACAATATACAGGATTTTCCTTCTATTTTCAGTTCCTGCACTTTTACGTCCCAAAATTGAGATAAACACATAAAAAACAGATTTTTTTCCTAAACAAAATACTTTCAGCCTAAATTTTTTTCTTCTTCTTAAAACGCATAAAAAACGATAAAACTAATTTCCGGATTTTGGTCCAAAATTTTTTAAGTCCCACCCGGAACCCAAATTTTCAGGGGAAAAAAAAAAAAATTTTGTCTTAAAATTGACCGAAACGCAGAAAAAACAACAAAAACAAAAATTCAGGATTTTGGTCCAAAATTTTCTAAGTCCCACCCGGACCCCAAATTTTCAGTGGAAAAAAAAAAAATTTTTTTTGTCTTAAAATTGACAGAAACGCATAAAAAACAAAAAAAACAAAAATTCCGGATTTTGGTCCAAAATTTTCAGTCCCACCCGGACCCCAAATTTTGAGGGGAAAAAAAAATTTTTTTTTGTCTTAAAATTGACAGAAACACATAAAAAACAAAAAAACAAAAATTCCGGATTTTGGTCCAAAATTTTCAGTCCCACCCGCACCCCAAATTTTCAGGGAAAAAAAAAAAAAATTTGTGTCTTAAAATTTACAGAAACCCATAAAAAACAAAAATTCCGGATTTTGGTCCAAAATTTTCAGTCCCACCCGGACCCCAAATT
The DNA here is from genome assembly GCA_031216915.1 of Pictodentalium vernedei. Classification (NCBI taxonomy): domain Eukaryota; kingdom Metazoa; phylum Mollusca; class Scaphopoda; order Dentaliida; family Dentaliidae; genus Pictodentalium; species Pictodentalium vernedei. The sequence goes on from CM062288.1 coordinate 100,763,787, forward strand.
TTCAGGGGAAAAAAAAAAATTTTTGTCTTAAAATTGACAGAAACACATAAAAAACAAAAAAACAAAAATTCCAGATTTTGGTCCAAAATTTTCAGTTCAACTCGGACCCCAAATTTTCAGGGTAAATAAAAAATTGTTTTTTTGTCTTAAAATTGACAGAAACGCATAAAAAACAAAAAACCAAAAATTCCGGATTTTGGTCCAAAATTTTCAGTCCCACCCAGACCCCAAATTTTCAGGGGAAAAAAAAAAAAAAATTTGTTGTCTTAAAATTGACAGAAACGCATAAAAAACCAAAAAACAAAAATTCCGGATTTTGGTCCAAAAATTTTCAGTCCCACCCGCACCCCAAATTTTCAGGGGGAAAAAAAAAATTTTTTTGTCCTAAAATTGACAGAAATGCATAAAAAACAACAAAAAAAAAATTTCCGGATTTTGGTCCAAAATTTTCTAAGTCCCACCCGCACCCCAAATTTTCAGGGGAAAAAAAAAAAAAATTTTGTCTTAAAATTGACCGAAACGCAGAAAAAACAACAAAAACAAAAAATTAAAAATTCTGGATTTTGGTCCAAAATTTTCCAAGTCCCACCCGAACCCCAAATTTTCAGGGGAAAAAAAAAAAAAATTTTTTTGTCTTAAAATTGACAGAAACGCATAAAAAACAAAAATTCCAGATTTTGGTCCAAAATTTTCAGTTCCACCCGGACCCCAAATTTTCAGGGTAAAAAAAAAAATTGTTTTTTTGTCTTAAAATTGACAGAAACGCATAAAAAAAAAAAAAAAAAATTCCGGATTTTGGTCCAAAATTTTCAGTCCCACCCGCACCCCAAATTTTCAGGGGAAAAAAAAAAAATTTGTTGTCTTAAAATTGACAGAAACGCATAAAAAACCAAAAAACAAAAATTCCGGATTTTGGTCCAAAAATCAGAAATGCATAAAAAACAAACAAAAAAATTTTTTGGATTTTGGTCCAAAATTTTCTAAGTCCCACCTGCACCCCAAATTTTCAGGGGAAAAAAAAAAAAAAAATTTTGTCTTAAAATTGACAGAAACGCAGAAAAAACAACAAAAACAAAAATTAAAAATTCCGGATTTTGGTCAAAAATTTTCTAAGTCCCACCCGGACCCCAAATTTTCAGGGGAAAAAAAATAATTTTTTTTTGTCTTAAAATTGACAGAAATGCATAAAAAACAACAAAAAAAAAATTTCCGGATTTTGGTCCAAAATTTTCAGTCCCACCTGGACCCCAAATTTTCAGGGGGAAAAAAAAAAAAATTTGTGTCTTAAAATTTACAGAAACGCATAAAAAACAAAAAAACAAAAATTCCGGATTTTGGTCCAAAATTTTCTAAGTCCCACCCGGATCCCAAATTTTCAGGGGGGAAAAAAAAAAATTTTTGGTCTGAAAATTGACAGAAACGCATAAAAAACAAAAAAACAAAAATTCCGGATTTTGGTCCAAAATTTTCAGTCCTACCTGGACCCCAAATTTTCAGGGGAAAAAAAAATTTTTTGTCTTAAAACTGACAGAAACGCATAAAAAACAAAAAAACAAGAGAAAAATATTCAATTAACAGGAGTATACAGTTAACAGGGATTGGGGCATTTTCCTATCTTCTAGTTATGAACTGAACATTTATTCTATTATATCTTGTTTGACAGAGCTAATTGAAGAGCTCATATAATAGACTAAATGCCTATATTGGATGTGTTGAGGTCACAAATGTTATAAATCTGGGGACTTCAGTGGATGTAGGTGAAATTCTTTGACAGATTACAAGATTTTTTATTCAATTAACAGGAGTTTACTATATGCAATTAACAGATCAAATGTCAACTGTGTGTATGGTAAATGGTTTGGTTTTTGTAAGTTATATACAATTAACAGGGTGAATTACTTGAAAAATATATTATTATGTGGGTTCCACTGTACTACATTTACTTGTATATAGCGGGGGAGGAATTCGTCACATACAGGTGAATTGTGCACTTGGTGATACCTTCTTGAAATTTGGCACACTGTTAGTGTAGGCTATGAGGTTCTCAAAAACGATCGGCTACAAGTTGACACCGACCGGTGGCGACCAGTAGCGGCACAATCCAAAATGGCCGCCAGCGGCTGAAGGGAACCTCCTTTTCGACGGTCTACCGACTATACATCCGATTGTAAGGGCGCGAAAGTGAACTCTGATCCACGCACGTGTTGGAAACAGACGTGGGAGATGATGTAGAATAAAACGAGATTCTCTATACGGACGCATCAATTTCTTGGAACTTGAAAAGAGCGTTGTTTCTCCGGGATCAGCGTCATTCAGGCAAACCTGAATGACGCTGATCCCGGAGAAACAACGCTCTTTATGAAGCAGTCTCTTTGCCATACAATCTCTTGTTTGGCGTAATTCCGCAAGCAATTCTGATTTGTCTGTCGAAATTAATTCGAGAACGCGATTGTTCACAAAAATCATTCACAGAATGAGTGAGAATCCTCTTCGTGTACGGACTAGTACTGACTGGGAACGTTGTTGCTTTTGCCAGCAAGACAGTTCCAAGAAATTGATGCGTCCGTATAGAGAATCTCGTTTTCATGACGCCTATAAAGCTATTGAGGAAGACATAACGCGCTTCCTAGATAATGGCGTTGAGCTTCCATATAATTTGACCATTGATTGTTTGATGAGAGAGAGTGATGAGTGTATGTCGATGTCACTGTTGACGAATAAGGCAATATATCATAAGACATGCCGTGACAGTATTCGGACTCACATCGTACAGCGCGTGCTACACAAGCGAGAGCGAAATGAGGCAGTGGCATCCTGCTCCACGCTGAGTCCTAAAAGAACACGGACAAGTTTTGAATCTGGCTGTGACAGGAAACTGCCCCAGTGTGTTTATTGTCACAAACGCGAAGGTGACAGCAGTGAGCCTATTTGCAGATCAATGTCTGATAACAATAAACTCAAAATTATGGCAAAGGAAGCCGAGAACTGGGTTGTTTTTTCTCGGGTCAATGCAGCATTTGATTCCGCTGCTAGTGATCTTTACTATCACAAAACCTGTTATTGTAAGCTTGCCAATGAAGCACGAGCGGCTAAATCTAAAAAGTCGAAGAACGCCGAACATTCCGCGTCAGGCCTGCCCTATGACCCTCTCGTTATGGCAGAGCTCATAACATTTGTTGAACACAACGATTCCGCGATGAAGCTTGTCGATCTCAAGAATCTGTACAGTCGGAGGTTGAAGCAAGTCGGTTCTGATTGGCTTAGTGAAGAAATACATTCCACTCGATTCAAAGAACATTTGTTGCAGAAATTGGGCGATGGCTGGGACGCCTTCACACAGGGTAGAGATGTGTTTATTTCAAGTAGGTTTCGAGTTGGCTCCTTGTTGTCCGAATCTTTAACTCGTATAGTGTCTGAGGAAGAGGCAAAAAAGATAGTTGATGTGGGTCTTCTTCTGCGTAAACACATACTCATATCTCAAGCTCCTTTCACGGGATCATTTTCATCTTATTGCTTGAGCGAGCCTGTACCCAACTCACTCCTGACTCTTCTTAGAGTTCTACTTGAGGGCACATGTAGTATACAGAACTTAGGCGATGATGAGACTGTTAATGCCAAGACTCGAGTGGCTTGTACTATTTCACAGATGTTGATCAGCAATTCAGCGAAACGCTCCGAACATGCACAAAATGTTCACCAGAGACGTGACAGAGAAACTCCAATGCCTCTTTATGTGGGTTTGAAGTTGCATGCCCATGATCGTATGAAAAATCTTATCAGAGATTTTCATCAAATGGGACTCTCTGTCTCTTATGATCGCGTAATGGATGTTCGCAGGAGTTTCGCGAGAGCTGTTTCACTGCGGTTCAAGAACGAAGGTGTTGTAGTCCCAGCTAACTGCAAACGTAATGTTTTCTCGATAGGAACCACTGATAACATTGATGTATCTGGTAGATCTGATATGCATGGTACGTCCATCACACTCATTGGTCAACTGAGCAGGGACAATGTGGGTACTGATCCCCCACCACTGAGTTTAGATGTTCCAGAAGACACACAAATTGAACTCCCAGACGACTATGCATTTGTTCCTTTCGTTGAAGACTTTGGTGGGGACATCAGGCTTGAATCTCCAGATGAATGTAATGTACGGCCCAATGAATATGCAGATTTGAACGTGGGAGAGAATGACTGGTTGTCTCATGTGTCACAGATCAGCAATAAAGGGAAGGTTGATGGCAGCTGGCAGCTTGATGAAGTCCCTGTGACCTTTTCAGGCTTCTTTTCAAAACATGAAGATCAAGACAATGTCAAACCTCGTGCAGTTATTGGGGTATTCCCTGTTTTCAGTGAGCAGAAAGCGGACTCACTCAGTATGCAGAAGCATGCTATGTATGTGGTCAGGGAAGCTACTGCTTTCGTAAACCCCGGCCAGATACCTGTCATTGAAGGTGACTGTCCGTTGTATGCCAGGCAGAAAAAATGTCAATGGCTGTTCCCAGAGGAGATAGGTGAGGATCGAATGGTGTGTATGATTGGATTCCTGCATCTTGAAATGTGCACCCAAGAAGCTGGTGGTAAGCTTATGGGTGGTTCTGGTTGGGAGCGAATGTTTCACCTCGCAAAGATATTCACACCCGGTGTAGCATCATCCCTACTTGGTGGGAAACATGTCAAGAGGACGCGACAGGCATATCTTCTCACTCTAGCTTGGCTTGAGATCCTCAGAAAGAATGCTTATGAGATTTACTGTCAGCAGACTGGGCCCCATGAGTCATTTGAAATGTGGGAACAGAGGATTCTTTCACAATCTCCAACTGCGCGCTATTGGGGTGAAATCGTTCGGAACTTTCTCTTGACAAGCTGTCAATTCGTTCGGAACCAACGAATCGGTAACTGGCCTGGTACACTGTGTTCTATCGATGAGTTGTGCAGTTACTTTTTTGCCCTAGGACATACAAATTATTGTCGGTGGGTCCCCGTATTTCTGAGAGACATGTCTCAGCTACCCAGGCGGCATCCTTCAATCCACAACAAATTCATGGAAGGCCATTTTGTGGTCCAGCGTAGTGAGAGGAAGTTCAGTATGATGGGTTTAGATCAGAGCCAAGAACATAGTATCCAACTACTCAAAGAAGACAGTGGTCCAAAAGGTCTCTATGGCCAGGCTGAAGAGAAAGTCGTTATTGAGCTTTCAAGGTCAGAAGTTCTGCGTGTTATAGATGAGTATGAATATGCAAGTTTCCACACAACATCATCAGATAACACGGAACACCCGGAAAGTTCGGTATCAGAGCAGAAAAAATTTCTGAATCAATTGAAATCTCTCCTCGATCTGGTGAATCAGGGACTCATTATCAACCCTTATGATGAAACTAGTGGTCAGCTGGTGACATTAGATACTGGTGAATATATGGACCCCGAAGTTAGTAAGAGTTTACGGTCATTACCCGAAAGGGGCAAGCATTTATATTCCACTTTCTTGAAGGAAAGGCTTGTGGAATGCACCGTACCCCTGAATGATGTTATTCCCAAGGCAAATATATATACCTTCCTTAACCCACCCCCAGCCAACCTGGACAAAGGCCGAGACAAACTCATGTCAAGTAAAGCAACTGCCGCAATAGTTACCCAGATGTTCGTTTCACTGCAAGCCCGGCCTGATTCAAACATGGATGAGTTTTTCATGCACGAGAATGCACGTGATCCGCCAGCATTATCCGATAGAGGTAAGCTACGGAGTGGGACAAAATCTCAAATTCTCAATTGTTTACCAGCTATTCCTGCACAAGGGAAGAATTCAGCAGCTAGACAAGCTTCAGTTGTCATCTTGGATATGCCTGCTGTAGTCCATGTAATCAAACCACAGAAAGCGGATCTGTTTGGAGAATATGCTCGATTGCAATTATTGCCATACATCGAATCTCTGATTAACACGAACACCACAAGGGTTGATGCGATCTATGACTGTTACCCCGAAGGCAGTTTGAAGAATCAGACGCGAGCAAAACGCCTCGGTGAGACAGCAGTTAGGTTGATACGGGTGTCCGAGAACGTCCCTTTACCTAAAGGGAAGAATTGGCAGGCATTCTTGAAAGTTAGTGAGAATAAAGACGAATTTTTCAAGTTCCTGTCTGCTGAACTGCTGAAATTAACATCAACATCCGAGTACCAGTTGTTAACGACATCAGGAGAATATGTACTATGCAATAAGGATGTTAGCTTATGTGACATATCTCCATCGAACCACGAGGAAGCAGACACGCGCATGATGCTTCATCTCAACCATGCAGTCTCACAAGGTCACAAAATAGCTTTTCTTCGCACGGTTGATTCTGATGTCGTCATTCTGTCTTTGCACCATTTCGCAACATTCCGTGACCTTGGACTCAGTGAGCTGTGGATTGGGTTTGGAATTGGAAAGGCATATAAAGATATGCCAATTCATGAGATAGCTTCACAACTTGGACCTGATTACTGTAAGGCCCTGACTTTCTTCCACGCCTTCACAGGTTGTGATGTAACATCCAGCATGCTCGGCATTGGGAAGAAGACAGGATGGAATGCATGGATGAATTTTCCCGCATCAACTGAAATGATGATAGAATTGACTGAGAATCCGCAAGTCTTTTCAGAGGATTCCCCTCATATGCAGCATATCGAAAAACTCACCATACAGATGTACAGTAACAGTTGTGTCAGTACACGTGTCAATGATGCGAGACGGCATATGTTCACACATGGCCTTAAGTCTATGGAAAACATCCCGCCCACCAAAGCAGCTCTGTATCAACATGTAAAAAGGGTAATTCTTGTGTCATCTTTCATTTGGCATCGTGCTCTGCAGAAACACTTATGTTTGCCAGACCCATCACAGTACGGATGGGAGTGGAATCCACGTCTCAATATTCTGGTCCCATTTTGGACTCACCTAGGAGACGCAAGTGCTGCATGTGCACTGATGCTCCACTGTAGTTGTGCCAAGGCCTGCAAGGGCAATTGCAAATGCTTGAAAGCTGGATTAAGGTGCACACCTTTGTGTAAGTGTGAAGGTGGCTGTTGTAACAATATTGAGTAGTATACTGTCATGTTAGGACCAGTCATCTCCTATTCTGGTATTTTTTTTTCCATTTTCGGCCAGTTAACACATGTCATGTTTCTAGTTGAGTTGATTTTGCTAACAAATGTTCATCCCATGTGGCTTGCTACATTGTCCGGGGTATAGGAATACAGTTTTAGATTTCGGAAAATAGTCTGTTATTTACTGCACAAGACGGTGTTAATTCATGCATAGCATGATACAATATCCCCAACTATTTTGCCTCTGTACAACAGTTGATACCTTCGTTCACCCGTGTGTTCATCTATGGTATCCTTGTCTTTCTCTGGCCATAGGCCACATGTGACTAGTCAGTTCCTACTCCATAGCAAATCAACTTGGAAATCCTTCATCTTGTAGCGCACTCATGTCTCAATGAATCCATACCTGAGTTGATCTAATAAATCTAACGTAAGGTATCAAATTGCCATACCGGATCATATTTCGATAAGTTATTCGCTAAAACATTTCGACCACTCATCGACATCAAAGGTCATGTTTTGGCTCCCAGTGGTGGCTATATCTCTATATCCCTGGTAAAGTAGCATACCATGAGGGATGGGCATTAAGTGTCGGCAACATTAATCCTGACTTGGAACACACCACATCTTAACTGGCCGAAAATGAAGAATACTACTTGTAGTCAAAAAATATTCCTGTACCTCGAATGACTGCAAACATACACTCACCCCTTCTAGTCCCATTTTGCCAATGTTCTATACTGGCAAGATAACATTGTATAATTAACAACGGGAACTAATGCATCCCGAGTTCATTCCAGCACTGCCCTTGCTGGCAGACGTGTCGCTATGGTGTTGAGATTGAACCAGAACTCCTCTAGAAATTTGATAGTTTTATTTTCTTAGAAAATAAATCTATCGAAAATGCCGGAAGTTGAGAATAGACTGTCACTTTAATTGGATTATCAAATGTCCAAGTATCCCCACTGCTGCATACTATCGAGTACCCTTGTTCATGTGTTGACAGGAATCTCTCATACCATGTTCATTTGACCATTGCATTCCCGAGAAACATTCAACACTAATTTATCTACGGACGGACGATCATACTGACAGTCAGACACACAGACGCACACATCGACGGAAATTCTGATCCCATTATCCATTAATCTTCCCCCCAACTTGTTCCAAGGGCTTCACTCCATCATTCACATCAATTACAGCACATGTATGGTGTTAGGTTTGGAGCTTCAGTTGTGCGATCGGCGAAAATAGCTTTTTTTCGATCCGCTTGGCGGCCATTTTGGATTTCGCTGCTAGTGGTGGCTAGAGGATGGTGCCAACTTGTAGCCGATCGATTTTGAAATCTCTGATGCCTACCCTTACATCATGCCAAATTTCAGGAAGGTATCACCAAGTGCACAATTCTAGCGAATTCCTCCCCCGCTAATAATAACCATGAGTACACTTTAACCACCAAAACATGCATTTATTTTAACAGTGTTCTACATATTATTATTATTATTATTATTTATTGGTGTTTAAGGTCACATACTTATGCACAATGGCCAATCATGACAGTGACAGTTTTACGGGTAGACAAAGCCGGAGTACCCAAAGAGAACCACCGAGCAACGACAAGCAGCTGCCAGCTCCCAAACATCGTAACTCTGCACTGCAGCACAAGCAGGGTTAGATTGGTTTAAGACATGCGCACCATCGATGTGCAGGACGCCTTAGTACATGGCGACATTGTGCCCTCATGTGGACAATTGGGGGTTAAGTGCCTTGCCCAAGGACCCAACGTGGGAGTCTGAATTGATCACTCAGACTGTCACCCATCCGAGGACGAACCAGGATTTTTTGGTTTTGTTGAAATTATTGAAAAATAAATTTTGTCTCATGTACAAAATTTGTAAATTACATGGACGTATGCAGTTGATTTATTAGGTAAATGGGTTAAACTGCAAGCATCTGTACTAAGTTCTGAGAAAATGGATTACTACAACAAAAAGCCTCTCATCCTGCATATGGTAGTACTGTGACCAAAAAAGTGGAAAGAGAATTTCAACCTGATTACATAATCTTTCTGCTTTTCTACAGCAATCGTCAGAAAAGAAATGTGGAAACATTGTATATGACATGCTATTTTCATTTGTTTTTGTGACTCTGTCTTGACTTTGCAATATTTTATTTCTCAAGTTTTGTCTTCTGACATATTAAGTTTGTTGTAGCCTGATTCTGATCTGATCAAGAAAAATACTATTTTTGTTATCACTACACTGCTGGTCTACTCATGGCCATAGATTTGCTTGTTACTTTATACTATGCTTCTCGATAAGCATAAATGTGTGATTTCACACACTGAAAATAGTAAGTAATTTTTAACCCTTTGCCTAACGGAGCATCCGCATCAGGCCGCATAATTTACAAATTGAGAAGTTGAAAAAAATATATTTTTTAAAAAAGGTTTAAAAAATCCTATCATGTGACCCCTCATTGGATTTAGCCTATTAGGTTTGTTCCAATAAGGGGGAAAATGATACGTTTTTTTTTAAATGTTTTGAAAAATTTGAAAAACGATAATTAAAGTAATAAGTTTTGATATCCTGTGCATTGAGTAAAGGATTAATTGATCACACACATAAACACCATGTTGAAAAACATGTCATCTATTGCTATATTATTCTATCTACATTTATATAGAGAGTGGGGAGCGCAGTGGCTCAGTTGGTAGAGGTGCAGGCTGCAAGCCGAGCGGTCCTCGGTTCGAATCCCACCTGCGGCAACCGCGTTGTGTCCTTGGGCAAGACACTTCATCTCCATTGCCCGCATGGGGGCACAATAACGCCGTGTACTAAGGGGTACTGCACGTCGATGGTACACATGTCTTCAACCAATCTAACCCTGCGTGTGCTGCAGTGCGGAGTTACGATGTTGGGGAGCTGGCAGCTGCTCTTCGTTGCTCGGTGGTTCTCTCCGGGTACTCCGGCTTCCTCCACCCGTAAAACTGTCACGGTCATGCTTAGCCATTGTGCATAAATATGTGACCTTAAACATCAATAAATAAATAAATAAATATAGAGAGTAATCGCTTGACTGGACTGGTTATGTCAAATAATTCATGAGAGGTGAGGGACGTTGTACAAACACAAGTGCGCAAATGGGCACAAGTGTTTTACAATATAGTTCCTCGCCTCGAATGAATTATTTCACGTAACCAGTCCAGTCAAGCGATTACTCTGTTTATTACTTTTCATTATTGACGATAATTATATTATTTAACCCTTTACCTAACGTAACAGCCAAAACTGGACAGCACTCTTCTAAAAAATCGCCAGTTTTTTTGTCTCTAAAACATAGGCTTTGACGCCTCATTGGAATGAGCTCGTCGAGCTCGGTCCAATGAGGGGTCATAACCTATGTTTTTGAGACAAAATGAAAAAATTAGTTAAGCAGAATTTTTTTTGCAAGTGTTGTCTGCTTTTCATGTTAGGTAAAGGGTTAAAAAAAAACCCCAAAAAAACAATGAAGTCCCCATTACACCCACGGCAAAGCGTCTTCGTTTGCACACACAGATACATGACCCAATTGTTGATTGCATAATTCACTTGTTAAGTTATCGTTTATAATCAAACCAGGAAATCCCAGTAAATCACACTTTGGAAAGTAATAAATAACTATAACTTCCAAGAAAATAAATAATTTCACATCAACAGACAAAAAATGTTCTCTCATAAATGCACAATCACTTCCAAAATATGTTTTTGACCCACATTATAACTTAATAGTCTATGCTCAATAATGTCAGGCCTGCTGTTTTCAAAATTTTGCATAACCCATTTTAATGTTCACCTGGTCTGAGCTTTGGTAACCTATCGTTTGTTCCCCTGTACAGGCTGTACTTGATTCAGGTAACCCATTAGCTAACCTAAATATATACGTATCGCAACTATGCTGATATATGAACTATTGTATCATAGCCAAGTTTTTGCTTCTATGGGCAATATCCTGATGGATAGAGGTGAAGCCTTAGGAACAATAATGAGGTTGTGTTGCAGCAATTCAGCTACAAATTAGTTGCAATTAGAGCCAAATAAGGACATGGGCTAACATGCTGCAGAAGAGTATGGCATCCATAATCACTATATGATGGCAAGACATGAATTATTGCTATTTCCTGATTTTGTACCTAGTTATATCTTCAGATGATCAACAGTTTAAAATGATTTTGAGCATCAACCAATCATCAGCATAGGTGGTTACATCTGCCTGACATATAGCTACTCTGTTGGCCAATAAATGGTCGACAGAATAGCTATACTACAGGCAAATGCAGCTGATGCTCAACATCATTCCACCATTCATTCGAACTAGATCATTCAACCTGGCCCTGGCCAAAAATTTTGTGTGACCCAGCAACAATTTGACATGACCCATTTTACGTTTGCCTGTTTCATTTTAGGTAACCTCCACGCGACTCAAAAGGCAGTTCGCCTCAAATCGACAGGCCTGAATGTCAATCAAGTCTTAACTCCTTATGTTGTGAATGTGTATCAGTAAAATCTATGAAAGTCTTTCCACAAATACTGCCTTTCAAATATAATTTCATCAATTCTCGGCTTTCAAACCTTCTGTATCTAAAGGTTATACAGTGGAATCCTGTTAATTGAATAGCCACATTGTCAATGAAAATTATTCAATTAACAGGAGTATTCAATTAACAGGGATTGTGTCACTTTCCTATATTCTAGAGATAAACTTGGCATTTATTCTATTATATCTTGTTTGACAGAGCTCCTTGAGCTCTGTCAAACAAGATATAATAGATTAAATGCCTGTATTGGATGTACTGGGGCCAAATAGGTCTATAAACAAAGGAAAACAGGGGAGAGTCAGGGTAATTTCTCGACAGGTTACAAGATTTTTTATTCCATTAACAGGAGTTTACTCTATAACCTATATTCAATTAATAGGTCAAATTTGTACTTGAGGTATGGTAAATGGATTTGTGTTTGGAAATAATATTCAATTAACAGGGATATACATTTAAGAGATATCCAATTAAGTGGGCTCCACTGTATTATGACCACAACACAAGTATAAATCCAAGTGCAGCAAACTGTTGATAATTAGGCCCCACAAAGTCGATATTTTCTTACTTAGGCTATTTTTTTAAAAATTGCATCTTGGCGGGCGGTTTTTATTTTATTTTTTACTTTTGCAATTATTTCTTTGTCATCAAAAGTTCACGTTCTTGGTTTGTTGTATGTTTTGGGTCTCATAATAAACTACGAAATAGAATGGGTGGTGGTGTATTTTGTCCCTTGAGTGCAAGGCGGCTTAGTAATACTAAAGCATTGCAAAGCCGGGTTGTACTCAAGGAACAAATTTATCAAATTCATTAATTTGGGAGCTATGTATCAGACATGAACCATTAAAATTTTTATTTTTTTTTTAAAGTTTTTTTTTTAAGTTTCGTTATTAAAAAAGAGCACAAGTGGCAACCAAAATGACCATGTGAGGAGGGCTGAGAAACAGATTTTTAATGTTTTAGGCCTTATGTTGTATACTTTAAAGGTCGCAAATTGCAGGCATTGGTTACAGGGTTAATTATAACAGTAATGCCTAACTTGTCTATCCAGTGGTTAAAACTGATGCGAGAATCTGAATCGATTCTCACGAAAGATCCTTGCAAAGAAAACAATGAGAATCAACTAACTACAGGTAGCCAATACTTCACTAGAAACCACTGACAAGGCACTATAACTTTCATCAGCAAGAGCACTAAAAACTTGTGTGTTGGAATAGATTTTCTACATGTACATCTATGATAAGAAACTCATCATAACGGGAACTAGGCTCATAAAGGTTAACCCTTTACCCAATGCAGACGATATCAAAAGTTATTATTTTAAATACAATTTTTTAAAATTTTTCAAAAAATTTCAACAAAACCATATCATGTGAACCCCTCATTGGAACGAACTCAATGAGCTCGTTCCAACGGGGGGTCACATGATATGGTTTTGTTGAAATATTTTGAAAAATTTAATTTTTTCAGCTGCTTAATTTGCATATTACGCAGGCGGATGCGGGCGATTTGTTGGGTAAAGGGTTAAACTCTCTCGTACATATATAAATATGAGGTTTATTTTTCACAATGAAATATGTACTGGTTGCATTCGCAGTGGTATAACAGTGCTCTCAAATTCTAAATCATTTCATAAATCAAAACTGACCCTCACAGAAGGAGTACACCAAGAATCAAAACTGATTCTTGTAAGTCGAAACAAATTTTAACTGGTTGAGTGCTAGAAGCCACTATCAGGGGTCTCAAAAAAAAATGAGGGCACCTGAGCAAAAGCCAACATTTTTCTTGCTCATGTTTCATATTCACTGAAGCATAAACAAATTATTTATATAAATTTGTTTTATTACAAATTATTGGAGAGTGCATGTGGGCACACTCTAATAATTAATAATAAAATAAATTTTGAATAAATTCTGACCGCCAAAAATAATCTATCCTTCAACCAGTTAAGGCCTATTGCCAGAATAAACAAGATTTGCTACTTAATTTCCCCCAGTCCCAAGGGGAATAGTAACCATGACCTTGATTTCAAGTAAGATCACACATAATCTTTACTCCTTTTGGTAATACTTATCACATTTAGACTTAGTAATCGTTTTCATTACCAGAACTACTGTACTTCATGACAGTTCTTTCAAAACAAATGTCAGGATTTTTGTTGTGGCACGTGTTGAATGTAATTGTTCCTATATATAATCAATATTGAGACCATCATCTCATAGAAAAGAGTATTCAATGTGAACAACATGTATTCAACAAATTTTGTGCTGATCTGCAATAAATGCATGCTATTTTCTATTTTTGTGTTGAACATTTGAAGATTTATATTTATTTTTTCGATAACTCATCAGAAAAAATGTGTTCCATTATTGGTAGGCTTGTTTCTTATGATACATTCACTGTTGTAGAATGTAATATGAGTACCAGAGTACTGGTACCACAATCATAGTTCTCAATATCGGTATGGAACCAACACTGCAAGTGTTGGTACTGTCAGTATTCAACAGAGAGAGTCTGGTCATATTTTATGAAGTTATGGAGCAAAAACCAATTTAAAAGTAAGGTCACTGTGACCTTTCCTATCATTATGCCCAACCCTCATCTCAAGTTTGGTTTTGATCAGACAAGTGAGAATTTCAATTGGAGAGTGGAAACCAACAATAAAAAATTTGGAGTTCAAGATCACTTTGACGGATAGGCAGATAGATGAATGGACAGTGGTGTGGCTATATAAAAATAACTATATTAAATGAAAGTGTCAATGACACTGTAGCTCAACTTGACAAACTTGAACTTGGTAAGTTATAAGTGAAATGGCAAAATTGAAGATCATTGGTACCAATGTTAATTGGTGAAATTTCAACATAACAGCATTGTGTGTGCACAACGTCAGAGAAATCCATGTATTTTTAAATGTGAACTGTAAGACTGACTAAAGGAAGAATGCTGATACACAAATGCAGTAAGTTCAGAGGTTATTGTAAATGGCAACTTTTTTCACAGAAATGAATGCTAATCAACAGCTCTTATCTAAAGGTCTCGCCTAATGAGCACACCAAATTCAAAAACAATCCTATGAGAAATGTGGCCTGTAGGCCATGTCAAAGAAGAATGTTGATGCATAAATGCAATAAATTCAAATATTGTTGCTAACAGCAACAGTGTTTGATGGAAATGAAAAGAAAATCGATAGCTCTTATCTTTGTCACCCTGCATAAGCATACAAAGTTTCAAAACAACCTGATAATGAATGTGTCCTCTGAGGCATGCCAAAGGAAGACGTTAATGCACAAATGCTATAAATTTGAAGGTCATTACTTGTGGCAATGTTTTTTCTCTCTTTTTATGGAAATTCATAAATATACCCTACAGAGAGTGCAAAAGGGGTAAGTTGCTGCACAAATGCAGAAAGTTCAAAGGCTGATGATAACAACAATAATTTTTTATGGAAATGAACACATGTACAGTTGTTGTATCTAGAGGTCACCCTGAACACACATACCAAGTTTCAAAGTAATCCAATCATAAATGTGCCCTGAAGGGTGTGCCAAAGGGAAATATTGAAGCCTAACTAAACTAAGTTCAAAGGTCGTTGCCAGCAACAACATTTTCTGACAGAAATGGAAGAATATTGATAACTCCCATATAGATATCACCCCACACAAGCACACCAAGTTTCCAAGTGATCCAATCATAAATGTGCCCTGCAGGGTGTGTCAAAGGGAAATATTTATGCATAACTACATTAAGTTTTTACAAAGTTCATCAGAGGTCATTGCCAATGGCAACTATTTTTGACAGAAATAGAAGAAAATCAATAGTTCCCATCTAGAGGTCACCCCAAACAAGCACACCAAGTTTCAAAGCGATCCAGTCAAAAATGTGCACTGCAGGCTGCACCAAAAGGAAATATTGAAGCATGACTGCACAAAGGTCGTTGCAATGCTAGCGGCAACATTTATTGGCAGATATAGAAGAAAATCGATAGCTCCTATCTAGAGGTAACCCCAAACAAGCATACCGAGTTTCAAACCGTTCTGATAAAAAATGTGCTCTCTACGGCGTGCCAAAGGAGTATATTGATGCCTGACTAAACTAAGTTCAAAGATCGTTGCCAGCAGCAACATTTTTTGAAGGATGGAAATGGAAGAAAATTGATAGCTCCCATCTAGAGGTCACCCCAAACAAGCATGCCAGGTTTCAAAGCATTCCGATCATAATCCGATCATAAATGTGCCCTGTAGGGTGTGCCAAAGGGAAATATTGAGGTTTGACTAAACTAAGTTCTAAGAATGTTGGCCGCGGCAACATTTTTTGACGGAAATAGAAGAAAATCGATAGCTCCCATCTAGAGGTCACCCCAAACAAGCATGCCAGGTTTCAAAGCAATCCAATCATAAATGTGCCCTGTAGGGTGTGCCAAAGGGAAATATTGAGGACTGACAAAACTAAGTTCTATGAACGTTGGCCGCGGCAACATTTTTTGACTGAAATGGAAAAAAATCGATAGCGCCCATCTGGAGGTCACCCCAAATAAGCATGCTAGGTTTCGATGCAATCCAATCATAAATGTGCCCTGTAGGGTGTGCCAAAAGGAAATATTGAGGTCTGACTAACCTAAGTTCTAAGAACATTGGCCGCGGCAACATTTTTTGACGGAAATAGAAGAAAATCGATAGTTCCCATCTAGAGGTCACCCCAAACAAGCACACCAAGTTTCAAAGTGATCCAGTCAAAAATGTGCACTGCAGGCTGCACCAAAAGGAAATATTGAAGCATGACTGCACAAAGGTCATTGAAGGTCATTGCCAGCGGCAACATTTATTGGCAGATATAGAAGAAAATCGATAGCTCCCATCTAGAGGTAACCCCAAACAAGCATACCAAGTTTCAAACCGTTCTGATAAAAAATGTGCTCTGTACAGCGTGCCAAAGGAGTATATTGATGCCTGACTAAATTAAGTTCAAAGATCGTTGCCAGCAGCAACATTTTTTGAAGGACGGAAATGGAAGAAAATTGATAGCTCCCATCTAGAGGTCACCCCCAAACAAGCATGCCAGGTTTCAAAGCATTCCGATCATAATCTGATCATAAATGTGCCCTGTAGGGCATGCCAAAGGGAAATATTGAGGTCTGACTAAACTGAGTTCTAAGAACGTTGGCCGCGGCAACATTTTTTGACGGAAATGGAAAAAAATCGATAGCTCCCATCTAGATGTCACCCCAAACAAGCATACCGAGTTTCAAAGCGATCTAATCATCAATGCGACCTGTGAGGTGTGCCAAAGGAAATTGTGGACGTACATACGTATGCCCAGACATACGTACGTACATATGTACGTACGTACGCTGAGGGACGAGAAGTGATGGCAATAGCTCAGCTTGACTTTGTCAAGTTGAGCTAAAAATGAATGGAACAAAGAATGGCTGTATAATGCTTGTTGGTGTTTAAAGTGACTTTTATATCAGAACTGTAACACAAGTATAAATTCAAATTCAGCCAATCATTTATATTATGTTGCCTACACAATTTTAACCTTTTACTCAATGTAGACCAGAAAAAATTTATTATTTCAAAAATTATTTTGGCATTTTTTTTAAAAATAGGCCGATGAAATCGTCAGATGTGTACCCATACGCGCAACTAGTAGAAAGCTGTATGACGGAGGGCCACCCTGGAAGCCGACATTATGTACACCATACATGGTATGGGTACATATAGAAATGGATTGGATGAGTGCCTAATTTGATGGATAAAGGGTTAATATCTCTGGATCAAATTATTAGATTTACATAAAAAAACTACACAGCACAGCACATCAGTAACCTGAATATATATATAAAGTAACCTGATAATCGGATTAATATTTATTGAGTTATCGCATGCCGAAGAAATGGATTGGAGGAGTTCTCAATTTGAAGGATAAAGGGTTAATATCACAGGATCAATTAACAGATTTACACCAAAAACTATACAGCTCGGCACATCAGTAACCTGAATACATATTTGAAGTAACATGACAAACGAATTGATATTTTTTGAGTTATCTCATGCCAAAGGGATTGGAGGAATTTTCAATTTGAAGGATAAAGGGTTAATATCTCAGGATCAAATTATCAGATTTACACCAAAAACTATACAGCTCGGCACATCAGTAACCTGAACACAAATATAAAGTAACCTGACAATCCAAGCAATATTTTTCAAGTTATCAAATGCAAAAGGGATTGGAGGAATTTTCAATTTGAAGGATAAAGGGTTAATATCTCAGGATCAAATTATCAGATTTACACCAAAAACTACACAGCTCGGCACATTAGTAACCTGAACTCAAATATAAAATAACTTGACAATCCAAGCAATATTTTTCAAGTTATCGAATGCCAAAGGGAATGGAGGAATTTTCAATTTGAAGGATAAAGGGTTAATATCTCAGGATCAAAATAACAGATTTACACCAAAAACTATACAGCTCAGAAGATCAGTAACCTGAAGATATATATAAAGTAACATGACAATTGGATTGATATTTTTTTAGTTATCTCATGCCAAAGGGATTGGAAGAATTCTCAATTTGAAGGATAAAGAGTTAATATCTCAGGATCAAATTATCAGATTTACACCAAAAACTATACAGCTCGGCACATCAGTAACCTGAACATAAATATAAAGTAACTTGACAATCCAAGCAATATTTTTCAAGTTATCGAATGCCAAAGAAATGGATACGGACGCCAGACGGACAGATGGACAGACAAAGGATGGAAGAACGACGGATGGCCACACCGGATGCCGGCATTATGTGTTCCATACATAGTGTGAGTACACATAAAAACACCATATAATGTGACTCAACAAGCTGGTTCCAATGAGGGGTCACAGGATATGGGTTTCTGTTGAAATTAAAAAAAAAAAAAAACTCTTCAATTCAACTGCTGAATTTGGATGTTATGTTGATGAATGCAACAAATTCATTTGGTAAAGGGTTAGAGGACTCTCTCATTAGGCATTAGTAACCAGAACTAGTAGAGAAAAATCTTTTTTTTACTACTCAAAACAAACACTGCTCCGCTTTCATTGGATGATTTATGAATGGACAAACAGACAATCAGCATGATATTTATGGGACCCAAATTTCTTTTCACAGAATAAAGAAATGTCCCTAATGGTTTACCCCTATTAGACAGTCAATTGTCAAACACCTTGATTGTTATACAGTTAATTGGGGATTATCTGATGTTGAAATAGATGATTACCTATTGATACAAGAGGGGCAATGCAAGGAGTGTGCCAATATCCCTGATCTGCCAAAAATTTTCTAAGTCGAGAGAATGAAAAAGGGTCCATCACTCTAGAAGAAATGTGTGGAAGAAACTCACGCTACACAGGTATCGTTTTCCCATGATGCTCTATCACAGCACCAAAATATCATTCAAATTGGAGTAGCAGTGGCTGAGGTACAAGGAAAAATGTTGGTACAGACGGATAAATGGATGGTCAAATTGGCAATCGAACAGATGGACAGACAGATGTAAGTCTCCACTAGATACCCCTTTGACTTTTCAAGTTAAGGGTACAATAGAACAAAACAAAGATGTTTGTGCGATTTTAACCCTTTACCCAACACAGACGATATCAAAATATATTATTTTAAATATTATTTTTCCAAATATTTTGCCAAACCATATCATGTGACCCTTCATTAGAACAAGGTCATCAAGCTCATTCCAATTAGGGGTCACATGATATGGTTTTGTTGAAAAAACATATTAGAATAATATTTTTGTATTTATGTTTTTATATTACATGGGCGGATACGGCTGATTAGTAGGGTAAAGAGTTAATGTGCAGGATATGTGTTCAGCCTAATAAAATTTATTTTTAGCATTTTGTGTGGTGCTGTTGTTGTCTGTTATCAATTTGCCACATTAACAAAAAGAATACTACTTAGGCCTATAAAAGAAACTTGTTTCTCAGGCAATTTTCTCTCAATTTTCTGATGAGGAAGAGAGGCCTTTTTCTGATTTTTGTTGATACACAAAACAGACCTGAAAATAGTTACACAATTATGTGGAAAACAATTTTTTTCAACAGTGAAAATTTCTCATAATACAGTTGCAAATTTAACCAACTATATCTTGTTTTTCAGAGCTCAATGAGCTCTGTCAAACAGGATGGAGTTGGTTAAATTTTTGTCCTGCAAAATAGTATCAGTGAAGGGATTTCCAGGTAAAAAAAGAGGAGTGATGAGACAGATTTTCAATGACAGGGGAGGTGCCTGAGAAACAAGTATTTTTTTTTATTGCCTTATCTTCTGGCAAATAACTGAAATATAACAAGAAGGACGCCAACGCCCTATAGCTCACCAACATTCCTCTTTGATAGTAACTTTGGAAAACACAAGAACTGTATCAAACAGGGTCATAACATGTGACAAAGCTTACCTAAACACAACCTCTTAAAAGTAAAACACAGAAACTGACATAAACACTAAGTTAAGCATGAAATTCTGAGCTAAACAGAAAACTAAACGCAACTAAAAATGTCAAGAAAAATGTTTAAAATGCAGGGTATGAGGGGTTAATCATGGAACAATGATACTGAGGAACATGTATGATGAATATAAGTGTCATGGGAAGAGAAGGAGCACAGCAGCTGACCTAAACACTAAGTTAAACATGAAATTCTGAGCTAAACAGAAAACTAAACGCAACTAAAAATGTCAAGAAAAATGTTTAAAATGCAGGGTATGAGGGGTTAATCATGGAACAATGATACTGAGGAACATGTATGAGGAATATAAGTGCCATGGGAAGAAAAGAGGCACAGCAGCTGACCTAAACACTTAGTTAAACATGAAATTCTGAGCTAAACAGAAAACTAAACACAACTAAAAATGTCAAGAAAAATGTTTAAAATGCAGGGTATGAGGGGTTAATCATGGAAAAATGATACTGAGGAACATGTATGATGAATATAAGTGTCATGGGAAGAGAAGGAGCACAGCAGCTGACCTAAACATCAAGTTAAACATGAAATTCCGAGCTAAACAGAAAACTAAACGCAACTAAAAATTTCAAGAAAAATGTTTAAAATGCAGGGTATGAGGGGTTAATCATGGAACAATGATACTGAGGAACATGTATGATGAATATAAGTGTCATGGGAAGAGAAAGAGCACAGCAGCTGACCTAAACACTGAGTTAAACATGAAATTCCGAGCTAAACAGAAAACTAAACGCAACTAAAAATGTCAAAAAAAATGTTTAAAATGCAGGGTATGAGGGGTTAATCATGAAACAATGATACTGAGGAACATGTATGATGAATATAAGTGCCATGAGAAGAGAAGAAGCACAGCAGCTGACCTAAACGCTAAGTTAAACATGAAATTCCGAGCTAAACAGAAAACTAAACGCAACTAAAAATGTCAAGAAAAATGTTTAAAATGCAGGGTATGAGGGGTTAATCATGGAACAATGATACTGAGAAACATGTATGATGAATATAAGTGTCATGGGAAGAGAAGGAGCACAGCAGCTGACCTAAACATCAAGTTAAACATGAAATTCCGAGCTAAACAGAAAACTAAACGCAACTAAAAATGTCAAGAAAAATGTTTAAAATGCAGGGTATGAGGGGTTAATCATGGAAAAATGATACTGAGGAACATGTATGATGAATATAAGTGTCATGGGAAGAGAAGGAGCACAGCAGCTGACCTAAACATCAAGTTAAACATGAAATTCCGAGCTAAACAGAAAACTAAACGCAACTAAAAATTTCAAGAAAAATGTTTAAAATGCAGGGTATGAGGGGTTAATCATGGAACAATGATACTGAGGAACATGTATGATGAATATAAGTGTCATGGGAAGAGAAAGAGCACAGCAGCTGACCTAAACACTGAGTTAAACATGAAATTCCGAGCTAAACAGAAAACTAAACGCAACTAAAAATGTCAAAAAAAATGTTTAAAATGCAGGGTATGAGGGGTTAATCATGAAACAATGATACTGAGGAACATGTATGATGAATATAAGTGCCATGAGAAGAGAAGAAGCACAGCAGCTGACCTAAACGCTAAGTTAAACATGAAATTCCGAGCTAAACAGAAAACTAAACGCAACTAAAAATGTCAAGAAAAATGTTTAAAATGCAGGGTATGAGGGGTTAATCATGGAACAATGATACTGAGAAACATGTATGATGAATATAAGTGCCGTGGGAAGAAAAGGAGCACAGCAGCTGACATAAACACTTAGTTAAACATGAAATTCCGAGCTAAACAGAAAACTAAGCGCAACTAAAAATTTCAAGAAAAATGTTTAAAATGCAATGTATGAGGGGTTAATCATGGAACAATGATACTGAGGAACATGTATGATGAAAATAATTGCCATGGGAAGAGAAGGAGCACAGCAGCTGACCTAAACACTAAGTTAAACATGAAATTCCGAGCTAAACAGAAAACTAAACGCATCTAAAAATGTCAAAAAAAATGTTTAAAATGCAGGGTATGAGGGGTTAATCATGGAACAATGATACTGAGGAACATGTATGATGAATATAAGTGCCATGGGAAGAGAAGGAGCACAGCAGCTGACCTAAACACTAAGTTAAACATGAAATTCCGAGCTAAACAGAAAACTAAACGCAACTAAAAATTTCAAGAAAAATGTTTAAAATGCAATGTATGAGGGGTTAATCATGGAACAATGATACTGAGGAACATGTATGATGAAAATAATTGCCATGGGAAGAGAAGGAGCACAGCAGCTGACCTAAACACTAAGTTAAACATGAAATTCCGAGCTAAACAGAAAACTAATCGCAACTGAAAATGTCAAGAAAAATGATTAAAATGCAGGGTATGAGGGGTTAATCATGGAACAATGATACTGAGGAACATGTATGATGAATATAAGTGCCATTGGAAGAGAAGGAGCACAGCAGCTGACCTAAACACTTAGTTAAACATGAAATTCTGAGCTAAACAGAAAACTAAACGCAACTAAAAATGTCAAGAAAAATGTCTAAAATGTAGGGTATGAGGGGTTAAATCATGGTAAAATGATAATAATCATCATATAGCAGCATTATAAAAGCCATGATATGGAAATAGGGCGAATAAGTGACCTAAACAGAAACTTAACATTATTGGACACGTACGCTGACGCTGACGCCGACGCCGACCGATCGAGCCATTCCATAAGCTCACACAACTAAAGTTGGTGAGCTAAAAATTACACAGGATTGGCCATGGACAGAAACCTGTGATCATGAGAGATTTCTAATCTTTAATGATGGAAGTGCTGACAAGATGACTGTATTTTCCACTGATCACAACCTTCGTGCTCTGCAGTCTGCTAAGAACATCTACATGGGTAGCACAGTATCTGCCTGTCCTGACCTAAGAGGTCATCTAGACATACAACACGCACGACAAGGTTTGACAACATTCCCCTTGGTTTATGCACTTCTTTCTGACTGACAACTTATAACAGTGTCTTCCCAGATGATCTAAATTTCAAAAGTGGAATCCCGTAAGAAAGTTAGATCATGTGGGAATTTCAAGAATGACTGATTACTAGGGAGAAATTTGGGAGAGTCCATCATTTAGCGTTTGGTGGGAGAAAATAATGATAAAAATGTAAAAGTTGAATACTTTAATAAACTACTTTTATACTTCATTTTTTGAATGAATGAATGAATTTTATTCTCATTCCCCGAGTACATGCGCAATATTTGTTGAAAAAAGTTGATTGCTACGAGATAGCTGCGGAGTCTCATAGTGAGAAGCCCCTCAAATATTTTCCCAATACAGCTAAGCAAGCTAATTGGGCAGTAGTTAGAAGAGTTGTTAAGGTCTTTGTCGGGTTTTGGTATCATGACTCCTGTGGCCAATGTACAAAATTTTGAGAAGTATCCACAGAAGAGACAGCAGTTTAGGAGTTCATCGACAAAGAGAACACATTTTATCGCCAACCAAATTTGAAAGGGGAACCCGTTTTACTATTTCATCCCCCGAGTTCCAATGTGTTCTATGTGACTTCTGGTACATAGAACACATTGGAAATCAGAGGATGATTTTTAGCTGTCCCTATCGGGCCTTTGGTCAAAGTTGGGTTCTTTGAAAACTGAGTTGTTATCTTGGACAAATTTATTTGCTTTTACCTTACAAAATAAAAATAAATAAACAGCACTTAAAGTATAAACACAAAACACCCCCGGGAAACAAAAGTAGAGTAACCCAGTCAAACATAGCGGTCCAGTGGGCATGTAAATTAGACTATCTGGGAACAATGTTAATTACCTATAATCGGATTATAGTGAAGGGGTAGTGGTGAGAAATTAGACTAACTGGGACTGAACCCTTATAACTTATCTGAGATTATTTCAGCATCTCAACATCAGGTGAAAAAATAAACCACTGAAACCTAATTATTTGTTTCTTATCTATCTAACATGTTGGTCCATCCCACTTTAATCCGAAGGTAATAAGTAAGGGATTAGTTGTTCACTCAACTGGCTAACAGACTGTCTGACAACTTAGATATCTGACTAATGGGGTGGGGGTGGGGGGTGGAGGGGGGGGGGGGCTAAATTCCAAGACCTGTATATTTTAACCTAACACTTTTTTGTTTGGTATTCTTGGTAGGTGCATAAATATTCAAAAATAAAAGAAAGGTGTGTTCTCATGAAATGTAAGCGTATGCACTTTAAATTTTATTCAAATTATTTGTGACTATGCATTAACCCTTTACCCAATATAATGGCCAAAACCGGCCAGCGCTTTTCACGAAAATCTGCAATTAATTTTTATTATTTTTGTTCATTTTTGTCTCGAAAACATAGGTTATGACCCCTGATTGGAACGAGCTCGACGAGGGTCAAAACCTATGTTTTTGAGACAAAAAATGAAAAAAATAGTTATTCCAAGACCTGTATATTTTAACCTAATACTTTTTTGTTTGGTATTCTTGGTAGGTGCATAAATATTCAGAAATAAAAGAAAGGTGTGTTCTCATGAAATGTAAGCGTATGCACTTTAAATTTTATTCAAATTATTTGTGACTATGCATTAATCCTTTACCCAACATAATGGCCAAAACCGGCCAGCGCTTTTCACGAAAATCGGCAATTAATTTTTATTATTTTTTTCATTTTTGTCTCAAAAACATAGGTTATGACCCCTGATTGGAACGAGCTCGACGAGGGTCAAAACCTATGTTTTTGAGACAAAAAATGAAAAAAATAGTTATTCAAGAATTTTGTTTGCAAGTGTCGTCTGCTTTTCATGTTAGATAAAGGGTTAAACTGAAAACTGAAGTACAAAACATCACATATATCTATGGGAGTAAATAAGGAAAATAATAACATGCCCAAGCACTAATGATGGGTGAAACTGAAAAAAAACACTTAAAGTACACACCTAAACAGTTTCTATATTTTAATCTATTTCTACATAACAATTCTTACCTTTTATTGCTATTCCTATTGCCCAGAAATACAAAAACAAAGTTATGTATGGCAGATAAATAAAATGTTAGTTCAGCATTGTATGTCAACTGATATGCTCCATTGAATTAATTATTTATTTATTAGGGCTTAACAGCACTTTAACAGCCAAGGTCATATTGTGTCGTTGACAGGTTTACAGGTGGAGGAAGCCAGAGTACTCAAAGAGAACCACCGTGCAACCCAACATTGTAACTCTGCACTGCAGCACATGCAGGGTTAGATCGGTTGAAGACATGAGCACCATCGACATGCAGTACGCCTTAGTACATGATGCTATCGTGCCCCCATGTGGACAATCAGGGTGAAGTGCCTTGCCCAAGGACACAACGTGGGAGTCCGAAGCGATCACTCAGACAGTCACCCATCCATGGACAAACCAGACTCGACGTTGCTTAACTTCGGTGATCCAACAAGAACCTCCATTAATTATTAAATATGATTTTTCTCCAATGACATGGCCATTATCACGCTCAGGTGATATGACTTCAAACTCAACTGATATGATTTTGATTTCGGCCAATATGGACCACACTAGAGTTGCCTCCCTTGATGTATTATTTGGCATAGACAGTTTCTTTACATGGAAGGAAATCTGAAATCTTTCACAATTTTTGTAGAATGCAATCAAGAAGATTGGTGTGACCAGGCATAATGGAGTGACTTGAAACTTATTTTTTTGTATGAATTTAACCTTTGAATACTAGAGGCCGGAAAACATGAAACTTCATAATTTCATTAAGTAGCATGGTTGTAAAGTGATTGTGTGTGGTAGACCAATCAATATTTTCAACGTGCAGCCACAAGGCTGCACGTTGAAAATATTAATTGGTCTACCCCCAAAATAATGAATATGGACTCTTCCAATTACTGTATTTGAACTGATATGGACAATACCATCAGTGTTGAAAGGGTTAAAGAGGGCAATAAGTAAGGATTTGGTGGATGAAGAGAAGAAAGAAAAAAGTTGTACAGAAAATTCAACGGCAAGCTAAGATTCAGAGTTGTAAGTAGAGATGCGTCAACTTTGGAGAAGAGAAAACTTTGGACATTGTGAAGAGAATGAGAAACCAAAACAATGTCAGAAAACTGTAACAGATCTGAGAACATTTTGCACTTATTTGTTTTGGTTTAACAAATAGAGGATATTACTTGGTTAGTTTCATATCAGCCAAGATATCAGCCCTCTATAACTTCATATCACATGAAGTTACCTCAGGCCGACATCTCAGTTGAGTATTGTATTTACAAAAATAAGACAGATTGCGCCTAGTCAAAATTCTCTGTACACTTTCCTGCCCACAACACTGTAGAATCTCTGCTGTTAATGTTCTGATTACACATTTTGAATGAACAGTGCAGCCAATGATACTTTAACAATCAGCTTAAAATTAATGCTTTAAACCGGTTGAGGCTACATTATTTTTGATGGTCTGAATTTGTTCATCATTTTGCATTACAACATCAGGAAAAAACTTCACGTGAGAAAGAACCATACAAACAGAAGACATACAGGTCTTATCTATAAACTCACATAAAATCTCTCATATTTATGCTCTCTTTTACAGCAACAGAACCTGCTGAATTTCAAATTATGTATTCAATTTCTAAAGACCCATCTCTGACTGATATTCTAACCGAACACATTCCAATGTTGATCTTCAAATTTGAAAAAGCAGTTGACACATAACTAAACACTACTGCTACCAGATAAATAGAATGAAAGTGTCAATGACACTGTAGCTTAACTTGTGTGTTGTGTTTGATGAAAAGGATAATGTTCAATGTTTATGAAAGGATTATGAAATAAAACAAGAATTGTGATAATTGTGGGAATATGTTCATTTCTGTTCCCTGTGTGCTATGTTTATGATAAAAATAATATGAGGTGTACATGGAACTAAAGAGCTGAGGGGTGGGTTAATATGACTTCACAGTTAATGTATGTGGCCCTCACAGTTAACGTGTATCAATGAAAGTACCAAGCGACAGTGAAATTATTCCAAAACGAGTCATCCTATCAAGTTACATTAAAATCCCCTCATAAATATGGCCTGTAGACTGTGCTACAGGTTTTCGGGCTTCGGGCCCCTGTAGCTGTCAGTTTCCCAATTGCGTCCAAAGGGGACATTCTCTAGACATTATATGAAGTCAATCTACCAAGTTACAATGAAATCCCTTAATAAATATGACCTGTAGACTGTGCTAAAGATTTTTGGGCTTTGGGCTCTGGCAGCCATCATGGTTGAATGATCGCAACCAAAGGGGACATTCTCATCTGGACACTATTTGGAGTCATCCTACCAAGCTACAATGAAATCCCTTCATAATTATGACCTGTAGACTGTTCTAAAGGTTTTTGGGCTTTGGGCCCCTGAAGCCGTCACAGTTGCCCAATCTTGTCCAAAAGGGGACGTTCTCATCTAGACATTATATGAAGTCAACCTACCAAGTTACAATGAAATCCTTTCATAAATATGACCTGTAGACTGTGCTAAAGGTTTTCGGGCTTTGGGCTCGGGCAGCCATCATGGTTGAATGATCGCAACCAAAGGGGACAATCTCATCTGGGCATCATCTGGAGTGATCCTGCGAAGTTATAATGAAATCCCTTCATAAATATGACCTGTAGACTGTGCTCAAGGTTTTTGGGCTTCGGGCACTTGCTGACATATGACCTTTTACCTATACTAAAGGTTTTTGGGCTCGGGCACCCATCAAGGCTGAATGATCGCGATCAAAATGGGATGTTCTCATCTAGACATTATTTGGAGTCATCCTACCAAGTTACAATGAAATCCCCTGATAAATATGACCTGTAGACTGTGCTAAAGGTTTTCGGGCTTCGGGCACCTTTAGCTGTCACAATAGCCCAATCATGTCCAAAAGGGGATGCTCTCATCTAGACATTATATGAAGTTAACCTACCAAGTTACAATGAAATCCCTTCATAAATATGACCTGTAGACTGTGCTAAAGGTTTTCGGGCTTCGGGCTCGGGCAGCCATCATGGCTGAATGATCGCAACCAAAGGGGACAATCTCATCTGGGCATCATCTGGAGTGATCCTGCGAAGTTACAATGAAATCCCTTCATAAATATGACCTGTAGACTGTGCTCAAGGTTTTCGGGCTTCGGGCACCTGTAGCCATCACAGTTGACCAATCACGACCAAAAGGGGATGTCATCATCTAGGCATTATATGGAGTCAACATAACAGGTTACAATGAAATCCTTCTATAAATGTAACCTTTTGCCTATGCTAATGGTTTTTGGGCTTGGGCACCCATCAAGGCTGAATGATCACGGCCAAAATGTGACGTTCTCATCTAAACATTATTTGGAGTCATCCTACCAAGTTACAATGAAATCCCTTCATAAATATGACCTGTAGACAGTGCAAAAGGTTTTCGGGCTTCGGGCACCTTTAGCCGTCAAAGTTGCCCAATCATGTCCAAAAGGGGACGTTCTCATCTAGACATTATATGAAGTCAACCTACCAAGTTACAATGAAATCCCTTCATAAATATGACCTGTAGACTCTGCTTAAGGTTTTCGGACTTTGGGCTCGGGCAGTCATCATGGTTGAATGATCGCAACCAAAAGGGACAATCTCATCTGGGCATCATCTGGAGTGATCCTGCGAAGTTACAATGAAATCCCTTCATAAATATGACCTGTAGACTGTGCTCAAGGTTTTCGGGCTTCGGGCACCTGTAGCCATCACAGTTGACCAATCACGACCAAAAGGGGATGTCATCATCTAGGCATTATATGGAGTCAACCTTACAGGTTACAATGAAATCCTTCTATAAATATAACCTTTTGCCTGTGCTAATGGTTTTTGGGCTTGGGCACCCATCAAGGCTGAATGATCATGGCCAAAATGGGATGTTCTCATCTAGACATTATTTGGAGTCATCCTACCAAGTTACAATGAAATCTCCTCATAAATATGACCTGTAGACTGTGCTAAAGGTTTTTGGGCTTCGGGCACCTTTAGCCGTCACAGTAGCCCAATCATGTCCAAAAGGGGACGTTCTCATCTAGACATTATATGAAGTTAACCTACCAAGTTACAATGAAATCCCTTCATAAATATGACCTGTAGACTGTGCTAAAGGTTTTCGGGCTTCGGGCAGCCATCATGGCAGAATGATCGCAACCATAGGGGACAATTTCATCTGGGCATCATCTGGAGTGATCCTAAGAAGTTACAATGAAATCCCTTCATAAATATGACCTGTAGACTGTGCTCAAGGTTTTCGGACTTCGGGCACTAGTAGCCATCACAACTGACCAATCACGACCAAAAGGGGATGTCATCATCTAGGCATTACATGGAGTCAACCTAACAGGTTACAATGAAATCCTTCCATAAATATGACCTTTTGCCTATGCTAAAGGTTTTTGGGCTCGGGCACCCATCAAGGCTGCATGATCGTGATCAAAATGGGACGTTCTCATCTAGACATTATTTGGAGTCATCCTACCAAGTTACAATGAAATCCCTTCATAAATATGACCTCTAGACTGTGCTAAAGGTTTTCGGGCTTTGGGCCCCTTTAGCCATCACAGTTGCCCAATCACGCCCAAAAGGTGACTTTCTCATCTAGAGATTGTATGAAGTCAACCCACCAAGTTACAATGAAATTCCTCAATAAATATTACCTGTAGACTGTGGTAAAGGTTTTCGGGTTTTGGGCTCGGGCAGTCGTCACGGTTGGCAGATCATGCCCAAATGGGGAAATTCTCATCTAGACATCATAAGGAGTCATCCTACCAAGTTACAATGAAATCCCTCCACATTAAACATGATCTGCAGACTGTGCTAAAAGTTTTTGGGTTTCGGGCTTGGGCAGCCATCATGGTTGATAGATCATGCCCAAAAGGGGACGTTCTCATCTAGGCATTATACAGAGGCATCCTACCAAGTTACAATGAAATCCCTTAATAAATACGACCTGTAGACTGTGCTAATGGTTTTCGGGTTTTGGACTCGGGCAGCCATACCGGTTGCCCGATCGTGACCAAAAGGGGACGTTCTCATCTAGACATGACCCCATATGAAATTTCGTGACGATCAGACAAGAACTGCGGGGTGTAGCCCGTGCTAAAGAAAATGTGAACAGACGTCACAGACTCACAGACTAACAGACTTCCGCACGCGTGATGGCAATAGCTTATCTTGACTATGTCAAGTTAAGCTAAAAATAATTCCATATTTATTTATTGGTGTTTAAGGTCATATACTTATGCACAATGGCTAATCATTACAGAGACAGTTTTACGGGTGGAGGAAGCAGGAGTACCCGGAGAGAACTACCGATCAACGATGAGCAGTTGCCAGCTCCCCAACATCGTAACTCTGCACTGCAGCACAGGCAGGGTTAGATTGATTGAAGAATTGCGTACCATCAATGCGCAGTATGCCTTAGTACAATGCATCATCGTGCTCCCATGTGGACAATCAGGATTAAGTGCCTTGCCCAAGGACACAATGCGGAAATCCGAATCGACCGCTCAGATGGTCACTCATCCAAGTACAAACCGAGCTCGATGTTGCTTAACTTTGGTGATCTGACAAGAACCAGTTACCGCAATGTGACCGCGCCCCAAATAATTCCATTTAGCATCCTTAAATGCTAAGCAACGGTTGGTATATGTTCTACAACAGTAAAGATCACACATCTTTATTCAGGCATTTACACTGGCTGAATTTGGGGGCAATGAAATTGGCTGCATTTGGACCTGACGGAGCAACCAAGGTTGTTACTGAAGGTTCTGTACCTCCAAACTCAGATGATTTTCAGGGCAGTGAATGCTCTTGAATTACATGAAGGGCCTTCAAATTCCCAAGGTCCAAAAATCATTTTGGGTAGGTCTGACATCACTTGGGCCAACATTCCCCATTTTGTTTCCAAAGTAACCAAATTGGGCCAATGTCACTTTAAGTCACTTGATACTAATGAGATAGTTATTATCTTTCTGCACTGAAGTTGACTGAACATCTTATTCTTAGAGAATTACATCAGGGTTCCCATTTGCATTTGACAACAATATAATGTCTCTCAGATAGTGTTCATGTCATGATTACTCTTGATTGTTGTTGAGTATTTCCTCCATACAACTCTCATAATTTGGGGATATGGTTATATTTTGGGAACTACATTAAACCTTTACCAACACAACCGATATTAAAATCTATTATTTTGAAAATTATTTTTTCAAATTTTTCAAAACATTTCAACAAAACCATATCATGTGACCCCCTTGTTGGAACAAGCACAACAAGCTCGTTCCAATGAAGGGTCACATGAAATGATTTTGTTGAAACTTTCTGAAAATCTTTCTTTTTTTCAAATGCTGAATTTGTATATTATGTGGGTGGATGTGGCCAAGCTCGTTCCAATGAAGGGTCACATATAATATGGTTTTGTTAAAAATTTTCTGAAAATCTTTCTATTTTTTTCAACTGCAAAATTTGTATATTATGTTGGTGGATGTGACCATTTCATTTGGTAAAGGGTTTTATCATATGACTCGTCCGTTTTGTTCACTTTAAAACATTTGATATTTTGTTTTCATTTTAATCAGTGATAAATAAAGCCTTCCATCAATTTCATTGGTCAATTTCAAAACTAGACAATTTGATTGGCAGAACAAAATAAAACTGGGCCACATTTTCATAATTTGCATAATTAGAGTAGGGAGAATTTACGTTACCTGTCGTATTTAGAGTGGGTTATATTGTATTAATCTTTTACCTACAAGAAAAATGCCATTCATTTTTTTTTTTATTATTTCACTTTTTGCTTCAAAAACATAGGTTATGACCCCTCATTGGAACGAGCTTGATGAGCTCATTCCAATGAGGGATCATAACCTATGTTTTGGAAGCAAAAATGAAAATGTTTAGTTATACAAGGATGTTTTTTTTCAAGTGTCGTCTGCAACTCAAGTTAGGTGATGGGTTAAAAAGTCATACTAAGTGGCTAATTTGTGCGTGTGTGTGTCATATGATAAATAGAATATGAAATGAGTGTTTTTCTCATATAATATTTATGAAACTCGTCCGAATTTTCCGTTTGTGCTCACCAGAGGCTCGCCAAAACGGAAAATTCCTAGACTCGTTTCATAAATATTATATGAGAAAAACACTCATTCCATATCCTCTATAAGCGCTATGAATTTGGACTAAATGACAGGACTGTACTAGTGGGAAACCCATTCTTGAAAGAAAGGATAGTAATAATCACTCAACCAAGTGAAAAAATGATGAGTGCCATGGGATGGCCTTTCCCCCACCACCGAAGTCCAACAAGGGCAAAAAGGCTAAAGAAATATTTGGGCACAGCTGGTTCTCAATCCCCTTTATGATATCATCACCAAAATGCTATATATTATATTTTGAAAAACATCTTGAATGATTTTCTTTGAAATGTGAAGACAAAAAATGGTAATGTAATGTCAAGACATTTCAAATCCAACAAAGACAATAACTCTTGAAGAAATACTTGGACACAGCTGGTTCACAATCCCATTCATTATGTCACTACTCAAAAGCCATGTTAACTGGTAGAGTGCTAGAAGCCACTATCAGGGCTTTAATATGAAGAGCAGGTACCCCGGCCCAAAGGTGTCACATTCTGTGGATGTGCTTCATATTATCTTAGAAGTGAAATTAATTAGTCTTCATGCGTTTGCCTTGTTACAATTTATGGGAGAGTGCCTGTTGGCACTCTCCCATAAATTGTAACAAGGCAAAGACACGTAAACAAATTTTGATGACCAAAAGTTAAAAAATTTATAGTAATTTATATATTTTTTATACTTACCAATGACCCAGACTTAGCTGGTGCTAACTCCAACAAAACCAGGGCCAAACACAAATTTTGCCCCCCAGTCCCCAAAATTTGCATCCAAAACAAAAAGAAATCATGTCCTAAAGGACCTCCATAGTACGCCTCTACTGCGCATGCGCAGTGACGCAGTCGTCCCGAAATTGGCGCCAATTATCATTCTTACTGGCAGTGCCTGGTCAGCGCTATGTACTCAGTGGGGAGGCAAGAGTTCCCAACTCCAGGGAGGGCCATCCCCGTCTGGGTCATTGGTAAGTATAAAAAATATATAAATTACTATAAATTTTTTAACATTTTTATACTGTACCAACGACCCAGACTTAGCTGAATAGTAAACAGGCTGGAGGGCCTAGGACATAGAGGAAAATCCAATAAGCTCAACTATATAGTAAAGAGGTAACCCCTTAAGGAGAAAAGGAGTATTAGGCTTTACATGTATCTTTCTTATTTAATATTAAATTAGAAAGATACACTACCCTTAATAATTGAGCACAATAACATTCATGTTCTCTATTAACATCCAGTATAACCCTTATACTAATTATTTTTAAAGCAAGCCAATAAATAAAGTAGTCCAGAGAATTGAGACTCTTTATAATCATTTAAAAGTGTCCGAGTATTGTATATTAAAGCCCGTTTGACACTTGACATATACAAATGCTTCACACCGAGCTACACTTTAAAAATAAGACATGAATGAATTTAAACATTAATATTACACTTTAAAACCATCCCGGAAGCGACTCAGAAATACTGACTTGGAGGAGGCATTCCCTTGCTTTTCACTATAAAGCAGGTGACCTAAGGGAACACCCGTCCCCCCCCCCCCCCTTCCCCTTGCCCTGGGTCAAATAGCCCAGAGCGAAGAGGGCAGCCGGACGGAGTCACTGCCGGAACAGAAAGCCTGCATAACTATAGTTGCAACTGTTTAGTGGACGACATTCTGAGCAACAGATAACGGACCTAAACAATGCAGGTCTCCAGAAATGGACTCAATATTTCTGAGATAAAAATTCGTAAATGTGGATGGCTGAGACCAATAAGCAGCCTTCATTAAATCTGTAATAGCAACACTATTAGCATAAGCCCAGAAAGTAGAAAGAGCTCTTACTTCATGAGCAGAAATCTTAAGCACAGACTGCTGAGAAGAAGATAAATCTTCATAAGCAGTACGGATAGTTAACTGAATCCATCTAGCAATAGAATGGACTGAAATGTCCTTTCTATTAGGCATCAAAGACAGAAAGAAACGTTTTCGTCCCTTTCTGATAAACTGAGATCTCTGTTTATAGATACGTAGTGCTCTAACAGGACAGAGTAAAGGCCTACGCCCGTCTGAAGACGGAAGGGCCTTAATAACAATAGGTTCCGGATATTTATTAGGAGCCTGATTCTTAGCTAAAAAACCCACATTAGTAGTGAAGGTGATAGTGTTCCCAACACTACGATAATGAGAATCATCCACCGATAGTGCATGAAGCTCACTGACTCTTCTGGCAGAAGAGAAAGCTAAGAGAAAAGCTGTCTTATAAGATAAGAATTTGAAATCTACTGTCCCAAGAGGTTCAAATGGCTTTTCCTTCAATTTAAGGAGAACCCAAGCTAAATTCCACTTAGGAATTAATCTAAGAGTTCTGGGTCTATTTATCGAAAAGTTTCTAACCAACTTCGATAAAGAGACATTAGATCCAATTTGTAAACTATCATGATGTGCATAGGTATCAGATAACATAGATCTATAACCCTTTATAGTAACAGGCTGCAGTTTGATTTCGTCAAACAAGTATACTAGAAAGTTTGCAATGTCTGGTATAGAGGGATCAAATATATCTACAGAATGATCCCTACACCAACGACGAAAAACCTTCCACTTAGCCGCATAGTTTAGCGAAGAGGAGGTCCTCCTACAGTTAGAAATCGCGTCCACTGCTCGTCCTGTAAAGTGCTTGCCATGCAAGAAGGACCGCACAACGGAAAAACGTGAAGGTTGAGACCTTGCGGGTTGTGATGGAGTTGGCGCGATTTCCCCTGCGAAAGAAGATCCTCTCGTGGAGGAAGCTTCCGCGGTAGGTCCCACAACAGACACCTGAGTAGATTTATCCACGGTCTCTGTGGCGACAGAGATGCTACCAACAGAATCTTGCATTGAGATTGTTTTATCTTTAGCAATACTTGTTGAATTAACGGCGCTGGAGGATACGCATATCCTATCATTCCGTCCCAAGGGATCGACAGAGCGTCTACTGCAAATGCTCTTGGATGCGGACACGGAGACACATACGTCTGCAACTGATTGTTGAGATGTGTCGCAAATAAGTCTATCATTGGCCGTTCCCATTGGTAGCAAATCTGATTGAATACTTGTTTGTTGAGAGTCCACTCCGACGGCAACAAGCGACCCTTTCGTGAAAGGGAGTCTGCTAGCACATTCAGACGACCCGGTATGTGACGGACCGAAAGAAGAACGTGATGTTCTAACGCAAACAGAAGGATTCTTTCCGTTAGATTGAACAACGGAACTGAATGAGTGCCTCCCTGATTCCGTGTATACGCCACTACTGTCGTATTGTCGGATAGGATTTGGACATGAGCATCGTGAATAATGTCCATCCAGTGACGTAACGCAAGCCAAATTGACATCATTTCTTTGATGTTTATGTGCTTGCACAGGAATTGCGGATCCCAAAGACCCTGGCATCTCGAATCCGTTGGGATTAATGATGCACCCCAACCTGTTTGACTGGCATCCGTCATAACGGTAAAACTCGGATCCGGCAACTGCAGCGGAACTCCTTGAGTTAACCACTGAATGTTTGCCCAAGTCTGAATCTCTTGTTTCACTTGATCTGACAAGAGAACGTCTACATCGAGCGAATGAATTTTCACACTCCAATTCTGAGTCAGGAAAATTTGAAGAGGACGTGTGCGTAGCCGCCCCATCGGAATGAGATCCGCGGCGGCTCCGCACAGACCTATCAGTCTCATAAATTCTCTCGCCGTGACTTTGTCTGCGTGCAGACAATAGCGAGCGTAACAACTGACTAATTTCGCTCTGGTTAACGGCAGACGAACGAGATTGTTGTGCGTCTCGAAGCTCATTCCCAGATGAGTGAATGACTTGGACGGCACCAGATCCGACTTCTCCTCGTTTACTATAAAACCGAGACGTCGGAGCAATAGAAGAAGATTCTGAACATCGTTCTGAAGCGTTAACTCGTTGCCGTACCTCTGAAGAATGTCGTCCAGGTAGGCCGACGTTACCGCAGACGAATGAGCTCGGAAGTAGATCATTACCGAGTTCATTACCCGAGTGAAAGCCCAGGGTGCTAGATTCATTCCGAAGCACATGGCCCGGAACTGATACACCACTCCTAGGACTGCGAAGCGTAGATACTTTCGGAATGTCGGATGTACCATGACGTGAAAGTACGCATCTTTGAGATCTATGCTCGTTGCATAATCGTTCACCCGAATACTCGCTCTGACCGATCGAATCGTCTCCATATAAAACTTCGGAGCGACGATCAGCTTGTTTATCCAGCTCAAATCTATGACTGGACGGAACGAGCCGTCTGGTTTCGGAACCAGAAACAGATGGCTGTAGAATCCCAGAGATTCCTGGTTTTCTACGACCTCTACCGCGTTCTTCATTAAAAGAGACTGCACCTCTGATAACAGAGCGTCTCTTTTCTGTGGATTTGACGGAAGATGAGTCCACTTTGGACTTCGAGTTAATGGAGGCTTTCGTTTGAAGGATATCTTTAGACCTTCCGAAGTCACTCCTCTCACCCAAGGGTCGTCCGTAATCGACACCCACTCTTGTGAAAAACTCGACAACCTTCCGCCAACCGGAACGCGATAGAGGTTTAAGCCATCACCTCCTGGACCTGCGAGGCCTGCGGTAGGAGAAACCACGTCTTCCACGACCCGCACCTCGCCTCGTCGACCTCGGGGCGTCCGACCGATTGTCCCGGCCTGAAGGACGTCCCGAACGAGAGTCGCTATCCTGACGGTCTCTCGAATAAGACCAAGAGGACGCACCGGAACCTCTATAGGAACCTCTCTTGGGCGCATTAGACCCAGAAGTGCCTGTCTTATTCGTGTCTGCTGTATCCGACTTTTTAGGAGCTGATCTGAACAACAGAGAATCATTAGCTTTCTTTTTAATTTTATCATAAATAGCGGAAAGCTTGCCGTCAAAGAGAAGTTCTCCTGAGACCGAAGCGACTCTAAGAGAGTTCTTCACCTTAGAATCCACTAGTGTGGATGTAGCTAGGGCTGCGTCACGTCTAACCAACTCCAGATTTGCCACTGAAAGGGCGGAGTTACACGTGGAATAAGTTACTGCCCTTGAAGGAAGTCTTAAAGAGGATTGTATATCCTGAAACTCTTCCCCTTGAAGGCGCAGTGATAACGCCTTAGTAAGGTGATCTGCGTAAGAAAAGGCATCTAAATTGGCTCTGTTAGACGCAATAGCTGTTTCCAACACCGCGGTTGGAATAGAAGCTGACAACGGTAATGATAGCTCTAAGTCTTCCGCCTCGTCGTCCATACGCAGAGGAGCTCTCGGTATACCCTGTCCTGCCATATCGAATTTATTCCTTGCATTAATGAAAGGCAGGTTAAGAGTATTAGCGGACAAGAAACCTGCTTTCCCCGTCCTGGAAGCAAGTTTAAATATAGCGTCGTTCAATAATTCAAATGTTCTTGCAACATTATTGGACTGCGACGGAAACTCGGGAGCGATGTCCCTGAACCGCTCAAAAAATTCAGAGTCCAATGACGCTATAATTCTCTTGTCCGGAAGCGCAGCAGTCTGGCCCGACGGAACAACTTGAGGGAGAAAGTGCCGGATGAAGTCCACGGCAGCTTTATGTTGTTCCGAAAGGGATAGCTCCAATTCATCCGTATCCCTTTCACCATCCGGTCGGACCTCATGATGTTCCCGGTCGTCCGCCCCCGATGCTTCGGCGGAGCGTACCGACCCAGCGCCGTCGGATAATTCTCGATCCGACACCGTTTCTGTTGGCTGCTGGGATGCTGCGATAAGCTGTGCTATCTGCACAAGAATGTCCGATGTCGAGACCTGCGGAGGCGCAGTCTTTCGCTGCTTCGCCGAGGGCAGCTCCGCATCAGATGGCTCCCGCATACTTTTCCTATGCGAACGTCCGGAGTCCATCGGTCTCGAATCCCTGGCTGCCGGATGGTGTGACCTGGTCGCCGAAGAATCCTTCATCGGCGAAGCTGGTAAAATATCGGCGGTCACGCAGCCAAGGTGCGGTGACGAGAAGAGGAAGCCTTAACAGTCTCTGCGGACTGCTTATACAACGGAGCGTCCCGAGCGACGGACGTATGCTCCGCTAAAGACACATTTTGTACCACAACATCTGGTCCCAGATGTTGTTGTACGAGAGAGGGACCTCTCTCGCTCACGGCCCGGCTGGACCTGGACGAGCTAGGAACCGGACTAAAAGGCTTCCTCCGTTCTCGCTTACTATCCGCCGTCACTGGGTGTGCATCTATTATGTTTATAGTGCTCGCATCACCCAAAATTTCCTCTTGGACCGCATCGGACGAACCCGGCTGCCGAACCATTCAGTGAATGGACGCTACACCGGGCGAGCTAGCGGACGACATTTGTCTAATCTCCATGAGCACTTTTGCCGCTAGCTCTGAATTCATTTGTGACGACGGACCCACACTTGAAGAAGATAACATGGAAACATCACCCTGTTCTGGTTCCTGTGAAATAGAAACTGAGAGAGTAGAGTGACCTTGTGGAGAAAGAGCCGGCATCGCTCTTTCTCCAGAAACAACATATCGTGACACACGTTTCCAATGTTTCTCATCCCAATGTTCACATATAGGACAGGGATTAATGCGAGAACACTGACTACAATTAATACAATGATCATGAAAGTCAGAGGAAGATTTCTTCCTATTACAATTTGAACAATGTCCCTTCATTGTGAAAGAACAACAATAAGTCCTAGTTACTCGCAAAAACCCCTGACACAAAGATACATAATAACATGATCCATTAATAAATGAAAAAACAATTGCAAAACAAAATAATTTTGAAAAAATATTTTTTCAGAGAAGCCCAAGTTGCTGAAAAGTAACGTTGAGCCCCGATGGATCCGATGGCAAAGTGTGGTCAAAAATTTTAAATTTATATAAAATAATTAATGAGACACTTTCGGATAATATAAATGTATCTTATAATGAGATAAACTACCACAAAGGCAAACAGCCCCCCTCAAAAAAGGCTGTTGCCAATGAAAACAAACAGTGTAAACACACTAGAAAACATGACTCCAGGCACTGAAAAAACACAGAATCAGTCATCAATTACACTCTATCTGATGCAAAACAGAGACTCCCAGGGGAGAATCTGTAGAACATCAGATGGAAGATGCAGAACACAAACGTTATACACCCATGGGTGAAAACGTAACTATGGGGAAAATAACAGAAAACATTCTGTAACCAAGCAACTCTCCCAGGAAATTTTAGAAATGAAATTTCTCAAAAATATGCCAAAAGCATGGGAGAATTGCCAGGGGGGACTTTAGAAGGCTAGGGGAGAGGAAACACTGAATAAGCAGTGCAACAATTAGCAAGAATGACAACAAGAGGCCCATGCCTCGAAAATAGGCAACTTAACATAATTTCATCAAAAAATTTTAAGTACAGCCCTGATTATTTTTTGCCACTTCTTTTTCCTCTCCTCCTTCTATCCTCCTTAGAATCACATTTTCTCCAAAAATTACGTGTCTGGCATCCTTTAAACTGAGATTTACAAGCACAAAGATCAGTGAGATGCTGACTGATGAAGGGCCAAACAGAGAATGATAATTGGCGCCAATTTCGGGACGACTGCGTCACTGCGCATGCGCAGTAGAGGCGTACTATGGAGGTCCTTTAGGACATGATTTCTTTTTGTTTTGGATGCAAATTTTGGGGAATGGGGGGCAAAATTTGTGTTTGGCCCTGGTTTTGTTGGAGTTAGCACCAGCTAAGTCTGGGTCATTGGTACAGTATAAAAATATAACTTAGCACTCTACCAGTTTAGTTTGGTTAAACAATTATGAAAAGTTTTCTTCCAAATGTGATGACAAGAAATGGGGAAGGACAAGAGATGGAAGGATGGAAGGATGGAAGGAAGGATGAATAAAAGGATATATAGAATCCATTCCTACTAGTATATCCCATCACACAGTGAATAAGAGAAAATTTTATCTGACAAAGACTACTGTTATGTACAGGATTATTAGATTTTCTTGCTTGGTCAACTGGCAGAAAAAGGTTACTCAAAATATCAGGCAATACTATGGTGAAAACCAAAACATCAAGTGATAAAGGGTCATAATATACAGTGGAACCCTGTTAATTGTATAGTCACTTTGCCATTGAAACATATTCAATTGACAGGAGTAAACAATTAACAGGGATTTGGTCACTTTCTTTATTCTACAGATAAAATGAGCATTTAATCTATTATATCTTGTTTAACAGTGCTTATCGAGCCCTGTCAAACAAGATATGATACGATTAAATGCCTGCATTGAATGTACTGAAGCCAAATAGGTCTCTTAACAAGGGAAATTTGGTGATCGCCAACATAATTTCTCTGCATATTACAGGCTTTTTTATTCAATTAACAGGAGTTTACTCTATAATCTATATACAATTAACAGGTCAAATTTGTACTGATGGTGTGGTAAATGCTTTTGAGTTTGGATGTAATACAGTGGAGCCCACTTAATAACACAGAACCAATTATCATACCTCCGGTACAAATTTGACCTGTTAATTGAATATAGGTTGTAGAGTAAACTCTTGTTAAATGAATAAAAAATCTTGTAACCTGTCTTATGGTGCTCTGTCAAACAAGATATAATAGAATAAATGCTAAGTTTATCTCTAGAACACAGGAAAATGACACAATCTCTGTCAATTGAATACTCCTGTTAATTGAATAATTTTCATTGGCAAAGTGGATAATTCAATTAACAGGGTTCCAGTGTATTCAATTAACAGGATTATTCAGTAAGGAGCTATACAATTATGTGTGGTTCACTGAATAAATTTAGAGAAATCAGTTACTGTAATGTAAGTCATCGATCAAAGTAGTAAATTGAATAAAACAATAAAAAACATACCATACTTTCTTCTGATTTCATCAAGTTTTGACTTTCGTTCGGCTCTCCTGTTGAAGAAACAAATTTTTTTTACATGTATCTTTACAAAAGTATGTTATTAGTCTTTCACCAGACAAATAATTACAGTAATGGCCATTCAAATCTTGTCATTTTTCTAAATTTCTGCCACTACATATAAACTTATATTTTGGACACAAAGTTAACCCTTTACCCAACGAATCGGCCGCATCAGCCCGCGTAATTTGCAAATTCAGTGGTTGAAAAAATATTATTTTTCAAAAACTTTCAACAAAACCATATCATGTGACCCCTCGTTGGAATGAACTCGTTACATCGAGGGGTCACATGATATGGTTTTGTTGACATTTTTTTTAAATTTGAAAAAATGATATTTAAAATGTTAAAAAATTTATAGTAATTTATATATTTTTTATACTTACCAATGACCCAGACTTAGCTGGTGCTAACTCTAACAAAACCAGGGCCAAACACAAATTTTGCCCCCCAATCCCCAAAATTTGCATCCAAAACAAAAAGAAATCATGTCCTAAAGGACCTCCATACTACGCCTCTACTGCGCATGCGCAGTGACGCAGACGTCCCGAAATTGGCGCCAATTATCATTCTTACTGGCAGTGCCTGGTCAGCGCTATGTACTCAGCGGGGAGGCAAGAGTTCCCAACTCCAGGGAGGGCCATCCCCGTCTGGGTCATTGGTAAGTATAAAAAATATATAAATTACTATAAATTTTTTAACATTTTTATACTGTACCAATGACCCAGACTTAGCTGAATAGTAAACAGGCTGGAGGGCCTAGGACATAGAGGAAAATCCAATAAGCTCAACTATATAGTAAAGAGGTAACCCCTTAAGGAGAAAAGGAGTATTAGGCTTTACATGTATTTTTCTTATTTAATATTAAATTAGAAAGATACACTACCCTTAATAATTGAGCACAATAACATTCATGTTCTCTATTAACAACCAGTATAACCCTTATACTAATTATTTTTAAAGCAAGCCAATAAATAAAGTAGTCCAGAGAATTGAGACTCTTTATAGTCATTTAAAAGTGTCCGAGTATTGTATATTAAAGCCCGTTTGACACTTGACATATACAAATGCTTCACACCGAGCTACACTTTAAAAATAAGACATGAATGAATTTTAACATTAATATTACACTTTAAAACCATCCCGGAAGCGACTCAGAAATACTGACTTGGAGGAGGCATTCCCTTGCTTTTCACTATAAAGCAGGTGACCTAAGGGAACACCCCCCCCCCCCCTTCCCCTTGCCCTGGGTCAAATAGCCCAGAGCGAAGAGGGCAGCCGGACGGAGTCACTGCCGGAACAGAAAGCCTGCATAACTATAGTTGCAACTGTTTAGTGGACGACATTCTGAGCAACAGATAACGGACCTAAACAATGCAGGTCTCCAGAAATGGACTCAATATTTCTGAGATAAAAATTCGTAAATGTGGATGGCTGAGACCAATAAGCAGCCTTCATTAAATCTGTAATAGCAACACTATTAGCATAAGCCCAGGAAGTAGAAAGAGCTCTTACTTCATGAGCAGAAATCTTAAGCACAGACTGCTGAGAAGAAGATAAATCTTCATAAGCAGTAGCGATAGTTAACTGAATCCATCGAGCAATAGAATGGACTGAAATGTCCTTTCTATTAGGCATCAAAGACAGAAAGAAACGTTTCCGTCCCTTTCTGATAAACTG
Source organism: Pictodentalium vernedei (assembly GCA_031216915.1). NCBI lineage: Eukaryota > Metazoa > Mollusca > Scaphopoda > Dentaliida > Dentaliidae > Pictodentalium > Pictodentalium vernedei. The sequence continues at coordinate 100,806,724 of CM062288.1, forward strand.
AGATCTCTGTTTATAGATACGTAATGCTCTAACAGGACAGAGTAAAGGCCTACGCCCGTCTGAAGACGGAAGAGCCTTAATAACAATAGGTTCCGGATATTTATTAGGAGCCTGATTCTTAGCTAAAAAACCCACATTAGTAGTGAAGGTGATAGTGTTCCCAACACTACGATAATGAGAATCATCCACCGATAGTGCATGAAGCTCACTGACTCTTCTAGCAGAAGAGAAAGCTAAGAGAAAAGCTGTCTTATAAGATAAGAATTTGAAATCTACTGTCCCAAGAGGTTCAAATGGCTTTTCCTTCAATTTAAGAAGAACCCAAGCTAAATTCCACTTAGGAATTAATCTAAGAGTTCTGGGTCTATTTATCGAAAAGTTTCTAACCAACTTCGATAAAGAGACATTAGATCCAATTTGTAAACTATCATGATGTGCATAGGTATCAGATAACATAGATCTATAACCCTTTATAGTAACAGGCTGCAGTTTGATTTCGTCAAACAAGTATACTAGAAAGTTTGCAATGTCTGGTATAGAGGGATCGAATATATCTACAGAATGATCCCTACACCAACGACGAAAAACCTTCCACTTAGCCGCATAGTTTAGCGAAGAGGAGGTCCTCCTACAGTTAGAAATCGCGTCCACTGCTCGTCCTGTAAAGTGCTTGCCATGCAAGAAGGACCGCACAACGGAAAAACATGAAGGTTGAGACCTTGCGGGTTGTGATGGAGTTGGCGCGATTTCCCCTGCGAAAGAAGATCCTCCCGTGGAGGAAGCTTCCGCGGTAGGTCCCACAACAGACACCTGAGTAGATTTATCCACGGTCTCTGTGGCGACAGAGATGCTACCAACAGAATCTTGCACTGAGATTGTTTTATCTTTAGCAATACTTGTTGAATTAACGGCGCTGGAGGATACGCGTATCCTATCATTCCGTCCCAAGGGATCGACAGAGCGTCTACTGCAAATGCTCTTGGATCCGGACACGGTGACACATACGTCTGCAACTGATTGTTGAGATGTGTCGCAAATAAGTCTATCATTGGCCATTCCCATTGGTAGCAAATCTGATTGAATACTTGTTTGTTGAGAGTCCACTCCGACAGCAACAAGCGACCCTTTCGTGAAAGGGAGTCTGCTAGCACATTCAGACGACCCGGTATGTGACGGACCGAAAGAAGAACGTGATGTTCTAATGCAAACAGAAGGATTCTTTCCGTTAGATTGAACAACGGAACTGAATGAGTGCCTCCCTGATTCCGTATATACGCCACTACTGTCGTATTGTCAGATAGGATTTGGACATGAGCATCGTGAACAATGTCCATCCAGTGACGTAACGCAAGCCAAATTGACATCATTTCCTTGATGTTTATGTGCTTGCACAGGAATTGCGGATCCCAAAGACCCTGGCATCTCGAAACCGTTGGGATTAATGATGCACCCCAACCTGTTTGACTGGCATCCGTCATAACGGTAAAACTCGGATCCGGCAACTGCAGCGGAACTCCTTGAGTTAACCACTGAATGTTTGCCCAAGTCTGAATCTCTTGTTTCACTTGATCTGACAAGAGAACGTCTACATCGAGCGAATGAATTTTCACACTCCAATTCTGAGTCAAGAAAATTTGAAGAGGACGTGTGCGTAACCGCCCCATCGGAATGAGATCCGCGGAGGCTCCGCACAGACCTATCAGTCTCATAAATTCTCTTGCCGTGACTTTGTCTGCGTGCAGACAATAGCGAGCGTAACAACTGACTAATTTCGCTCTGGTTAACAGCAGACGAACGAGATTGTTGTGCGTCTCGAAGCTCATTCCCAGATGAGTGAATGACTTGGACGGCACCAGATCCGACTTCTCCTCGTTTACTATAAAACCGAGACGTCGGAGCAATAGAAGAAGATTCTGAACATCGTTCTGAAGCGTTAACTCGTTGCCGTACCTCTGAAGAATGTCGTCCAGGTAGGCCGACGTTACCGCAGACGAATGAGCTCGGAAGTAGATCATTACCGAGTTCATTACCGGAGTGAAAGCCCAGGGTGCTAGATTCAATCCGAAGCACATCGCCCGGAATTGATACACCACTCCTAGGACTGAAAAGCGTAGATACTTTCGGAATGTCGGATGTACCATGACGTGAAAGTACGCATCTTTGAGATCTATGCTCGTTGCATAATCGTTCACCCGAATACTCGCTCTGACCGATCGAATCATCTCCATATAAAACTTCGGAGCGACGATCAGCTTGTTTATCCAGCTCAAATCTATGACTGGACGGAACGAGCCGTCTGGTTTCGGAACCAGAAACAGATGGCTGTAGAATCCCGGAGATTCCTGGTTTTCTACGACCTCTACCGCGTTCTTCATTAAAAGAGACTGCACCTCTGATAACAGAGCGTCTCTTTTCTGCGGATTTGACGGAAGATGAGTCCACTTTGGACTTCGAGTTAATGGAGGCTTTTGTTTGAAGGATATCTTTAGACCTTCCGAAGTCACTCCTCTCACCCAAGGGTCGTCCCTAATCGACGCCCATTCTTGTGAAAAGCTCGACAACCTTCCGCCAACCGGTACGCGATAGAGGTTTAAGCCATCACCTCCTGGACCTGCGAGGCCTGCGGTAGGAGAAACCACGTCTTCCCCGACCCGCACCTCGCCCCGTCGACCTCGGGGCGTCCGACCGATTGTCCCGACCTGAAGGACGTCCCGAACGAGAGTCGCTATCCTGACGGTCTCTCGAATAAGACCAAGAGGATGCACCGGAACCTCTATAGGAACCTCTCTTGGGCGCATTAGACCCAGAAGTGCCTGTCTTATTCGTGTCTGCTGTATCCGACTTCTTAGGAGCAGATTTGAACAACAGAGAATCCTTAGCTTTCTTTGTAATTTTATCATAAATAGCAGAAAGCTTGCCGTCAAAGAGAAGTTCTCCTGAGACTGAAGCGACTCTAAGAGAGTTCTTCACCTTAGAATCCACTAGTGTGGATGTAGCTAGGGCTGCGTCACGTCTAACCAACTCCAGATTTGCCACTGAAAGGGCGGAGTTACACGTGGAATAAGCTACTGCCCTTGAAAGAAGTCTTAAAGAGGATTGTATATCCTGAAACTCTTTCCCCTGAAGGCGCAGTGATAACGCCTTAGTAAGGTGATCTGCGTAAGATAAGGCATCTAAATTGGCTCTGTTAGACGCAATAGCTGTTTCCAACACCGCGGTTGGAATAGAAGCTGACGACGGTAATGATAGCTCTAAGTCTTCCGCCTCGTCGTCCATACGCAGAGGAACTCTCGGTATACCCTGTCCTGCCGTATCGAATTTATTCCTTGCATTAATGAAAGGCAGGTTGAGAGTATTAGCGGACAAGAAACCTGCTTTCCCCGTCCTGGAAGCAAGTTTAAATATAGCGTCGTTCAATAATTCAAATGTTCTTGCAACATTATTGGACTGCGACGGAAACTCGGGAGCGATGTCCCTGAACCGCTCAAAAAATTCAGAGTCCAATGACGCTATAATTCTCTTGTCCGGAAGCGCAGCAGTCTGGCCCGACGGAACAACTTGAGGGAGAAAGTGCCGGATAAAGTCCACGTCAGCTTTATGTTGTTCCGAAAGGGATAGCTCCAAGTCATCTGTATCCCTTTCACCATCTGGTCGGACCTCATGATGTTCCCGGTTGTCCGCCCCCGATGCTTCGGCGGAGCGTACCGACCCAGCGCCGTCGGATAATTCTCGATCCGACACCGTTTCTGTCGGCTGCTGGGATGCTGCGATAAGCTGTGCTATCTGCACAAGAATGTCCGGCGTCGAGACCTGCGGAGGCGCAGTCTTTCGCTGCTTCGCCGAGGGCAGCTCCGCATCAGATGGCTCCCGCATACTTTTCCTATGCGAACGTCCGGAGTCCATCGGTCTCGAATCCCTGGCTGCCGGATGGTGTGACCTGGTCGCCGAAGAATCCTTGATCGGCGAAGCTGGTAAAATATCGGCGGTCACGCAGCCAAGGTGCGGTCGTGTGCGCTGACGAGAAGAGGAAGCCTTAACAGTCTCTGCGGACTGCTTATACAACGGAGCGTCCCGAGCGACGGACGTATGCTCCGCTAAAGACACATTTTGTACCACAACATCTGGTCCCAGATGTTGTTGTACGAGAGAGGGGCCTCTCTCGCTCGCGGCCCGGCTGGACCTGGACGAGCTAGGAACCGGACTCAAAGGCTTCCTCCGTTCTCGGTTACTATCCGCCGTCACTGGGTGTGCATCTATTATGTTTATAGTGCTCGCATCACCCAAAATTTCCTCTTGGACCGCATCGGACGAACCCGGCTGCCGAACCATTCAGTGAATGGACGCTACACCGGGCGAGCTAGCGGACGACATTTGTCTAATCTCCATGAGCACTTTTGCCGCTAGCTCTGAATTCATTTGTGACGACGGACCCACACTTGAAGAAGATAACATGGAAACATCACCCTGTTCTGGTTCCTCTGAAATAGAAACTGAGAGAGTAGAGTGACCTTGTGGAGAAAGAGCCGGCATCGCTCTTTCTCCAGAAACAACATATCGTGACACACGTTTCCAATGTTTCTCATCCCAATATTCACATATAGAACAGGGATTAATGCGAGAACACTGACTACAATTAATACAATGATCATGAAAGTCAGAGGAAGATTTCTTCCTATTACAATTTGAACAATGTCCCTTCATTGTGAAAGAACAACAATAAGTCCTAGTTACTCGCAAAAACCCCTGACACAAAGATACATAATAACATGATCCATTAATAAATGAAAAAACAATTGCAAAACAAAATAATTTTGAAAAAATATTTTTTCAGCGAAGCCCAAGTTGCTGAAAAGTAACGTTGAGCCCCGATGGATCCGATGGCAAAGTGTGGTCAAAAATTTTAAATTTATATTAAATAATTAATGAGACACTTACGGATAATATAAATGTATCTTATAGTGAGATAAACTACAGCAAAGGCAAACAGCCCCCCTCAAAAAAGGCTGTTGCCAATGAAAACAAACAGTGTAAAAACACCAGAAAACATGACTCCAGGCACTGAAAAAACTGGCCCGGAATCAGTCATCAATTACACTCTATCTGATGCAAAACAGAGACTCCCAGAGGAGAATCTGCAGAACATCAGATGGAAGATGCAGAACACAAACGTTATACACCCATGGGTGAAAACGTAACTATGGGGAAAATAACAGAAAACATTCTGTAACCAAGCAACTCTCCCAGGAAATTTTAGAAATGAAATTTCTCAAAAATATGCCAAAAGCATGGGAGAATTGCAAGGGGGACTTTAGAAGGCTAGGGGAGAGGAAACACTGAATAAGCAGTGCAACAATTAGCAAGAATGACAACAAGAGGTCCATGCCTCGAAAATAGGCAACTTAACATAATTTCATCAAAAAATTTTAAGTACAGCCCTGATTATTTTTTGTCACTTCTTTTTCCTCTCCTCCTTCTATCCTCCTTAGAATCACATTTTCTCCAAAAATTACGTGTCTGGCATCCTTTAAACTGAGATTTACAAGCACAAAGATCAGTGAGATGTTGACTGATGAAGGGCCAAACAGAGAATGATAATTGGCGCCAATTTCGGGACGTCTGCGTCACAGAGCATGCGCAGTAGAGGCGTAGTATGGATGGCCTTTAGGACATGATTTCTTTTTGTTTTGGATGCAAATTTTGGGGACTGGGGGGCAAAATTTGTGTTTGGCCCTGATTTTGTTAGAGTTAGCACCAGCTAAGTCTGGGTCATTGGTACAGTATAAAAATAATAAATTTTGATATCGTCTGTGTTGGGTAAAGGGTTAAAACGTGGGAACAGTATTGCCAGTATTGTCTACAAGTTGGCTTAAACAAACATATAGAGAAGATGAGTGGCAAGAGGAATGACAAATTCTTCTCAGAGAGAAAGAAATTCAATAGTGTAAGAAAAAGACTGAACAACAATCATCTGTAAAGCATACATTTTTATAAGAAGATTTTTGAACAAATTTAATAAACTAGGAGAAAACCAGTTGTCATATATTTTATGTCTATTACATAATTCTCTAAAATTCATGCAAGAATTAGAATCGAGTCTCGCTAATGATTCTTGCAGGGAAAACATTGAGAATCAATTTTGATTCTTGCAAAAAGTTTGGTTGATTCTTGTTATAGATTCTGAAAGTTTTCTTAAAGGCATAGAGAATTTTCTTATTATATATTCTCTAATACTAATATAAAACTTTGACATAGCAGTGATGTCCAGTTAAGTCTTGGCTACTGTATTCTTCTCTGAGAACTCTAATGGTAGGATGCATTTTCTTGACAGCATATTTACATCTTTTTGGCTGCCTGTACAAGCAGTCTACAATAAGGCAGAAACACTATTAAGACCTCTACAGCCATGTTAATGTATATATGGTAGTTATTAATGTTTTGTTCGTTTGAAGGTGATTCATCGATTTGAAATAGCAACCAATACATCCCCGGACTGACAGTTGCTGAAGGGATTCAAAAACGTACTTATAAATATGTTTTTAAAATTAACTTTTGCTAATATGACCCATGTCAGCAAGGAGTTCATATAAAATGACCTATGTCACCAAGGAGTTCATATAAAATGACCCACATCACCAAGGAGTTCATATAAAATGACCCACGTCACCAAGGAGTTCATATTATTAACCACACAAACTATAGCTAAATCACAAACTTTTACTAGGAATGACATCAGATGCAAAAGCCTGTATTTTTTAGAGTTGTAGGTTAACTGAAACCGAACCAAGGTTTTTAGTTGTTTTTAAAACCCGAAACCGAAACTGTCAACATCCCGTAATCTAAGGTTTTTTCGTTTTTTATTAAATACTCTCTTGCTGCAGAAATTCACAGAATGTAGTCATCCCAGAGTAGTGAGAGTACCCAGACACTGCCAATGGCAGTGTCTGGGTACTCTCACTACTCTGGGAAGGCTACATTCTGAGAATTTCTGACATTTCAGTTTAGTTGTGTTTGCAGCTTTCCTCAAGTTGCGTGTAGGTGTCAGACCTCGAAAAATGGCCAAGCACAATAAAAGTTCTGTATATTTAGGTAATTATTATATTGGACTTCCTGATTCTTCATGTATTATAGCTTATTTCGGGCATTCATTGAGTTTCACTCAGTTTCACTGCCATTCAGTTATGACTCCGGACATAAGAATGAGTTTTATTGAATTTTATTTGGCCTCATGAACAAACCGAAAACCGAACCGAGGTTTTACTCCACCTGAAAAACCAAAACCGAAACCGAACAAGAAATTTAAAAACCTACAGCTCTAGTATTTTTGTATTTATTACCTTTCATCAGATTTCACTTTCCTTTCTTGCTTTTGTCTTTCCCATTTTGCATCCTCTTGCGCATACCTGAAAAAATAATAAAAAAGTGGAACAAGCTGTAAAAATGTCATTAGTTATCTTTCTTTTTGCCAACTAGTAAATATAGTAGAACCCTGTTAAACTGAATACTAACTTTGCTGGGAGCACGATAGCTCAGTAGTTACGACTTTGGACTTCAAACCGGAAGATCCATGGTTCGATCCCCACCAGGGGTAACTGCATTGTGTCCCTTGCCAAGGCACTTAATCCAGATTGTCCATGTGGGGACTCAGCGATGCTGTGTTTTTATCTATATATTGGGGCTTAATGACATTTTTGACAGCCAACATCACCTCATGCAGGAGTTCTATAGGTGGAGGAAGCCGGAGTTCACAGAGAGAACCACTGAGCAATGGCGAGCAACTGTTTGACTCTCCAATGTACTAAATCCGCACAATCAGGGTGGTGTTGTGTAATAAGGTGTACTGCATGTCGATGGTGCACTTGTCTTCAACCAATGTTAACCCCACTTGTGCGGAGTTAGTGCATCTGGGAATCTGACAGTTACAAGCCATTGCCCTGTGGTTTTCTCTTGGTACTTTGGCTTTCTCCACCAATAAAACTGTCCAACACAAGGTGACCCTGGTTGTCGAAAGTGTGGTTAAATACCAATAAATAAATAAACAACTTTGTTAGTAAAAAAAAAATCAAAAGAAATGGTTAATTTACTAAACTCTGGTGATAAAACGAGTATTTAATCTATTATATCTCATTTCACAGTGCTTGCAGAGTTCTGTTAACCCTAAAGTCCTCATACAGCCACAAACATTGCCTTTTACACTGATCTGAAATGCTGCCCAAGTGTATTCCTCAACTCATGACCGGTAGGATGTATTTATCTTGACGGAATTTTAACATCATTGTTGGCTGACTGTCCAGGCCTTGGGGGTAAAGGAGTTTCCTACATCTTTCATGTATATTTTCAAGGGTTTTCAAGGAACTAGAGAGAAGATTTTTTAACTTGTTGCTGCTGCTGGCAGATATTCCTGCCTAGCACAGGGTTTCTCTTGTCACTGATACAAGTATAATTTGGGCATATTTAAACATATTTTCCCCTGTAAACTGAATGGATTTTTTCACCAATAATTTCTTGTTATATTGAGATTAATTTTTCATCAACTCTAGTCATGGCTGCTTTACAACAGCCATGACTAGATTTGATGAAAAAATATCTTGAAAATACTCAGCGGGTTATTTATTTATTTATTGGTGTTTAAGGTCACATATTTCTGCACAATGGCTAATCATGACCGTGACAGTTTTATGGGTGGAGGAAGCTGGAGTACCAGGAGAGAACCACCGAGCAACGGCGAGCAACTGTCAGCTCCCCAACATACGAACTCCACACAAGCAGGGTTAGCATTGGTTGAAGACAGGTGCACCATCGACGTGCAGTACGCCTTAGTACACAACGTCAACGTGCCCCCCACGTAGGCAATGGGGGTGAAGTGTCTTGTCCAAGGACACAACGCGGTTGCCACAGGTGGGATTCGAACCGAGGACCTCTCGGCTTGCAGCCTGCACCTCTACCTACTGAGCCACTGCGCCCCCCCCTCCTCCTCAGTGGGTTAAGAGTTAAAGATGTTCTAGGGCCAAATCAAGGGAGCTGCTATCCTCTAAGTGATATAGATAGTTACATCAACATATAATATAAAATCAGCATCCTATTCACAATCTAAAGCATTGTTCTCAAAACATTACGCTGTTAGCTGGAGAAGATACATTCCATCAATATTCAGCTCACTGTTTGGCGAGCCAAATATTGTTGAAATGAAACCCCTTTGTCCGCCTGGTCTCAAAATTTCTGAAAACTTCATGCAATCTCATTTTTGCAAATTTGGTTATCTTGTTGTATTTGTGACAATAAGTAAGATGTTTAAGAACATGGAAGTCACATATCAAAATGAAATACAGTAGAATCCTCTTAATTGAATATCCATTTTACCAGTGAATTTATTCAATTAACAGGAGTAAACAATTAACAGGGATTTGGTCAGTTTCCTGTGTTCTGGAGGTAAACTGAGTATTTATTCTATTATATCTTGTTTGACAGAGCTCATAGAGCTCTGTCAAACAAGATATAATAGAATAAATGCTTGTATTGGATGTAGTGAGGCCAAAAAGGTTGATAAATAAGGGGAATTTGGTGCGTGTCACAGTAATTTGTTTGACATATTACAAAAATTTATATACAATTAACAGGAGTTTACTCTATAACCCATGTGCAAATAACAGATCAAATTTGTACTGAAGGTATGGTAAATGGTTTTGTGTTTGAAAATTGTATTCAATTAACAGGGATATACAATTAAGAGGTATCCAGTTACGTGGGCTCCACTGTATAGCATAAAAGGAAAGTCAGAAAATGCAAATGAACTTCTTACTCCATTGTTCTACACAAAGTACACAATCAAGTAACCTTCATTCATACTAATTGTGAATCCTTTGAACAATAGTTTCTGGATTTCAATTTTTTTAATGTTTTCCAGAAGCTATGACTGCATTTTATGAAAAAAAAAATACTAAAATACATACAGGGGTTTAGATTTTTGGAAAAAAGGGGGAAATACTATTTATTCATTTATTTGTGTTTAAGGTCACATATTTCTGCACAGTGGCTATTCGTGACAGCAACATGGATAAAAAGTCAAGCCCAGCCAACCATTTATACCCATGTTGCCCATTTCATAGGACTTCCACACCAGGCACTGGTGAGTGGGTTCTATTTTTTCAATAAACAAGCCCTTCTTCACTTCTCAAGGTTCCCAGGGGGAAAATACTAAGTGGGTTAAGAAATAATATTCCTATCAAGGCAAATGACTGCAAATATATTTATCTTCGATACTTTACTTTTCGATAATTTACAGCTCACATTGTTTTAAATTAGAACTAGGAACCTATCCCTTTGGGATTACACAATTTTTAGAAAAACTGAACAATCAGGAGCTCACTCTTTAAACCTTTTACACTTGTTTTTCTCCAGAACTGTATTTTCTATCTGATGCATCTATGACTACAAATGAATTCAAACGCAAGTGAGTGAGTAAATCTTGATTGACCTATTCTGTGCAGGTTATCAATAGCTGGATAATTATATTTTCTGAAGCATCCAGCCAATTTGGCTTATTCATCACTTCCATCTTTGCAGAAAAATGTAGTCCTCTCTCTCTATCTATCTCTCTTTCCACATGAGCAAGGAAAATGTTGGATTTTGCTCTGGTAATATCATATTTTTATACAACAGTCAATGGCCCAGACTAGCTGGTGCTAACTCAAAATATAATCTAGGACCAAACACAAAATTTTCCCCCAATCCCCCAAATTTGCATGCAAAACCGAAAATTTTATGTCCTATCTGGTCCTCCATACTTTTGCAAACTGCGCATGGGCAGTATCCCAGAAGACACCAAAATTGGTGCCAACCATCATTCTTTGTTTGGCCCTCCAGTCAGTAACAACAAACTGACATCGGTGCTTTTAAATCTCAGTTTTAATGATGCCAGACACAAATCAATGGTAGAATTGGTGGATCCAAGGACATAATTGGATGATGGAAGTGAACAATGGTGGTTGGAAACATTCAGGGCTGTAACTTTATAATTTTTACAAAAATTATTTCATGTTTCCCAATTTCGGGACATGGGCTGATGTCATCATTCTTGCTAATGATTTTTCCACTGTTTGTTAAGTGTTCCTTCCCTATCCTTCCTTGAAGCCCTCCTGTTAACCCTTTACCCAAATAACCCAATGCAGACGATATCAAAATTTATTATTTAAAATATCATTTTTTCAAATTTTTCCAAAAAGTTCAACAAAACCTTATCATGTGACCCCTCGTTGGAATGAGCTCGACGAGCTTGTTCCAACGAGGGGTAACATGATATGGTTTTGTTGAAATTTTTTGAAAAGTTAAAAAATTTATAGTAATTTATATATTTTTTATACTTACCAATGACCCAGACTTAGCTGGTGCTAACTCTAACAAAACCAGGGCCAAACACAAATTTTGCCCCCCAATCCCCAAAATTTGCATCCAAAACAAAAAGAAATCATGTCCTAAAGGACCTCCATACTACGCCTCTACTGCGCATGCGCAGTGACGCAGACGTCCCGAAATTGGCGCCAATTATCATTCTTACTGGCAGTGCCTGGTCAGTGCTATGTACTCAGCGGGGAGGCAAGAGTTCTCAACTCCAGGGAGGGCCATCCCCGTCTGGGTCATTGGTAAGTATAAAAAATATATAAATTACTATAAATTTTTTAACATTTTTATACTGTACCAATGACCCAGACTTAGCTGAATAGTAAACAGGCTGGAGGGCCTAGGACATAGAGGAAAATCCAATAAGCTCAACTATATAGTAAAGAGGTAACCCCTTAAGGAGAAAAGGAGTATTAGGCTTTACATGTATCTTTCTTATTTAATATTAAATTAGAAAGATACACTACCCTTAATAATTGAGCACAATAACATTCATGTTCTCTATTAACATCCAGTATAACCCTTATACTAATTATTTTTAAAGCAAGCCAATAAATAAAGTAGTCCAGAGAATTGAGACTCTTTATAGTCATTTAAAAGTGTCCGAGTATTGTATATTAAAGCCCGTTTGACAGTTGACATATACAAATGCTTCACACCGAGCTACACTTTAAAAATAAGACATGAATGAATTTTAACATTAATATTACACTTTAAAACCATCCCGGAAGCGACTCAGAAATACTGACTTGGAGGAGGCATTCCCTTGCTTTTCACTATAAAGCAGGTGACCTAAGGGAACACCTGCCCCCCCCCCCTTCCCCTTGCCCTGGGTCAAATAGCCCAGAGCGAAGAGGGCAGCCGGACGGAGTCACTGCCGGAACAGAAAGCCTGCATAACTATAGTTGCAACTGTTTAGTGGACGACATTCTGAGCAACAGATAACGGACCTAAACAATGCAGGTCTCCAGAAATGGACTCAATATTTCTGAGATGAAAATTCGTAAATGTGGATGGCTGAGACCAATAAGCAGCCTTCATTAAATCTGTAATAGCAACACTATTAGCATAAGCCCAGGAAGTAGAAAGAGCTCTTACTTCATGAGCAGAAATCTTAAGCACAGACTGCTGAGAAGAAGATAAATCTTCATAAGCAGTACGGATAGTTAATTGAATCCATCTAGCAATAGAATGGACTGAAATGTCCTTTCTATTAGGCATCAAAGACAGAAAGAAACGTTTCCGTCCCTTTCTGATAAACTGAGATCTCTGTTTATAGATACGTAATGCTCTAACAGGACAGAGTAAAGGCCTACGCCCGTCTGAAGACGGAAGAGCCTTAATAACAATAGGTTCCGGATATTTATTAGGAGCCTGATTCTTAGCTAAAAAAACCCACATTAGTAGTGAAGGTGATAGTGTTCCCAACACTACGATAATGAGAATCATCCACCGATAGTGCATGAAGCTCACTGACTCTTCTAGCAGAAGAGAAAGCTAAGAGAAAAGCTGTCTTATAAGATAAGAATTTGAAATCTACTGTCCCAAGAGGTTCAAATGGCTTTTCCTTCAATTTAAGAAGAACCCAAGCTAAATTCCACTTAGGAATTAATCTAAGAGTTCTGGGTCTATTTATCGAAAAGTTTCTAACCAACTTAGATAAAGAGACATTAGATCCAATTTGTAAACTATCATGATGTGCATAGGTATCAGATAACATAGATCTATAACCCTTTATAGTAACAGGCTGCAGTTTTATTTCGTCAAACAAGTATACTAGAAAGTTTGCAATGTCTGGTATAGAGGGATCGAATATATCTACAGAATGATCCCTACACCAACGACGAAAAACCTTCCACTTAGCCGCATAGTTTAGCGAAGAGGAGGTCCTCCTACAGTTAGAAATCGCGTCCACTGCTCGTCCTGTAAAGTGCTTGCCATGCAAGAAGGACCGCACAACTGAAAAACGTGAAGGTTGAGACCTTGCGGGTTGTGATGGAGTTGGCGCGATTTCCCCTGCGAAAGAAGATCCTCCCGTGGAGGAAGCTTTCGCAGTAGGTCCCACAACAGACACCTGAGTAGATTTATCCACGGTCTCTGTGGCGACAGAGATGCTACCAACAGAATCTTGCATTGAGATTGTTTTATCTTTAGCAATATTTGTTGAATTAATGGCTCTGGAGGATATGCATATCCTATCATTCCGTCCCAAGGGATCGACAGAGCGTCTACTGCAAATGCTCTTGGATCCGGACACGGAGACACATACGTCTGCAACTGATTGTTGAGATGTGTCGCAAATAAGTCTATCATTGGCCGTTCCCATTGGTAGCAAATCTGATTGAATACTTGTTTGTTTAGAGTCCACTCCGACGGCAACAAGCGACCCTTTCGTGAAAGGGAGTCTGCTAGCACATTCAGACGACCCGGTATGTGACGGACCGAAAGAAGAACGTGATGTTCTAGCGCAAACAGAAGGATTCTTTCCGTTAGATTGAACAACGGAACTGAATGAGTGCCTCCCTGATTCCGTATATACGCCACTACTGTCGTATTGTCGGATAGGATTTGGACATGAGCATCGTGAATAATGTCCATCCAGTGACGTAACGCAAGCCAAATTGACATCATTTCCTTGATGTTTATGTGCTTGCACAGGAATTGCGGATCCCAAAGACCCTGGCATCTTGAATCCGTTGGGATTAATGATGCACCCCAACCTGTTTGACTGGCATCCGTCATAACGGTAAAACTCGGATCCGGCAACTGCAGCGGAACTCCCTGAGTTAACCACTGAATGTTTGCCCAAGTCTGAATCTCTTGTTTCACTTGATCTGACAAGAGAACGTCTACATCGAGCGAATGAATTTTCACACTCCAATTCTGAGTCAAGAAAATTTGAAGAGGACGTGTGCGTAACCACCCCATCGGAATGAGATCCGCGGCGGCTCCGCACAGACCTATCAGTCTCATAAATTCTCTCGTCGTGACTTTGTCTGCGTGCAGACAATAGCGAGCGTAACAACTGACTAATTTCGCTCTGGTTAACGGCAGACGAACGAGATTGTTGTGCGTCTCGAAGCTCATTCCCAGATGAGTGAATGACTTGGACGGCACCAGATCCGACTTCTCCTCGTTTACTATAAAACCGAGACGTCGGAGCAATAGAAGAAGATTCTGAACATCGTTCTGAAGCATTAACTCGATGCCGTACCTCTGAAGAATGTCGTCCAGGTAGGCCGACATTACCGCAGACGAATGAGCTCGGAAGTAGATCATTACCGAGTTCATTACCCGAGTGAAAGCCCAGGGTGCTAGATTCAATCCGAAGCACATCGCCCGGAATTGATACACCACTCCTAGGACTGCGAAGCGTAGATACTTTCGGAATGTCGGATGTACCATGACGTGAAAGTACGCATCTTTGAGATCTATGCTCGTTGCATAATCGTTCACCCGAATACTCGCTCTGACCGATCGAATCGTCTCCATATAAAACTTCGGAGCGACGATCAGCTTGTTTATCCAGCTCAAATCTATGACTGGACGGAACGAGCCGTCTGGTTTCGGAACCAGAAACAGATGGCTGTAGAATCCCGGAGATTCCTGGTTTTCTACGACCTCTACCGCGTTCTTCATTAAAAGAGACTGCACCTCTGATAACAGAGCGTCTCTTTTCTGCGGATTTGACGGAAGATGAGTCCACTTTGGACTTCGAGTTAATGGAGGCTTTCGTTTGAAGGATATCTTTAGACCTTCCGAAGTCACTCCTCTCACCCAAGGGTCGTCCGTAATCGACGCCCATTCTTGTGAAAAGCTCGACAACCTTCCGCCAACCGGAACGCGATAGAGGTTTAAGCCATCACCTCCTGGACCTGCGAGCCCTGCGGTAGGAGAAACCACGTCTTCCACGGCCCGCACCTCGCCCCGTCGACCTCGGGGCGTCCGACCGATTGTCCCAGCCTGAAGGACGTCCCGAACGAGAGTCGCTATCCTGACGGTCTCTCGAATAAGACCAAGAGGACGCACCGGAACCTCTATAGGAACCTCTCTTGGGCGCATTAGACCCAGACGTGCCTGTCTTATTCGTGTCTGCTGTATCCGACTTCTTAGGAGCAGATTTGAACAACAGAGAATCCTTAGCTTTCTTTGTAATTTTATCATAAATAGCGGAAAGCTTGCCGTCAAAGAGAAGTTCTCCTGAGACCGAAGCGACTCTAAGAGAGTTCTTCACCTTAGAATCCACTAGTGTGGATGTAGCTAGGGCTGCGTCACGTCTAACCAACTCCAGATTTGCCACTGAAAGGGCGGAGTTACACGTGGAATAAGCTACTGCCCTTGAAAGAAGTCTTAAAGAGGATTGTATATCCTGAAACTCTTTCCCCTGAAGGCGCAGTGATAACGCCTTAGTAAGGTGATCTGCGTAAGATAAGGCATCTAAATTGGCTCTGTTAGACGCAATAGCTGTTTCCAACACCGCGGTTGGAATAGAAGCTGACGACGGTAATGATAGCTCTAAGTCTTCCGCCTCGTCGTCCATACGCAGAGGAACTCTCGGTATACCCTGTCCTGCCGTATCGAATTTATTCCTTGCATTAATGAAAGGCAGGTTGAGAGTATTAGCGGACAAGAAACCTGCTTTCCCCGTCCTGGAAGCAAGTTTAAATATAGCGTTGTTCAATAATTCAAATGTTCTTGCAACATTATTGGACTGCGACGGAAACTCGGGAGCGATGTCCCTGAACCGCTCAAAAAATTCAGAGTCCAATGACGCTATAATTCTCTTGTCCGGAACCGCAGCAGTCTGGTCCGACGGAACAACTTGAGGGAGAAAGTGCCGGATGAAGTCCACGGCAGCTTTATGTTGTTCCGAAAGGGATAGCTCCAAGTCATCCGTATCCCTTTCACCATCCGGTCGGACCTCATGATGTTCCCGGTCGTCCGCCCCCGATGCTTCGGCGGAGCGTACCGACCCAGCGCCGTCGGATAATTCTCGATCCGACACCGTTTCTGTCGGCTGCTGGGATGCTGCGATAAGCTGTGCTATCTGCACAAGAATGTCCGGCGTCGAGACCTGCGGAGGCGCAGTCTTTCGCTGCTTCGCCGAGGGCAGCTCCGCATCAGATGGCTCCCGCATACTTTTCCTATGCGAACGTCCGGAGTCCATTGGTCTCGAATCCCTGGCTGCCGGATGGTGAGACCTGGTCGCCGAAGAATCCTTGATCGGCGAAGCTGGTAATATATCGGCGGTCACGCAGCCAAGGTGCGGTCGTGTGCGCTGACGAGAAGAGGAAGCCTTAACAGTCTCTGCGGACTGCTTATACAACGGAGCGTCCCGAGCGACGGACGTATGCTCCGCTAAAGACACATTTTGTACCACAACATCTGGTCCCAGATGTTGTTGTACGAGAGAGGGGCCTCTCTCGCTTGTGGCCCGGCTGGACCTGGACGAGCTAGGAACCGGACTCAAAGGCTTCCTCCGTTCTCGCTTACTATCCGCCGTCACTGGGTGTGCATCTATTATGTTTATAGTGCTCGCATCACCCAAAACTTCCTCTTGGACCGCATCGGACGAACCCGGCTGCCGAACCATTCGGTGAATGGACGCTACACCGGGTGAGCTAGCGGACGACATTTGTCTAATCTCCATGAGCACTTTTGCCGCTAGCTCTGAATTCATTTGTGACGACGGACGCACACTTGTAGAAGATAACATGGAAACATCACCCTGTTCTGGTTCCTCTGAAATAGAAACTGAGAGAGTAGAGTGACCTTGCGGAGAAAGAGCCGGCATCGCCCTTTCTCCAGAAACAACATATCGTGATACACGTTTCCAATGTTTCTCATCCCAATATTCACATATAGGACAGGGATTAATGCGAGAACACTGACTACAATTAATACAATGATCATGAAAGTCAGAGGAAGATTTCTTCCTATTACAATTTGAACAATGTCCCTTCATTGTGAAAGAACAACAATAAGTCCTAGTTACTCGCAAAAACCCCTGACACAAAGATACATAATAACATGATCCATTAATAAATGAAAAAACAATTGCAAATCAAAATAATTTTGAAAAAATATTTTTTCAGCGAAGCCCAAGTTGCTGAAAAGTAACGTTGAGCCCCGATGGATCCGATGGCAAAGTGTGGTCAAAAATTTTAAATTTATATTAAATAATTAATGAGACACTTACGGATAATATAAATGTATCTTATAGTGAGATAAACTACAGCAAAGGCAAACAGCCCCCCTCAAAAAAGGCTGTTGCCAATGTAGACAGTGTAAAAACACCAGAAAACATGACTCCAGGTACTGAAAAAACTGGCCCGGAATCAGTCATCAAATTACACTCTATCTGATGCAAAACAGAGACTCCCAGGGGAGAATCTGCAGAACATCAGATGGAAGATGCAGAACACAAACGTTATACACCCATGGGTGAAAACGTAACTATGGGGAAAATAACAGAAAACATTCTGTAACCAAGCAACTCTCCCAGGAAATTTTAGAAATGAAATTTCTCAAAAATATGCCAAAAGCATGGGAGAATTGCAAGGGGGGACTTTAGAAGGCTAGGGGAGAGGAAACACTGAATAAGCAGTGTAACAATTAGCAAGAATGACAACAAGAGGCCCATGCCTCGAAAATAGGCAACTTAACATAATTTCATCAAAAAATTTTAAGTACAGCCCTGATTATTTTTTGTCACTTCTTTTTCCTCTCCTCCTTCTATCCTCCTTAGAATCACATTTTCTCCAAAAATTACGTGTCTGGCATCCTTTAAACTGAGATTTACAAGCACAAAGATCAGTGAGATGTTGACTGATGAAGGGCCAAACAGAGAATGATAATTGGCGCCAATTTCGGGACGTCTGCGTCACTGCGCATGCGCAGTAGAGGCGTAGTATGGAGGTCCTTTAGGACATGATTTCTTTTTGTTTTGGATGCAAATTTGGGGGATTGGGGGGCAACATTTGTGTTTGGCCCTGGTTTTGTTAGAGTTAGCACCAGCTAAGTCTGGGTCATTGGTACAGTATAAAAATATAATATTTTTTCAACTGCTGAATTTGCATATTACGCGGGCAGATGCGGCCGATTCGGTGGGTAAAGGGTTAAACTCCCAAGCTTTTTGGCTTATTTTATTGAATTTTTTTTTATAAAATTTCTTGGGAGCTTGGCATGTTATACAGAATGTTTATTCTGTATTTCCCCATGGTTACGTCCTCACCCTAGGGGTGTTCAGGCGTTTGGGTCATGCATCTTATATCCGATGTATCTTTTTTCTTCATCTGAAAATCTTGCTTTACATCGGATAGTCTAAAATCTGTTATTGACTTCGGGCCTTGTTTATTCAGTGCTTGGAGTCTTGTTTCCGGTTTTTCTTGTGACATTGTTTACATTGACAACGTCTTATAAATATATGTAGTTTCATATTTATATTACTGTAGGATTGTTGTAAGATACATATTATGTTATTCCGGTAGTGTAGCAATTATTTTGGGAATTTTGTCCACACTTAGGCTCTATCGGGATACCCTTGGGCTCGTCTGTTCCCTTTGGGAACTTGGGCTCCTGTAAAAAAAAAATTCGGAAAATTTTTTAAATTAATTTTTCGATTTCTATTTTGAATGTGATTTATTATGTATCATTATTATATATTTATTGTGGATTTGGTGGGAGTACTGTCAACTTTGTTTTGATTAATTATGAAAGCTTATTGCTCAAAATGCAAGGCGAGGAAGCCTACCTCCAATTTACATGCATGTTGCCTTGCTTGTAGTCAATGTACTCCCACTAATTCTTGTCCTACATGTGTTGGATAGGATGACAAACATTGGACACGGGTGTAACAGTACACTGTTAGTGGTGAGAGGCCAATGCCGGTTCTCTCGCCGCAAAGTCAATCAAGTTTCTCAGTTTCTTGTTCATAGGAACAAGAACATGGTGATGGTTACGTGACGCCTAGAGAAAGTGTGCTACCATTGTCGCGCTCTGATGAGCAAACAGAGCTAGCTACCAAGGTGCTCATGAGTATTAGACAGGTGATAAAGCCACTAGCTGGTTGTTTAAGTCCCTTGTCTGCATATTACGCGGGCGGATGCGGCCGATTCGGTGGGTAAAGGGTTAAACTCCCGAGCTTTTTGACCGGTGAGGCGGTTACTCCGTCCGTGAGAACCATGACGCCAGGTTTGTTTGTTGCGGTCGATAGAAGTGGAATGGGTAGAGCGAGCACCTTAAAACATAAACATGCTCACCCAGCGATGACGGAACAGAGGAAGAAGCCTGCAAGTACCATGGGAAGCTTGGCGAGGTCTGAGAGGACTACGAGCGAGAGAGGTCCCTCTCTTTCACAGCAGCATCTGGGCCAGATGTTGTGATTAAAAACTTGCGAGAGTCGGAGCATATGTCCACGCCTTCTGTTCAGGATGCTCCACATAGATCGCAGCCGGCCTCAGCTGCAGTTACAGCTTCTACAATGTCATCTACCAAGCATACATGACCGCATCCTAGCTACCCGACTTTGGATATTCAGCCTGCATCGCCAATAAGGGACCATTCGACATCTGCGTAGTCAGACCATCCGGTCGGTAGCTAGGGAGATGAGGTCTCGTTCATAGGGACATCCAGAGAAAAGAGCCATCTCTGACACACCAACCCAGGAGCAGCTAGCAGTGAAGAAACAGAAGACCGCTGTTCCTCAGGCCTCAGTAACGGACTTGCTGTCGCAGATTGCGCAGCTGATCACAGCATTCCAGCAAGTGCAAGAGCAGCCTACAGCAGTCTCAGAACCTGAGCTGTCGGACGGTGCTGGGTCGGTCCAGTCATCTGTTATTCAGATGCAGCAGACCCAGATTCACAACTGATTCTCTCGGATGGTGAAAGGGATGTGGAAGAAGATTACCCTTCCCTTTTCGGAACATCACATGGTTGCGATGGATTTAATCCATCAATACTACCCTGAATTTTGTTCCGGCAAATCAGAATGCTGTGACTAGAAAGAAACAGCTGGCATCGTTGGACGCAGACTTTATCCGGACAAAGGAGGTCCTATCTTTTCCGGTTCAGTCTAGGCAGGTGTCGCAGGCCTTTGGCCATTTAGACGACACCATATTTAAACTCTCCAGTTGCAAGAAGAAAGGCGGTTTCTTATCATCATCTTCCATACATTCACCATTTCTTGTACCACGTTCATTTAAAATGGTCGGGGAAGGTGTTCAGGGAGTTCCACTGCATTTGAATGAGCAGGGCGAGGATCTAGAGGTATCCTTGCCTGGGTCATTCACAATTCGCTCAGACACAATTGAGACGGCAATTTCTTCAAACAGAGCGAATTTGGATGCTATGTCATACGCAGATCACCTTACAAGAGATATGGCGCAACGTCTCAATGGGAAGGAATTTGAGGATGTCCGTACCTCTTTAAGAATTCTTTCCAGGGCAATTATGTATAACTCCGCCAAAACAGTGGCTAATTTGGAGTTAATCAGATGTGATGGTGCCCTTGTGTCGTCATCTTTGATAGATGACAAGGTGAAAAATTCTCTCCAAGTCACTCCAGTTTCCGAACACACTATATTTGATGAAGGCTTTCTCTGGTTTATGACCAGGCTACTAAGAAAGCGTCTAATACTCTGCTTCTAAAGTCGGCGTCTCATCGACCCGCGTCAGCAGAAAAGAGTAAAGGAGGTCGTCCCAGACAGAAATCGTCAAAAGGGGACTCCTCGCGAGGGTAGAGGAAACCATCATATGGTCACTCTGGAGGTCATCAGTACAGCGACTCGGGAAAGGGGCATAGGTCTGATCGAGGCTACCGGTCAGACGCCCCTAAACCGATGGGTCGAGGCTCTTCACGGGGAGGACGTGGTTTCTCCTCCCCATAAGCCTTGCAGGTCGCACAGGTGATGGTCACAACCTCTATTGCTTGCCAGTTGGCAGAAGGTTATCAAGCTTCGCGAAAAACTGGATAACAATTACGGAAGACCAGTGGGTGAGAAATGAAAAACTTTGTATATTTTTTATACTTACCAATTGCCCAGACTAGCTTGCTGGTGCAAACTAACTGTTATTAAGGGCCAAACACAAATTTTGACCCCCCCCCCCCCAAAAATTTGCTTGCAAAACCGAAAATTAAGTCCTATCTGGTCCCCCGTACTTTTACCCTTCGCGCATGCGCAGGCATCAGGAAGTGACCAAAACTGGTGCAAACATCATTCTTTGTTTGGCCCTTCAGTCAATAACAACGTTTTGACATCTGTGCTTTGAAAATCTACTTTTTGAGGATGCCAGACACAAATCAATGCAAGAATTGGTGGATCCAAGGCTATTATTGGATGATGGAAGTCAACAATGGTGGTTTCATACATTCAGGGCTGTAACTTTATAATAATTATAAAATTATTTCATGTTTCCCAATTTCAGGACATTTGCCTGACGCTATCATTTTTACAAATGAATTATCCACTGTTTGTTGAGTATTCCTTCCTGTTAAATTCCTAAGCTTTTTGGCTCATTTTTATTGAAATTTTTTATTAAATTTCTTGGGAGTTTAACGTGTATTACAGAATATTTATTCTGTTTATCCCCATGGTTACATCTTCATCTTAGGGGTGTTAGGTCATTTAGTCTTGCATCTTCTATCCGATGTATCGTTTTTTCTTTGTATGAAGATCTAGCTTTGCATCTGGTAGCATCAAATTGGTTATTGACTTTGGGCCTTGTTGTGTGCCTGATGTCTTGTTTCCTGTTTTTCTTTTGACGTTGTTTACATTGTTGTTTACCAATGGCCCAGACGTGGATGGCCCTCCCCGCTGTTTACAACATTTAGCAGGCAATTTTTAGAAAGAATGATGGTTGGCACCAATTTTGTTGTTTTCCTGGATACTGCGCATGCGCAGTTCGTAAAAGTATGGAGGATCAGATAGGACATAAAATTTTCGGTTTTGCATGCAAATTTGGGGGATTGGGGGGCAGAATTTGTGTTTGGCCCTGGATTATTTTTTGAGTTAGCACCAGCTAGTCTGGGCTATTGGTAAGTATAAAAAATATACAAATTACTTTGAATTTATAATTTTTTGACAGTCCTGATAGTGGCTTTTAGCATTCAAAAAGTTAACTATCAATAAACTGCCTCCCTCTTGACATGCTAAGGATTCATTTCAATCATTTATATCTTCAGGGAGAAAATAAAAAATACAAGAAAATTGTGAAAGTTTTATAGTTAAGACATTTTTTGATCCCTCAAGAGAACAAAGCATAATGATTGTGTTCTGATAAAATAACATACACACAAGCTAAACTTCTATTCTTTACAACAAGATCATAAAAAGAATGCAGAATATTTTGTATGTCAGTGGAGCCCACTTGGATATCTCTTAACTGTATATCCCTGTTAACTGAATATAATTTCCCAACACAAAAACAATTATCATACCTCCAGTACAAATATGACCTGCTAATTGAATACAGATTATAGAGTAAACTCCTGTTAATTGAATAAAAAATCTTGTAACCTGTCGAGAAATTACCCTGACTCTCCCCAGTTTTCCTTTGTTTATAGACCTATTTGGCCTCAGTACATCCAAAACAGGCATTTAATCTATTATATCTTGCTTGACAGAGCTCATGGAGCTCTGCCAAACAAGATATAATAGAATAAATGCTAAGTTTATCTCTAAAATACAGGAAAGTGACACAATCCCTGTTAATTGAATACTCCTGTTAATTGAATAATTTTCATTGGCAAAATGGCTATTCAATTAACAGGGTTCCACTGTACTTTGATGTGCAGGGAGATTGGAGGTGTATCTATGAAGTGAAGAAATAAGTTATTGGCATTTAACCCTTTACATAATGAATCATCCGCAAATGCCCACCTAATTTACAAACTGAGCAGCTGAAAAAATTGATACAGTAGAATCCTCTTAATTGAATATCCATTTTGCCCGTGAAAATTATTCAATTAACAGGAGTATACAATTAACAGGGATTTGGTCAGTTTCCTGTGTTCTGGGGGTAAACTGAGCATTTATTCTATTATATCTTGTTTGACAGAGCTCATAGAGCTCTGTCAAACAAGATATAATAGAATAAATGCCTGTATTGGATGTAGTGAGGCCAAAAATGTTGATAATTAAGGGGAATTTGGTGCATGTCACAGTAATTTTTTCGACATATTATAAAAATTTATATACAGTCAATTAACAGGAGTTTACTCTACAACCCATATGCAATTAACAGAACAAATTTGTACTGAAGGTATGTTAAATGGTTTTGTGTTTTAAAATTATATTCAATTAACAGGGATATACAATTAAGAGATATCCAATTAAGTGGGCTGCATTTAAAAATATTTCAACAAAACCATATCATATGATCCCTCATTTGAATGAGCCTGTTAAAATGAGGGGGATCACATGATTATTGTTTTGTTGACATTTTTTGAAAAATTTGAAAAAAACAATGCTTAAAATAATAAATTTTGTGCATTGGGTAGAAGATTAATATTATTTTTTGTAACTGTATCAACTTACTTCTTTTTATTTCCTTTGCTTCTGCAACAACAACAGTAAATGCAGCAACAAGTTGAGATTAGCATTACCCCACCAATGACAGATGTAGCAATAATCAAAGCTTCAAAATTTACTGTAAAGAAAACATAGTCATTATCATTATTTAAGGATGTCATATGCTTGAATTGATCAAAAGTACATGTACAGTAAAACCTGTTTTGAAAGATCACTGTCGTGAGAGACCACCTGTATTGAGAGACCACTGTGACCTTGTACCGTTTGGTTGTTTTACTTTATAATGGACCGCCGAGCAGCTGCCAGCTCCCCAACATCGTAACTTCGCACTGCAGCATTGGAAGGGTTAGAGTGGTTGAAGACATGCACCCCATCGACGTGCAGTATGCATTAATACACGGTGCCATATTGTCCCCATGTGGACAATCGGGGTTAAGTGCCTTTGACCAAGGATACATCGTGGGTGTTGATCCATATATACAACCCACAATTTGCTAAGGATCACCCATATATTTGGAATATTTCAGTACATTTGTGAGGATGGTTACCACAGCAGCTTGCCATGAGGTAAACAGATTATCCTTTCAATGTTTGAATGATTGTAATTTGTTCCATGCTCATAATGATCAGTGGTGGTAAAACATGCAGTTAACAGTGGGCTAGATTCATTCTAGAGATGTGGTCATTGCGTTGCACGATCTCAAAATTATTATGCCACCTTACCTTAACTTGTCAGTAGCCTTTGCATAACTTTTGTGTGTCAAACTAAATGTTTTTATGCCAATGTGATGCCATTTGAGTGTTCCGGGCTTGTCCAGGGCAAAAGGGATGATACAGTCTGACATGTCCCAGCATCATGTTGCCGCAGAGCTCAGTGTTAGCCAGGGTGACATCTCAAGGGCATGGAACCATTACAACACAGGAGTTTTCAGAGAAGGCATGGTTGTGGTTGTCAGCGCATTGAGGCAGCCCGCCAGGGTGGTTATCTGTCATATCTGAGAGCTGGAACTGCACCCTACATGCTACGACCCTGCAAAACAACCTTCAGAATGTGGCTGGTGTATGAGTTTCTTGTCAAAACAATCCATATCAGACTTCCCGCTATAGGATTCCACATGAGGAGACCTGCTGTTCGTGTCCTGTTGCAGGCGACATCAATTGCAATGGTGCATTGAACGCCTCAACTGGACAGCACCTCAGTGGTTAAACGTCCTTTTCACAGATAAGTCGAGGCTCTGTACAGACTTTCAAGACAGGTGTATTCTAGTGTGGAGAAGATGAAATAAGAGGTTTGTCACCTCCATAGTTCGAGAACACGATTAGTATCAGGGTTGGGGTATTCGTATTCAGTATTCGTATTCAGTTGTATTCGAATACAGTTTATCAAGTATTCACATGTATTCAGTATTCACTGAATGTTATGAATACATGTATTCGTATTCGTATTCAAATACATTAAAATTTGAGCTGTATTCATGAATACATTTTGGATACTTTCTATATTTTGGAATTAAAGAACCATATACTGAATAAAAGGTTTTCACAGATCAAGCCCATTGACTCCAGACAACAAATTCACACCTCATATCACTATTAAAGACTTAATAATCCCCGATATTATTTATATACCACCAAACACCTTGTCTGAAATTTTTGCATTGAATGCACACAATAGACTTAATTATCAATTAACTTGTCACAATACACCCTATTTATGTAACAATGGCCACATGGTTTAACCACGGAACGCCGTCCCTCTAATGTTTATACAAGGGGATGAGTGGTCAGTCAAACTGTTAAAGTCTGTATCAATTATATTTATTTATTTATTTATTGGTGTTTAAGGTCACATACTTATGCACAATGGCTAATCGTGACCGTGACAGTTTTACAGGTGGAAGAAGCCGGAGTACCCGGAGAGAACCACCGAGCAACAACGAGCAGCTGTCAGCTCTCCAACATCGTAACTCTGAACTCTGCACCGCAGCACAGGCAGGGTTAGATTGGTTGAAGACATGCGCACCATCGACGTGCAGTACGCCTCAGTACACAGCGTCATCGTGCCCCCATGTAGGCAATCGGGGTGAAGTGTCTTGCCCAAGGACACAACGCGGTTGCCACAGGTGGGATTTGAACCGAGGACCTCTCGGCTTGCAGCCTGCACCTCTACCAACTGAGCCACTGCGCCCCTCTGTATCAATTAACTGACTAACTATGATTTTCTGTCTTTGATTCAGACGGAAATTATAACAAGCTGCTCAACAGTTGATTAAAAGTCAGTATGTTTGTTTATTTGTTTGTTGAGGTGTTTGATACTTTTTTTCTTTGATTTAATGAAAGCATAATTTATGATTACATATCAGCGTATATTATATAAATCCCTCACTGATTCTAAATTCAAACTAGTTTACAATGGCAAATGCTCAAGTTGATGTTAGATTTATTCCCAATAGACATGGAGGTCAAAATTTAGTATACGATGGACATAAATTTCGTATAAAACACAAGAAAAATTCTCGAATCAACTGGAGATGCAGCCAACAAAATTGTCCAGCTACAATAAACACAGCAGATGGTCTCATCACAAGTTATCGCAACATACACAACCACCCAGCAGATAGAACAAATATTGCTGTCCAGACATTGTTGCAAAATATGAAGGAACGAGTTAAATGCGAGTCAAAGACCGTCCCAACAATTTACCAAGAAGAAATAGCAGGTAATTATCTAATATTTACAACAGTAATTTAAAATTAATAATAAATAATTAGATGATAAATAATAATAATGGGTGTATGTGTGAGAGAGAGACAGAGAGAGAGAGGGGGGGGTAGTTAAATGCGGGTCAAAGATAATAGATAATAAATAATAATAATGGGTGTATATGAGAGAAAGAAAGAGAGAAAAATTATTAGGTATATAATCTGATTTTACTACTTATATTTCTGTATCTTTTCAGGGCTGCGTTCAAGCGAATCTGTGGAAATAATTCAGGCTGTGCCTACATACTACAGTGTACAAGCCAGTCTGTATCGAGCAAGAGCCCAGAATCGTCCACGATCACCACGTCTAGCATCAGATATAGAACTGTCAGAAGAATATTCACAAACAACTGCCAGCGAACAATTCTTTCTATACCAGGATGAAACCATGTTAATTTTCTCAACTACGGACAATCTTTATCATTTAACTGCTGCTGATACATATTTCTGTGATGGAACTTTTGACAAATCTCCAGGACTGTTCTACCAACTGTATTCAATGCATGCATTTGTGACTGATAAAATGTGTCCTTTGGTGTATGGACTTCTGCGTGACAAAAAGCAGGCAACGTATAGACGCTTCTTTAGTGCAATAAAGGAGAAGGCAGCAAAATTGAATATTTCCCTAGTGCCGTCAAAAGTAGTTGCCGACTTTGAAGTAGCGGCTCAGAATGGCGCTTCAGAAATTTTCGACTGTGAAATGAAAGGATGTTTGTTCCATTTTCGTCAGGCTGTGTGGCACAATGCGCAAAAGTGTGGTTTGCAGCAGGTTTTTTCAAATGACGAACAAATTAATCTTCATGTTCGGCGGGCATGTGTTTTGCCTTTTGTGCACCTGTGTGACATCGAAGACGTTTGGCTGAATGCTTTGGAGGAGTCAGATCAAGAGAATCCTAACGTAGCTAAATTTTGTGATTATGTTACTGAACAGTGGTTGGAGAGTGGTGGGAGAGCTATGTGGAACCACTTCGAGACAGATGGTGCACATACTACAAACCATCTTGAGGGGTGGCATGGAAATCTGAAAAGATTGGGTTCTAACCATCCCAATATATACAAATTTATAGACATAATAAAAAATGAACAAGCATT
Organism: Pictodentalium vernedei; assembly: GCA_031216915.1. NCBI lineage: Eukaryota > Metazoa > Mollusca > Scaphopoda > Dentaliida > Dentaliidae > Pictodentalium > Pictodentalium vernedei. The sequence goes on from CM062288.1 coordinate 100,834,502, forward strand.
TGTGGAGGCAACAATCATTCAACTCGCATCAGGAGGTAGGCTTGCACCAAAGAGAAAGAAATACCATAGAGTGGAAAATAACATTTCAATGGAAAAAGGTAAACTTTTACAGGGACTGAAAACCCCCATTGAATATGCAGACAGTGTATCGAAAATGGTTGGACTTTAAAGGGTTTATTCATGTGTTGTATAATAAATGTATTATGTTTATAAATTATTATTATTACTGAGACTAAAATATATGTGTCTTCATCACACTAATTATCTCGTTATCAAGTTAGAAACAGATTATTGATTAATCCCTATTGTTCTCCTACTACCTCGTCCGATGTATGAGAACAATAGGAGACGGTGTTCCGAGGTGATCCCGGCCACATATCCCCATGGCTTTTTAAATTGTTGAAAACATGGACAATAAAAATAAAATAAAAAACTTGTGTTATTGGACACAACTCAGTTATTCAATGATATTATATTCTAAAATTTTTGGATTTATTTATAATAAAGTTTTTCTATTTATCCATTATTTTTCACGGTAAAAACACATAATTTTTTATTTATTCCTGTTTGAGGTCACCTTTGTGCAGCTCAGTATGTCTAATTATAATCGGTAAAAGTATGTAAATATTATAAAGAAAATACCACCGCTGTTAGCTAATTTTCAGCCAACAGACCTCCAGGTTTAATCATGAAGTGCATTGGCTAAAACTTAACTGGTCCTTCTTATGTGGTGTCATTGCAATTGATACTTAATGTTCAGAAGGAAATGCCAGTCTGTGATTTTTTAGAGGTAATCCACTCACATTTTGTGATGTGTTATCCATGGAGAGTGGTCTAATTACTATGACACCCATAGAGTTTATTTCCCGTCAGGTAATTACTTTAGTTTTCCAACAAAGCATAAGCACAATTGAAGCTTCAGCTAAAGGACCATCAATTTAAAAATGACTTTTAACCCAATAAACAAAAAACTTAAAGGCCTTGCTATAATACTTCTAATTTAAAAAGTATTCAAGTATTCAAAAATGTATTCATGAATACATTGTAATGTATTTGTATTCGTATTCAAATACATTTGAAAATTTGTGTATTTGTATTCGTATTCATGAAATTTCAAAGTATTCGTATTCGAATACATTTACAAAGAATTGGGTCCAAGCCTGATTAGTATGGTAGCGGGTCTGTTATGGTTTGGGGTGGCATGAGCTGATTTTGGAATTCTTGTGATAACGTACTTGGAGGCTAGGGTTGAGGAATTCATCCCGATGGATGATAATGCTAGACCACACCGATTCCAGCCAGTGAACCAATACCTGGAAGATGAGAGGATCGAGAGAATGGACTGGCCAGTGCAAGTTGCAAGTATTCCTGGGACCGATTGCAGGCTGTGGTTACAGATCGACGAGTGCAACCCCACAGCTCTGGTGGATGGATGAAGGAACATGCTCCATCAAATCTTCCGTGCACACTTCGATGGAATGAAGAAACATTACCAGGCAGTCTTGGATGCTAGTGCAGGTCATACCAGATACTGAGGTTGATACAGACTTTTCTGAGTTGCACGGATTAAAATTTAATAAGTGTGTAATAAGTGATTTAAATTTGTTTTTGATTTACTGAAAATGGTTATCTTTTCATTCTTTTCCCGATTGCATGTGCAAAATCCACCCTTAAACTTCATTATGCTGAGTTAGTGAGACCCCCTTCTCAAAAATAAATCAAATTGTCATTGAATATAAATTAGGAATGCAAACAAGAGCTGGACTTTCGTCCGGTGCATACCCCCACGTGGTGTACCGCCTAGTGTGGGTATACCTATGACCAACATATATTATTTATGAATATTCTCATATGGACTGACGGACGGATGCACAGATGGACGGACACAATCCAGTATACCCCCCCCCCCTCCCCTCCCCCCATTTTCTTCGAAAGTTTTCAACATATATTATTTATGAATATTCTCGTATGGACTGAGGGACAGATGCACAGATGGACGGACACAATCCAGTATACCCCATCCCCATTTTCTTCGAAAGTTTTCAACAATTTCCAACAATTTCTAAGTCAAAAGGTATGGTAAATTGTTTGGTGTTTGGAAGTTTTATGCAATGAGGCAGAAGCCTTTGTCATAGGCAAACTGCATGCCACATTTCACTGAAATCCGATAACCCATACCTGAGATACAGACTGAACAGACAAATAATGTCTATATTTATATTTATTATTTATTTATTTATTTATTGGTGTTTAAGGTCACATATTTCTGCACAATGGCTAACCAGTTTTACAGGGTGGAGGAAGCCGGAGTACCCGGAGAGAACCACCGAGCAATGGCGAGCAACTGTTAGCCCCCAACATACCAACTCCACACAAGCAGGGTTAGCATTGGTTGGAGACGGGTGCACCATCGACGTGCAGTACGCCTTAGTACACAGCGTCACCGTGTCCCCACGTGGGCAATGGGGGTGAAGTGCCTTGCCCAAGGACACAATGCGGTTGCCGCAGATGGGATTCGAACTGAGGACCTCTAAAAAGAAGAATGTGAGAAATATCGTTGAATCCTTTTTTTAAAGCCTATATCATAAGCAGTGTTCATGGCAAATTTCATTGCAATAGAATATTCCATACCCGAGATACAGGATGAACAGAAAAAATTTGGCTCGGACGGACACAATTTCTAAGTGAACAAGTAATGAAAGTGTCAATGACACTGTAGCTCAACTTGTCAAGACATGTACATGTATAGTATGTGACACAGCAATGACAAACATCTAGGTAATGACCTGATAACAAATGTACATATAAAGTATTGTAACAGTCTGTACATAAATACTGGCTGTAGCCTGTAACAAATGTATAGGTAAAGTATTATAAAGGTGGGTGACGAGAAGATGCTAAATAGAAAAGAAATCTGAGTCCCAGAGTGGGTCTGACTGAACCCCAAACTATTTGTTCTCATAGCACATTGATAACAAAGGCACCCCAAAACACACTCATTCCTGCCCCAATGTGAAAACAAAGGTACCCAAGAAGTTTCGTGAAGATCAGTTCATAAATACGAGCTGTATAGAAGTTGTGACAAAAAACTGATTGGACCTAATTTCGGTACAAAATGGCCACTGGCAGCCATCTTGAATTTTGGACCGCACTCAGAAACACTCGTTCTCATCCCAAGGTGATAACAAAGGTACCCAAGAAGTTTCGTGAAGATCGGTTCATAAATACAGCCTCTAGCCCGAGCTGTATTGACATGTGCACTTACAGTGTATAAGTAGCACTAAATAAATCAAAATTCATCTAATTTGCATGATTTCTGCACAAGAAAAAAACCCGTACTGTATGTGATGTATTCCATTTTACTAAACATTCCTACAAAAATTTATTCAAATCAGAACTTTCATACAGAAGTTCTGTACAAAAGACTGATTGCACTAATTTTGGTACAAAATGGCTGCTGGTGGCCATCTTGAATTTCGGACCACACACAAAAACACTCGTTCTCATCCCACGGTGATAACAGAGGTCCTCAAGAAGTTTCGTAAAGATCGGTTCATAAATACGGCCTCTAGCCTGAGCCGTATAGAAGTTGTGAACAAAAAACTGATTAGACCAAATTTTGGTACGAAATGGCCACTGGCAGCCATCTTGAATTTTGGACCGCACTCCGAAACACTCGTTCTCATCCCAAGGTGATAACAGAGGTACCCAAGAAGTTTTGTGAAGATCGGTTGATAAATACAGCCTCTAGCCCGAGCCGTATTGCCATGTGCACTTACTGTGTGTAAGTAGCACTGAAAAAATCAAAGTTCATCTAATTTGCATAATTTCTGCACGAGAAAAAAACCTGTATTATATGTGATGTATCCCATGGTACAAAACATTCACACAAAAAAATTATTCAAGTCAGCACTTTCATATGGAAGTTCTGTGCAAAAATCTGATTGCACCTAATTTTGTACAAAATGGCTGCCATCGGCCATCCTGAATTTCGGACCGCACCCAAAAACACTCGTTCTCGTCCCACGGTGATACCAAAGGTACCCAAGAAGTTTCGTAAAGATTGGTTTATAAATACGGCCTCTAGCCCGAGCTGTATTGGCATTTGCACTTACAGTGCTGAAAGTAACACTAAATACATCAAAGTTAGTCTAATTTGCATAATTTGCATAATTTACATACGAGAAAAAAACCTGTATTATATGTGATGTATCCCATGGTACTAAACATTCATACAAAAAATTATTCAAATCAGCGCTTTCATATGGAAGTTCTGTACAAAAAACAGATATCTGCATCGTCGGTACAAAATGGCAGCTGGCGGCCAACTTGAATTTCAGATCGGACCCAAAAACACTCGTTCTCGTCCCACAGTCATAACAAAGGTACCCAATAAGTTTCGTAAAGATCGGTTTATAAATACGGCCTCTAGCCCAAGCCGTATTGAATTGTTGACGGACAGAGGGACAACTGGCCATGGAATAAGCTCAAATTTGGCTTTGCCAAAGTTGAGCTAATAATAAAAAAATAATAACTAGTGTGGGCATACCTATGACCAACAAATATTATAAAAAATAATAATTTACTTAAGTTATGAATATTCTCAGATGGACTCACACACGAATGCACAGACGGACGTGGACGGACGGACAGACGGATGGACGGATGAATGTAATCCAGTATACCCCCATTTTCTTCGAAAGTGGGGGTATAAAAAGATACCCAAAATATATGAGTGATCCTCAGCAAATTGTGAGTATTATATGTTTGTTAGACTAACGAACTGATGTCCCATGAGACAGACGTTTGCACATCTGTCAGTCCATTAGTCCATACTAACATTTATGCTCAGATGAACCAATGGATGTGTAGGGCTGCACGGTAATTCGGTATTTTACCGAAACTCGGTATTTTTTTCGATACCGAGTAAATACGGAGCAATTTTCAACTTAATCAGTATACCGACTTTCACGGTATTATCGATTAGAAAAGTCCATGTGTGCCATGAAAATGCAAAATGAGATGTATGTGGGGCTAACTAATTTTTTCTCGGATCAAAGTAAGACTGAAAAATTATATACTTTAGACTAATGCGCTCCTGTTAATCCGTTGAAATAAGCTTCCAACGAATGGTGTGTAATTGGTAAATAACTTCGCAAATTCAATACATGAACATGCTGTTCTGTAAAATGCTTGTTGTAAAAACAACGTTCGTTCTTCGTCGAAGCACAGGCATCTGGAAACTTGATCTAAAGAGATATATCACCCCTACTTCAAAGTACCCCCTCTTATATATTTAATATACACGTGTATATTATCTATATAAGAAAGGATATTTCGAAGTAGGTGTGATATATCTCTTTAGATCAGTTTCCGGATGCCTGTGATTGAAGTTCCCCTGTCCAGCTGTCCCGAAAATGTAAAGCTGATGACGCTCACGGTATTTAGTCATACCGCAGTATTTTATTTTATATCGTACTCGGTATTGAAAAATCAAATACCATGCAGCCCTATGGATGTGCAGATGGACAGATGTACAGATGTAATCAAGGATACAACCTACTCTTCGAGAGGGGGAAAATTATCACCTGAGATACTCCAGGGAAGTAATTTTGAAAAGTGTATGTTATTTTCTTCATGATAATGTATGATATACATTGTATACATGTAATATTAACCCTTTACCCAATGCACACATTATCAAAAATTATTATTTTAACTGTTTTTTTTTTTAATTTTTCAAAAAGTTCCAACAAAACCATATCATGTGACCCCGTTTGGAATGAGCTTGTACCAATGAGGGGTTACATGATATGGTTTTGTTGAAATTTTATAATTATATATTTTTTCAACTGCATATTTTGCAAATCATGCAGGGGGGTGGGGGGTAAGGTAGTGAATTTCCAAGTAGGGGAGGGACTGGGAGTAGGAAACCCCCTCCCAGTCCCTCCCCCTACTTGAAAATTAACTACCGAGAAAGATTTTGAAAATGAAGCCATGAGAGGGGGCATAAAATTGATTCTAGTAACTGAAATGCCAACACATTTATCATAGAATTATCAGGTTATTATTATTTGGTGTTATTCTGGGAACTGAATATGTGCAAAATTAATTCTCAAACTGAGAACTTTGAGCAATTCACAATGTTCTAACATTAAATCAGATCTCAGACAGGAATTATCAATTTTCGATGTTTCATCATTTTGTAACTGTGAAGATGGAATTAACTAAGGATAACGATTTTACATGATCTGATTTTCTTGAAGTGCATTTCGAGGGTTTTTTTATGATGATAAGTAAAAGTACTAAAGAAATCCCCTACTGATTGACACCATGCATACTTATGAAGCTTGATATTGCATACACTGTAGTTGTAAATAGTAACAGTTAGAATTTTTGTCAATTTGAAACAGAGTTGGAATTTTGGGAAGTAAAGGAAACATCAGCATCACCAAAGAAGAACTAAAATCCAGATAGATGGAATTTCCAACTACTCATAACTTGCCCTTTGAATTTCCAACTATAGGAAATTTTGGCCAGGATTGAGGGTCCCCCCCCCCCATTGCCACGCCCCTGCATGCAGGCAGATGCAACCAATTCTTTAGGTAAAGGGTCAAGTAATTTACTGGGAACATGGTGGCTCCAAGGTATAATCCTGATCAGCAGTAACTGCATTGTGTCTCTAGACAAGGCACTTAATCCTACTTGCTCATGTGGGGACATGGTGACACTGTTTACAAAGGCATACTGCACATCGATAATGTGCTTATCTTCAGCCTATGCTAACCCTGCTTTACATTTCAATCAAATGTAAACTTTAAAAAAAACTCACGCCAACAAACTCCCCACCGTGCATCACTGAGTGGACAATCAGACTTTCTTGGTAGGATATGGCCAACAGGATAAGGTTTGCACACATCACCGACTTTACAGTAGAGGCACTGAAATAGAACACAAAAAATAAAATGACACACTCATCAATCAAGAAACGTCTGTGAACAGTACATGGGAGAAGTGTAATAGTACATATGTAGAAAGCTCATAGTCGTGGCTGTTCCCCAACCAAAGAGTTTAGAAATTTAGAGTTTGGTAACATTAATTTTTAGCTATGACTAATAGGTAAGCAGATAAAAAAAAAACTAGTGTTAGTTTGTCCATTTGTTCATTTGTCCATCACATGATCAATTAGGTGATCAAATGACTGAACTGCAATTTCTGCCATTTGCTATTTTGACATTTTGCACTAACATAAATTTGCCAGATTCTGTTTTCAGTTTGCACAATGCACATGTATTCAATAGCTTCAACAGTTGCAAACAATTTAGAAATTTGAAACCCAATAATGAAATCTCCAGTGGAGATTATATCTTTTGAATGTCAAATTTCAAAATTCAGACAGGTCATCAAAGACAAAATGGGTAATGCAAACAATTTTTTGCATAACCCGAAATAAGGTTATATGAAAGCAAATTTTAATTTTTGCAGTCATTCTAGCTAGTCAGCCTCTGTGTCTTCCTATTCCACAAATATTCAGCCAATAAGTAAGTATTGGTCAAGATACACACATGCAATAATCAACAGCTGAATGTATTTACCTTTTTTATTTTCACACAGTTTTCACATGAACCATTATGAGCACCACACTCTGAAAAGGACAAAGCAATTAGCATTATTGATAAAGTAAACACACCAGATACTTTATTTTATTTTAGAACAAGCATATATACTGAGTCAAAAAAGAAAGTACAATAAACTTTGAGGAGCAATTTTTTTAGTACAGTAGAATCCTCTTAACTGAATATCCATTTTGCCAGTGAAAATTATTCAATTAACAGGAGTATACAATTAACAGGGATTTGGTCAGTTTTCTGTGTTCTGGAGGTAAACCGAGCATTTATTCTATTATATCCTGTTTGACAGAGCTCATAGAGCTCTGTCAAACAAGATATAATAGAATAAATGCCTGTATTGGATGTAGTGAGGCCAAAAAGGTTGATAAATAAGGGGAATTTGGTGCGTGTCACAGTAATTTTTTCGACATGTTATACAAAGTTATATACAATTAACAGGAGTTTACTCTACAACCCATATGCAATTAACAGATCAAATTTGTACTGAAGGTATGGTAAATGGTTTTGTGTTTGAAAATTATATTAAATTAAAAGGGATATACAATTAAGAGATATCCAATTAAGTGGGCTCCACTGTATTATCAACTTTAATCCCAAACAAATTATTGTAAAATTCATATTTCGAGTCTAGCTGTATGAATTTTGCATAATTTCATGTTCTTACTGCTGTCAGCGTCATGTCAGGATGTCGCAATTCAGACCTGGGTGAAATGAAAAGTTCACACATGCAGTCAATAGCGTGTATGTCCATCGTTTGCCTCTTGGATGGCAAGATATCGACATCGCATGGACCTGATAAGTCTCTGGATGTCACCCTGTGGTACTACTTTCCACACCTGCCTTAGAACATTACGTAAATCGCCAAACGTCTGAAGATCATGAAGTCGTACCCGATGGTCCAATTGATCCCAAAGATGCTCAATTGGCGACAAATCTGGCGGAAGTGGGGGCCAGGGAAGAAGTTTGATGCTCTGCTCCTCAAGAAAGTCACAACAGATACATGCCACGTGACATCGGGCATTGTCTTGCTGGAATAACTGCAATCCAACATTAGCATTGAACAACGGGACAACAGCAGCATTCAGAATTTTGTCCCTATATCACTGTCCATTCAGATTACCATCAATGTAGATCAACTGCCTTCAATGGTGCAAGGAAATTCCTGCCCAAATCATTACACTACCCCTGCCGAAAGGCCGCATTCCCGCACGCAAGCATCAGAAGACCATTCTCCTCATCGGCGATACACTCTTACCCTACCATCAGCGCACCACAGACAAAATCGTGATTCATCACTAAAAAGAACTGTGCTTCGACGCTGCTGAGTCCAGCAAACACGCTGATGTGCCCATTCCATTCTGACGGTACTATGGTGTTGGGTAAGGATTGGTCCATGGTATGGATGCCTACTGCGGATGCCATGTTCAGCGAGTCTGTTGAGGACAGTTTGTGCACTGATTCTATTGTTAGTTCTACCCGGAGTAATTGCTGCTGTCTTCGTCGGCGGAAGGAAGCGAACTTGCAAGTGAGACGTCCTGATGTGTTGGTCTTGTAACTTTTGGTCGACCTGAATGTGGTTGGTCGGCAGTAGATCCAGTGGTTCTATCCCTTCCAGTGAGACGGTAAATAATGGCCACAGTGATTCTGAACACAGCAGCGAGCTCATCTGGAGGTATCCCAGCCTCATGCATACCAATGGCACACAATCTCTGATTTTCAGTTAACCTTGGCATTTTTTAAAATGTCGGAAGACAAAAACTAGCATGTTTTCTCAATAACCCAGGCGCTCTAGCACGACATAACACAAAAAAAATCGTCGGTCACCCATTCAATTTGACATTCTCGGGTAGCAACGGTTGGGTGGACACACAACAACATGTCATTAAATTCTTTGCACGACTTCTTGATCACAAACTTGCAACATTAGAACTATTATATTTCATCCTTTATGTTATTTTTTAACATATGTTTCTATTATACATTTTTTGACTCAGTATATTTTCTATAATACAAGTAAAATTTTAACATTTGTTTCTATTATACTTTTTTTGACTCAGTATATTTTCTATAATACAAGTAAAAATGTCTAGACAAAATATTAAGGGTAGCAACACTGCATATGCATGCAAAAGGAAGGTAGATTTTTGAAGCTGCACTTGCTCACAAAAGTAATCAAATCTGTCAATTTTAACACATGTGGAGGTCAGTTTTTCATAATACTAATGAAACCAATAAAGCTAACTGACTTATATCAAGTTTACTAATAAGCATAACAACCAAGCGTGGATATACACAATCTGTCATTTGCAGATGGAGGTCCCCAGAGGGTGAATTTGCTGATGCTATCCCATACAGTGGGCTAGAATCTCTCAATATATGTTGCTCTTTCTGTTTAGACCTGAGACCTTCATTCAGATTCAGGTTAACAGAGGGTAAATTTAGTGATGCTACCCTGCTATGTTGGGTAGCATCACCAAATTCACCCTCTGGTGTCCTCGTTCTGCAGATGACAGTCTGCTTATTTCCAGGCTTGGTAACAACAACACAATATCTAGCACTCTTGTACATCAATTGTATTATACTCAACTGAAACAGAAGCTCCATAGATTATAACATTGCTTTTAATTCATGTGAACATGCATATATAAGTTTCTCTTGAATATTCAAAGCACTCATGATAACAGCGCTGTTGGGTTTGCACGTGATAAAATAGTTCCTTGTTTAACTCTTTCGCTGCCGAATGTGACTAAAGTTGTATTACTCAACTGCTGCTGATTGTGACTGAAGTCGAAATTTGAAACCACACTGCAGTTTAGTTTTACAATATAACGTGGTGTTTTATTTATGTTTAATGCAAGCCAGAAAATAAGCGGACTGTCATCTGCAAAATGAGGTCCCCAGAGGGTGAATTTAGTGATGCTATCCTGCACAGCAGGGTAGCATCACTAAATTTATTCTCTGTGAACCTCAGTTTGAATCAGGGTTTCAAACTAAACAGAAAGAGGTATCCAGCAGATAAATTGGCCTGCTGTATGGGATAGCATCATCAAAATCACCCTCTGGGGACCTCATTCTGCAAATGTCAGATGGCTTATTTTCATGTCTGGTTCGATGGTAAAGGTCAAGTAAACTTTTGTGTCACAACCGCCCACGGATGGGAATACAGCTTGGATCAAAATGTATGTTGGTTTGTTTTGGCACATGTTTCATACAAAATGTCTGCAAGGAATTCTACTTGAAAGTGTTTCAAGACAAGTGAGGTTATAGTGCATATTTTTCAAGCCTCAGACAGCGAATGTGGTTCTGGAATTGAAGAAGTGTTTATGTTTAATTATGATAACCTTCACTCAGATTTAGGGTAATAAGAAATTGAAGGTTATTTTTTTTAGCTCTCGGGGCATGTTTAAGCTGGAACCCCAAACCAGCCCAATGCAGAACATGCATTCCTTCACTTTAGAAAGCTTACCAACTTTTTTCTCTTAATAAGAAAGTTCTCAGTGCAGAGGTGAGAACTTCTATCTGTTAAGTTTTCTTATGAAAGTCGAGCTATATGAGTCATTTTGTTTTTTGCATTTAATAACTCTCAATCCTTCAAAATGCATTTTGGAAAAAATTACATAAATGACAGATAACGGTGGTCGTCAAACTTGAGGTAGACATTGTTCCCAAAGATTTATATTTTGGTAAATCATGCTTAAGTTATTCCATAAATAAGCATTACATGCTATTTATTAACAAAGGGTAATAACTCCAATAATTTTCATCAGATATGGTTGGTCATCAGACCTGAGGTAGACATTGTTGCTATAGAGACATATGCCAAAAAAGAATTGAAATCTGTTAACAATTGTCCCAGTTATGCCATAAACAAAGTTCTGAAAAAATTATGATTGAAATATGCAAATTTCCAAGTCGAAAACCCCCATAACTCTGGTAAAAATCATCGGTCCCCCTTTCGAACTTAACCTTCATTTTTGATATAACTGAGGCAGAAAGCAAGTTTGGTCCTGATCTATGAATCCAAACTCAAGTTATCATCAGAAACCAAAATGTTGATGGCAATGAGAAATTAAGTCGAAAAGGCCCATAACTCATGTAAAAATAATTGGATGGAGCCCTTAGTCAAACTTTGTCTGTATTGCTATCTGTGTAATACACATACCAACTTCGGTTGAGAACAAATAATGCAATCTGAAGTTATCGGTCAGAAACCAAAAACTTGTAATAGAAATTCAAATTCTAAGTTGAAAAAGGGGAATAACTTATGTAAAAATAACTGAACGGAACCCATATTCAAACTTAGCCTGTATTTCTAGCTGCAGAATACACGTATCAACTTTGGTTGAGGTCAACTGATCCAAACTGGAGTTATCGGTCGGAAACCAAAAATCTTAATAGAAGGTCAAATTCTAAGTCGAAAAAGAAGCCATAACTCATGTAAAAATAATTTGGTTGAAATCAAATAATCCAAACTGGAAAGCAATTGTTTATGGATAGACCATTTACATAATACATGTACAACCGTTTTTACAAACGGGTGTATAAAAAGTAAGTAAATAAGTATTGTGGTCTAATAAGAAATATCTGCTCTTTTGTTATTGTATTAAAAAAGTAAACTTTAAAAGCAAAAAACAGGTGACTGAATAAATTGAACACAATGAATTATTATTACCTCCCTTTACCTAGTAACTTTATTTTTTGTCATGGACTCATGCCATTTTGCCATGACTGTGACTTTGTCAGGAACCATAAAAAAATAAGAGCGGCTGGGCATGTGACAATTGTCACTCTTTTTCCTTCATTTTCAGACAATTTACCACAGACACAGACATTCTGGGACTATTAACCCTTTCAATAGTAACTTTACTGTGTTTACTCCCCTTGTTATACCGGCTCAGATATCAGTAGTACTAAGTTTACTATTGAATACTATCTATTAAATTAATGAGTAGTTTTTGATCAAGGAGAGCACTGTCCACCCAGGAAAAATTTTCAAAAAGACAGGCCTGAAGGAAGCACCCTCATAATGTAGACATGTGCCATCATTACTCCTTAATAAGAGAATAATTCCAATTGGTGAGGTGGGAGGCAACTTTCATATTATTTTCACACAATAAACCCCATGCCGATATTAACATTTAGAATTCATAATTTCCAAGAGATCATTTAAAAAGCTAAATTTCGGAACTGAGTTTCTTTGAATAATAATCCTGGAATTAATATAAAGTCTCTGTAAAGTCTCTGCAAAGCATGTCTCAAGGAAAGCTTCTGGCGACAAAAAAAGTGAAAACAATATTAAAAAGCAAACTCGCATGACGTCGGCTATCAGTGACAGAGTCTGGCTATCACTAATGTCTCACTCAGACATCTTCAGCCCCATCACCCTTTAAAAACACACTGAGTATTGAACTGGCATGCTTGACTTAGTTTTGTTAACATTCGTCCTTTGGACTTTTTCCGACTAATGTCTCCTGTTTTCTTATTGTCTTCTCTCAATGCCTGGTGAAATAATTTATGAAGTCACATTCGACCCATGGATGGTCCAATAATTTATTGTTTAATGTTCTATGGGGTATCATGGCTATGGGGTACTTGTGATGTTTTATGCGGTATCTATGGCTATGGGTAAAATTGTCAAACCCCAAATATTTCAATACATGTACATATTTGGAATGTGTAACAGGAGAGATGTAAATATTTGGAATGTGTAACTGGAGGAGAGATACGTACGGGAGCCGGGGGTCGAACAGTCAACTTCTAGCACACAAAGCGACCGATTTACCAGGAAACTAAGAGATCTGAACCAGCCAAGCTGGTTGGTAAATAGCCTTTATACCTCGACCGCTACACTACTCTCCCCTTCTTTTGAGATTCACCCATTGTGAATCTCACCCCAGATTCCACCTCAGAGCAGTTGAAACAGCCACTATGTTTCACGACAGCATCAGAGCTGAAATTTCAGCGAAGAGTAGCTAATTTTATGATTTTGATATTTATGTGCTATTCTCTGCTGGAAGTTTAAACAAGCTTTTCCTTGCAGTCATTCGTAACAAATTTTCGATACCAACGGTTTGGACGTGTTAAAAGCACTAGATATCTGCCCTGACAATTTAATTGTGATTCCAATTCAAAGCTGGTCATCCCTTTTCCAATTCTGGATAAAATTACTGCTGAGCCTAAAAGGCAATTATTATCAAAACATACAAACTGAGGAATACCCGACAGTTGTGACGTTTTTGTTTTACATGTGCTGAAAATAAGCAAAATATGGAACTCGACAATTTGAAACAGACTAGCATTTCCAAATTGTCACACACAACAAAACGGGACTATTTTCGAGCCTTGCATTTCTAAATATTTGAAGACAAAATATATTACTCTTCTTTATCATTTACATAAACATTAAAGTATGTCATAAAAATAAAATGATGAACGTAAATGTTGGATAAGCGAGCTCTTAGTGTGACACAGTTAGGGCCGAGGAGAGAAAATTCGGGCCCTGGGTTTATTGTTACGCCAACTCACAGTACCTTTTCGAAAGTGTATATGTGTGGGGAGGGGGGCATGGGGTTTGTTTATATGAGGGCAGAAGGCACGAACAGTGATGGGGGGGGGGGGGGGCCTCCAAGAAAAGTTGAAATCTGCTATTAAATACAGCCTTCTTGTGGCTTTTAGGATGAAAATTCATGTTATCTTTTGGCTGTCAAATGTTTTTTGCAGCATGTTTCAAATTCATCAATGGTCATCTAAAAACACAGAGTTATAGCTTCTTCTAGTGTTAACTTTATGACGTCAAGTTGACGTAATAAGGTTATCACCCAAGATTCGTGTAGCCCAAAGATACGACCGCTGGTCAAATGCAGAGAACCATTTGATGCCATTAACATTTTAGTACTATATGACACAGAACTTTGGGGTAGCCGAACTTAACCCAGGAGTCATAGACTCCCTGGCCAGGTCTGGGCCCTGGGGGTTAGGCTATTACCACACACACACTCACAAATCAGCCCTGGACACAGTCAAAACTATACTTATATGAAGACAATGAATATTAGGCCAAGAGGGAGTCAAATTGACCCATCATCATGAAATAACTTTTTTTCTTTCTTTTCTGCCACTTTCTCAAAATATCTCATGGGAACTCCACATCTGATTAGCTCCATTGATAACATTTCAAATAAAAGAGGAATAGCTTGTGGAGCCCAAATTGTACTGCCCAAAAGATATGATTGATAACCCTAGACAATACTACAGGGTTGAGAACGAAATCAATCATTTCTGATCTCCAAAAGCATTCTTTCCATAAAAAAAGCCACAAAGACACCCGCCCCTCCCCACTCCAACACCATTTCAACTATTCAGATTTGTGGGCAGTTACTATATAAAAATCGGAAATTTATTGCTGCTGACAAATGAGGAAAATAAGCACCAGACAATAAAGTGTGATAACCCTCCTTCCTCCCCATTACATCTGACAAGCTTTCAAAATACAGAATCAACAGATTATATACAGTACACAGTGGTTGGATTGCTACTAAGTCGCAGTGGGGTAGATTTTCAACCAGATAAAAAAATTGCATTTTTTTTCAAAAAATCACATGGTACACTTGAAGACTACCAGCTATGAACCACCGGGTTATGGCCCCTGAGTGCAACCTGGTGGTCCATGAAAAAAAAATTTGCTTGTGCTTCTTGTGTTTTGTTCCCATAAACACGTAAATAGCCATACATGTAGGTGGGAAATCTACCCTACCGCGACTTAGTGGTAATCCATCCTACCGTAGTCCCTCCACATACTGTATACGTGTTGGATAGATTTGTTTGTAAACAAAATACTTATTATCGTCCCTCAGATATCATTCCAGAGTTCAGAGTCTTCAAACTGGATAAACGAATCGAATGTTGGATCACACCATTCAGAAGCTTAGTATTGAAAGTGTCAAGAAATTCAATTGCAGGAAATCTGTCTCCTATCTGTCGCCCAACTCATCTGCAGTGCGTTCACTCAGTCTCTGCCAACTATCGCAGGGTCATACATATTATATTTTATAAATATTTAAACCATAATTGTAACCATACTAATGCTGATGTATTTGAAAGAAAAAAGGAAGCTGGTGCCAATGACTGTTGACATCCCTATTTGTATGGTTTTATCAACCATTGTTCGGAGCAAAATACTTCAGATCTGTCATATAGACAATTTCTTATTTTTATGCTGCTGTGTTGGATAAAGGGATCAAATCTTGAATGAAATGGGCTCATCTGTTGAAGAAATCACTCGTAAGTTTATTCTCATATTAATGGAAACACTTACCGGTATTAGAATAGCAGTTAGGACAGACACTCGAATTAACAGTTATTATAATAAATTTATTACAATAGTGGTTGGTGGAAATTTGTACAGCAATTGTGTTGGTAATAAGTTTATTACAATAGCAGTGGTTGAAAATGTTTCCATCAACCGCTATTGTAATAAGTTTATAATAATAGCGGTTGATGAAAAAGTTTGCACCAACCGTTATGGTAACAAGTTTATTACAATAGCGCTTGATAAAAAGGTCTGTTTCAACTGCTGTTGTAATAAGTTTATATTACCAGGGACATAGCTTGGAGGATTTCAATGGGAGTATTGGTCTATAAAAATTCCAACTAGAGATGGATACTTAAAAGGATGCCACCTCCCATGCCCCCCCCCCCCCCCCTCCTTTGAGAGGGGGAAATTTTTCAAAATGTTGACTCTGAGTGACTGTACCAGTAGTTTTTAGGGCATTCAAAGAATACTTCCAAGACGTTTAAATGGCTGGCAGAAGCTAAATATCTACATAATTTGAGGTTTTAAGATTGCACAAAATGACAATTTCTTGTGGTACTGTAGTCTGTAAGGGGTATACATGTAGCCAGCAAAATCAAAGATCAGTCAGCAGATCAGAGTCAGTCTCCTGAAATGGCAATCGACCATTGCTTTCATTCCTTCGCGCTACTCTCAGCAGTCAAGGTTATTCACCTTGTTCATAAATCCCCATCCAAACAATGCAGTTTGGACACTATTCCTACATGGCTGCTGAAAGCATGCATGCCAGATATTGCGCCATGGATTGCTTTGATTGTTAACACATCTCTTCAGGGTTTTTCCCGTCAAAAATGAAACATGCACTCGTAACACCCCTACTGAAAAAGCCTGGTTTTGACTCTGAAATATTGAAGAGCTACTGCCCAGTCTCCAACCTTTCATTCATTTCTAAGGTTGTGGAACAAGCTGTAGCTCTTCAGTTAAATCAACATCTAGCTCAGAATGGTCTCTCCGAGGTTTTCCAGTCTGAATACAGACCTTACTGCAGCACAGAAACAGCTCTCCTCAGAGTACAAAATGACATTTTGATGTCGATGGACAGACATCAGGTCTCTTGCCTAGTTCTGCTGGATCTGAGTGCTGCCTTCGATACCATAGATCACGACATGCTTATCAACAGATTGAAACGTAGAATTGGTGTATCAGGCATTGCTCTCAAGTGGTTCGCATCATATCTCACTGAACGAACACAAAGCGTTAACATAAATACCTCATCCTCCCCTAAATTCACATTAAAATTTGGCGTCCCTCAGGGCTCTGTACTAGGGCCCTTGCTTTACGTTATATAAGTCCTTCCTCTGGGTGATATAATTCACAGACATGGTTTAGAGTATCACTTCTACGCTGATGACACTCAGCTATACATTCACTTTAAATCTAACGAAGAAGACATATCACGTTGTAAGCTTGAAAGGTGTGTTGCTGATATCAGCCAGTGGATGAACAACAACTATCTTAAGCTAAATGCTGAAAAAACTGCGGTCATATATATAGGCCTACGCCATCAACTCTGTACATCAATGAAAGCATCCTTAATAATAGAAGACAATGCAATCACCCCCAATAAAGTAGTTCAGAACTTGGGCTATTTCCTGGATGAGAATCTTAATTGCGACAGACATGTCAATCATATCTGTCGCACGTCTTTTTTCCACCAGCGAAATATCAGTAAGATAAGGGCAACTATTGATAGGAAAACTGCAGAACAACTCATCCATGCATTCATCACCAGTCGTCTTGACTACTGTAATTCTTTGCTGTATGGGTGCAAAAATTCACTTATTGACAAACTCCAATATATTCAGAATTGTACTGCCAGGATCCTCACTCAAAATCGTAAGTTCTACCGAATCAGTTCGGTCCTCAAAACCCTTCATTGGCTCCCCATCCAGCAAAGGATAAAATATAAAATACTACTTATTACATACAAATGTATTAATAGCCTGGCTCTGGAATATTTATCTACACTTGTTAAGCCCTATACCCCAGTCAGGAATCTCTGCTCCTCAATCTGGTGGTACCAAAGTCTAAACTTGCAACAGCAGGTGACAGAGCTTTCATATGTGCCGCACCGGCTCTCTGGAACTCCATCCCAGTGCATCTAAAATCTGTACTGACCATAAATCAATTTAAGTCCGGTCTCAAAACCCATTTGTACGAACAAGCCTTTATCTGTTGATTTTGTAATTCCTGATCATTACACATAGTTTTATGAGCATGCATGCACGCACATGTGTGTGTGTGTGTGTGTGTGTGTGTGTGTGTGTGTGTGTGTGTGTGTGTGTGTGTGTGGGTTTGTCTTACCAACTTGACGAGGTAACTAGACAAAAGAGTTTGCGTGTTTCGCCTTACCGAGGTACAAAAGACAAAAGAAACCCTTTACCTCGGTTGTTTTCCCAGAACTGTACCGGCAAAACGAGGTAGAAACCGTTAGTCCACACAAAGGACAAACAATGGGGTACCTCGGTATGTAGGGTAGACAAGACTGTGTGTGTGTGTGTGTGTGTGTGTGTGTGAGGGTGTGTGTGTGAGGGTGTGTGTGTGTGTGTGTGTGTGTGTGTGTGTGTGTGTGTGTGTGTGTGTGTGTGTGTGTGTGTGTGTGTGTGTGCGTGTGTGTGTGTGTGTCAGTTACTTTTGTAAAGCCATAGAGCACAATGTGGATTTTAGGCTTAAACATTATTATTATTATTATTATTACAGGAAGATTCGACCTCTGGAAGATTCAGTGAAAATGAGGTACAAAAGAGAGGGTTTGTATGCCTATCGAAGAGATTTGGAAGAATGGGGCATGGGATGTCATCAAGCACTTTGTCTCATGCAGAGTGTTGGGAGGAGAGAACAAGCGTGGGAATAGGTAGGCAGTTGGGAGCACAGGGAAAACCAAGGCCTTCTCACCAGAGAACCGAGATGATTCAGCAACCAGAATTTTTAATGTTATTAAGCGAGAGCCATAAACCACTGTCAGATAACCTTAATTAAGACATCAAATACCAGGGTCAAATATTCACGAGGCCAAAAAAGACATGGCCGACTCTTCTCGAGGCTGAATCTTCCCGTTTCCATCTGTAAGTAAGCCCTACTTGCCTTAATATGGCATTGTGTGAATAACATGAATATACATGTATGGAGAATGCTAAAAAAAAATCAGTATGAACCAGTAATTTATTAATTAATCATCTCAAATATGAGGTCATGCTGAGCAGTGAGCACATTAATCTTCTAATACAAACTGCAAGTGCATTGCATTTTAGTCTCATAATGTGCCTCATAAATCACCAGCTTATGACTATTGTGAGCACTAAATTTGGTATTTCCGTAATTTTTTATATAATTCAAGAAACGGTTTGCTGAGTAATCGGAAAATCTTTCTTGCATTGTTCGATCAGAATTGTCTATGCCAATCTGCTGTTGGAATTTCGTGGAAATGTAACACCACATTTGGAAAAAACCTCAGTTACAACAATGCTTCGAAATTTCCAACTGTTGGAATTTCTGCCTGAAAAATTTCCGACTATCTTGATATTTTGACAAAATTTGGGGGGAGTGTGGGGGGGGGGGGGGGTGATACACCCCTCTCCCTAGCTACATTCCTGTATATAACAATAACAGTTAAATGAAATATGCATTTGCCTGTGGAGAGGTGTCCTTCTGATGGCCATCCCCCGTCCCCTCCCCTACCCATTATAGCTTTCAACGCCCCTGCTTCTTTGCCTATTTTATTTTCCGGTTCGATTTTTTTTTCTTTTTCTCAAATTAACTTTCACCACATTCTTCCCATTCCACCCTGCGATTTATAGTCCAGAAAAATGCTAACAGACCTGGTGCTGATGCCAATGAAAGTTGTGATAATTTTTGCCCCTAACACTCTAGGAAGTTTTGTCTAATCATTATTATGAGTCCCTTTTTATTCTCTTGATAATCAATTGGGCTTGAAACACACAGGTTCAGATTTTGCAACAGAACCATCCAGAGAGTCGAATGAATGATGTGTGCTACTCTCAGCTGCACAATTTTTTGTTAACACCTTCCTATATTCTCGTTAGTGTTCAACCGATTACCAAAAATGGTCGCTGACCGATTACCGGTTATTTGAGCTCACAATCAACCGATTCCGATTGTAATACCGTGCACTACTAGACAAGTCGAGGCTTGAAAGAACTACCTTAAACTGAATATTTTTCACAGTGTTAAACTTCTTTGACTGGGGTCGCAGTAAAATTACTTATTGCGCACACTTGGGCGGTAAACCCAAGATGTGGTGGTAGTAGCAGGCAGATCTTTGATCTCTCTCAGTATGTTCACAAATCGCTTGTTGAAAGTTAGTCATGTTTTGATTTCCCAAAATGTGGTAAAAATAGTAGTCAGATCACTGCTCTGTCAAAGTACATTCACGAATCTCTTGTCGAAAGTTTGTCACCAAAATGTGGTAGTAGTAGCAGACATATCTCGACTCTGACTCAGTATATTTACAAATCTCTTGCCGAATGTTTATCATGTTTCACTTTCCCGAAATGTCGTGGTGGACGAAGTCAGATCTCTGTTTCGGTATATACACGAATATCTTAACGAAAGTTTGTCATGTTCCACTCTCCCCAAAATGTGATAGTACTGGTAGTCAGATCTCTGTCCAACTATACCATAAATCTCTAGCTCAAAAGGTATATCGCTACCATCCGCATGCCGAATCTCTTGCCGAAGGTTTGTCATGTCCCACTCTCAAGAAATGTTGTAGCAGTCGGATTTCCGTCTCTAAAACATGGTTGTAATACTAATCAGACATATACTCTGTCATAGTACGCCCTCGAATCTCTTATAGTGTTAAACCGATTACCAAGAATGGTCGCTGACCTATTATCGGTTATTTGAGCTCACAATCGGCTGATTCTGATGCCGTTTACAACTGTAATACCATGCGCTACTAGACAAGTTGTGGCTCAAAAGAATTACGTTAAACTGAATATTTTTCAGTGTTAAACTTCGTTGACTGGGGTCGCAGTAAAATAACAAATCACCCACACTTGGGCAGTAAAGTGGCTCCCAGAGGCACGTTTACCACCCAAGTGCGTGCGACTAGTAATTTTACTGCGACCTCAGTCGATGGCGTGCAACCTTCACTTTTCCGGTATGAACTGACGATTGACAAGTACGCTCAATTGTAAGTTTTCATGTTGTTTAACTTGTATATCCCTCAAAGTGGCTTCTAGAGAGATTAAGAATACACACTGTATTTTTCTCAGCTTTATTGAATTTCATTGACATCATTTTACATCAACAATTGAACAGTTGCAGAAGATAATAAGATGCAGTTAATGAAGCATCACAAAATGCTTGGCAACAATCGGTTGAACCGATGTTCCAGGAGCCATTGCCGTTGTCATCCGATTACCCACAATCGGCCGATTGTGGTAGCCGATTACGATCACCGGTTGAACACTAATTCTCGTTGAGTGAGCTTTCATTTTTAAGCGGTTGGATGTGATGAAGGAGGGGTGGGGGGTAAACAGATGTCAAAGGGTTTAACCATCGACTCTTCAATAATGCACTGCTAAGCTGTTTCGTTTCTCTCTGCAGCCCAAAACGGATTTTTCAGTCAATCACAGAATTCCTTGATGGCAGAATTGATCTGAACAACACCAGTGCCAACTGGATTAATAAAAAAGTAAATTTCCTTATATTTTGAATGTTTTACATTTCAATGACCTGTACAGTTTTTGAAATTGTGTAAACTGCACATAAAGCGTAGCATATTTGTCAAATACTATATATATATTTCGAAGAAGAAGAATGATGTGATCATATTTCCCAATTCGTGCAACTAATTGGAAAAATTGCTTCATTCGTTGAGCTTTGTTTGCAGCAATAAATATCTGATTTTAAATATCAAATTCAAAAAAAGCTCAAAAGTTGAACTACACAGCATCCTTGTTCAGCGATCTGAACGTAGTGGCTACTCCTCTACTAGTTCCGAAACGGACGTAGTGGCTACCCCTCTACATTCAGATTCTTCCCATTCAATCCTATAGAAAAAGTTCCCATCAAGTTTTTATGGGAACTCAAAACTCGAAATTAGGAATATATATCAAGCTTTCGCCCATATTACCGGCTGCAATCGATATTACACATACTTCCTTACATTTGGGCAGAGTTTATTGATTCAAACTATGTTTTATCCTTTAATTGTCGTCATTTGAGTACTCATGAGGCGTCAACGGAGATTTCAAAATCAGCCATGTTTTTGTATAAATATAAAAGAGCAAAAACAATAACCCGGTAATGGCGCCGAAACGAATAGACCTTTTTATCGATGCGAAACCGGAATCTCGATCTCATTCGTGCAGAGAAGGTCATCAAACTCGGTTGCATTCGCACAGAGCAGATTATCAGCCCCTTTCTGCGCATTTGCGATCGAATTTCTGATTTCTTCAAATCTCCATTTACGCCCACGAGTACTCAAATGACGACAATTAAAGAATAAAACATAGTTTGGATCAATAAACTCTGCCCAAATGTAAGGAAGTATGTGTACTATCGATTGCAAATATGGGCGAAAGCTTGATATATATTCCTAATTTTGAGTTTTGAGTTCCCATAATAACTTGATGGGAACTTTTTCTATAGGATTGAATAGGAAGAATCTGAACGTAGAGGGGTAGCCACTACGTTCGGATCGCTGAACTACTCCTCTACATTCAGATTCTTCCCATTCAATTCTGTAGAAAAAGTTCCCATCAAGTTTTTATGGGAACTCAAAACTCAAAAATAGTAATAGATATCAAGCTTTCGCCCTTATTATCGGCTGTGTTCGATAGTATACGTATTTCCTTACATATGGGCAGAGTTTATTGATCCAAACCATGTTTTATCCTTTAATTATCGATATCTGAAGACTCGCGAAGTGTCAACGAATGTTTCGATATCATCCATGTTTTTGTCTTAAATATAAAACAGTAAAAACAATAACCCGGTAATGGCGCCGAAATGAATACACTGTTTCATCAGTGTGGAATCGGAACCTTGATCGCATTCACGCAGAGGTGGTTGATATCCTCCTCTGCATGAATGCAATCGAGTTTTGATAACCTCCTCTGCGCGAATGCGATCGAAATTCTGATTCCGCATCGATGAAATGGTCTATTCGTTTCAGTGCCATTACCAGGTTATTGCTTTTACTGTTTTATATTTAGACAAAAACATGGACTATATCAAAACAATCATTGATGCTTCAGAGTCTTCAGATATCGATAATTAAAGGATAAAACATAGTCTGAACTCTGGATCAATAAACTCAGCCCAAATGTAAGGAAATACGTGTACTATCGAACGCAGCCGGTAATAAGGGTGAAAGCTTGATATATATTCCTAGGTTAGAGTTTTGAGTTCCTATAAAAACTTGATGGGAACTTTTTCTACAGAACTGATTGGGAAGAATCTGAACGTAGAGAGGTAGCCACTACATTCAGATCGGTGAACTACACAGCGTCCATAATGCCACCAACAGCTGAGGATCAGACGAGCCCCCAAATATAACAGATCGAGAGATAAGTGTGGGAGCCAGGATTTGAACCGTTGACCTCCAACACACAAAACGACCAAATTACCAGGAGACTAAGAGATCCGAACCAACCAGGCTGGTTGGTAAATGGCCTTTGGTATAAAAAAAAAGTATGTCTCGAAAGTTAAAAAATTTATAGTAATTTATATATTTTTTATACTTACCAATGACCCAGACATAGCTGGTGCTAACTCTTAAAATATAGGGCCAAACACAAATTTTGCCCCCCAATCCCCAAAATTTGCATCTAAAACTAAAGAAAACATGTCCTGAAAGGCCCTCCACACTTCGACCCCACTGCGCATGCGCAGTGTCAAGGACGTTCCGAAATTGGCACCATTAATCATTCTAATAACCAGTGCCTGGTAAGCGCTATGTACTCAGCGGGGAGGCAAGAGTTCCCAACTCCTGGGAGGGCCATCCCCGTCTGGGTCATTGGTAAGTATAAAAAATATATAAATTACTATAAATTTTTTAACATTTTTATACTGTACCAATGACCCAGACATAGCTGAATAGTAAAAAGGCTGGAGGGCCAAGGACATAGAGCAAAATGGAATACGCTCAATAAAATAAAATAGAGTCATCCCCTGTAGGGAAAAAGAAGTAATAGGCCTTACATGTATCTTTCTTATTTATGATAAATTAGAAAGATACAACACCTTCCAAAATTGAGCTTCATACATCCATGTACTCTATTAATATCCAATATAATCCTTATACTAATAATTTTTAAAGTAAGCCAATAAATAAGTAAGTCTAGAGAATAGAGACTCTTATACTCCTAAAAGTGTCTGAGGATTGCATAATCATGTCCGTTGACATATGCAATATTCAAAAGCTATACTTTAAAAACTAAGACTTGAATGAATTTTAAAAACCTAAACTTCTCAGTAAACAACCATCCCAATAACAGCTCAGAATTACTAACTCCGGAGGAGGTATCCCGTTGTTTTCATAGTAAAACAGGTGACCCAAGGGAACACCCTCCCCCCCCCCCCCCTTTTTCTTGCCCTGGGTCAAATAGCCCAGAGCGAAGAGGGCAGCCGAACGGAGACACTGCCGAAACAGACAGCCTACCTAGCTATAGTAGCAACTGTTAAGTGAATGACATTCTGAGCAGTAGATAATAGACCTAACAATCGAGGCCTCCAGAAATGGACTCGATATTTCTGAGATAAAATTCATGAATGTGGATGGCTGAGCGCAATGAGCGGCCTTCAAAAATCTATAATAGCGACACTATTAATGTAAGCCCAAGAAGTAGAAGAACTCTTACTTCATGAGCCGAAATCTTAAGCACAACTGCTAAGTCAATGATATACTATAAGCAGTACCGATAGTTAATAGAATCCATTAACAAAAAAATGGAGCGTAACGTCCTTCTACTAGACATCAAAGACAGAAGAAGCTTACGCCCATAGTAATAAACAGAAATCTGTTTATAAATACATAAACTGTACCCGGAAAGAGTAAAGGCCTATGCCCATACGAAGACGGAAGGACCTTAAAATAATAGGTTCCGGATAATAGGAGCCTAACTCTTATGCAACAATCCAACCTAAATAGTAACGGAAGTATTGATTCCGAAACTATGAAAGTGAAAATCATCCATCGATAGTGCATGAAACTCACTGACTCTACAGTAAAAGAGAAACCAACAGAATTACTGTCTAAAAGGTCAGAATTTGAAAACTACTGTTTCCAGAGGCTCAAATGATTACTTAGCTAAATAAGAACCGAAGTTAAAATCCGTATAGGAATTTAATCTAAAGATTCTAAGTCTATTTATCAAAAAGTTACTAAATGACTTAGATAAAGAGACAAAAGACTCAATTGTAAACTATCGTAGAGTGCATAGGTATGAGGTAACATAAACCTATAACCTAAATAATAACAGGCTGCAGTAGATCTTGTGAAACAAGTATACTAAAAAATAGCAATGAGTAGTATGGAGGGATCAACAATATGAACATAATGATCCCTACACCACGACGGAAGAGCCTCCACTTTAGCCGCATAGAATAGCGAAGAAGAGGATCTCCTATAGTAAGAAATCGCGTCCAAAGCTCGTCCAGTACAGTGCTTACAATGCAATACGGACCACACAACGGAATACATGAAGGTTGCGACCTTGCAGGTTGTGATAAAGATGACACGATTTACCCAGTGAAAAAGATCCTCACATAGAGGAAGATTTCACGTTAAGACCCACAGTAGACAAGAGAGAAAATTACTCAAGATCTCTGTGAAGATAGAGATGCTATCAACAGAAATGTATTGTGGTTGTTTATCTTAGCAATACCTGCTAAAACAACAGCGCCGGAGGATACGCGTATCCTATCATTCCGTCCTATAGATCAATAGAGCGTTAAGAATATTAGCTCAGAGATCTGGACAAGCCAACACATACGTCTGCAATTGATTAGCAAGCTGTGTCATAAATAAATCATCATTGGGCGCTCCCATAGATAGCAAATCTGATTGAATACTTGTTTGTTGAGAGTCCATTCTGACAGCAACAAGCGACCCGTAAGAGAACGGGAGTCCGATAAAACAATCAGACGACCCGGAATATGACGGACCAAAACTGAACTTGGTGTACTATAACCAACAGACGGATTCTTTCCATTAAATTGAATAACGGAAACGAAAGAGTGCCTCCCTGGTTCCGGAGATACGCCACTACTGTCGAATTAAAGGACAGGAATTTGGGCATGCGTTTCTGAATAATGTTCATGCAATGACATAAAGCAAGCCTAAAAAACATTATTCCGCGGAAGAAAACTGATTGCTAAAAGACTGCGGAACCCAAAGACCCTGGCACTTCGAATCCGTAGGGATCAGTATTATATCCCAATCTGTTTTGACTGGCAACCGTCATAACAGCCACACTCGGGTCCGGCAACTGCGGCGGCACTCTCTGAGTCAACCACCGAATGTTTGCCACAGTCTGAATCTCTTGTAACACTAGATAGACAAGAGAACGTGTAAATCGAGCAATTCATGGATTGCCGAAAAGTTGCCGTCGAAGAGAAGCTCCTCCGAGAGCGAAGCGACTCTGAGAGAGTTCTTAACCTTACTATCCACGCGAGTGGATGTAGCTAGGGCTGCGTCACGTCTAACTAACTCCAATCAGCCACTGAAGGGCGGAGTTATACGTGAACAAACTACTGCCCTCAAAAGAAATTACATTGAGAATAATATCCCGTAAATCTTTTCTTGAAGACGTAATGATAACGCCTCAGTAAGGCGGATTACGTATAATAAAGCGTCTAAGTTAAGTCTACTATACATAATGTCGTTCCCAACATTGAAATTGGAAAAGACATAAACGGCGAAAAAGAATATATGCAGTTTTTAATCACACCGTCAAGACGCATATGAACTCTCGATATGCCCTGCTCTGCCAAAATAAACTATTTGTATAAATGATAAAATGGCAGAAATGAGCAACGCGGACAAGAAACTAAACTATCATGCTTAGTAGCAGGCTTGTATATATATATATAGCGTCGAAAAATAAAACACATGTTGTAATGACAATATTGGACTGCGTCGGTAAGTCAGGGACAATGTCCCCGAACCGATCGAAAAATCCGAGTCCAATGACGCTATAAGTCTCTTATCCAAGATCGCAGCAATGAAGTCCGAAATAATAATCACTGGAAGATAATGCCAGAAGATATGAAAGGCATCTTCCGATACTACTAAAGGGAAAACTCGAAATCTTTTGAATCCCTTTCGCCATCCTGTCGGACCCTATAAAGCGTTCGGTCGTCCGTACCTGATGCAACCGCGGACCGCACCGACCCAGCGCCGTCGGATAATTCCTGATTCGACCGAGAAACTATCAATTGCTGGGATGCTGCGAAACAACTGTGCTAACTCGGATAGCACGTCCGTCACTGAGGCCTGAGGAGAAGCGGTCTTACGATGCATTGCCGCTGGAAGCTCCGTGGTCGTTACCCCGTGCATACTACCAATATGCGAGCGAACGGAGTGTATAGGCCTCGTGTCCCTTGGCTACCGGATGGCGCGACCTATTCGCCGTGGAATCACTGAATGCCGAAACTGATCGGATACTCGAGGTCACGTAGCCAATGTGCGGTCGTGTGCCCTGCTGTGAGGATGAGGAAGCATTAAAGACAGTCTCTCGGACTGTCAATATAACGGAGCGTCCCGACCAACGGACATATGCTCCGAATGTAAAATATCTGAACCACAACATGCGGTCCCCTATGTTGTTGGGCGAGAGAGGGACCTCTCTCGCTCACAGCCCGGACGGACCTGGACCAGCCAGGAACCGGACTAACAGGCTTCCTCCGATCTGTCCTCAATCTGCCGTCACTGGGTGAGTACTAAAGTAATTAAAGTGCTCGCATCACCCAAATCTCCTTCCTAGACCGCAATGGACGAACCCAGCAGCCGAACCATTCGATGAATGTACGCTACACCGGGTGAGCTAGCGAATGTCACTCCGTAGGCGATAGACATATTCCATGAGCACTTATTGCCGCTAACTCTTCATTAACTATGACGACAGAGGCACACCTTTGAAAGACATCTCCATAACTCTTCGAACAAGAAACCAGAAATGCTTGGTTAGCAAGCATAAAATAATAATATATATAGCGTCGTTCAATAATTCAAAAGTTTGTGTGACATTATTGGACTATGTCGGAACTGAGGGACGATGTCCCTGAACCGAACCAAAAATTTCTAAGACCACCGACGCTATCAGTTTCTTATCCGGCATCGCAGCATTCTGGTCCGACGAAAGAAGCAGTAGAAGACCAAGTCAGATGACATACACAACAGCATATGTTGTTCCGAAAGGGAAAGCTCGAAATCCTCCGAATCCCTTTCGGTATCCCGTCGGACCGGATGAAACTTTCGGACGTCCGTACCCGCTTCCGCGGAGCGTCCCGACCCAGCATCGTCGGATAAAATATATGCGACAGATTCAGTTGATGCTGGGATGCTGCGATAAACTGTGCTATTAAGGAAAGCACGTCCGTTCCCGAGGCCTGTGCAGTAGCGGTCTTACGATGCATTGCCGCCGGAAGCTCCGTGTACGTTGACTCCCGCACACTTCCTATGCGAACGTCCGGAGTCTGCAGGCCTCGTGTCCCTGGCTACCGGATGGTGTGACCTGGTCGCCGAAGAATCCTTGATCGGCGAAGCTGGTAATATATCGGCGGTCACGCAGCCAAGGTGCGGTCGTGTGCGCTGACGAGAAGAGGAAGCCTTAGCAGTCTCAGCGGACTGCCTATACAACGGAGCGTCCCGAGCGACGGACGTATGCTCCGCTTACGACACATTTTGTACCACAACATCTGGGGCCAGATGTTGTTGAACGAGAGAGGGGCCTCTCTCGCTTGCCGTCCGGATGGACCGGAACGAGCTATGAACCGGACTAAAAGGCTTCCTGCGTTCTCCCTCCGATCCGCCGTCACTGGGTGTGCATTAGGTTAGTTTATAGTGCTCGCATCACCCCAAAAATCCTTCTAGACCGCAACGGACGAACCCGGCTGCCGAACCATTCGGTGAATGGACGCTACACCGGGCGAGCTAGCGGACGTCAAAGGCCGTCGAACCTACTAGGGTCCTCTTAGGCAATTGGCGTATTTACATGAGCACTTTTCCGCTAGCCCTTCATTAATTGTGACGACGGAGGCACACTGTTGGAAGACATCACAGATACATCACCCTAATCTTGATCGTCTGAAATAGAAATTGATAAAGTAGAGTGACCCTGCGGGGAAAGGACCGGAGTGTCCAAATCCCCAACAACATACCGTGACATACGCTTCCCATATTGTCATCGAAATCATACGATACAGAACAGGAGTTAATGCGAGTACACTGACCACATATAGAATGATAATAAAGTCAGAGGAAGACTTCCTCTTAAAACAATTGATCAATATCCTTTCAATGTGAAAAGAAAACAAGTCCTGGTACTCGCACTAACCCCTGGCAATCAAAATACATAATAATAATATGATCCATTGATATAGAAAAAATAATTGAAATCAAAATATTTTGAAAAAATATTTTTTCAGAACAGCCCAAGTTTCTGAAAAGTAACGTTGAGCCCCAATGGATCCCAAGCCTAAGTGTGGACAAAAATTTTAAAAATATTTTAAACAATTTATTCAACACTTACGAACAATAATAATGTATCTAGTTATGATTAAAATAACATCAAGATATTATTTTTTAAAAATCCCCCCCTCACACAGAGGGCTGTTGTAAATGTAAACAATGAGTGTAAAAACACTAAAATAAGACTCCAGGCACCCAGGCCCGAAATCAGTTACCAAAAATACACTATCTGATGCAAAACAGAGACTTCCAGGGAAGAAACTGCAGAACATCAGATGGTAGATGCAGAACACAACGCCTAACCACCCCTAGGTGAAGACGTAAACATGGGGAAAGAACAGAATTCATTCTGTTATTCAGCTAAAACTCCCAAGAAAATTTAGTAATAATAATTACAAAAACTATGCCAAAAGCATGGGAGAATAGCAAGGGGGAACTTAAGGACAGGGAGAGAGGAAAACACTTAAAAAAAACAGTGTAACTAAATAATCAGAATGACAACAAAATGGCTGCTGCCTTGAAAATAGGTAACTTAACATAATTTCATTAAAAAATTTTAAGTTACAGCCCTGATAATATTCTGTCACACATTCTTTTCCTCTCCTCCTTCTCTATCCTCCTTAGAATCACCATTTCACTAATATTTATGTGTCTGGCATCATTTAAACTGAGATTTATAAGCACAAAGATCAGTCAGATGTTAACTGATGAAGGGCCAAACTTAGAATGATTAATGGCGCCAATTTCGGAACGTCCTTGACACTGCGCATGCGCAGTGGGGGCGAAGTGTGGAGGGCCTTTCAGGACATGTTTTCTTTAGTTTTAGATGCAAATTTTGGGGATTGGGGGGCAAAATTTGTGTTTGGCCCTATATTTTAAGAGTTAGCACCAGCTATGTCTGGGTCATTGGTACAGTATAAAAATATAAAAGATCAGATATTTCATAAATTAAGTAACAATAAACCTTCAATCCAACTTAATAGATATTATATTATCATATTAAATATATATAGAAAGATTTGGGTAAATTGAACACTAAATAAGAGAGAAAATGAACTTTTACTTCTTAGCTACACGAAATACCCAACTCGAGCTCGGGCTACTCAAAGTAGTATGTCCCCAAGTCCCTAATAAGTCCTGAAGTCCCCTCGGATACAAAATACAGCAAGTCCCTCAAAACACACCGCTAATAGCGTCAAAAATTAAAAATTAGAGACTTTATCATAGAACTGCATGTTGCCTATTCATTTTTGTTTTTATTTGTTTGTTTTTTTTTCAAATTTAAAAGCAGTAAATGCTTGACTCGGGCCGAATGGACTCAAGGCCGAATCGACTCGGGGCTGAATCAACCCGTTCCCATATTAGGGACTTGCTGTATTTAGTACGATCCATGGCCTTTATACCTTGACCACTACAAATCTATCATGTATAAGAAATAGTCAGTGATACAGTGTTGTCTAATTTACACTTGTTGCGAGAACAGGAAATGGATAAGGATTAGAGGTTATTGTTAAAAACTGATGAAAAAATCACCTACTGAACAGCGTTCCTGATGACGTTCAACTGAATCCTAGTCAAAACGTCCCCAAACCAAAACGTCCCCAAATGTTTTGGTCAAAACGTCCCCAAATAGTTGGTCAAAACGTCCCCAAAAAGTAGTCAAAACGTCCCCAACAGTTGGTCAAAACGTCCTCAACAGTTGGTCAAAACGTCCCCTTTGTTGTTTCTTGACTGAGGCCATTGAAAAAACTTGCGATGTTATTTTAATACAAATTTATTGTTTTACAAAACATTAATTATAAATATCCCCGCTTCTGTCAGGCCGATATTTATGCGTGTCTCCCCTAATTTCGCACGTGCCTTATGAATAGAAAACACCTATTAATACCAGTGCCGGTGAAATGAAAATTTGAACCCAGGGTTAATTCTGCCACGGATCTCCTTTCAAAAGTGTCGGGATGCTGATGCAGATGCCAAAGGCAAGCACGAGCGTTGATTGGGTTGGACGCGAGTGACGATCGATGATAGGGGTGCCCCCCCCCCCCATAAATCAGTTATAAATGGAGATTTCTGGCGGGTTTTGGTACCCAAAAATCACGTTATTTTTTTTTGGTCGTCGTTTTTAGCAGTATGTTTTGAATTCTCAAGTTCGTCAGTGAGTATCCAGAGATCTAGAATTATAGTTTTAGCTGCACACTTCTTGAAGTGATAACTTTAACTTTATTACGTCAAGTTGATTTAATAAAGTTATTACTTCAAGAATCACGCAGTCACAAAATACAACCGTTGGTCAAGTGCAGAGCTCCATTTACGATGCAGCCCCCTTCTTAACCGTTAGCACAGGAGTCAGAAACTTGGAGGAGGGGGGGCGTAGTCGAAAATGGCCTGAAAGCCCGTATTTTAATTTTCGTTTGGTACGTCCTTTGAAAGACGTACCAAGTCCAAAAAATTTAAATACATTATTTGAGGTTATTTTTGGACTGGAGGAGGGGGCAAGCCTAAACCATTTGTAAATAGGGCCTATTAGCATCTCAGTAAATAATTGCGAAATAATTCTAACATACGGCCTCCTATGGCTTACACTACTACACTACGACACAACCTGAAATTATATCGTGTCTATTGAAAAGCACCGCCCGTTTTGCATACTTAACTCAGTTTTTTTTTTCGCCAGACTTGCGAATGTTGAAATGCTTAAAAGGGCCACTCACTAGAATTTATGTTGGTCATAATTTAATGAAATAATTGCAACGAATTTTAAAGCACACACGTACAGTCACCACATTTAATTGACCATTCCGGTTTTTAACACTATCTTTGACTTGAACCAATGAAATAATTGCATAGGAATTAAAGAAGGCATTGAACAATAAACTACTATTATATGACAATCACATGGCGCTTGGAATTGCCAATCGATGAAGCGTATAATTAAATTATTAAGAAAAAGTTGTATCAAATTGGTGTAACGATAATTTTTTTCTTGTTTGTGGATTTTATGCAGCGTTATTTGGTAATACTATTATGAAAACGTTAACTGATTTTTCCAGCTTGTAGGAATATTTAGTTGAATTTTTTCACTGGATGAAATTTATTGCAAAAGGACTAAAAAATATCATTGGTTTATGTCACTGATATTGTAAGTGGGAGTGGCCCGTTACTTTATTTATTCTGTCCAAATTTGTCATTTCTTAATTCAGATTGAGAATAATTGTGGGGTAATTCTGGTACGGTGGAAACACATCGTAGTTTGTATGAATATTAGTTACAGTGGAGGTCACCAAAGTGTTTAAAGTAACAACGCCTTACGGTAACAAAAACAGTTGATATTTTAAATTATCGCAGTTCTCAGACGACAAACCCATGTGGATAAATTTTTGGGATCTAATAAAAGTCACAGAAAATTAAAATTATACAATAGAATTAAAGTGCGTGGAGTTAGTGAGGATTGCCTCGCCACGCTGGAAACCATGCACCAAGAAAGGATTGAAACAAACTTGCCTGGCTGGGACCAGTGTACATTTTAAATAAATAAACATATGAATAAAGATAGAACAACCCTTTAAGCGTTTTTAAGTGTATGTCTGTGAGTGGGGATTTTTTTGTCGTTGTGGTGTGTGGGGGGGGGGGGGGGGGAGCGCCTACCATCACCCCGTCATCCGTTCCCCTGAAGGCAAACCAGATGGCCAAGGCTCAGCGTCCACTCTACCTTATTGGCTGATGGGTGACTCCCATCTTTCAATAACACATATTATTACCACTTTGCAGGGCGTTTCCTACTGCATTAATGTCGATTTAAGGGGCAATCATATCCTCTATTGCTCGGTAGTCACGTGATAGGAGGGCCGCTAATGGAAAACAAAATTCATTATCGGCCCTCTTGTCACGTGACGTCTTTTAGAATTGAAAATTTAGAAATGAGGCGAGAACTCGCAAGGAAAAGTTGATGCTTTCGCCATGTTGCGGTCTTGTTGATCGACAGCAACAGAAACAAATGACACGTGGCCATGTTGTAAGTTGTAGCCATTTTCCATGGCAACTGATTCGTCATCTTTATTGCGTGCATTACCTCCCTCGCTGGAAGTGGAAGACGGAATTTTTTTAAACGTGGTCCCAAATAAAATGTTTCTGTTTTATTAAATTTTGTGTCTTTTGATTGCTGGGATATCATTTTGGAAATGTGTAAAATTACAAATTACGTAGTGGTAATAATAGTAATAACATGATTGTTGTCGGGCATAATGGTTCGTGAGCGGCCCTGCACCGATGTTGAACAGCCCTTGGGCTTATTAACGGTCCTCGACTTCGTCTCGGGCCTTTAATAAACCCTCGGACTGTTCAACATCGATGCAGGGCCGCTCACGAACCATAATGCCCTCCAAAATCATGTTATTGTTCAATTATTACCACTAAATCTATAAGTTACCAGTAGATTAACATGATTTTGGAGGGCTGTTAAAACTCCATAATTTCAATGACGTCATTCGACGAAGCCGGGCCGCGGGCGGATAATGGTATAAATAGCCATTAGCGGCCCGCGGCCCGGCTATTTTTAGATTCCATGGTCTAATGAATTACTCCCATTCGGATGAAGTCCCTTTGTATTTCCGAACGGAAGTCGAACGCGCGATCGAAACAGAAATATCGAACCGACTTAATGATTATTTCTTCCAGCAATTCCCTTGTGTGGTTAGCTGTAACAGGGAGTGGTAATAATAGTAATAACATAATTGTTGTCAGGCATCATGATTCATTAGCAGCCCTGCAGCAATGATGAACAGCCCTTGGGCTTATTAACGGCCCTCGACTTCGTCTCGGGCCTTTAATAAACCCTCGGGCTGTTCATCATTGCTGCAGGGCCGCAAATGAACCATAATGCCCTCCAAAATCATGTTATTGTTATATTGGTATAATTTTTCCTTTTTTATAACCGTTGTGGACAATATGTGCTGGGGCTGCTCCTGAACACCGACTGTTTGGGTTTCTTTTCTTTTTTCTAAGACAACCATCAAAGTGCGGTTTCAGTATTACCATCCATATAAATATGCCCACGTTTCTAAGTAAAATACAGAGCAGAATCTCGTAGTTATGCACAATTCCAAGTCACCTTCCAGTTCGAGGTTATCGGGGGTGGGGGGGGCTGACCCCAGTACCTTACTGTCCGTGCACACACTCAAACCAAGATTATTGACCCTCGCTTCCGACCTTGTGGATCCATAAGCAAGTAAAGATATTCGGGTTGAAGGGGATTTCAATCCCACATCGTCCCAGTGCGCTTTCGGCGCAATGAAACTTTTCATTCATTCATTCATTCGATAATTAATTTCAATCTGCTGAAGTCCTGTTCATGCCCAGCCGAGAGCAGAGTATTGGAACAACTGACTTGGAATCCTAGATTTCGACCGAAAAATAGTATGAACATTGCTAAATTAAATATGAAACTACAAAAGAAGGATAAATGAGTTGGGGACGTTTTTGACTAATTGTTATGTTGGGGACGTTTTGACCAACTCTTGGGGACGTTTTGACCAATCGTTGGGGACGTTTTGACCAACTCTTGGGGACGTTTTGACCAATTGTTGGGGACGTTTTGACCAACTCTTGGGGACGTTTTGACCAAAAAAATTAGGGGACGTTTTGACCAGCACCCTGTTCAACTTTGTGTGGTGGGGGTTCAAAATTCTGGAGGAAAAAAATAATTTTGTTTCGCACTTGTAAAGAAGAAAGGTGGATGTCGGTTTTTTTAGCCCCGCATCTGCAGTTTTTTGGCCAGACCACCTCCCACCCACCCCACCCTACTGTATGAAGCCATTCACATAAGAGTATGACCGTCAACCAACCTTGTTCCGGTGTCAGCGTTGTTGTCGACGGGGCCAATGTTGTTGTTGTTGGCGGTGCCCGTGTGGTAGTCGGCTTTTGTGTGGTCTGCATGGTGGATGACTGAGCGGCATCACATGAGACACACGCGATAACCATAACAAAAAATGACAATGTACACGAAGTTTTCATTTTGTATCTTTTTCAGTTTCGCTGAAGACAGTTAAAAGGGAACTCTCACTTCCGCGTTTATTTGCGTCATCAAAATATTGGATGGCCTCGATTTCACGCTCGCCCCTACAAACGCTGGTTTGATATCGGACTGTCCTCCCTCGATAAAAGACATTTGCCGATATTGCCTCGACTCAGTGGGACGGGTCCAATCATTGCATTATGGACGATTCGGACCAGATTTTTTGGGGCGATTCGTACCAATATCTATGGAAGATTCGGACCATGCTTATGGACGATTCGGACCATGTTCATGGACGATTCGGACCATGTTTATGGACGATTCGGACATAGTTCTTTGGCGGTTGGGATCAAGTTTTGGGGAGGTTTGGAGCATGTTTTTAAGCCATTTGGACCAAATTATGAGACTGTTGGCTGATTCGGGGTGAGCAATAAAAAAACAACAACTAATGCCAAAGAAGATTAAACATACTTTTATTCTAGTCAAAAGCAGGTAACTCTCATATTACAAAAAACGAAATGAAAAGATTATAATACATAGATATAAATGTTGCAGACATTTCGCACAATTCATTTGAACAGGAAACATGTAAAGACTACATAAATATCGGTAAAAGGGAGATAGTTACATGGATTTTGGGCGAAAATTGAAAGAGACCAGGGAAAGGTCCGCGGTGTAAAAAGAATGCAAGTCCGTACGAAGAGTAGTCCCGCCGTACTACAATTCCGCGAAATAATAGTCCGTGGTCTAACATTTCTAGGAATAGATGTCCACGGGACATCTATTCCTAGAAATGTTAGACCACGGACTATATAAGTTCACGGAATTGTAGTCCGGAGGCACTACTCTTCGCGCGGACTTGCATTCTTTTTACACCGGGTCTCCACGCATTTGGCGGCCCTGTATGCATCGATGAACAAAATTTTCTGCAAGTATAAGGGACATTATAAAACAATTTATATCTGAATGCTGGGGTGAGAGGTTTGAGAGAGAGTTACAATGTTTTGGGTTGCACATTTATAGCACACATATATAGCACAGCTTGGAAGGAGTAAACATAGCACAGTTCATTGAAAGCAGTCACTAAATACAAAGTAAAAAATAATATAATATACAGTACAAGTCAAAATATAAGTTGGAAGAGAACCACTATAATATACATGTAAGTGTTCAGCTTTCCTACATTGTTAACACTATTTTCTGGCATTATTTTTTGGAAAGATCTCATACAGAGTGCTTTCCCAAAAATAATGCCAGAACCTGGGTATTCAACACATAGTTAATCGTGGTTGTCCTATAATTTAACTGACTTTTTCTGTGCTTGTAGCACATATATAGCACAACTCGTAAAAACATAAAAATAATATAAACAGTACAAGTCAAAATACACTGATGACACCAGGGCTCTGGCATTACTACCCGAGAGTCATTATAGTTATTATTCAGTGTCGGATCTTGTCAGTTCATTTCTTATTTATTGATTGTTTTAGAATTTCTAAAGAACATCAACCAAAAAACCGTCTCCGAGCCCGAATCATGCAACCGTCTGATAATTTGGTCCAAATGGCTTAGAAACATGCTCCATATCGCCCCAAAACTTGATCCCAACCGCCAAAAAACTTGGTCCGAAACGCCCATAATCATGGTCCGAATCGTCCATAAGCATGGTCCGAATCGTCCAGAAATCTGGTCCGAATCGTCCAGAAATCTGGTCCGAATCGTCCATAGATCTGGTCCGAATCGTCCAATAAAAATCTGGTCCGAATCGTACATGGCCCGAATCGTCCATATACCCAATTATCACCCAGTCAACTCGCCACCAGTGGCGAGTTGGCCCGATTTCTAGTGGCGACTTGGCCCACTTTGGTGCCCACTGTTATAGATTTAGTACTCACGGGGGGGGGGGGGGGGGTATAAATAATCCGAAAAAAAACATATACAGAATGAAGAATCCGTTCAAAATCCTCAAATACGATTTCGAATAGCTGTCTCCTGTATAAACAAGAGACAACATCCTGACCGATTCCCAACATGGTTTCCGAAAAAGACGATCCACTGAAACTCAGTTGATCCTGACAGTCCATGACCTCGCCCCCAACCTTAATACTGGAGAACAAACGGACGGGATATTACTAGATTTTTCCAAGGCTTTGATAAAGTTCCCCACAAGCGTCTCCTCCTGAAGTTACATCACAGCGGAGTTAGAGGAAACACCAGTGACTGGATAAAAGACTTCCTGGCAGACCGAACTCAGTTAGTAGTCATAGACAGAGCAATATCACCGACGAGATGCAACGTGACGTCAGGAGTGCCCCAAGGAACAGTCGTAGGCTCCCTACTATTCCTTGTTTACACCAACGACACGCCAGCCTGTGTCCAGTCCCGTGCTCGCTCCGTGCTCGCTTGTTTGCGGACGACTATCTCTTATACAGGAAAGTCAGATCCACCCCGGACTGCACTGACCTACAAGAGGACCCAAGGAAACTCCAAGAATGGGAGAGCAAATGGCTAATGCAGTTCCACACTGAAACATACAAAGTAATCACCATCTCTAACCGCAGAAGCCCACTGCACTTCGACTACACCATCCACGGGCATACCATCCATCACGTGAACAATGCAAAATATCTCGGCGTCACCATAAATAAATCATTATCATGGAACACCCACGTCGACAACATCACCAAAAAGGGAAACCAGACACTCGCCCTCCTTCGCCGCAACATCAACATGTGTGATCAGCAGGCGAAGGGGCAGGCCTATAAGACCTTCGTCAGGCCATCCCTAGAGTATGCCTCTTCGGTCTGGGACCTCCACACTGCTCGTAACATCAACACAGTCGAGACGGCCCAACGATGTGCTGCGAGATTTGTGACTGGAAATTACCATCAAACCAGCAGTGTCACAGCAATGATGACAGATCTCGCATGGGACGAACTCCGTTTCAGAAGAGCTCAAGCAAAAACCACCATGCTTTATATGATCCACAACAAGCTGGTTGACATTTCATCAGAACAGTACTTGGTAGCCACCGGAAGTCACACCAGAGGCCACAACATCAAATTTCTACAGCCACAGGCCAGACTCCAACCATATCAGCACTCGTTCTTTCCCAGCGCCTCAGACACTGGAATTCTCTCCCCATGTCAGTTGTGGAGACTAGCTCTCTTGAAGCCTTCAAGCAGAGACTAGTTGACGTCCAAGTCCTACAAAAATCAGCCTGCTTTTAATTTTTAAATGTAAATAGAAACGTCCTGTGTGTCACGAGCGCACCCTAGTGCGAATATACTCGGAAGACGAGGGATGCACTTGATGAAGAAGAAGAAGAAGTAGAACAATAAAACACGAAACAAGGTAGTCAAAGCACTCCGTTGTTTTTGTAATCCTAACACAATACATGAGACAAGGCAGTGTTGAGATGGATGAAAAGTTTCTGCGCGCCGAAGGCGCACAGGGACAATGTGGGATTGAAATTCCTTACGACCCTAATAACTTTATTATAACTTCAATATACGTTTTTGAAAGCTGGGAGTCATCCATCAGCCTATAAGGGAGAGTGGATGCTTGGTATTGGCCATCTGGTCTGCCTTCAGGGGGAACAGATGACGGGGTGATTGGAGGGGACCCCCCCCCAAAAAAAACACACATACACCCTCTCACAGACACACACCCGAAAGCCCTTAAAAGGGCTGTTAAATCTTTATTCAAATGTTTATTTATATAAAATGTATACTCGTCCCCAGCCAGACAAGCTTGTTTCAATCCTTGCCTCGTGTTTGGTGGTTTCCTGTATATGTTAACAGAAAGGTAGATTGCACCAATTCCTCCCACGCTTTGTCTTTCCATGCGTCTTCTTGATAAGAGTGTTGCAATAAAATTTGAGAATGTTCAATTAGAAAAGTTATAGGTAGAGAGAAAGATAGGTATCTGCTATTGTATATGTGTGATTGTTGCTATGGATGGGGTGAGGGGTGGGTTTCTTTGGAGCCCACTCCCCACACGCAGAGTTGCGAGGCAATCCTCACAGACTCAATCCTAAAGATCTCAATGAGTAGCGAGGCAATCCTCACTGACTCCACGCAGTTTAATTCTATTGAGTAATTTTAATTTACTGTTGCTTATTTTGTTCTTCAGTCTGTTAAGGGTTCGATGTTCGTTCAGCTTCAACATAGATTCACTATCCTGGAGTATGTGGAGGGTTGTGTTATATAGGTCTTATTAAATGCATTTCAATCTTGCTTTAGCAGAGTTGCGAGGCAGTCCTCACAGACTCTACCCTAAAGTTTTCAAAGTGTAGCGAGGCGATCCTCACTGACTCCACGCAATTTAGTTATATTGTATAATTATTTTTTTTTTATATTTTCTGGAAAATTATTTTGTTTTTCTGTTAAGGGATCGATGTTCGTTCGGCTCATTCATTAATTCACTATATTGGAGTCTGTTGAGGGTTTTGTTTTGTAGGTCTTTTAATCGCGTATCAACAGTTTCTATTTTTGCAAGGCAGTGTTTTTACTGACTGATGTCCTCTCAATGAGAACGTGTCGGGTGTTTAATTTTATAATTTGCTAATTTGATTGGCTTCATTCTTTGCCGTCCATGGACACTATATATCACCGGGTTACTGTCATCAGTATCATCTCATCTTATTTCACAAGGCTTGATTCTGCAGAATGTATCCAAATGCAAGAGAGAAGTAAGGGAGCGACAACATGCCTTCGACTGCGACGACTGTGGGAGATGGCAGCACAGACTTTGCATCAATTTGCCATCGCCCCTTGTCTCATCATCGAGTTTTACATCGCTCCCACAGCACTGTGAAGTTACCTACTTATTCCTTTTCCCTTATTCGACACTCGAAAAAAAGGAAAATTGTCCAAACCAACTATGGTGTAGGGTGACACAGAACAAGACAAATTTAATGACACCTTGACCTTTCCCGTGGGACCCCTAAAAGGGGCTGAACTTGACCCCTAAAAGTGACAAACTTGACAAATTCCCCTATAATGGAGTAATTTTGCCAAACAAAGTGTGGTGTAGGGTGGCACAGAAGGAGACACTTTTTTGGACACCTTGAACTTCCCTCTGGGCCCCCTAAAAGGGGCTGAACTTGACCCCTAAAAGTGACAAACTTGACAAATTCCCCTATAATGGAGTAATTTTTGCCAAACAAACTGTGGTGTAGGGTGGCACAGAAGGAGAAAATTTTTTGGACACCTTGACCTTCCCTGTGGGACACCTAAAAGGGGCTGAACATGACCCCTAAAAGTGACAAACTTGACAAATTTCCCTATAATGGAGTAATTTTGCCAAACAAACTATGGTGTAGGGTGGCACAAAAGGAGACAAATTTTTGGACACCTTGACCTTCCCTGTGGGCCCCCTAAAAGGGGCTGAACTTGACCCCTAAAAGTGACAAACTTGACAAATTCCCCTATAATGGAGTAATTTTGCCAAACAAACTGTGGTGTAGGGTGGCACAGAAGGAGACAATTTTTTGGACACCTTGACCTTCCCCTGTGGGACACCGAAAAGGGGCTGAACATGACCCCTAAAAGTGACAAACTTGACAAATTCCCCTATAATAGAGAAATTTTGATAAACAAACTGTGGTGTAGGATGGCACAGAACGAGACAAATTTAATGACACCTTGACCTTCCCTGTGGGACCCCAAAAAGGGGCTGAACTTGACCCCTAAAAGTGACAAGCTTGCCAAATTCCCCTATAATGGAGAATTTTTGCCAAACAAAGTGTGGTGTAGGGAGGCACAGAACAAGACAAATTTACGGACACCTTGAACTTACCTGTGGGACCCTTAAAAGGGGCTGAATGACCCCTAAAAGTGACAAACTTGACAAATTCCCCTATAATAGAGATATTTTGCTAAACAAACTGTGGTGTAGGGTGGCGCAGAACGATACAAATTCACGGACACCTTGATCTTCCCTATGGGACCCCTAAAAGGGGCTGAACATGACCCCTAAAAGTGACAAGCTTGCCAATTTCCCCCTATAATGGAAGGAATTTTGCCAAACAAACTTTGGTGTAGGGTGGCACAGGAGACAATTTTTTGGACACCTTGACCTTCCCTGTGGGTCCCCTAAAGGGGGCTGAACATGACCTCTAAAAGTGACAAACTTGCCAATTTCATCTATAATGGAGGAATTTTGCCAAACAAACTTTGGTGTAGGGTGGCACAGAAGGAGGCAAATTTTTGGACACCTTGACCTTCCCTGTGGGACCCCTAAAAGGGGCCCAAACTAGACCCCTAAAGTGACAAACTTGCCAAATTTCCCTATAATGGAGGGATTTTGCTAAACAAACTGTGGTGTAGGGTGGCATAGAACGAAACAAATTTAATGACACCTTGACCTTCCCTGTGGGTCCCCTAAAAGGGGCTGAACTTGACCCCTAAAAGTGACAAACTTGCCAAATTCCCCTATAATGGAGTAATTTTGCCAAACAAACTATGGTGTAGGGTGGCACAGAACGAGGCAAATTTAATGACACCTTGACTTTCCCTGTGGGACCCCTAAAAGGGGCTGAACATGACCCCTAAAAGTGACAAACTTGCAAAATTCCCCTATAATGGAGGAATTTTGCCAAACAAACTTTGGTGTAGGGTGGCACAGAAGGAGACAAATTTTTGGACACCATGACCTTCCCCGTGGGATCCCTAAAAGGGGCTGAACTTGATCCCTGAAATGACACACTTGCCAAATTCCCCAATAATGGAGGAATTTTGCCAAACAAACTATGGTGTAGGGTGGCACGGATCGAGACAAATTTAATGACACCTTGACCTTCCCTGTGGGACCCCTAAAAGGGGCTCAACTTGACCCCTAAAAGTGACAAACTTGCCAAATTTCCCTATAATGGAGAATTTTTGCCAAACAAAGTCTGGTGTAGGGTGGCACAGAACAAGGCAAATTTAAGGACACCTTGAACTTCCCTGTGGAACCCCTAAAAGGGGCTGAACTTGACCCCTAAAAGTGACAAACTTGCCAAATTCCCCTATAATGGAGTAATTTTGCCAAACAAACTATGGTGTAGGGTGGCACAGAACGAGACAAATTGAATGACACACTGACCTTCCCTGTGGGATCCCTAAAAGGGGCTGAAGATGACCCCTAAATGTGACAAACTTGCCAATTTCCCCTATAATGGAGCAAGTTTGCCAAACAAACTTTGGTGTAGGGTGGCACAGAGGGAGACACTTTTTTGGTCACCTTAACCTTCCCTGTGGGACTCCTAAAAGGGGCTGAACTTGACCCCTAAAAGTGACAAAAATGCCAAATTCCCATATAACAGAGAAATTTTCCTAAACAGACTGTGGTGTAGGGTGGCACAGAAGGAGACAAATTCAAGGACACCTTGACCTTCCCTATGGGACCCCTAAAAGGGGTTGAACATGACCCCTAAAAGTGACAAACTTGCCAAATTCCCCTATAATGGAGCACTTTTGCCAAACAAACTGTGGTGTAGGGTGGCACAGAAGGAGACAAGTTTTTGGACACCTTGACCTTCCCTGTGTGACCCCTAAATGGGGTTGAACTTGACCCCTAAAAGTGTCAAACTTGCCAAATTTCTCTATAATGGAAAAGTTTTGCCAAACAAACTGCGGTGTAGGGTGGCACAGAAGGAGACAAATTTAATGACACCTTGACCTTCCCTATGGGACCCCTAAAAGGGGCCGAACTTGACCCCTAAAGTGACAAATTTGACAAATTCCCCTATAATAGAGACATTTTGCTAAACAAACTGTGGTGTAGGGTGGCACAGAACGAGACAAATTTAATGACACTTTGACCTTCCCTGTGGGGGACCCCTAAAAGGGGCTGGACATGACCCCTAAAAGTGACAAACTTGCCAAAT
Organism: Pictodentalium vernedei; assembly: GCA_031216915.1. Taxonomy (NCBI): domain Eukaryota; kingdom Metazoa; phylum Mollusca; class Scaphopoda; order Dentaliida; family Dentaliidae; genus Pictodentalium; species Pictodentalium vernedei. Next base: position 100,878,029 of record CM062288.1, read on the forward strand.
TCCCCTATAATGGAAGAATTTTGACTAACAAACTGTGGTGTAAGCTGGCACAGATCGAGACAAATTTTTGGAGACCATGACCTTCCCTGTGGGACCCCCTGAACTTGACGCCTAAAAGTGACAAACTTGCCAAGTTTCCAGCGATGTGTTAGTTACTTATTCCTTATTTGACATTCTGACATTTTTTATTCCATCAAAACAGGAAAAATGGCACCTGCTGTAGGGTGGCACAAATGAAGATGAGTTGATTGACATGTTGCCCATCTGCACAAGGCCTTTCTTCATGGGGCAACCAAGGCCCTAAAAGTGACAACCTCCCAGAAAACCGTCTAGATGGGCAAATCTGATCAAATAAAAGGTGCTGTAGGGTGGCACAAATGAAGACGAGTTGACTGACATGTTGCCCATCCGCATAATGCCTTTATGGGGCAACCAATGCCCTAAAAGTGACAGCCTCCCAGAAAACCTTCTAGATGCGCAAATCTGTTCAAATAAAAGGTGCTGTAGGGTGACAGAAATGAAGACGAGTTGATTGACATGTTGCCCATCTGCACAAGGCCTTTCTTTATGGGGCAACCAAGACCCTAAAAGTGACAACCTCCCAGAAAACCTCCTAGATGGGCAAATCTGATCAAATAAAAGGTGATGTAAGGTGGCACAAATGAAGTCGAGTTGACAACATGCTGCTCATCCACATAAGGCCTTTCTTTATGGGGCAACCAAGGCCCTAAAAGTGACAACCTCCCAGAAAACCCCCTAGATGGGCAAATCTGATCAAATAAAAGGTGCTGTAGGGTGGCACAAATGAAGTCGAGTTCATTGACATGTTGCTGTTCCGCATAGGGCCTTTCTTTATGGGGCAACCAAGGCCTTAAAAGTGACAACCTCCCAGAAAACCTTCTAGATGGGCAAATCTGATCAAATAAAAGGTGCTGTAGGGTGGCACAAATGAAGTCGAGTTGACTGACATGTTGCCCATCCACATAAGGCCTTTCTTTATGGGGCAACCAATGCCCTAAATCTGACAAACTCCCAGAAAACCTTCTAGATGGGCAAATCTGATCAAATAAAAGGTGCTGTGGGGCGGCACAAATGAAGACGACTTCATTGACATGTTGCCCGTCCGCATAAGGCCTTTCTTTATGAGGCAACCAAGGCTCTAAAAGTGACAACCTCCCAGAAAACCTCCTAGATGGGCAAATCTTATCAAATAAAAGGTGCTGTAGGGTGACACAAATGAAGACGAGTTGATTGACATGTTGCATGTCCGCATAAGCCTTTCTTTATGGGGCAACCAAAGCCCTAAAAGTGACAACCTCCCAGAAAACCTTCTAGATGGGCAAATCTGATCAAATAAAAGGTGCTGTAGGGTGGCACAAATGAAGACGAGTTGACTGACATGTTGCCCGTCCGCATAATGCCTTTTTGGGGCAACCAAGGCCCTAAAAGTGACAACCTCCCAGAAACCCTTCTAGATGCGCAAATCTGATCAAATAAAAGGTGCTGTAGGGTGACACAAATGAAGACGAGTTGATTGGCATGTTGCCCATCTGCACAAGGCCTTTCTTTATGGGGCAACCAAGACCCTAAAAGTGACAACCTCCCAGAAAACCTAGATTAGCAAATCTGATCAAATAAAAGGTGCTGTAGGGTGGCACAAATGAAGACGAGTTGATTGACATGTTGCCAGTCCGCATAAGGCCTTTCTTTATGGGGTAACCAAGGCCGTAAAAGTGACAACCTCTCAGAAAACCTTCTAGATGGGCAAATCTGATCAAATAAAAGGTGCTGTAGGATGGCACAAATGAAGACGAGTTGATTGACATGTTGCACGTCCGCATAATGCCTTTCTTTATGGGGCAAACGAGACCCTAAAAGTGTCAACCTCCTAGAAAACCTTCTAGATGGGCAAATCTGATCAAATGAAAGGTGCTGTAGGGTGGCACAAATGAAGACGAGTTGATTGACATGTTCCTCGCCCGCATAAGGCCTTTCTTTATGGGGGAACCAAGGCCCTAAAAGTGACAACCTCTTAGAGAAACCTTCTAGATGGGCACATCTGATCAAATAAAAGGTGCTGTAGGGAGCAACCAAGAAATCTGATCAAATAAAAGGTGCTGTAGGTTAAGTCGAGTTTAAAGCGAGTTTATCGGCGATATTAACGCAAATTTATCCGCGAGGTTATCGCGCCTTTATCCGTGTTGTTAGCGAGAGTTAATTCGTCGGGTTAACACGAGTTTATCGCGAGATTATCGCGAGTTTATCCGTGAGGTTAGCGCGAGTTTTGCGCGAGTTTATCCGCCAGGTTAACATAATGTTAACGCGAGTTTGACAGGAGTTTATCCGCTAGGTCATCGCGAGTTTGGCGCAAGATTAATGCTAGTTGACCCACGAGGATAACGGATGTTAATCCGCGTGGTTAGCTGGAGTTTGACACGAGTTTACCCACGAGTTTAACGCGAGTTGTACGCGAGTTTAACGCAAGGTTAACGCGAGTTTGACAGGAGTATATCCGCTAAGCTGTCGCGAGTTTGGCGCGAGTTTTTCCGCGAGGTTAATGTGAGTTTAACCGCGAGTTTATCCGCAAAGTGAACGTGAGTTTATACGCGAGGTTAACGCGAGTTGAACGCGCATTTTACGTAAGTTGATCCACAAGGTTGACGCGAGATTAATGCTCGTGTTAATCTCGCGTTATAACCTTGTGGATAAACTCGCGTTAAACACGTGCTAACCTCACGGATACTCTCACATTAACCTCGCACTAAGAACGCGAATAAACTCCCGTTAAACTCGAATTCACCTCCCGTATGAACTCGCGTTAACATCTAGTTAACCTCACTTTAAACTCGCGTAAACCTAGCGGATAAACTCGCCTTAATCTTGCGATTAAACTCGCGTTAGTGTCTCACATAAACCGCGCTAATCCCGCGGATGAACACGAGCTAACCACGCGATTTAACTCGCATTAATCTTGCATTAACCCCGGGGATAAACGCACGTTAACCTCGCAGATTAAGTAGTGTTAAACTTTCGTTAAACTCGCCTTAACATCGGGGATAAATTCGCGTTGAACTCGCGGGTAAACACACGTTAACATCGCGGATTAACTCACTTTAAAGTTGAGTTACACTCACGTTAACCTCGCGGATAAACTCGCGTTAACCTCGCAGATAAACATGCGTTAACCTCCCAGATTAATTCCCTTTGAACTCGAGTTAACCTTGATTTACATTCAGTTTAACCTAGCGGTTAGACTCCCGTTAATCTCGCGGATAAAGTCATGTTAAGCTCGCATTAAGGTCGCGCATAAACTCGTGCTCACTTCGTTAACCACGCAAATTAACTCGACTTAATCTCGCGTTAACCGCGGCGACAAACTCGTGTAAAACTCGCGAACAAACACACTTGCGTTAACATCGCCGATAAACTCGCGAAAAACTCAAGTTAACCTCGTGGTGGGTAAACGCGTGTTAACCTTGCAGATAAACTCGCACCAAACGCGTGTTAACCTCGCGGAAAAACACGCGTTAAACTCTGGTTAACTTCACGCATCATCTCGCGTTATCGTCGCGGATAAACTCACGTTCAACTCGACTAAACGCAGCGGATAAACTCGCGTTAAACTGGCATTACCCTTACGGGTAGACTTGCATTAATATCGCGAACAGACTCCCGTTAAACTCGCGTTATGTCCGCGGATGAACTCGCATTAACCACGAGTTGCGTTAAACTCACGGATAAACTCAAGCTAAACTCGAGTTAACCTCCCAAATAAACTCGAGTTAAAGTCGCGTTAACCTTACTGATTAACTCGCGGATAAACTCGCGTTAACATCGGGGATAAAGTCGCTTTAACCTCGCGGATTACCTCGCGTTAAACTCGCGGATCAACTCGCGATAACCGCACGGATAAACACGCGTTAACATCGCGAATTAACTCGCGTTAATCTCGTGTTAACCTTGGGGATATACTCGCGTTAAAGTCGCGGACAATCACGCGTTAAATTCGCGTATAATCACGCGTTAACCTCGCGTTAACGTTGCGTATAATCACGCGTTAACTGCGCGGATTAACTCGCGTGTTAAACTCGCCTTAGCCTCGGGGATAAACTCGCGTTAAACTCGCGGCTAAACACATGTTAACATCGCGGATTTCCTCGCATTAAACTTGCGTTAAACTCGCGATAATCTCGCCGATAAACTCGCGTTAATCTCTCTTTAACCTCGGGGATAAACTCGCGTTCAACTCGCGGACAAACACTCGTTAAATTCGCGTTAACCTCACGGATTAATTAGTATTAATCTTCTGGATTAACTCGAGGAGTTAATCTCGCGTTAAACTCGTGGATTAATTCGCGTTAATATCGCGTTAACCTCGGGAATATACTCGCGTTAAACTCGCGGACGAACACGCGCCAAACTCACGTTATCCTCACGGAGTGACTCGCCGAAAAACACGCAGCTAAACTCGCGATAACCTCGGGCATAAACTCGCGTTATAATCGCGGATAAACTCGCGGAAAACTTGAGTTAACCTTGCAGATAAACTCCCGTTAACCAACCGAATAGACTCGCGTTAATCGCGGGAATAAATTCGCTTTAAACCCGATAATCTCACGATAACCTTGCGCATAAATCCGCATTAATATCGTGGATAAGCTTGCGTTAAACACACGTTAACCTCGCGAATTAACTCTCGCTAACAACGGGGATAAACTCGCCATAACCTCGTGGATAAATTCGCTTTAAACTCGCTTTAACCTTGCGTCTAACTCGCGCTAACAACGTGGATAAACTCGCGATAACCTCGAGAATAACCTCGCATTAACATCGCCGATACACGCGCGTTAAACTCGAGTTAACCGTGCGGACAAACTGGCGTAAGACACACGCTAACCTCACGGATAATCGAGCGCTGACAACGCGGATAATCTCCCTTCAAAATTGAGTTGGCCTCGCGGATGAAAACTTGAGTTAACCTCGCTTTAAACTTGCGTTAATCTAGCAGATAGATTCGCGTTAAATCTCACAGATAAACTCGCGTTAACATCGCGCATAAACTCGCGCAATCTCGCGAATAAACACGCGTTAACCTCGCGAATTAACTCGAGTTAATCTCGCATTAACCTCGCGGATTAACTAGTGTTAAACGCGCGTTAAACTCGCCTTAACCTCGGCGATAAATTCGCGTCACACTCGTGGGGTAAACACACGTTAACACCGTGGATTAACTTGCGTTAAACTTGCATTACACTCGCGTTAACCTCGCGGATAACTCGCGTTAACCTAGCAGTTGACAGGCGTTAACCTCCAGGATTAACTCGCGTTAAACTCGTGGATATTCTCACGCCAAACGCCGGCTAACCACGCGAATAAACACGAGTGAAGCTCACGGATTACCTCAGATTAATCTCGCTTTAACCTCGGGGATATACTAGTGTTAAAATCGCGTTAAATTCGCGTTACCCTCGCAGATTAACTCGCAGATAAACTCGCAATAGGCCCGGGGATAAATTCGCGCTAAGCACGCGTTCAACTCGCGCTAACAACGCGGATAAACTCGCGATAACCTCGCGTCAACATCACAGATAAACTCACGATTAACTCACGTTAAACTCGCGGACAGACTCGTGTTAACCTCGTGCATAACCTCGCGCTAAATTTGCGTTACCCTCGTGGATAAACTCGTGTTAATCTCGCGTTAAACTTGCGGATAAGCTTGCGTTAAACACGTGCTAACCTCACGAATAAACTCGCGTTACCCTTGCGTTAAACTCGCGGATAAACGCATGTTAAACTCGAGTTAACTTCACGTTAAACACGCACCCAGTGGTTAGACTCGTGTTAAGTTAGCAGATAAACTCAGGTTAGTGTGGCGCATAAACTCACGCTAATCTCACGGATACTCGTTAATCTCGCGTTAACCTCGGGGATAAGCTCGTGTTAAACTCGCGGACAAACGCGTGTTAAATTAGCGTTAATCTCGCGGATAAACTTGCAATAACCTGGCGCATAAACTCGTGTTAACATCGCCGATAAACTCGAGATGTACTCGATTTAATCTCGCGGATAAACTCGCGTTAATGTTGCGCATATACTCGCGTTATAATCGCAGATAAACTCGCGTTAAACTCGAGTTAAACTCACCGATAAACTCGTGTTAACCTCGCGGATAAACTCGCGCCAAACCCGCGTTAACCTCGTGGACAAATTCAAGTTAAACTGTCGCTAATAACGCGGATAAACTCGCGATAACCTTGCGCACAAACTCGCATTAATATCGCGGAAACACTTGCGTTAAACTAGCGGAAAAGCTCGGGTTAACTTCGGGCATAAACTCGCGCTGACCGTGCCGATAAACACACGTCAATCTCGGGGATTAACTCGTGTTAAACTCGCACAAAACTTGCGTTAACCTCTGAGATAAACTCGCGTTAACTCGCGGATGAACACCCGTCAAAACCGCGTTAATCTCGCGTATAAATGCACGTTAATCTCGAGTTAACATCGCGGATACATTCGCGTTAACCTCGCGGATTAACTCACGTTAAACTCGCGTAAACGTAGAGGATATACTCGCGCCAAACTCGCGATGACCTCGCAGATAAACTCACTTCATACTCGCGTAACATCGCGTTTAACTCGCGCTAACAAAGCGGATAAATTCGCGATAACCTCGCACATAAACTCATGTTAACATCGCCGAAAAACACGTGCCAATGTCGCATTGACCTCGTGGATGGACTCGTATTAACCTCGTGTTAACATGTTAACATCGCCGATAAATGCGCGTTAAACTCGAGTTAAACTCCCGGATAAACTCGCGTCAAATAATATCGTGGATAAACTCGCAATATCCTTGCGCATAAACTCACATTAATATCCCGAATAAACTCGCGCTAAACGCGCACTAACCTCACAGAAAAAACCGGCATTAATCTCGAGTTAACATCGCGGGTTGACACTCGCTAATAACGTGCATAAACTCGCGATAACCTCGCAGACAATTTCGCGTTAAACTCGGGTTAACCTCGCGTTTTACTCGCGCTAACAACGTGGGTAAACTCGTAATAACCCCGCGCATAACCTCGCGTTAACCTCGCCGATAAACGCGCATTAAACGCGACGTAACCTCGCGGATAAACTCGTGATAACCTCGCGTATGAAATCGCGCCAAACTCGCGTTATCTTCGCAGATAAACTCGTGATAACCTCGCGTTAACATTGCCGATAAACTCGCGTTAAACTCATGTTAACCTCGCGGATAAACTCGCGTTAACCTCACGGATAAACTACCGCCCAACTCGCCGGCGACCACGCATTAAATTCACGTTAAACTCGTGTTAACATTGCGGATATACTCGCGTTTAACTCGACTAAACTGGCGTCAAACTGGCGTTAACCTTGCGGATAGACTCGCGTTAACCTCGCGAACAGACTCCCGTTAAACTCGTATTAATCTCCCGGATAAACTCCAGTTAACAACGAAGATTACCTCGTGTTAAACACAACACGCATTAAACACGCATTAAACATGCGTAAACACGCGTTAATCACGTGGATAAATTCGGATTAAAGTCGTGTTATCCTTGCTGATGAACTCGCGGATAAACTCGCGTTAACCTCGGAGATAAACTCGCGTTAACCTCACGGATTACCTCGCGGATAAACTCGCGTTAAACTCACGGATAAACACGCGTTGACATCGCGGATTAACTCACGTTAATCCCGTGTTAAACTCGAGGATATACTCGGGGAGAGGCCTTATGCAGACGGGCAACATGTCAATCAACTCATCTTCATTTGTGCCACCCTACAGCACCTTTTATTTGATCAGATTTGCCCATCTAGATGGTTTTCTGGGAGGTTGTAACTTTTAGGGCCTTGGTTGCCCCATAAAGAAAGGCCTTATGCGGACGGGCAACATGTCAATCAACTCGTCTTCATTTTTGCCACCCTACATCACCTTTTATTTGATCAGATTTGCCCATCTAGAAGGTTTTCTGGAAGGTTGTCACTTTTAGGGCCTTGGTTGCCAAAGTAAAGAAAGGCCTTATGCAGATGGGCAACATGTCAATCAACTCGTCTTCATTTGTGCCACCCTACAGCAGGTGCCATTTTTCCTCTTTTGATGGAATAAAAAATATCAAAATGTCAAATAAGTAATAAGTAAGTAACTTCACATCACTAGGAATTTGGCAAGTTTGTCACTTTTAGGGGTCAAGTTCAGCCCCTTTTAGGGGACCCACAGGGAAGGTCAAGGTGTCCTTGAATTTGCCTCTTTATGTGCCACCCTACACCACAGTTTGTTTGTCAAAATTCCTCCATTATAGGGGAATTTGGCAAGTTTGACACTTTTAGGGGTCATGTTCACCCCCTTTTAGGGGTCCCACAGGGAAGGTCAAGGTGTCATTAAATTTTGTCTCGTTCTGTGCCACCCTACACCGCAGTTTGTTTAGCAAAATTGCTCTATTATAGGGGAATTTTTCAAGTTTGTCACTTTTAGGGGGTCAAGGTCAGCCCCTTTTAGGGGGTCCCACGGGGAAGGTCAAGGTGTCATTAAATTTGTCTCGTTCTGTGCCACCCTAGACCACAGTTTGTTTAGCAAAATTTCTCTATTACAGGGGAATTTGTCAAGTTTGTCACTTCTAGGGGTCAATTTTAGCCCCTTTTAGGGGTCCCACAGGGAAGATCAAGGTGTCCAAAAAATTGTCTCCTTCTGTGCCACCCTACACCAAAGTTTGTTTGGCAAAATTCCTCCATTATAGGGGAAATTGGCAAGTTTGTCACTTTAAGGGGTCATGTTCAGCCCTTTTTTGGGGACCCACAGGGAAGGTCAAGGTGTCATTAAATTTGTCTCGTTCTGTGCCACACTACACCACAGTTTCTTTAGCAAAATTTCTCTATTATAGGGGAATTTGTCAAGTTTGTCACTTTTAGGGGTTAAGGTCGGCCCTTTTAGGGGTCCCACATGAAAGGTCAAGGTGTCCAAAAAATTGTCTCCTTCTGTGCCACCCTACGCCACAGTTTTTTGGCAAAATTACTCCATTATAGGGGAAATTGGCAAGTTTGTCACTTTTAGAGGTCAAGTTCAGCCCCTTTTAGGGGACCCACAGGGAAGGTCAAGGTGTCCAAAAATTTGTCTCCTTCTGTGCCACCCTACACCGCAGTTTGTTTGGTAAAATTCCTCCATTATAGGGGAATTTGTCAAGTTTGTCACATTTAGGGGTCAGGTTCAGCCCCTTTTAGGGGTCCCATAGGGAAGGTCAAGGTGTCTTTGAATTTGTCTTGTTCTGTGCCTCCCTATACCACACTTTGTTTGGCAAAAATTCTCCATTATAGGGGAATTTGGCAAGTTTGTCACTTTTAGGGGTCATGTTGAGCCCCTTTTAGGGGTCCCACAGGGAAAGTCAAGGTGTCCAAAAATTTGCCTCATTCTGTGCCACCCTGCACCATAGGTTGTTTGGCAAAATTTCTCCATTAAAGTGAAATTTGGCAAGTTTGTCACTTTTAGGGGTCAAGTTCAGCCCCTTTTAGGGGTCCCACAGGAAAGGTCAAGGTGTCATTAAATTTGTCTTTTTCTGTGCCACCCTACACCATAGTTTGTTTGGCAAAATTACTCCATTATAGGGGAATTTGGCAAGTTTGTCACTTTTAGGGGTCAAGTTCAGCCCCTTTTAGGGGATCCACAAAGAAGGTCAAGGTGTCATTAAATTTGTTCGTTCTGTGCCACCCTACACCACAGTTTGTTTAGCAAAATTCATCCATTATAGGGGAATTTGTCAAGTTTGTCACTTTTAGGGGTCAAGTTGAGCCCCTTTTAGGGGTCCCACAGGGAAGGTCAAGGTGTCCAAAAATTTTTCTTGTTCTGTGCCGCCCTGCACTATAGGTTGTTTGGCAAAATTTCTCCATTAAAGTGGAATTTGTCAAGTTTGTCACTTTTAGGGGTCAAGTTCAGCCCCTTTTAGGGGTCGCGCAGGGAAGGTCAAGGTGTCATTAAATTTGTCTTGTTCTGTGCCACCGTACCTCCCACTTTTTTGGCAAAAATTCTCCATTATAGTGGAATTTGGCAAGTTTGTCACTTTTAGGGGTCATGTTGAGCCCCTTTTAGGGGTCACGCAGGGAAGGTCAAGGTGTCCTTAAATTTGGCTTGTTCTGTGCCCCCCTACACCACACTTTGTTTGGCAAAAATTCTCCATTATAGGGGAATTTGGCAAGTTTGTCACTTTTAGGGGTCAAGTTCAGTCCCTTTTTGGGGTCCCACAGGGAAGGTCAAGGTGTAATTAAATTTGTCTCGTTCTGTGCCACCCTACACCACAGTTTGTTTAGCAAAATTTCTCTATTATAGGGGAAAATGTCAAGTTTATCACATTTAGGGGTCAAGTTCAGCCCCTGTTAGGTGTCTCACAGGAAAGGTCAAGGTGTCCAAAAAATTGTCTCCTTCTGTGCCACCGTACACCACAGTTTGTTTGGCAAAATTACTCCATTATAGGGGAATTTGTCAAGTTTGTCACTTTTAGGGGTCAAGTTCAGCCCCTTTTAGGGGGCCCACAGGGAAGGTCAAGATGTCCAAAAAATTGTCTCCTTCTGTGCCACCCTACACCACAGTTTGTTTGGCAAAATTACTCCATTATAGGGGAATTTGTCAAGTTTGTCACACTTAGGGGTCAAGTTCAGCCCCTTTTAGGTGTCCCACAGGGAAGGTCAAGGTGTCCAAAAAATTGTCTCCTTCTGTGCCACCCTACACCACAGTTTGTTTGGCAAAATTACTCCATTATAGGGGAATTTGTCAAGTTTGTCCCTTTTAGTGGTCAAGTTCAGCCCCTTTTAGGGGGCCCACAGGGAAGATCAAGGTGTCCAAAAACTTGTCTCCTTCTGTGCCACCCTACACCACAGTTTGTTTGGCAAAATTACTCCATTATAGGGGAATTTGGCAAGTTTGTCACTTTTAGGGGTCAAGTTCAGCCCCTTTTAGGGGTCCCACAGGGAAGGTCAAGGTGTCATTAAATTTGCCTTCTTCTGTGCCACCCTACACCATAGTGTGTTTGGACAATTTTCCTTTTTTTCGAATGTCGAATAAGGAAAAAGGAATAAGTAGGTAACTTCACAGTGCTCGCCCACACGCTTTTATTTGAATTCCAGTCGAAACAAATATACCCACACCAAATCAAAGATTAGAAATATTCTCCATTTTGGTGCGGCTTTATTTATCAATAATATATCCCGGCCCTAATCCCGGCTCCATCAACTAACGAAACCCACACCGAATCAGAAATTGGGAATATTCTCTGCATTGGTGTGGTGCAAGTAATTATCACCTTGATCACGGCATGCCATACTATTACCTTCTAGTGGCGAGTTGGCCCGGTGGCGACTTGGCCCGGGTGCTTGGTGGCGAGTTGGCCTGGTGGCGACTTGGCCCGTTCCCGACAGAATCGGGCATAGGCTGTTTTCGACCCTATTTATTTTGTTTAGGGGGATGGGGGTGTGGGGGGGGGGGGGGGGGCATTCATCTCCCATTCTAGTTAGTTTGTAGTCTCACTCTGGATAAAGTAGCAGCGTACTATAGCTGATTCGCCTAATTCATTTACATGTCACATGGTGTGTTAATGAATAATTAATTACTCAAAATTTTCAAGATTGTTTCCCACTGGAATTGAAGAATTAACATTTTCGCAGTATGAGATGTTCAAATTGAAACATGTAAAATATAAATACCGGTTTAATATATACATCGAATCGCAAACAATCTAGGTATGTGTTTAATTTTAACCAGTTGGAAACAATGTAGATAGACCTAAAATTTAGATATAAATTGCGATAACTAGTCATGCCCGCCCAATGGTTGAGGGCCGAATCAGTAAACCAAATAGGGATCGGATAGGACAAGTTTCGATTCGATCAGAATCCGATTCAGTTTTAGGTCCGAATCAATCTAAGGTTCCGAATCCTCCGGTATTCACGCTGGTTCGCCGTGAACTTTCACGGTTTACCACATGTTCACAACAGGCATAGACAGGAAAAGTTTGACATGTGTTTGTACACAAGGAGAGAATCCTAAAGAAAAAGTAGAGACTCGCGGAGCGCATTCCCATTGCACCCCCCCCCCCCCCCCCTGTCAGTTATTTTCGATAATAGAAAAGAGCCAATATCTCCACACAAGGACCTGAAAAAAACTGACCCGAACGACTGCTTATTTTTTTTTAAATCCACCGCCATAAGTAGCAGGACATGTATCCTGACGTGCCCGGTTGGCCAGATCTCAAGCGACACCATAGTCACGTGACCTAGTTACGTTATGTTTGGTTGTCATGGTAGCCCGCGTCAGCGACCTTTTTGTGACGTCAACCCATAGTGATACGTGGTCGTGTTGTTAAAGTGACACGTGTTTTCGTGGTCCATTTGTATATTGGATGCCGCCATCTTGGTTTCTATGGTAGCACATCGTTGCTATGAGTTTAGAAGGCTTCCAATGGAACGAGGGTATGTACTGGGTGCGCTAGAGTGAATGGAGTAGATCTAATTACCCATATAGACCCGACAATTTCCCCAAATCACCAAAATACACCAAAACGGGATCGGATTCTTCCAGAATCCTCGTTTTTTCCAATAATAAGGCACGTCTCTTTTGTAAAAGAGTACCTTTACTGGTTCGGATTTTGCCCAAATCCTCGATTTCTACCTATTACAGACGTTATTCTTACTGTCATGGTTATCTTACTATCCTAGTTGTCTATCTAGCCCTAGCTATCTCTGGTTCCGACATGTGTCCTCGTCCAAGTCTAAAAATCACCAGTCAGATTGCTTCATTTTCCAAAATCTGTACCTACTCATACATAGTTACCTCCCCTGTGCATAACGAAGACCCACATGATTCCTCCGGCCAAGACTCAGCCAAGAGTCAATCGAACAGGGACTGGTATTGCTCGGACAACTCGAATCTTATCGAACAAATAAGCTACCGAGTAATTACTCTAGCAAGTGACACCTCTTATGACTGTTATGCTTATCTAGGTATTGGGTGGATACCTATTACATGGTGGTGTAGTACTGGGGGTACCTTTTATAAAATACTTATCAGAGGATATCTGAGGATATCTATCTGAGGATAGTTCTTCTCCCTAGCGTCTATTCAGTTCCTTGCATCAAGACCACCTCACGGCCTTCATAGCTCCAAGACCACAAATGCTGATTTGTCCATCGTCATGATCGTCTGCCTTATGATAAGCTTCCACTTTTTTCTGCTACTACAGCCAATATTGGCTGCCATTGGGCGCCCTGTGCTAGAGTCCCCCGCACTTACTACTGACTATTAGGGCTTTCAGTGCCGATATATCACTATGCGATAATTAAATATCATACTTGAATTCCACTATTACTAGCAGGTCGAATATAGTCAGCTTGCTCTAACAACTTCAATCTTATCCAGCAAATAAGTTGTCGAGTAGCCACCTGAACGGATGTTGCTCGAACGACTCTGATCTAATTGAGCAGATAAGCCACCGAGTAATAGCTCGAACGAGTGACTCCTCTGACGACTCATCTCTGAAAAAAGGGATTACACAACCACAGACGTTTTTCCAAAAAAAGATTCTCAAAGTGCGATTACGTCAGAAGGATACTTTTTGAGGATACCTTTGGGGGATAGTAGTTTGTAGAAACCTGTGATTCCTATACATTCAGTCCATTTTTATTTTATAACAATCAGAGTATAAACATTATTAAGTTCAAAGTCAACTGCCGTTGGTATCTTCACATATAATCACTTTGTTCAGTTTATAGCCACTTGACCAAGACATCTTCATCTCCGAGTGGAATGTAGTTCTTCTATCCTCCTCTTCCTAAAGAGGTTGACAACCTTTTTGTTTCCTAATAGTCCTTCTTATTTGACCCTTTATATTGTGTGGTCGCTTGTTGAACACCGGTAGCTTGGCTTTGTTGGTTGATTTGATTTCTGGCGGATAAGTCCATCACGCCGTGCTTTGGAGCTCCATTCTTGGGTTGGTCCAACATAGAATCTTTAGTTTTCTGTACATTGTTCTTGATTTGATCTGCATGTTGGGAAGAAACTTCATTCTCCTGAGTGCCGACATCTGTCTTTTTCTGTTCGTTCTTTTTCTCAGTGGTAACTTCATTCTTCTGAAGGTCATCGTTCACTGTTGTTTGAGTGGAAACTGTATTGTTCTTAACTTCATTTTGTTCTTTCTGGCTGGGAGCTGCCTTTGGCATCTCTGTCGTTCTTCTGTCTGTAGTTTAAGTGGTAACTTCGTTCTTCTTCTTTGACTCTCCATTCTTTGGCTTCCCTTTGAATAACACTCTATACGACGTCTCCGCATATTTTAGTTTCTTCCCCACAACCCCTGAGATCTGGTCTAGGTTTCTTTTCTTGACCCTGTCTACCAGACGACTTACTTGGGCCAATTCCTGAGAAGTCAGCTTCAATCTGGCATCATTCTTGAAGATCTGTATGTGTAAGGCAACTTTTAATTTTACCACCGTCGTGGATACAGAACAGACAAATTCAATTTTCGACGGTCAGAACACAAATGAATATATTTTCATACGAACGATCGATCCTTTTATACTTTTTCTGCAACAGTGAGTTCATTTTCTCCTTGGCTCCTAATCTTCTTAGTCATCATCACTACCTTGATTTTCTCTTTTCCAAGGCATATTTCTGGGACTGTACAAAGTCATATTCCTCTTCTTCACGATGACGTTAGTATTAGGAGAGGGATGGGTCGGCACTCATTGGCGGGATCTTATGTGACGTCATAGTCACATGACCTGGTGGCGCCATGTTTGGTTGTCATGGTCTTGTGACGTCATCCCCATAGTGATACGTGGTGTTAGAGCACATGCGCAGCACGTGTTGTTAGGGTGATACGTGTTTCCGTCGACCATTTTGTATACTGGAGGCCGCCATCTTGGTTTCTATGGTAGCAAGTGGTTGCTATATGACCCAAAGGCAGACAACAAGGCGGGGGTTTGTTCGGCGGGTATGTTCCTTTGTACAAGAGTAATTTCCCGATTCGCAGAATTACCCAAATAATAATTCTCTGCTTCGTTCTATATATGCAAATGTTTTCGTCTACCTGACCATGTTCTTTTGTCCTGGGATATACTCCAGTAGAGTAGTAGAGCCTATCAACTGAAACAGCTGTGCTTATTGTTACTATATTTAGCTTTTCTGGTCTGTTCTTGTTAGTTCTGACCCTATTACGAGTACTCTTGTTGTTTCATTTATCTAGATCACCCAAGAAGCTCACTTTACTGGCGCTATCTAACCAATAAGATTGCCTGATTTCCCATAATCTGTATGCCGAGTTATCTCCCTTGTGTATGTCAAAAGCCTATATCATGCTCAAAGCCATTAAGCTGTCGAGTTGTTACTGAAGACATTGCTTGAACGACTCGAGGCCCATCGAGCAAATGAGCTATAAAGCAATTGCTCGTTCGAGTGACTCGCACATACTGCTCTTCGACTCATTTCGGTATTTGAGGATACCTATGGCCTGGTATCATATTATTTGAGGATACTTTTTATAGGACATTTATCTAAGGATACTATTACTGGTACTTGTTTGGCCCAGCCTTCTAGGCCACCCCGGGACATACCTTTCCCAAATTCTCCCAATAAGCTATTCAACAGTTACTGAAAAGTCATTGCTCGAATGACTCTCACATACTGTTATCGAGCAATTGCTCGTTTGAGTGACTCGCACATACTGCCCGTCGACTCATTTCGGTATTTGAGGATACCTATGGCCTGGTATTGTATTATTTGAGGATACTTTTTAGAGAACACTTATCTAAGGATACTATTACTTGTTTGGCCCAGCCTTCTCGGCTACCCCAGAACATATCTATCCCGAATTATCCCAATAAGCTGTTGAACAGTTACTGAAAAGTCATTGCTCGAATGACTCGAAGCACATCGAGCAAATGAGCTTTAGAGCAATTGCTCGATCGAGTGACTCGCACATACTGCTCGAACGATTCGAAGTCTACCGAGCAAATGAGCTATCGAGCAATTGCTCGTTCGAGTCACTCGCACATACTGCTCGTCGACCCATTTCGGTATTCGAGGATACCTATAACATGACTACGTATCAGCTGAGGATACCTGTTAAGGATACATTTTAAGGATACTTATCTGAAGATATCTGGTCAGCCCATTTCGCAGGGTATAAAAGGGAGGACACCTCCAAAATGTTTGTCATTTCACCTTTAGGGAGCGATGGATCAACATCATACCTGTGAAGAGTGCCAGAAAATGTTCACAAAGAAATACAATCTTTATTGGCATAGGGAGACTGTCCACAGGACCGGAATCTACGAGTGTGTGAGATGTCCAAGAACATTTAACAGAAAAGACAATCTAAAAAGACATCAGATTCACCACTCACTACAAGAAGCAGCATCTCAGCAAAGGAGAAGAACGCAAAGAAATAAACTAAGTTGAACCAATGGAACATTCAAAACCGTACCAGGTCAATAACCATACACCAACCAGAATGATTTGGGGACCAGTGCCACCAACAGAATGCCTCGTACAGTAATGATCGAAACGGGCAATAAACCAGAAACAAATAAACCAACCAGAAAGCTGTGGGTACCAGTCCCACCAACAGAAATACCTCGTACAGTAATAAACTGAACGGGCAATAAACCAGAACCAAATAAACCAACCAGAAACCTGTGGGTACCAGTGCCACCAACAGAAATGCCTCGTACAGTAATGACCGGAACGGGCAATAAACCAGAACCAAAAGCATAATTCAACAACGAAGGCACGAGAAGAAAACTACGTATTGGTTGAACCAAGTTTACTGGAAAGCTTACTATATCGACAGCATTTGGTGCGCAGAGAACCAAACGATCTTGCCACAATGGGCCTGGACAGAGAAATGAGAGAGATCCTAGAACCCCGAACCATGAACGAGAATGAGAAGATTATTCTTCAATACAACCAGATTTTAGAAAGATACAGAGAATTTTACAATAAACCTTTGCAACCAATAACGATCAAGAAACAGAACCAATGATGATAATGGAGAGAATGAAGCTGAAAGAGATCGAAATGAACGGAACAGTCTAAAAAAGAGTGAAGAGGAGATCGAAATGAAGTGAACGAAGATCCAACACACTCAAGATAACAGAATAAACAGAACAAATATTGAACTACAATGTATATAACAGAGACTTTACAGAAAAGTCAATAAATGTTTATAATATAACAGAAATTCTTGTTTTTGTTATTTTACTAGCAGGGACGGGGAATACCCTACGAAATGGGCTGACCAGATATCTTCAGATAAGTATCCTTAAAATGTATCCTTAACAGGTATCCTCAACTGATACGTAGCCATGTCATAGGTATCCTCGAATACCGAAATGGGTCGACGAGCAGTATGTGCGAGTCACTCGAACGAGCAATTGCTCGATAGCTCATTTGCTCGGTAGGCAGCGAGTCATCCGAGCAGTATGTGAGAGTCACTCGATCGAGCAGTTACTCTAAAGCTCATTTGCTCGATGGGCTTCGAGTCATTCGAGCAATGACTTTTCAGTAACTGTTCAATAGCTTATTGGGAGAATTTGGGATAGGTGTGTACTGGGGTGGCCTAGAATGCTGGGCCAAACAAGTAATAGTATCCTTAGATAAGTCTAAAAAGTATCCTCAAATAATACAATACCAGGCCATAGGTATCCTCAAATACCGAAATGAGTCGACGGGCAGTATGTGCGAGTCACTCGAACGAGCAATTGTTCGTTAGCTCATTTCCTCAGTAGACTTCGAGTCGTTTGAGCAGAATGTGCGAGTCACTCGATCGAGCAGTTACTCTAAAGCTCATTTGCTCGATGGGCTTCGAGTCATTCGAGCAATGACTTTTCAGTAACTGTTCAATAGCTTATTGGGAGAATTTGGGATAGGTATGTCTTGGGGTGGCCTAGAAGGCTGGGCCAAACAAGAAGTAGTATCCTTAGATAAGTATCCTACAAAAAGTATCCTCAAATAATACAATACCAGATCATAGGTATCCCCAAATACCGAAATGAGTTGAAGAGCAGTTTGTGCGAGTCACTCGAACGAGCAATTGCTCTATAGCTCATTTGCTCGATGGGCTTCGAGTCGTTCGAACAATGACTTCAGTAACAACTCGATAGCTTTATGACTTTGGGCATGATAGAGGCTTTTGATATACACCAGGGAGATAACTCTGCATACAGATTATGGGAAATCAAGCAATCCGATTGGTTAGTTAGCGCCAGTAAAGTGAGCTGCTTGGGTGATCTAGATAACTGAAACAACACGAGTGCTCGGAATGGGGTCAGAACTAACAAAAACAGACCAGAAAAGCTAAATATAGTAACAATAAGCAAAGTTGTTCCAGTTGATAGGCTCTTCTACTCTACTGGAGTATACTCCAGGACGTGGGAACATGATCTAGCAGAGGAAAACTTTTGCATATATAGATAGAAGCAGAGAATTCTGAAAGAAATCGAAATAGTACAACTTGTCGGGTTTATTTGGGTAATTCCACGAATCGGGAAATTACTCTTGTACAAAGGAAGATACCCTCCGAACATACCCTCATCTTGTTGTATGCCTTTGGGTCATATACCAACCACGTGCTACCATAGAAACCAAGATGACGGCCTCCAGTATACAAAATGGACGACGGAAACACGTATCACCCTAACAACACGCGCTGCGCATTGGCACTAACACCACGTATCACTATGGGGATGACGTTACAAGATGGCCGCTCACGCGGGTTACTATGACAACCAAACATGGCGCCACCAGGTCACGTGACTATGACGCCACATGAGATCCTGCCAATGAGGGCCGATCCATCCCTCTCCTAATATTGACGTTTAGCAGTCTCTTGAATCTTCTTGTGAATTGGATTCATGCAAAAATCCGTAATGTGCACTAGGGTTTTGATGTATTTTACATCGATGGTTTCTTTATTACTGCTTTCAGATGATGTGACTGCTTCATTCTTTTACCCTTTACCTAACATGAAAAGCAGACGACACTTGCAAATAAAATTTTTGAATAACTACATTTTTTCACTCAAAAACAAAGGTTATGAACCTCATTGGAACAAGCACGTTGAGCTCATTCCAATGTGGGGTCGTAACTTATGTTTCCGAGACAAAAAATGAAAAAATAATGTTTTAGAGACAAAAAATTGGCGATTTTTGAGAATAGTCCTGGCCGATTTTGGCCGTTACGTTGGGTAAAGGGTTAACTGCGCTAGTAGCTCCGGACAAGTTGTGTCTGCCATTATCTTTTCTTATTGGGGCAGTCATAAGCAAGTATACCGGTAGTCTGCTTCCAGCCTTTCGTTTCGCGTTTGAGGAGGGAAGGCAAATGAGTCCTGATAAGGATGGTGGTGATCACGATAATGAAGATGGTCATGACAGTGGTGTTCAGTAAAGCAAAAGGCAGAAAAAAGCACCGCCATTGTGTTAAACTTGGTGAAAAACGGCCCCATTTTTATTCCAAGAACTGACCTTTCCTGGTTTGGGGACAGGCCTGCTAATTGTCCTATTTGACCGGGAACTTAATACGTTCTAGAGAACGTTTGCAAACAGGGCACGGGAGGGACGCAGAACCAACTCGTCTCCCCAGAAGTGGATGACCACCTCCAGGGATGGAGCTAAGGGTGAGAAGATCCATAGCAAATACAGTGTTCCCTAACGGTTAGACAGTAAAAAATTGGAGTTCTGTCGTGTCTTTAGATAAGTATAGTCCGGCACTTAAGATCTGTCGGTTGCAGGAGCCGTCTGGAGCAAGTATTTTAATCTGTCTAGGGCTATTCTGTTAGTTTGTTCTGTGGATTCGGATGGTAGGCTTGTCGTCGGAGCTTGTTTGTTGATGGTCGGTGACTCAGTCAGGTCCTCGGGGAAGAGTGGTCTGTCTCTTGGGTATTACGTCTGTAATCGTTCTTCTTGTCTTCGGGCAGGTGTAGTGCGCCTCTGTGGTCTTGCGTCGGTGTCACATGCGTCTTCAGTCGTTCTGTATGTCCGTTGAATAGTCTGAAAGGAGAGAAAAGAAAGGCGAGTGATACCCCAGCCCTTAGCCTCTTCGTTTGCGCAGCGTTAGATACCCTTCCCGCAAACTCAACAGATTGCAGTGGCTTGCAATGTATGTTGGTACTCGGTAGTAACAGAGCGATACATCAAAACGCAACACACCGCTTGCTAGTTAATGATGACCTACCCTTTAGTCTCTTCATAAGTGCAATATTAGGTATTCCAACCCGCATACACACCAGAGTGCTGTGACGTGCAATACCCGCTTGTACGGTAATATCTGCGTGAGATATCAAAAGGCAACGCATCAACTGCTGGTTCATGATGCCCAACCCACAGGCCTTGGCTGCTGTTCTCCTGGGGCATCTTTTAGGGGAGTGATAATGTGGGTAGCAACCTGGTTACATTACCAGCCTCAAAGAAGTGATCACTGCCGACAACACCGTTGTTTTTGGGCCTGTGAAGAGAGACAGCCAGTACCGGCCAGACCAAGGGGGTGTGCACTTCTAAATGCCGTCCACCCTCGTTGCTTATGGTGTATTGCTGGGCAGTGATCCTTCTCTATTTTACTTGATTTCAAAGTGAGTTTCTCTTATCTTATTTTCAGGTTAATTACGCGATGTTTTGAAGGTTCCTTGATTAATTGACTCTCTTGGAGTCATGTGAGTGTTCTCCGAGAGATTATTCAGTCACGTTTCAGCTGTTTTTATATTCGCTAGCTTATGCAGATAGGCTATGGGGGTGCTGAATGGTATACGGAGGGCGAAATGGAGTGCGTAGTTTTGAACTCATTGTAATTATTGGATGTTTGTTTTGGAGAGTTTGCTGATAATGATAGCACCATACTCTAGTGCAGAATGTATGAAAGTTTTGTTGAGCCCGAGATGGAGGTTTTTGTTTGCCCCCCCCCCCCCCCCCCCCCCCCCCCAAGTGTCCCCTTAATCATTTTTAGGAAGTTAATCCGTCTTGTGGTTTTTGTGACTGTGATTGACATGGTTATTTAGTCTAAGGACTCCATCGAGGGTAATACCCTAAAACTAGCTTGTTGTAGAGTTTCAGATTAACTTCGGGATTTATTTTCTTATGGGTTATTATTAGCTGCTGAGTTTTTTGGCATTGAGCTTGATGTGCTATTTAGCGCACCAGGCTTCTAGGTCCCGGAGAGCGTCTTGAGGGCGTCTCTTCATAATCCAGACGCAAAGGCTTGAGGTCCAAAGGCTCTTATCATCTGAAAATTTGGAAATTTTTACGTGACTTTTCCCCATTGAGTCTATATCATTTACGTAGTTGATGAATAGTAGTAAAGGTCACGATTAGCCATTGTGCATAAGTATATGACCTTAAACACCAATAAATAACTTCGTCGAAGATTTCGCAATTTACTCTTACCTATATTTTCCGATCTGACAAGGACAGTATTCTTAGAATTTTCGTGAGGAAACCCATTTTGGATAGTTTATGTCATATTCCGTTAAGCCAAGCAGAGCCAAAGGCTTTTTTTCAACATCACGAAAGATCATGGTCGCACTTTCTGTTCTACTGAAAGCAGAGTGCCTGTAATCGACTATTCGGAATTTATGCTCCATTCCTTCTTTCCGATTTCGGTAGGCTCTTTGCCATTTGTTAAAAAATTAGCTTCTTCGCGGTGATAGCGGAGTCTCTCAGTGAGTACCCGCTCAAACACCTTCCCAATGCAGCTGATTTGGCCGGCAGTTGCACGGACTGTTGATGTCCTTCTCTGGTTTGGGGATCATGGCACCCGTGCCCACTTTCCAGCACTTAGGAAAGTCGGCATGCGTAAAGCACTTTTTTAAAAGGTTTGTTGTCGGTCCAAGAAGAGACGAGAGCATTGTTTGAGGATTTTGAAGGAAATCACAAATTTGCGACGAGCACGCCCTTTTATAGGCCGAGGATATCTAACAATACATTGACGACGGATTTTCTGTTTCCCTAAAAACCCTCTCCTCTGTAGGATCCTTCGTTTTTTTTTTGCGGGGGGGGGGGGGGGGGGTGTTTGTTCGGGTTTGGTCACTGGCACATTATAACCCAATATCTTCCTGGCACAATCGCATATGAAGTCTATCAAATTATCATTAACTGTCTTGACCATGATCTTGGCTTCATGTCGGTCAGCATGAGATAGAATTCACACTAGTTTTCTATTTCTGGTCAGTCTTTCAGTGCTCTTTGGTTTTTCCATTTCTCTTTTCTTATCCCTTCTTGGGCAGACTTCTTCGAGTCTCTTCATATTGAACTTTCGAGAAAAGTTTTTCCTCATTACTCTAGCATTGGACTTTGATGTCTTCAATCAACGACGGCCAGGGAACAAATGGGCATTTGGTGCCGTGTACATCCTTTTTATACCTTTTTGGGAACTAGAAGAAAATCACAGTTCGGTAACAGACATCTTTTTATATCTGTATAAATTTCATCATATGTCAGCAGCTTCTCGTTGGTCACTGTATTCCGTTGCATCCAGTGCTATCCCGTCTTCGAGGATTTTGACTGCACATCTGCATAAACACGTAATCAAATCTTCACAGGCTGCTTGTCGAACGGCATAAGTCCTTTCTTTGTTCATATCATACAAAAACCGCACGGTGTCTATAATTCTCCTTATCAGCGGGAGCGAATGTTCTCCATGAATGAGCTCCGATCTCCGTGGAGAGTAATGGCCTTCATGCCTCTTCCTATCCTATGGTCCGGAAAACATCTTGGTACAATATCTGCAGAGTAGAGAATTCTCCATTTCTAGACGTTCAGGGCACAAATGAACTGAAAGCCATTGCAGTCAGTAGTGAGTGTGAGACACACAGTGGTAGCCAATAGTGGTTTAACTGACCAGAACTAGTAGCAGAAAAAAGTGGAAGCTAATCACAGGATAGACGATGGTGACAATGGACAAATAAGCAGTAGTGGTCACAGAGCTTCAAGAGGTGGCCTAGATGCAAGGAACTGAACAAACGCTAGGAGCCATAACTATCTTCAGATGAATATCCTCCGATAAGTATCCTCTAAAAGTTATCCTCCAGTACTACATCACTATGCTACAGATATCCTCCAATACCCAGCTTAAGAGTCGCTATAGGAGTCACTGTATAGAGTAATTACTCGATGGCTTATTTGCTCGATAAGATTCCAGTCGTTAGGGCAATACTTCCCCCTGCTCGATTGACTCTGGCCTTAGGAATCATCTTGGTCTTCGTTATACACAGGGGAGATAATTCTGTATGAGTAGGTACAGATTACTGGAAATGAAGCAATCTGACTGGTAATTTTTAGACTTGGATGAGGGAAGAGGTCAGAACGAGACATAGCTAGGACAAGATAGACTGCTAGGATAGTCAGAAAAACGTCTGTAATTGGTAGAAACCGAGGATTTGGGGAAATCCGAACCAATAAAGTTACTCTGGTACAAAGGAACGCGCCTTATTGTTGGACAAAAAACGAAGATTCTGGAAGAATCGAAACCGCATCGGTGGTTTTGTTTGGTGATTTGGGGAAATGGTCTGGTCTATAAAGATATTTTTGTCCTTGGGCAAGGCACTTAACCCCGATTGTCCACATGGGGGCACGATGACGCCGTGTACTGAGGCGTACTGCACGTCGATGGTGCACATGTCTTCAACCAATCTAACCCTGCCTGTGCTGCAGTGCGGCGTAACGATGTTGGGGAGCTGGCAGCTGCTCGTCGTTGCTCGGTTGTTCTCTCCGGGTACTCCGCCTTCCCCCACCCGTAAAACTGTCACGGTCGTGATTAACCATTGTGCATATGTTTGTGACCTTAAACACCAATAAATAAATAATAAATAATATAGATAATTAGATTTACTCCTTTTCAATTAAACGCACCATCAGAACCCCGCTTCATTAGAAGCTTCCCAGACTCATAGCAGCCACGTACTACCATAGAAACCAAGATAGCGACCTCTAGTATACAAAATAGACGACAAAACACGTGCCACCTTAATAAGACGCGCTGGGCGTGCACACTAAGACCATATATCACATAGTCACAAGATGACCGCTCACATGGAGTACCATGACAACCAAATATGACGTACCTAGGTCACGTGACTAAGACGTCACATGAGGTCTGGCGTGAGATCTGACCAACTAGGAAGGTTCGGGTATACATATCCTAATACTGCCACAGGCCTGTTATCATGCCTTAAAGTCGAATACAAAAAACATTATCTTCATTTTTTCGACTTGGCGGGAACACTGAGAACGTGGGAAAAAAGATGTGAAACTCTACAATAATGAGTTGATGAATATCTATGTAATTGGCCCACTAATGGCAATTTTTATTTCTAAATGGGAGTGATTATTAATATCCTACCCACCACACACCCAAAATACACACACCAAATACTAAACATCACAGTACTATAATACTTGGGAAAGTGGACGTGCGAGCAAATAGTAATGAAGTCCATAATCGATTAGTGAGGGACGGGACGATATTTGCTCTCATCGTTTTCGACAGTTCGGGGCAGAGCAGTTTATCTCCCTCTACTTAGTTCAATTTGCTGAATGTAGAGAAATAAGAAGGAATCTATAGAATATCAAACATCAATATTTGTGATGTAGTATTTGTTTCCGGTAAAGTTTCGTCTGCCTATTCAGACAGATGGTATTTGAATAGAAGTAACTACCCGGGATATGACTTTTCTTCCACACTTTTATTGAAATCGTCAGTTTAAAAGCACCTGCAGGACCGGCGCTACCATAAGGCCAACTAGGCAGCCACCTAGGGCGCAGATAAAAGAGGGGCACAGAACTGACCTTTAACGATCACAGTTTTATACAAATTATTTCTTTTGAAAGAAAACATCATACAAAGGAAAAACAAATTTCATTGTTCATAATAGTTTATAGTGGTTGTTAGTTCATAACCAGTTTATTGTTTTCAACACTAACGATACTGTTAAACTTAAATCGAAGGGCGGATCCAGAGGTGGGGCACCCCCCCCCCCGATTTTTGCCAGAGCTATGTCATAATACTGCATTGAGCAAAGTCTGAATTTACAAACTTGGATGATCACGCATGCTTGCGCAGTTATGGTGGCTTACATTCTGACAATACTGGCATAACTATAACTTTTAGGCCGTACAGAATATGACATTACTGAAAGGGTATAAACGATTCACTATATTTCTGGCAGCAATTTACTATATCCGAGAGCTCAGAGTTGAAGAAAACGCGTGTTTCTGGTGCAAGATTTGTGAAATTTTCCCGGGGGAGACTCCCTGGACCCCAACCGGCGAAAGGGGGACACCCACTCTTCCGCACGCTCCCTACTCGCCGCTTCGCGGCTCTGATGATGCTTTGCATCATATATGGTCAATTGGCGCTCCCCCTCTATTCCAAATTCCTGGACCCACCTCTGAAATCAACCCCCGCCCCCTTGTTTCTACAACACACTGGTATATCCACATCACATTCATACGCACAAGTAATTTTTCCAACTGAGCGTTTTGCTTTCGTTCTTTTTGCTTTCGTTTTTTTAAAAAACATTTTCAGCCATCCGATCGAATTCGGTCGAGCTATCTTTCCGGAACCCGGCCCGTGTGACCCCGGCCGATATATTGTACTCATCACTTGCCACGGTAGAAATATACACTGGTAGATCAACACCAGTTTGTCACAGTCGACCAACGACGGCAAAGGATACACTCCTGAAAGCATGATCGAACCAACACCCATCAGCCCTTGGCGTTCGGATCGGTACCCCACGATAACTGCCAGTAAAGTATTAGTTTTATCAACACAACTAGCTACCAAAGCAACAACTGTTTACTGTGTTTCAACAGTTTTCAGTCACCACCACATAAAGTCGTGACACAATCCGACTCTCACATTCACGACTGCCTCACCAAAATCGCTGCCGCCATTAATCCTGACCAACAGGATTACACATCGGACTACCACAAACTGTTCTACCCACCTGAATCCGATTTTGTAAAACTACCACTGAAATACAAGAGATCTCTGTATTTCTTTGTTTGGTAAAGCCG
The DNA here is from genome assembly GCA_031216915.1 of Pictodentalium vernedei. Lineage (NCBI taxonomy): Eukaryota > Metazoa > Mollusca > Scaphopoda > Dentaliida > Dentaliidae > Pictodentalium > Pictodentalium vernedei. The sequence continues at coordinate 100,904,099 of CM062288.1, forward strand.
TACGGACTGAAACATTGGTTACACACTTTGCGGAAGCTAATCCGGACAAACACGATTAGAGGTCCACTTCACCTCAACACCTAACTTTACCTCCTCACCTCGAGCATGGGGACGTTACACCATGAAACACACCCCACCTCTAAAGAGGGATAGAAGGCACTATGTTCGGCACAGAAGCGGACACCTTTCTACGTGGACACCCATATACGGACTGATAACGTCCACCAACGTATCGACTCCGTTTATCATACCACCCTCAGTGCACCCACAGGGGCCACGCTCATATGATTGAGGCCACCAGGGCTCTCCCTGTCGGGTCCTACTAAACACCGAGGGATACCGAGGTGAAGGAAAATAAATAAGGAAGAGTTGTTTATAAGGTTTAAATATATGTGCAGAGAAATAATTTAGTCCTTGGGAGCAATATATGTGATATAACCGTTGATTTATTTGAGTAACTGCAAGATATGTAGACCGAGCTGTCGCCGAAAACTGCCCCTCGGTATTTAGTAGGTAGCTTTGTAATTAATAGGCCACCTCGGTGTCTGTTTGAAGCGCGTAAGTGCTAATTCAGTAATTGGGATTCACAAAACAGATCACTGTAATATTCGAAAAAATAAAACTCCCGACTTTTATCTCGGCTTTGAACCGGCAGAACTTTTGCCAACTGCCATTGTTGGCTTTATGCCGTTATTAGGGTTTTGTGGCGTACTGTGATAAGTATCGTTCGGCTGTGCCCGATACACCGAAAGCTGCAGCTTGTATTTAGTACATGTGTATATACAGTATATTTTTTAGCTATTTCGGCTCAGTGTCAACGGCTTTAATTTAGCCTTGGGTTTTTGACACTTTTTGTTTCGAGGTATTCACCTTCTTCACCTGGGCAGTTTTTTTTTGGCAATTGCCGCCGTTGTAGGTATAGTCAAACGTCCGTCAGTCGAAGATTGATTTTTAGAATTGCCGGAAACGTAAATCAGTAACCTTTTATTAATTCGTCGATCCCGTTGGTCAGCCGACGTCTCGTTTTTTGGGCCTACAATTTTATTTCATAATTTGGTTGGTCCCCTATTCTTTGCCAGTCAATGTATAGGCCTACAGCAATTTAGGTCCAATGCATCACTTTCGCTCGCTTTTAGGTTTGCCTAAATTTCATATTATACTCATAATACACAACCCCATACCCTTTCTGGGTTTTTTAACGCCATTCCGCCCTATTTTCCTTCACCTCGGTATACGTATACGTCGGTGTTTAGTATGACCGCTTCCTGTCTCAAACCACCGACAGATGTCCGCACCTGAATCCTGCGAACGAGCCTACTAGTAGTTGCTGCTGTGTCCTTTATTAATCAGCAGTTTCAGGTTTTGTGCTTTTTATTTATTCTACAAAACATCTGTTTTTAAAAATCGAAGTTGGCTATTTTTTTATTATTACTATTTTTTTTTTTTGGGGGGGGGGGGGGGGGGGTTGCAAGTAGCTGGCCTTACCTAGGGGCACAAAATAGTCTAACGCCTGCCCCGAGCACCTGCTGTACAATGCCCGAGGTAGGTAAAATCGACTTCAGCCTCTTTTGTGTTAATGAACAAAACCATCAGAGATGTGAAAATTAATGTACTCACACAGCGATCTGTTTACGCTGAAAATAATTGCCAAGACTGTAAGTTACAATCAAAGAGAACGCGCCTCTTGGACAACCATACTTAAAAATTGAAATTCCCAAGGTTGGGGTATACTACCTCCGGGGGGGGGGGGGGTAGGAGGGGGGGGGGGATAAGGTTTCAGATGAAAAGAATGGATTCAAAGCAATGCCGCGTGCATCGCTATCTTTTGTAGGAACCTTCATGGTTTTGCATTTTACCCTCCACTTCACAAAAAAGAGTTATCGACTCATTTGCTTACATATTATTCCAATTCCCAGTTTAACCCTCTGAACACTGGTGGTATCTCCCATGCCAGTTCAATGGCAACAACTGGAAGAGTCCATATTCATTATTTGGGGATAGACCAATCAATCTTTTCAACGTGGGCAGCACGTCTCCCCCACACATTCACCCAGCAGCCATCATACTTCATGACATTTTATGCCCTTATCATGTTCCTGGGCCAGAAAAGTCGTCTCTCAGGTTCAAAAGACCAAGAGCGAATCAATCAACCAATTCTTTCTTTAACTCTTTACCCAAAAAAGAGAATATCAAAATTTATTATTTTAATTATTTTTTTAAATTTAAAAAAAAATTTCAACAAAACCTTATCATGTGACCCCTCAATGGAATGAGGTCAACGAGCTCGTTCTAATGGAGAGGTGGGGGTGGGGGGGGGGGGGGGGGGGTCACATGATATGGTTTTGTTGAAATATTTTTAAAAATTAATTTTTTCAACTGCTCAATTTGCAAATTACATCATTAGGTAAAGGGTTAACAATGCACATGACTTAATACAATTTTGTAAACAGAAAACATTCTTAACCCTTAAGACCCTGCACAGCCAAAACTGTCAATTTTATATTGCTTTGAAAATGTTACCACCAAGGTGTATTCTTCCTTGAGAACCCAACGAGAATGCTGCAATATTTTGACATCGTTGTTGGATGCAAGTACTGGCAGCAAACCAATGATGTAGAAACACAACCAAGTCACCTGCAGATGTATAAGCGTTGTTATTATAATAAAATTAATCTGAAGTGAAGCTTTTGAGGTTAACGTGCGGTGCATTGGCCATCTTACCTTGTGCTTCCCTTTGCCTGAGTTATATGAACAGAACAGTAAAATTACTTTACTGGTTCTCAGGCATGCAGAATATATTCATACTGGGGTCACATGTCAGTTGGAAGTGAGTTGGTTAACTGATTAATCGATTAACCCTTTACCCAATGCAGACGATATCAAAATTTATTATTTTAAATATAATTTTTAAAAAATTTCAACAAAACCATATCATAATTTTTTTTAAAATTTCAACAAAACCATATCATGTGACCCCTCATTGGAACGAGCTCAATGAGCTCATTCCAATGAGTGCGGACGATTCGTTAGGTAAAGGGTTAATCAATGATCAAGTTCAACATCTTGTTCGATCCAAAAAGTAATTGATCGCTTAACAGTTAGTTTTGAACTACTGTATTATGTGGGTTAATAAAGGAACAAACTTGCTCCAAAACAGGTAAACATTGTCACACTGACTCACATCAATTATATGAGACAGAGTAAAGCATGCAAGTTACTTGCTGACATACTTGTTTACATGCATGATCATCATACTGTATCAGTAGCTGGAAATGGTCATTCTGAACGCTTTACCCACTGAGGGTAGCAGACGATACTTGCAAAATCAGTTCATGAATTACTAAAAAATTTCAATTTTTTTTTCAAAAACATAGCTAATGACCCCTCATTGGAATGAGCTCAACAAGCTTGTTCCAATAAGGGGTCATAAACTATGTTTTTGAGACAAAAATTGAAAACAAAATAAATTTGAATGGAGATTTTAAATTTGTATATAGACCTAGTTGGTATTGTTTATTATGCTGGGTAAAGGGTTCATGCTGTAAATCATCAATGGTATGGCAATTATTCAGATATCTGTTTGGACAAGTAATTAATCGGTTAACCAAGGTTAATCCACATGATTAATCGATCAAGAAAATCCCATAACCGTTTCAGCTCTACCAAACTGCACAGTGCAGTTAGGTGTCAAATAGAATGCGACCCATAATTCCCTATATGGTATTTAATCTAGCTGACTGGTGTTATATGACTATTTTGTCACCTGGCCCAAACACTGAAAATCAACAATAGACCAGCAAGGATGCAAAAATAACTGTCATGCTGATATTTAATATACTGCAAATTGTCAATGGAATTTGCCTACATGTAAGTAAATATCGATTATCAATTATATATCAACAATAACTCAAAATGTGTTTGAGGTATGACAGTGTCTATCTAACAAAATAATATGTGGGGTTATGAGTTTCATATTACAGTGGAGCCCACTTAAATGGATATCTCTTAATTGTATATCCCTGTTAATTGAATATAATTTCCCAACACAAAACCATTTACCATACCTTCAATACAAATTTTATCTGTTAATTGCATATGGGTTGTAGAGTAAACTCCTGTTAATTGTATATAAATTTTTGTAATATGTTGAAAAAGTTACTGTGACACGCACCAAATTCCTCTTATTTATCAACCTTTTTGGCCTCACTGCATCCAATACAGGCATTTATTCTATTATATCTCTATGAGCTCTGTCAAACAAGATATAATAGAATAAATGCTCAGTTTACCTCCAGAACACAGGAAACTGACCAAATCCCTGTTAATTGTATACTCCTGTTAATTGAATAATTTTCACTGGCAAAATGGATATTCAATTAAGAGGATTCTACTGTACTTAATTTTGTAATATGATCATTGTGTATGTTGATTTCGAAGAATTAAAACTTAAATTTGTTGGCCATCAGTACTGAATGTCAAGGCTGTAGGGTGGGTGGAGTATATATATATGAACAGGGGAAACAGGTCTATTGTCCTTGGGTCAAGTCGTCCACACAAAAATTAAAACATTTCATATTTTTGTTTCCGACTTCATATTTTTATTTATAATTTTGACATAGACATTTTCACTTCTGTTTTGGTATCAGCTTCACGATATTTTCACTTCTGGTTTGTTATCAGTTTTGTTCTGATCAGTAAAAGAAATTTGTGGAAATGCAATTAGATTCTCCCCCAAAATAAACGAAAAATTAGGTCTGAAAAGGATGACATTTGAAAAAATTTTTTTTAATAACTGAAAATTCTAATTTTTAGCTCAAAAACATAGCTTATGATTACACGTTGGAATAAGCTAAATGCACTCATTCCACTGAGGGGTCATAAGCTATGCTCTGGTGGCAAACAATTTCAAAAGATAAAAATTGAATAGTGATATTTGCAGAACGTGCTGGCCAGTTATGACATTGTGCAAAGGAAAGTATTAAAAGACAAAACACAGTAATTTACAGAGGGTAGGTAAATTTCCATGTCTCTTTAAATAATTATGATTCAATTTCAGTCTTTTTTTATCTACAGGTGCTAAACACAATTTTTTTAAAATACAATTTTAAATATTTTATAGAATTTGTCCTTGGAAGATGTTCACCGAGCCTTAGTGCTTCTTTTTAGTCAAAACAAAATGCGCTGTTAGAGGAGCAAAAATGTTACTGCAGATAATCAAGGTAAGAAATATGGGAAAGTGTGTAATATTCTTCATACAAATGTATTTTATACATGTAATACAGAGGAACCCTGTTAATTGAATAGCCATTTTGCCAATGAAAATTATTCAATTAACAGGAGTATTCAATTAACAGGGATTGTGTCACTTTCATGTATTCTTGAGATAAACTTAGCATTTATTCTATTATATCTTGTTTGACAGAGCTCCACGAGCTCTGTCAAACAAGATATAATAGATTGAATGCCAGTATTGGATGTACTGAGGCCAAATAGGTCTATAAACAAAGGAAAACTGGAGAGAGTCAGGGTAATTTCTCGACAGGTTGCATAATTTTTTATTCAATTAACAGGAGTTTTCTCTGTAACCTATAATCAATTAACAGGTCAAATTTGTACTGGCAGTATAGTAAATGGCTTTGTGTTGGGAAATTATATTCAATTAACAGGTTTATTCAGTTAAGCGATATCCAATTAAGTGGGCTCCCTGTATCATATACTTTACTGATTTATTAATTTGGTGGAGTTTAAGGCTACATATTTCTGCACCATGGCTAACTGTGACCACAACATGGATATATCAACAAGTCCAGCCAATCGTTTATACCCATGTTGCCCATTTTAGAGAATTTCTACCCCAGGTACTGGTTACCTGGTCCTATTTTACCAGTAAAACAGAGCTTGTTTACCACAGTAAACAAGCACTGCTTCACTTGCAATGGTTCCTATGGAGAAGTCTACTGATTAACTTCTCTCCCACTAGCTGTTATAACGAACTGTACAGTGATAGAAATGATTGTTTTGATAATCACTTGAAATAAGTAGGCACAGCCGGAATCCTTTAACTGGTAGAGTGCTAAATTATTTTTGACCATCAAATCTTGTTCACATGTCTTTGCCTGGTTACAATTCATGGGAGAGTGCGGGCACTCTCCCATAAATTGTAACAAGACAAACCCTTACAGATTAAACAATATCACTTCAAAGATAATACCAAGCACATGCACTGAATATGAGACTTCAAGTTGTGATACCTGCACTTCAGAATAAAGCCCAAATATGGGCTTCCAGCACTCTACCAGTTATTTAATGACTGGAACAAAATGTTGCATCCAGCTCAAGGAAGCAGTAACAATGTTTATTTTGCTAGCAGTCTCTGTAATACCACCCCTTATCTGTTCTCATGCTCACAAAATAATATGATATATTCAATAATTTCTACATCACACATCATGCCTTCCAGGGCTTGCAGCTAAGGTAAGCCTGAGGTGTAGTGCAGAAATTATTGAATATATTCTACTGCTAACATTTTAAAAGTGCAAGTAAAAAGTACCTCAGTTGCAAATAAGGTACATCATAGGTGCACATCAAGCTTTAGAAATATGATTGGGAGCATGGTGGTTCAGTGGTTATGGCAATGAATTTTGATCCCTGAAAGGGGTAACTGCGTTGTTTCCTTGGGCAAGGCACTTAATCCAGATTGCCCACGTGTATCAAGGCATACAGCTAGTCAATGATGTATCTGTGTTCAACAAAGGCTAATCCTGCTTGTGTGGAGTTAGTATGTTGGGGTGTCTGACAGTTGCTTGCCATTGCTTGGTGGTTCTCTCCAGATACTCCAGTTTCCTCCACCCATAAAACTGTCAGACACGAGATGACTCTGGCTGTCGAAAGTGTCATTGAACTCCAATAAATAAATAAATTAATATAATTCCATAGTTAACCCTCTGCACGCTAATGTCGAAAGGGAAAAATTTCGAATTGAAATTTTTCCAATAATGCTACTTCGAATATAACCAATTCAATCTTGTTTGACAGAGCTCAGTGAATATTCTTAGAAAATAATGTCAAAATAAAGTATTGTCAACAACATTCATTTTGGAGTTTGCAAAGTCGAGTCGCACATTTGGAAACAAGGGCTACACAAAGCGTGGGCCACTGCCTCTGACCCGTAGGCATGTTCAAAGTAGTCTTAAAGGTATTGTAGGACAGAAAAATGTTCTAAGTCGAAAGAGTGAAAAAGGGCCGTAACGCTGAAATTATTGGATAGATCTCATTTCTTGTACATATCCATTCCCTCATTCGGATCTATCAGCATATCAAAAGAGATCCAAATCCAACCTGTGGCTTTGAAATTACAATGCAAAACGTTTGCAGATGGATGGACAGATGGACGAATGGACAGACATGACATCATTGTCTTTCCATTTTGCTTCACACTTTTACTGTTTTGTAATGAAAGGTCACATGAGGGGGATATAAATCATCAAAATGAAAGATGCTGATAAAATGTATTGCAAGCCATTTCGAGTAAAGCTGTCTAGATTGCCATTTGGATTGATCTCCATCAATCAAACTTCTTGAAATTTTGATACAAAGCAGTATCATTGCCCTACCAATTTTTCAAGTATTACCAGTCGTTTTTATAAGTCTTTTAGTGGTACAGCCGTATGATATAGAAATAAATCTTTCTATACTATATTTTAGAATGTATGTATGTGTGTGTGTGTGTGTGTGTGTATGTGTATGTATGTACGTATGTATGTCCACTATAGAAATGAATATGGGGCCACCTGAGTGTCCAAAATGGGTCTACTAGGAATACTTTTTTATGGTGGAGATCATCGTCAGGTTTAAAAAAGTGGTGGGGGTGGGGGTGTAGGGCACACCAAAAGTTATGACCAAAATTTTTTTTACCGATATATATCTTCAAAGGACTAGGGGTACGTTTTTATCAGGAATCTAATGGTGAGGTTAAAAAAAAGTATCGGGTGGGGGTGGGGGTGTAGAGGGGCACCAAAAGTTATGACCAAAATTCTTCTCACCGATATAGGTCTTCAAAGGGGTCTACAAGGGGTAATCTTTTACCAGGAATCTAATGGTGAGGTTTAAAAAAGTGCTGGGGTGGGGATGGGGGTGTAGAGGGGCACCAACAGTTATGACCATTTTTCTCACTGATATAGGTCTTCAAAGGGGTCTACTAGGGGTAATTTTAATACTCTCCTCAGCCCGAACAGCGCCGGGTAACCCTGCTAGTATAGAAAAAACGAATAGTGTTTTCAAGTAAAACATTTATTCTACAAGTAGGATTAAGAAAGAAACCGATGAACCTCTGGCGAGTCGATTTTATTTTTAATTCTACGAGTAGAATAAATCTTTTACTTGAAAACACTCTATGTTTATTTTGTTTATCCTATAAATCTTCTATAGGGCAGTCATGGCAAACTTGTGCTACAATTTGCTACAAAACACAGTGAGAAGTGAGGAGCACATAGGTCCAATTCAATCAACCCGCAAAATTGGGAAAAATAAACAAGGCGCAGTAATACATTTTGTCTAAAAATAATTCCACTACAAACTTGAGCTAAACTTGCAAAAATACTTTATTATATGAGCAGTGTGTGGTGTTTTCAACTGGCACTGTGTAATACTTTCAAAAAGATTTTAAAAATCAACAATCGAACTATTAATTATGCTTGACAAATGTGGTAGAGGAGAGAGGTCAACAAGTCTGTCGCTACTAGGGGAATAAATTCTTTCAGTGTTAAACGTACGGGGGAAATTTATCACCCTACTAGGTGTATAAAGCAAAAATTCATCTAAGGCCTTTATTGTTCAAATAAATGGCCATTTATGAGATAAATAAAACATCAATTTAAAAAAATAAATAAATAAGTAATTGTATAAATTCTAAAAATTACTTTTTATACCATACAGCAGCAAAATTTAAAATCCCTTCATTGATGTAGGCACAGATATGTTTCAATCGAATATTTGTATTAAGACTCTGAGTAACTTCATAGAGAAACCCATATTTTGAAGCATGATGTCTCTGGAGACATGTGCCATGCTGTTCAGATGACCAAACACATGAAAAATAAGGGCTTTTGTTCACATTAAATACTTTCACATATGTCAAATTCAAATCTTTTCTGCCATGTTTGTTGAGTTCGAAAACATATTCATCATCAGTAATTTGCAGCCATGATACACTTTTCCTGTCTCGGTCTTGGCTATAGACAGCACTTACTGTAAAATTGTCTGTATCCTCATCAACCTGGATACACTGAACATCCAAATGAAATCCATCTGCCTTGTATTTTTCAACACAGTCCAAATGTGCTTGTGGCTCACAAGAACAATACCAGATTTGGTCAGCATTAGTTATATGTTGTTCCAAAACTAGTGCAAAATAAGTTTTGCCATTGATTTTGTAACATTCAATGTAGATTAAGTCATATTTCGCAAGTTTGCAACTTCTAACCTGGTTATCAAAGTCTGATGATGATATGTCTAAAATAATCTTCCACTCAGATTGAGATTCCTCCCATATCACATTAAAAAAGAGATCATTATCAAATTTAACTGCATTAAGGGCAATAATTTTATAGCCTCTTCTTTTCATATCATCAAAATAACTGTATATGTGTAATCCAGTGTTAAAATCCAAGTATGGATACATCAACTGAACAGTCTGATATTTATCCTGAGATGAAATACTTTTCCATATTGGTCGACAATTTATGCAACCCTGTGAGAGCAGTGCATTCTGCACTGCTCTCACGGGGTTGCAGTAATTCCCATGTGGAATATCTTGAACATTTATATTTAAGCCAAAATTGTATGAAAACATTGTGGTACAGAGTGCAAATTTCACAAGTCCATCTATATCATTATCCAATGACCATGCATTAAACAGAAGGGACCAGGTTATGCCACTTTTATGATGCAGTAAAGTACACGATGTGCCCTCCATGTTTCCTGTGTGTCCATAGGTCAGGCCTCCATCCTGAACATCAAGACCTAGGCCATACCATTCGTTCCCAGCACAATATGTAGGCCTGGCTGTCATGAGATCAAATGATTGCTGATGAATGAGCAACTGAATATTGTCCAAAAAATGGACAAGATTTCCAGCTGAGGAAACAAGTCCACCATATGATCCAGTCTCCTCCATTGGAAATGAACCATATTGAGGCACCACAAGTCCCTCCTCCTTCAACACTGATGGGAGCAGTAGTGGCTCTCTGTTGTTATAATACATTACCTGAAAGTAGTTATAAATACAAAAATGTTTATGCTCATGTTAGTCAAAATATATATAAATATTCCACATTCCCCCATGCCTTTACCCTACAGGGATACCCTGGAGCCCACTTAAATAGACATCTCTGGCCTGGTTGAAGTGCTAGAAGCCACTTTAGTGGCTTAACACTGTATGAATTGTAGGGGCCTCCAAATCCTCATTTTTGGCTCGAAAGAATACCAAATGAATCTTGCAAAAGATTCAAATCCAAATCGAATCTGAAGCAAATCCCTTTCTGCAGCAAATAACCAGTCAAGAAGCTCTATGGAAATTTCTCTACATTGTATATCCAAACTACATCAATCAGCAAAGAAATGAATGGACAGCCAAGCCATCGAAGAATTTTGTTATTTTGCTCTATCATAGGGAAAGGGTAACAATCCAAGATAAAATAGATATATAAAATTCTTAATTGCAAGGTTTAAGGGGGAAAGTTAGTACCGGTACTATGATATATAGTTTATAACATCAGGTTCCAAGGTAGAGCCAATGAAGAGGTATAAAGCAAAGTCTGTTGCGATTTCATCCGACATCAGCACAGTTTAATTGTGCCGATAAACACCCCCTCCTTTGCCTGTTAATGGGGAGTAACTTTGTTGACTTTTACGGCCCTTCACTTAACACAGGCTATTTGCATGTGATCCACCAGTACTCTGGGTGTATATAATGAGGGAGAGAAAACACAGTGTCTTTCTAATGTCATGTATCCTAATGTGCATTGTGATTTGCTGACTTTGTGGGTGAAATACACCAGAACAATGATGTTAACAGTTTTCTCTCGATGAGTATGTTTAAACTAATTGGGAGGATCTGAAAAATCTAATCTGTGATAATGGATTTGAATCAAATCAAATCCAGTGAAAATTCAAATCCAAATCAAATCTCAAAGCCTTGCAGGGCCCTAATGAATTGGCAGGTTGTTTGCTCAGCAGCAGAAATTTTTGATGTACAAAAATGTTTTTTTTTACAATAAATGGTAATAAAACAATTAGTTATGAACAATATCTTGCAAAACAAAGGCTCCTCTTGCTGGTAGCATGGAATCTTTAACTCTCTTCACTCTGATGTCAAAATATCCAAATTTCAAGTAGCCATTTTTTCCTATAATGCAACTGGGAATTTAACAAATTCAATCTTGTTTGACAGAGCTCAATGAGCTCTGTCAAACAAGATTGAATTGGTTAAATTTCTAGTTGCATTATGGGAAAAATTTGCACCCATAACCTTAGATTTTTCGACATCAGTATACAGGGGGTTAAAAACAAAATGTTACAAATCACCTCTAAAAAATAATTTAGTACTCTGCCAGTTAATTACCCTGCTCATTGTATAAATTTTAAAACCACAAACCATTCACCATGCCTTCAATACCAATTTGAACTGTTAATTGTGTGTAGGATATAGAATAATCTCTTACTAATTGAATAAAACATCTTGTGATCTATCAAATAATGTGTAGACATTTATTCTTTTATAACTTGTTTGACAGAACTCCACGAGTTCTGTCAAACAAGATGTATTAAAATGAATACCCAGTTCATCACTGGAATACAGGAAAACACTCTTGAAATTAAGTCAAAATAATGAAGTCAGTTCATCTGTTTCTGTACCCTGTGGGAACCCTTAAAAGGAAGCAGTGCATGTTTACAGAGGTAAACAAGCCCTGGGGTGGAAGCCCTCTAAAATGGGCATTGGGCAAGATGGGTAGTAATGATTGGCTGAACTTAACTTTATATCTATGTTTTGGTCATGATTAGCCATTGAGCAGAAAAAATGAATCGGTCACACCCACCTGTGTATTGACTGGTTGAAGGCAAGATTATTTTTTGGCGGCCTGATTTGTTCATTAAAATTTCTTTTATCACAAATTATTGGAGTGAACTACAGGCACTCTCCAATAATTTCAAATAAAACAAAATTATATGAACAAAATATTATTTGAATTTGATTGAATCTGAAACGTTAATTAGGAAAATGTTTGCTTTTGTTCTGGTACCCTCATTTATTTGAAAGCCCTGATAGTGGCTTCTAGCTAGCACTCAACCAGTTTAGATAAATCCCGAGAAAAAACAAATTCCAATAATTTCAACAAAACCATATCATGTAACTCCTCTTTGTGATGAGATTGTCAAGATCATTCCAATGATGGACCACGTGGTATAGTTTTGTTGAAATTTTTTGAAAAATTTGTAAAAAATAATATTTAAAATAATAAATTTTGATAGCGTTTGGATGGGATGATGGGTTGAACACCAGAAAGTAAATAAATAAATCTGTTTTGTAAAACAAGACCAGGTATTTCTCTTATCGCCGAGTTTAATGAAAAAAACTGACACTCATGTTGTTTGAAGAGTTGTTTGGTGATGTTTAAGGCTGGCTGTCCAAAACCGTAATTAAAATTTAAAGGCAGGTGTCACTGCACTGGGAAATGTCTCAAATATAGCCAAAGATTATCATAAACCTTAAAGTATCCAAACAGAGACTCAAAAAGGAGTTGAGTAACTAATAAGCCAATTTCGAAACTGCCATCTTTGGACTTTAATCTATGTAAGGTCACAGGTCGCGAGGTGTAAACAGTGCGATTTCATTGCTAACAAAGCGTTTTCTTGGAATGTTTATACCTCGCGACCTGTGACCTTGCATAGATTAAAAGCCAAGATGGCAGTTTCGAAATTGGCTTATTATCTGTAAACATCTGAGGTCTGAGACAAACTAATACATGTACTTGCCATTTTGTGTGAATTCAAAAAAATGGATTGACTAAAAAGGATATTTACGGAACAAAGAAGCATGGATCTTTTAAAAAACAACTTAAAATGTTTTTCTTATAAATTAGCATTTGAAGTGGTTCAATGACTATCACTCAAGAAGTCCATGTTATTAAATACCTCTTTACTTGCATCTTTGCATGCAGAACTTTTTCATTTAACTCTGATATACTTTGCTCAATGTAATTCTTGAATAAGAATTCATAATTTGCTGCTTTTAACCCTTTTAACCCTTTAACCAACATAGACAATATCAAAAGTTATGATTTTAAATATTATTTTTTCAAATCTTGCAAAAAATTTCAACAAAACCATATCACATGACCCCTCATTGGAAGAAGCTCAACAAGCTTGTTCCAATGAGGGGTCACATGATATGGTTTTGTTGATATTTTTTGAAAAATTTATTTTTTTTCAAAAGCTTAATTTGCAAATTACATGGGAGCTGCATCCAATTCTTTAGAAAAGGGTTAATCGAATAGCCAATTTACTGGTATTCTATTCAAGGGATTTGTCATTTTCCTGTATCGTAGGGATAAACAGAGCTCCGTCAAACCAGATAAAATAGATTTAATGCTTATATTGGATGTTTATTTTATTTTATTGGGGTTTAATGACACTTTTGGTGGCCAGGGTCAACTTGTGTTGGACAGTTTTACGAGTGGAGGAAGCCGGAATACCTGAAAAGAACCACTTAGCAATGGCGAGCAACAGCCAGACTCCCCAACGTACTAACTCCATACAAGCAGGGTTAGCATTGGTTGAAGACAAGTGCACCATCGGCGTGCAGAGTGCCTTAGTCGACAGCGCTACTGTGCCACCACATGGGTAATTGAGATTAAGTGCCTTGCCCAAGGACACAATACAGTAACCCCTGACGGGGACTGAACCATGTACCTTTTGGTTTGAAGTTCAATTTCGTAACCACTGAGCCACTAAACCTCAGAGAATTCAGTGATTGTCAGGGTAATTTCTTGACATATTACACACTTTTTTATTCAATTAACAGGAGTTTACTCTATAATAACCTAAATGCAATAACCCAATTAGGCCAAAACAATTTCAGGTAGGTAAGACAAGAATTTTTTTTTTTTTAAATATTTTTTATTTAAACCAACCCCATTAATGATAATCATATTGCCTGGCACCGACTAAAAGGGTACCAATATTCAGTTCTGTGTCCAATTCTCCCTTGGCAATCAGCAATGCTGAGAAAAATGCTGTGGTAACAATGCACATCGTTGGCCAAAAAAATTATGCTGACCCCCTAAAAATTTTATGAGTGATAGTCACACATTTAGTTCATTGTAACTCTAAAGTTCCATCTGACTTCAACTGTGAAATTTGAAACAGATTTTGGAGTTCCCGCTTTCAAAATTATGTGTAGAAATAAATATATTGGACAGTTTAAGTATAGAGCAAGTGTCAAGTTCCAGTTCAGCAATGGAAACTGCAAGTGATAACCGCTGAACATTTTAGGCCTGCAATGCTTTATAGTTGGTGTTGACAGGTCATGGAATATTAATGAATAACATGTCGAGTTTCATGTATTGATACTGAAAGCCCCAAATCTTCGCCTACTCTTCCATTCAATCGTATACATAGAAATTATTGACAATGGCCAGCAGATGCATAGATATTGCATTTAAGTGAAGAATGTGGTGATTTTGGTAATTCAATATTTGTTTTATTTCAACACATCCGTCTTTATTAATCTATAATCACGCCTCAAGATTGCTCTCTGATTTTCAACCAATCACATCCCACATCATAAACCACCGAGAGATTCATCCCAAACATAACCCTTGTGCTACCTGGTTTCAGTTGTTCTTCATACGATTGTTTTAATAGATTAATCCACTTCACAATCAGTCAGTTTTCTTCTCTCTTCTCAAGAAATATTGCATACTCCAGAAAAACATAACTGCGGCATCGCGATAACGGGTGTTCTCAGGTCAGTGCCTGGCACGATTGTTACGATTGTTGCAGGGCGGCAACTTTTTTACTGAAAGAAAAGTGCTGAATAAGCTTGGAGAGGTATGGATTAGTGCCGATACGATGCTTTCCCACATACGAAAAGGTCTCCGGAAGCATGGACCTGTACCCTTTGATGGTAACAGGCTGGAGACCCCGAGAATCAAACAGATATACCAGAAACTCCGCAATCTGTGTTATCAAAGGATTGGCATAATCAACAGAGTGATCAGCACACCATCGACAGAAGACCTTCCACTTAGCCACATAGGCTAAACCAGTGGAGTGCCACCTTGAAGAAGACATGCACTCCACTGCTCGTCTCGAAAAACCTCTACGGAGGAGGCAGGACCTGACAAAAGATAAGCGTGAAGGCACAATGAAGTCGGGTCAACGTGAAACCTCGGGTGACCTTGGCAAAGAAGGTTGCGACATAGAGGGAGACGTGCAAGAATCGCCGCCAACAACGGAGAGCGGAGCTGATTGATCCACACCCGTTGAGGTGACAGGGGAACAATCAGAATGATTCGACAACTGCAGGTTCTGATCTTGGCCAGAACCTGACGCAGAATCAGAACCGGCGGGAAGGCGTAGCCGACTAGACCGTTCCAATCGAGTGACGGAGAGTCCATGGCAAATGCCAGAGGATCTGGACATAGGGACACGAAAGTGTCCACCTAATGGTTCCAACGGGTCGCAAAGAGATCGATGTGGGGACGACCCCAGAGATCGCAAAGCGACTGGAACACTGCCCTGTGAAACATCCACTCAGTGGAAATGACCCTGCCCTGTCGGGACAGGGAGTCGGCTACAACGTTCGAACGACCAGGTATGTGATGAACAACCACTCCGGTGTCGACATCCTGAGCTAGCAGTAGAAGATCCCGAGCCAATTTGTACATGGGAACCGAGTGCATGCCACCCTGGTTCCGAATGTAAGCTACCACTGTCAAATTGTCAGACAACAGAAGGACCTGACGATTTGAAAGGTGGGGGATCCACTGCTGGCGACTCAGAAGAAGAGCAAGAAGCTCCTTCTGGTTGATGTGAAGAGCTGCTTGATTCTGGTCCCATACACCGTGAAGGGAAAGACCAAGAGGATCCAATGTCACACCCCATCCAAGATCACTGGCATCTGCCGTCCGAACACAATCGGACATGGACAAGTCCAACAAGTCCAACTGAACTCCCCGCATAATCCACTGAACATCCAACCAGGGAAGAAGGTGACGATGAAGAGAGTCTGGTAACCGAAGCACCAGGATCGACATTCGGCCTCCCAACGACTGAGCAGAAAGTGTTGGAGAGGTCTGACATGCAGCTGACCGAAAGGAATGAGATCCGTACCCTAGCGACATGAGCAAGCTCAACAATGTGCCAACATCTGACTCCAGAAGAGCAGCATTGGAGTGCCTCTGGAGGATATCGTCCAGATATGCCGAAGTAGTCACCCTGGACTGTGTGCAATGGAAGGCTATCACATGCGACATCAGTCGGGTGATGGCCCATGGAGCCAGGTTGAGGCCGAAAGGCATGGCCTTGAACTGGTAAACTCACCCCAGAAAAGCGATGTCTGATGGATCGGAACATGAAAGTAAGCGTCTTGCAGGTCGATGCTGGAAGCGAAATCTCCCTCTTGAATGGAGTGGCGAACCGACCTGAAAGTCTCCATGCTGAACTTGGGAGCAATGATAGACTGGTTCAGGATACTCAGATTGATAACCGGTCAGAGTTGGCCGTCCCTCTTCGGCACCAACAACAGACGGGAACAAAATCCCACTGAATGAATGCTCTTGACGACCCTGATCACCCCCTCTGACAGGAGACTGTCCATCTCCGTGATCAAAAGCTCCTGACGTGAAACGTCTGAAGGAACCTGTGTAGGCACCCCACTCCCGACTGAGTGGGGCACCTCCAGAAGGATACTCACAGCCCGGACCAAACAAGTCCAACACCCAAGAATCGAATGTGGCCCAATGGTCTGTGAACCTTGATATTCTTCCTCCAACCTGGAACGAATCGAGGTGAGGATCTTCATTTCGAGACCCGGCGAGGTCCGCGAGAGGAGAAACCACCTCCTCTAGTAGATGAATGATCCTGAGTCCTCCCTCTGGTCTGTCGATGCTTACCCTTACCACGTGAGTAAGAAGTAGAAGCGGCGACAGGAGGATCAGCCCTTGGCTTCACAGAGGAAGCAGAAGGGTGATTGTTAGGCTTCGAACGGCCCCTGCCTCCAACAGAAGGCTGATCAAGCTGGCAAAGCAGCATCTGATCTTTGGAATGATGCAGGACGTTATCCCGGACCGTCATCACGGAACCATGGAAAATTTGTGGACTCGCAAAAAAAGCGGACTGAAGAGCAGCGCGCTGCCCCTTAAGAAGGGAACGGCTTGTGTCCAACACAGCGCCTCGGCGAACTAATTCCAAGTTAGCCCTGTTACAGGCATGCGTGTGAGTAAGATGCATGAGTGCCTTGGAAATCACACGCAAAGGTGCCTGTACATCATCAAACCTATCTGGAGGCATATAAGCAGCTAAAGCAGAGACAACGTGATCTGAGAGAGAAAGCATGCCCAGCAGCTCTCTCGATAAGCCCAACAGGGACTCCAGAGTCGCCATAGGAATAACAGCCGACTTGGGCTTGGAAAGCCCAAGGGAGGAGTCCTGATCCAAGACCATCAAAAGTCTGGCAGACTAACGGATTGGCAAAATCGTAGGAACGATAATGCACTGGAGGCAAAAAGGTGTCAGCCCTGGCGAAGAACGAAGTCTTCATAGCCTTGGAACGCAGTTTAGAGTCCAAAGCTGCAAACGCTTCAACCACCTGTACCGACTGGCACGGTCGAAGGCCCCCAGAAGCGGGTTGCTCCACAGGCTGGAGGTGCGCGACCGATGATCGCGGCCTGGCTGACACTGTCGGCTGGTCTGATGGCTTGAGATCCAGAAGGAACTCAAACACAAAATCAGCTCTCAACGTCAGGTATGTCTGACCCATCCTCTGAGTCGGAAGACACATAGCCAATTACGGGCAAACGAGCCAATGCCTCCCAAGGTGTAGGCACACCAGGGGGATCAGAAAGTGGCCTGCTTCCAATCCTGGGAGGCAGCACCATGGGGGCACCTGGAAACCAACTAGTAGCCTCGCTGGAGGCAACGGGAAGGCCCTTGGAAAGAACCTGAGTGAGCAAGGAGAGGGCCTCCCTAAGCTCATGGCCCGAGGTAGCTGGTTCGACGTGGGAACGAACCGGCAAAGTGGCTTCACCCCTGACCCTCTTAACCAGCAAAGGGTCATGATCCTCCAGAACACCCGACGCGGGGCGACAGGTGGCAGCCGAAACACCTGCAGGCAGATGTTGAGAGGAGGGGTATACCAGACCCTTAGGATCTTCAGTGCGGGAACTCAGGAGAGTTGCCGAGGATCTCTGAGGAACAGAAGGTCCAGGCTGCACAAAAAGCGTTGGTCCCACAAAACTGGCCATAGGACCAGAGTGAGTGGACGGAAACTCAACAGAGTTCATGGTGACCCCCACCAGGAACATTTGAATCCAAAGAAAAGGCTGCTGGGCTCGACGGCTGAGACACCACAGCAGAGGGTTCGTCCGGCAGCCCCTTCCGACTTCGCTGAGTTGAAGTCAGGGAAGGCTGAGGCCGATATCCCATGTCTTCACTACCAGACATCTCTGCAGACCCCTGTAGGGATAAGCCGAGGCCGGCTGAAATAGAGACTAACGAGACTGCAGACAGAACAGCAGTAGCAGCAGATATGTCGGGAGCTGTTGAAACTGGTGGAAAGGTGGAGAGAGCAACCGTGCTCAGCTCCAAAGGAGCAACCCTAGTGACAGCCTAGGATGTCGACTGCAGAGGGACCACAGTCCCGGAACCAGGCATCTCGTCAAATGTCAACTCAACAGCTCCCGCAGTATCCACCACAGGAAAAGCCTGCACATCCCCCATGGAGGGAGTATAACTCTCACCAGATGTGGTCGTTTCGGGAGGCACCCGAACGACAGTGTTCCCCTTTCCCGTGGGTGTGGGAGAAATGGCCACGAGCACGCACCACACGGTTCATGGAAGCCCAAAAGGAGGACGACCAAAACCCACAGAGCCCACAGGGTCAATCTGACAAACACCCATTTGGGTGTCGTGTCCTCCACAGGCTTGGGCAAAAGGCATTGCCCACAAGAGACAGTTCTGTGCATAACAGAGGTGAGAGCTGCAGAGAAAAAGGTGAGCTCAACAGATTGAGACAGTAGAAGAACACCCCCAGCAAGGAGAGAAAGGTGGCAGAAAAAAACGGACCGGCGGGAAGACAACAGAACCCAGATGGCCGACGCAGACCCAAAAAGCAGAAGTTCCACCCTCAACAGAGAGGAGAAATTCTGCCCATACAGCCCCCCACTGACACCTAACTCCAACAGCAATAACACTATCCAAAAGGATATATATATATATAAAATGACATGTCCAAATCGCACAGAATGCGAAACTTGCGTGCAAACATGGAGAATGCAATGAAAATGAAAAATTTTAAGTAATTTGTACATTTTTTAAACTTACCAATGGCCCAGACTAGCTGGTGCTAACTTTATGATATTCAGGGCCAAACACAAATTTTGCCCCCCCCCCCCCCTCCCACCAATCCCCCAAATTTGCATCAAAACACTAAAAATTAAGTCCTAAATGGTCCTCCAAACTTTTTGATCACTGCGCATGCGCAGCATCCAGGAAGGTCCGAAATTGGCGCCAACCATCATTCTTCCTTCAGTGCCTGCTAAATGTTAAATAGCGGGGAGGTATGAGTGCCCACTCATGGGAGGGCCATACCCATCTGGGCCATTGGTAAGTATAAAAAATATACAAATTACTTAAAATTTTCCATATTTTTATACCACAACCAGACTAGCTGAATCGTAAAAAGGCTGGAGGGCCTAGGACTTAGAGGAAAATCCAATCGCTCAATTATTTCTGTAAAGAGTAGCCCCTACAGGAGAATAGGAGAAAATAGGAATTATAGATGTCTGTCTCTTTTTCGAGAAAAGAGAAGGACATAACACCAACAATGTAATTGAGTATTACATAATATATAATTCTCCATTAAATGCCATTAAATGCCAGCATAACCCGTTATGCTATTTTGGTGAAGGAAAACCAATATATAAAGATAGTCCAGAGAATGAGACTCTTTATACTCATTTAAAAGTGTCCGAGGCTTGTATATTAACACCCGTTTGACAGGCGACATATACAAATGCTTCACAGTGAGCTACACTTTAAAAACCAATACATAAATGAGACATATTATTTGCTTCACACTGAGCTACACATTAAAACTACCCAGCACCGACCCTGGACTACTGTCTCCAGAGGAGGTATTCCCTTGCTTTTCACTATAGAGCTAGATGATATAAGGGAACCCCCCCCCCCCCCCCTTGTTCTGAGGTAATTTTCCTCAGAACGAAGAGGGCAGCAGAACAAAGTCAGAGCTCGAGCAGACTGCCTAAAGACCTTCTAGATGAATATTTAATGGACGACATTCTGAGCAACAGAAAGAGGACCCAAAGATCTAAGGTCACCGGAGATGGACTCTACATTTCTAAGGTAAAACTTCGTAAATGTAGATGGTTGTGTCCAGTAAGCAGCCTTCAAGAGATCAGTAATGGCTATACTGTTAGAATACGCCCAGGAAGAGGACAGAGCTCTAACTTCATGCGCTGTAATCTTGTTGACATAACGTTGATTCGAAGATAGATTTTCATAGGCAATACGTATTGCCAACTGAATCCATCTAGAAATAGAATGAACAGATATATCTTTTTTATTGGGAATCAGAGAAAGAAACGTTTTCTTCCTTTCTTGATAAAATCCAATCGACGTTTATAAATCCACATTGCCCTGACTGGACACAGTAATGGTCTACGGTTATCCAATGGCAGTAAAGCCTTAATGACAATAGGCTCCGGCCACTTATCCGGAATCTGATTCTTAGCCAAAAAACCCACTTCTGTAGTAAGGGTAATGGTATTACCCACACTACGATAATGAGAATCAACAACAGATAATGCATGGAGTTCACTAACTCTTCTGGCAGAAGCGAAGACTAGAGAAACGCCGTTTTGTAGGTCAAGAATTTGAAATCTACATCATTCAACGGCTCAAAAGGAGCTTCTTGAAGCTTTAGCAGAACCCAAGCTAAATTCCACTTAGGAATTAATTTGAGGGTTCTAGGTCTATTAATAGAAATTTCTAACTAATTTGGATAAAGAAACATCCAATCCAATAGCCAAATTATCATGATGAGCGTAAGTGTCTGATAACATAGACCTATAGCCCTTAATAGTAACGGGCTGCAGTTTGAGCTTGTCAAACAAGTAGACCAGGAAATTGGCGATTTGTGGAATGGATTGATTATATACATTGATCGACTGATCCAAACACCAACGGAAGAAGACCCTCCACTTCGCTGCATAATTCAACAAAGAGGAGGCCCTCCTACAGTTAGAAATTGCGCCCACTGCTCGTCCTGTAAACTGTTCCTGTGCAAGAAGGACTGCACAATGAAAAAACGTGAAGGTTGAGATCTTCTGGGTTGTGATGCAGTGTGTGGGACTTCCCCTGATGAAGAGGGTCCTCTTGTGGAGGAAGCTTCCGGGGAATGTCCCATAACAGACACCTGAGAAGATTGATCCAAGGTTTCTGTGCTGACAGAGGTGCTACTAGCAGGCTTTTGCAATGAGACTGTTTGATCTTTAACAGAATCTGCTGAATCAATGAATGACGTTCCGTGGAATTGACAGAGCGTCTACTGCATATGCTCGGTGATCTGGACACGGCGACACAAACGTCGACAACTGATTGTCACAAACAGATCTATCATGGGACGATCCCACTGGTAACAAATCTGATTGAATACTCGCTTGTTGAGAGTCCACTCCGATGGTAACAGGCGACCTTTCCTAGAGAGCAAGTCTGCTAATATGTTCAGACGACCCGGTATATGATGGACAGAGATATGAATGTGACAATTCAGCATGTAAAGAAGAATTTTCTCTGTTAATTCGCATAGAGGAATCGAATGAGTGCTGCCTTGGTTCCAGAGATACGCCACTACTGTTGAATTGTCCGACAGAATCTGAACATGGGCATTTAGAAAATATCCGTTCCAGTGCTGTAGTGATAACCATATTGACATCATCTCTTTGATGTTTATGTGTTTCTCTACGAACCGGGAGTCCCAAAGTCCCTGGCATTTCAAGTCTGCTGGACTTAGGGTCGCGCCCCAGCCCGTCTGACTCACATCCGTCATAATCGTGAAAGCTGGATCCGGCAGCTGCAGTGGTACCCCTTGAGTTAACCACTGAATGTCTGCCCAAATCTGAATCTTTTGTTTTACTAGTTCCGTTAATACAATACTGGTTTTGAGCGAATGCATCTTCACACTCCAGTTCTGAGTAAAGAAAATCTGGAGGGGACGTGAGCGGAGGCAACCCATCGGAATAAGATCCGCAGCCGCTCCGCACAGGCCCATCAACCTCATGAACTCCCTTGCTGATACGTTGTGAGAGTTAAGACAATAGCGGGCAAAGCAACTGACTAATTTCGCTCAGGATAACGGCAGGCGAACCAGATTGTTGTGGGTTTCGAAGTTCATTCCCAAGTGGATGAACGACTTGGACGGAACTAGATCCGACTTTTTCTCATTTACGATGAAAGCGAGACGTCGGAGCACTTGCAACAGACTCTGAAAGTCGCTCTGAAGAATGTTTCTGTTGCTGTATCTCTGTAGAATGTCGTCCAAGAAGCTGATGTAACCGCTGACGAATGAGCCCAGAAATAAGACCATTACCGAGTACATTATTCGAGTGAATACCCAAGGGGCCAGGTTCAGACCGAAACACATTGCTTGGAACTGATAAACCTGCCCCTGTACTGCAAAGTGCAGGTACTTTCTGAAAGCCGAATGTACCAGGATGTGAAAGTAGGCATCTTTTAGATCTATGCTTGCTGCATAGTCGTCCACTCGAATGCTCGGTCTTACTGACCGGATGGTTTCCATGTAGAACTTTGGAGCCACGATTAACTTGTTTATCCAGCTCAAGTCTATTACCGGTCGGAACGAGCCATCTGGTTTCGGTACAAGGAACAGGTGACTGTAAAAACCTCGAGAATCCTGTTTTTCTATGACCTCTATTGCTTCCTTTATTAAGAGAGCATTTACCCTTACTTTATAAAAAGTATAGTTTATATGCCTGTCTTTTCATAACATATTCACTTACTGGGCAAAACAAGACAATGATTATGGGCTAACAAGTCTATTACATAACTTAGGAGTCTACAGGGTATAAGGTGAAATTTTAACATATCTACATTGGCACAGGGAGGGTATGTCCCCATCCCCTTGTTCCTCACTCAAAACCCATTTGGAACCACATACACACACATAGCCTGACAGACAATTTCAACCATGCAGTCAGTAATGCAACTCTGATGGAGAATGTGCCGGGATATACACACATATACAAGCCTGAAAATAAGCAGACTGTCATCAGTCTGCAAAATGAGGTCCCCAGAGGGTGAATTTGGTGATGCTACCCTACACAGCAGAGTAGCATCACTAAATTGACCCTCTGTGAACCTCAATCTGAATCAAGGCACATTTTGTCTATAAAGATACCTTCATCCAGGCCTTTAAATTAATAAATTAATTTACTTTGGATGCACCATTTTGCCCTAATTTGGGCACATTAAATCCAGAAATAACAACCTTATCCTGTTATGTTTTATTGCCATGCCTTTCTTTGTGTTTCTATGGTCCTACTATGATGGAAGTTATTCTCAAATGGAGAAGAGGCACAGAGAACTTATATACTTTACTTGATGTCTTCACACCTTCTCTAATTGGGGCACACCTGTAAATTATGTGAAATTGGGGTAATCTGAAGGCCATGAGTAATGCACCTGTGATGGAGGGTGTTCTGGGATATGCACACATATCGTCTGAAAAGATAACTTTATCCATGTCATCAGTAATGTGTTGTAATGGAGGGTGGGCAGAGTTATTCAAGGGCAGACTATAAAATTTGGTTCGATTTATTTTATCAATTTATTGGGGTTTAATGACACTTTCAACAGCCAGGGTCACCTCATGTCGGACAGTTTTATGGGTGGAGGAAGCTGGAGTACCTGTTTGGTTTGATTATTTTGGCTATTATGCACCTGTGACAGCAAAGATGGTGAAGGCATAGGAGAATTATTCAACAACATTTTACATCTCAACTGATAGGATTTTTAAGAATTTTAATAACATCAGCAGGTGGACCAGAAACAAATTTGGGCAGATGGGGCAAGAAAAATAAAATTAGAGGTTTGTAAGCATACCATCATCTCATCTCAAAAAAAAAATTAAAATTGAGACTTTTTCCTTAATGATTAATCACCTTCAATTGCTATTCTTGCTAAAAATTGGTGGACGATGTACAAGATTTAACATTAAGCATTACCTAGCAAATTGGCCACAATATCTTGTGTGATATTCAAAATGGGCAGTTGGGGAAAAAAAAACAATTTTTTTCAAAAAATTTCTACAAAACCATATCATGTAATCCCATCATTGGAACGAGTTCATTCCAATGAGGGGTCACTTAGAGTTTTGTGGACAATTTGAAAAAAAAAAGAATTGAAATAACAAAGTCTGATATCCTGTGCATATGGGTAAAGGGTTAATCCTGCCACCTTATTGGGTTTTAATGATTAAATTATTGCTGTTCCTCCCAACAAATCTCCAGTGTACTTGTTCAATCATTATAGCTCGTATTACATCTGAGTCTCATTCAGGCACTCAGGGTACAAGAGTTTAACCCTTTACCTAACATGAAAGTCAATAACACTTGCTGCAAAAAAAATTCTTGAACAACTAATTTTTTTTCATTTTTTGTCTCACAAACGTAGGTTATGACCCTTCATTGGAATGAGCTCGATGAGCTTGTTCCAATGAGGGGTCATAACCTATGTTTTTGAGACACAAAATGAAAATTAAACGGCGATTTTTCAGAATAGCGCTGGCCGGTTTTGGCTGTGGCATTGGGTAAAGGGTTAATGCTTTTATAAAAGACCAATGCACAGCAGGATTTTTTTCTTTTTTTTCTTTAGCCCTTTATCTAATGAATCAGTTGCATTTGTCCACTTAATTTACAAACTGGAAAGTAGAAAAATTATAAAGTAATTTGTATATTTTTTATACTTACCAATGGACCAGACTTGGCTGGTGCAAACTCAAAGTTTTCAAGGGCCAAACACAAATTTTGAACCCCCCAATCCCCAAAATTTGCTTGCAAAACCAAAAATTAAAAGTCCTATCTGGTCCTCTATACTTTTACTCTCCGCGTATGCGCAGTCGCCAGGAAGTGACCAAAATTAGTGCCAACATCATTCTTTGTAGAAAAGAGTACTACATAATAAATCAGTGGGGGGTATGAGTGCCCACTCATGGGAGGGCCATACCCGTCTGGGCCATTAGTAAGTATAAAAAATATACAAATTACTTTAAATTTATAATATTTTTATACTATAACCCAATGGCCCAGACTTAGCTGAATCGTAAAAAGGCAGAGAGCCTAGGACTTCAGAATAAGTAGACCAACATAGTTCCAAGCCTGTAATCCAAGGTGAAAGGAAATTAAATTTAAAAGGAATTACATGTATGTCTCTCTATACAGTAATAGAGAAGACATATCATCAATAAGGAGCCAAATTCAAGTAATTCCGTATTCTTAGCATGAAGACTATGCTAATTGGATGTAACAAGTTCCCAATTTTTAAGGCTAGTCTGGATGAAGTCCCAGAAATTAAGATGGCGTATATGAGAATGAGAGGCAATCCTCCACAAATATACGCCATATACAATAAAACACAAGCTGTATCCAGGATAAAAACTACAGACAAAACAGCTTCACTCATAGCTACATACTTATCAAGACGGAGGAGAGGTAAAAAATCACCCCCACCCCCTTTTCGAAGAAATCTTCAAAAAGAAGAGGGGAGTGCTCTGGAATCAGTAAAAGCGGAACCAAATAACAATATAAATATTCGACGAATAGACACCCAGATATTTATTTATTATTAATAAATTGGTGCTTAACGCAACTTCAGAAGCTAAGGATATCAGCGATCCCGGTAATTAATATCGCCCGCTTGTAACGTATACCGGAGTCGGCATACGCAGATAGGTCGAAAACCGGTGATATAATATATAACATACACAAGTCCAATAGAATCACAATGGACGATCTCTGGAAAGTAAACACACTTCCAAGGTAACCCACAGGCGACCCCATTCAGGTGTACAATAAATTCCAGTAAATAACACTCCCAAACGTGTTCTATCCAATATCTATGTTCCTGGAAACGTGCGAATATACGAGAGTGTAAGACAAGTTATATTCGATTGGGTACCGCCATTAATAGAAACCTGGATCTAGAAATGGATCGAGCTCAGACATGTTAACTCTCCCGGTTTCACCATGAGTCTCCCGGTTTGAGGCACCAACTCACGCTCTCACGGTCACATCCTATTTTCTCCCAATTTGACACTTTTCAGAAATAATTGTCCTGTTCTATTTTGAAAATTAAACAAGTTGCATTGTATGCCAAATATATTCTCATACTGTCGCGGTTACATGAAATAAATCAAAAGTATATAAACTCAAAATATAAATTAAATAAAAACATAATCTCTCAAGTATAATTAACTTCAGCTGACCTTTTATATATTCTATTGTTATGGTTCATACAAAATTTATCTGCTCTGTGTAAAAAAAAGTTAAAAAATTTATAGTAATTTATATATTTTTTATACTTACCAATGACCCAGACATAGTTGCTGGTGCTAACTCTTAAAATATAGGGCCAAACACAAATTTTGCCCCCCAATCCCCAAAATTTGCATCTAAAACTAAAGAAAACATGTCCTGAAAGGCCCTCCACACCTCGCCCCCACTGCGCATGCGCAGTGTCAAGGACGTTCCGAAATTGGCGCCATTTATCATTCTAATAACCAGTGCCTGGTAAGCGCTATGTACTCAGCGGGGAGGCAAGAGTTCCCAACTCCTGGGAGGGCCATCCCCGTCTGGGTCATTGGTAAGTATAAAAAATATATAAATTACTATAAATTTTTTAACATTTTTATACTGTACCAATGACCCAGACATAGCTGAATAGTAAAAAGGCTGGAGGGCCAAGGACATAGAGCAAAATGGAATACGCTCAATAAAATAAAATAGAGTCATCCCCTGTAGGGAAAAGAAGTAATAGGCCTTACATGTATCTTTCTTATTTATGATAAATTAGAAAGATACAACACCTTCCAAAAATTGAGCTTAATACATCCATGTACTCTATTAATATCCAATAATCCTTATACTAATAATTTTTAAAGTAAGCCAATAATAAAGTAAGTCTAGAGAATAGAGACTCTTATACTCCTAAAAGTGTGTGAGAATTGCATAATCATGTCCGTTGACATATGCAATATTCAAAAGCTATACTTTAAAAACTAAGACTTGAATGAATTTTATAAACTTAAACTTCTCACTAAACAACCATCCCAATAACAGCTCAGAATTACTAACTCCGGAGGAGGTATCCCCTTGTTTTCATAGTAAAAACAGGTGACCCAAGGGAACACCCTCCCCCCCCCCTTTTTCTTGCCCTGGGTCAAATAGCCCAGAGCGAAGAGGGCAGCCGAACGGAGACACTGCCGAAACAGACAGCCTACCTAGCTATAGTAGCAACTGTTAAGAGAATGACATTCTGAGCAGTAGATAATAGACCTAACAATAGAGGCCTCCAGAAATGGACTCGATATTTCTGAGATAAAATTCATGAATGGATGGCTGAGCGCAAAGAGCAGCCTTCAAAAATCTATAATAGCAACACTATTAATGTAAGCCCAAGAAGTAGAAGAACTCTTACTTCATGAGCCGAAATCTTAAGCACAACTGCTAAGCCAATGATATACCATAAGCAGTACGCTAGTTAATAGAATCCATTAAAAATAAAATGGAGCGTAACGTCCTTCTACTAGACATCAAAGACAGAAGAAGCTTACGCCCTTGTAATAAACAGATATCTGTTTATAAATACATAAACTGTACCCGGAAAGAGTAAAGGCCTATGCCCATACGAAGACGGAAGGACCTTAAAATAATAGGTTCCGGAAATAGGAGCCTAACTCTTATGCAACAATCCAACCTAAATAGTAACGGAAGTATTGATTCCGAAACTATGAAAGTGAAAATCATCCATCGATAGTGCATGAAACTCACTGACTCTACAGTAAAAGAGAAACCAACAGAATTACTGTCTAAAAGGTCAGAATTTGAAAACTACTGTTTCCAGAGGCTCAAATGATTACATAGCTAAATAAGAACCGAAGTTAAAATCCGTATAGGAATTTAATCTAAAGATTCTAAGTCTATTTATCAAAAAGTTACTAACTGACTTAGATAAAGAGACAAAAGACTCAATTGTAAACTATCGTAGAGTGCATAGGTATGAGGTAACATAAACCTATAACCTAAATAACAACAGGCTGCAGTAGATCTTGTGAAACAAGTATACTAAAAACTAGCAATGCGTAGTATGGAGGGATCAACCATATGAACATAATGATCCCTACACCACGACGGAAGAGCCTCCACTTTAGTCGCATAGAATAGCGAAGAAGAGGATCTCCTATAGTAAGAAATCGCGTCCAAAGCTCGTCCAGTACAGTGCTTACAATGCAATACGGACCACACAACGGAATACATGAAGGTTGCGACCTTGCTGGTTGTGATAAAGATGACACGATTTACCCAGTGAAAAAAGATCCTCACATAGAGGAAGATTTCACGTTAAGATCCACAGTAGACAAGAGAGTAAATTACTCATGATCTCTGTGAAGATAGAGATGCTATCAACAGAAATGTATTGTGGTTGTTTATCTTAGCAATACCTGCTAAAACAACAGCGCCGGAGGATACGCGTATCCTATCATTCCGTCCTATAGATCAATAGAGCGTTAACAGTATTAGCTCAGAGATCTGGACAAGCCAACACATACGTCTGCAATTGATTAGCAAGCTGTGTCATAAATAAAACATCATTGGGCGCTCCCATAGATAGCAAATCTGATTAAATACTTGTTTGTTGAGAGTCCATTCTGACAGCAACAAGCGACCCGTAAGAGAACGGGAGTGCGATAAAACAATCAGACGACCCAGAATATGACGGACCAAAACTGAACTTGGTGTACTATAACCAACAGACGGATTCTTTCCATTAAATTGAATAACGGAAACGAAAGAGTGCCTCCCTGGTTCCGGAGATACGCCACTACTGTCGAATTAAAGGACAGGAATTTGGGCATGCGTTTCTGAATAATGTTCATGCAATGACATAAAGCAAGCCTAAAAAACATTATTCCGCGGAAGTTAAACTGATAGCTAAAAGACTGCGGAACCCAAAGACCCTGGCACTTCGAATCCGTAGGGATCAGAATATCCCAATCTGTTTGACTGGCAACCGTCATAACAGCCACACTAGGGTCCGGCAACTGCGGCGGCACTCTCTGAGTCAACCACCGAATGTTTGCCCCAGTCTGAATCTCTTGTAACACTAGATAGACAAGAGAATGTATAAATCAAGCAATTCATGGATTGCCGGAAAGTTGCCGTCGAAGAGAAGCTCCTCCGAGAACGAAGCGACTCTGAGAGAGTTCTTAACCTACTATCCACGCGTGGATGTAGCTAGGGCTGCATCACGTCTAACCAACTCCAATCAGCCACTGAAGGGCGGAGTTATACGTGAACAAACTACTGCCCTCAAAAGAAATTACATTGAGAATAATATCCCGTAAATCTTTTCTTGAAGACGTAATGATAACGCCTCAGTAAGGCGGATTACGTATAATAAAGCGTCTAAGTTAAGTCTACTATACATAATGTCGTTCCCAACATTGAAATTGGAAAAGACATAAACGGTGAAAAAGAATATATGCAGTCTTTAATCACACCGTCTAGACGCATATGAACTCTCGGTATGCCCTGCTCTGCCAAAATAAACTATATGTAAAAAAGATAAAATGGCAGAAATGAGCCACGCGGACAAGAAACTAAACTATCATGCTTAGTAGCAGGTTTGTATATATATATAATATATAGCGTCGAAAAATAAAACACATGTTGTAATGACAATATTGGACTGCGTCGGTAAGTCAGGGACAAAGTCCCTGTACCGATCGAAAAATCCGAGTCCAATGACGCTATAAGTCTCTTATCCAAGATCGCAGCAATGACGTCCGAACAATAATCACTGGAAGAAATGCCAGAAGATATGAAAGGCATCTTCCGATACTACTAAAGGGAAAACTCGAAATCTTTCGAATCCCTTTCGCCATCCTGTCGGACCCTATAAAGCGTTCGGTCGTCCGTAGCTTGATGCAACCGCGGACCGCACCGACCCAGCGCCGTCGGATAATTCCTGATTCGACCGAGAAACCGTCAATTGCTGGGATGCTGCGAAACAACTGTGCTAACTCGGATAGCACGTCCGTCACTGAGGCCTGAGGAGCAGCGGTCTTACGATGCATTGCCACAGGAAGCTCCGAGATCGTTACCCCGTGCATACTTCCAATATGCGAGCGAACGGAGTGTATAGGCCTCGTGTCCTTTGGCTACCGGATGGCGCGACCTATTCGCTGTGGAATCACTGAATGCCGAAACTGATCGGATACTCGAGGTCACGTAGCCAATGTGCGGTCGTGTGCCCTGCTGTGAGGATGAGGAAGCATTAAAGACAGTCTCTCGGACTGTCAATATAACGGAGCATCCCGAGCAACGGACATATGCTCCGAATGTAAAATATCTGAACCACAACATGCGGTCCCCTATGTTGTTGGCTTCCTCCGATCTGTCCTCAATCTGCCGTCACTGGGTGAGTACTAAAGTAATTAAAGTGCTCGCATCACCCAAATCTCCTTCCTAGACCGTAACGGACGAACCCGGCAGCCGAACCATTCGATGAATGTACGCTACACCGGGTGAGCTAGCGAATGTCACTCCGTAAGCAATAGACATATTCCATGAGCACTTATTGCCGCTAACTCTTCATTAACTATGACGACAGAGGCACACTTTTGAAGACATCTCCATAACTCTTCGAACAAGAAACCAGAAATGCTTGGATAGCAAGCATAAAATAATAATATATATAGCGTCGTTCAATAATTCGAAAGTTTGTGTGACATTATTGGACTATGTCGGAACTGAGGGACGATGTCCCTGAACCGAACCAAAAATTTCTAAGTCCACCGACGCTATCAGTTTCTTATCCGGCATAGCAGCATATGTTGTTCCGAAAGGGAAAGCTTGAAATCCACCGAATCCCTTTCGGTATCCCGTCGGACCGGATGAAACTTTCGGACGTCCGTACCCGCTTCCGCGGAGCGTCCCGACCCAGCATCGTCGGATAAAATATATGCGACAGATTCAGTTGATGCTGGGATGCTGCGATAAACTGTGCTATTAAGGAAAGCACGTCCGTTCCCGAAGCCTGTGCAGTAGCGGACTTACGATGCATTGCCGCTGGAAGCTCCGTGTACGTTGACTCCCGCACACTTCCTATGCGAACGTCCGGAGTCTGCAGGCCTTGAGTCCCCGGCTACCGACCCAGCGCTGTCGGATAATTCTTGATCCGACACCGTTTCTGTCGGCTGCTGGGATGCTGCGATAAGCTGTGCTATGTGCACAAGAATGTCCGGCGTCGAGACCTGCGGAGGCGCAGTCTATCGGTGCTTCGCCGAGGGCAGCTCCGCATCAGATGGCTCCCGCATACTTCCTATGCGAACGTCCGGAGTCCATCGGTCTCGAATCCCTGGCTGCCGGATGGTGTGACCTGGTCGCCGAAGAATCCTTGATCGGCGAAGCTGGTAATATATCGGCGGTCACGCAGCCAAGGTGCGGTCGTGTGCGCTGACGAGAAGAGGAAGCCTTAGCAGTCTCAGCGGACTGCCTATACAACGGAGCGTCCCGAGCGACGGACGTATGCTCCGCTAACGACACATTTGTACCACAACATCTGGGGCCAGATGTTGTTGAACGAGAGAGGGGCCTCTCTCGCTTGCCGTCCGGATGGACCGGAACGAGCTATGAACCGGACTAAAAGGCTTCCTCCGTTCTCCCTCCGATCCGCCGTCACTGGGTGTGCATTAAGTTAATTTTATAGTGCTCGCATCACCCCAAAATTCCTTCTAGACCGCAACGGACGAACCCGGCTGCCGAACCATTCGGTGAATGGACGCTACACCGGGCGAGCTAGCGGACGTCAAAGGCCGTCGAACCTACTAGGGTCCTCTTAGGCAATTGGCGTATTACATGAGCACTTTTCCGCTAGCCCTTCATTAATTGTGACGACGGAGGCACACTGTTGGAAGACATCACAGATACATCACCCTAATCTTGATCGTCTGAAATAGAAATTGATAAAGTAGAGTGACCCTGCGGGGAAAGGACCGGAGTGTCCAAATCCCCAACAACATACCGTGACATACGCTTCCCATATTGTCATCGAAATCATACGATACAGAACAGGAGTTAATGCGAGTACACTGACCACATATAGAATGATAATAAGGTCAGAGGAAGACTTCCTCTTAAAACAATTGATCAATATCCTTTCAATGTGAAAAGAAAACAAGTCCCGGTACTCGCACTAACCCCTGGCAATCAAAATACATAATAATAATATGATCCATTAATATAGAAAAAATAATTGAAATCAAAATATTTTGAAAAAATATTTTTTTCAGAACAGCCCAAGTTTCTGAAAAGTAACGTTGAGCCCCAATGGATCCCAAGCCTAAGTGTGGACAAAAATTTTAAAAATATTTTAAACAATTTATTCAACACTTACGAACAATAATAATGTATCTAGTTATGATTAAAATAACATAAAGATATTATTATTTAGAAATCCCCCCCTCACACAGAGGGCTGTTGTAAATGTAAACAATGAGTGTAAAAACACTAAAATAAGACTCCAGGCACCCAGGCCCGAAATCAGTTACCAAAAATACCCCATCTGATGCAAAACAGAGACTTCCAGGGAAGAAACTGCAGAACATCAGATGGTAGATGCAGAACACAACGCCTAACCACCCGTAGGTGAAGACGTAAACATGGGGAAAGAACAGAATTCATTCTGTTATTAAGCTAAAACTCCCAAGAAATTTTAGTAATAATAATTACAGAAACTATGCCAAAAGCATGGGAGAATAGCAAGGGGGAATTAAAGGACAGGGAGAGAGGAAAAACACTTGAAAAAACAGTGTAACTAAATAATCAGAATGACAACAAAATGGCTGCTGCCTTGAAAATAGGTAACTTAACATAATTTCATTAAAAAATTTTAAGTTACAGCCCTGATAATATTCTGTCACACATTCTTTTCCTCTCCTCCTTTTCTATCCTCCTTAGAATCACCATTTCACTAATATTTATGTGTCTGGCATCATTTAAACTGAGATTTAAAAGCACAAAGATCAGTCAGATGTTAACTGATGAAGGGCCAAACTTAGAATGATAAATGGCGCCAATTTCGGAACGTCCTTGACACTGCGCATGCGCAGTGGGGGCGAGGTGTGGAGGGCCTTTCAGGACATGTTTTCTTTAGTTTTAGATGCAAATTTTGGGGATTGGGGGGCAAAATTTGTGTTTGGCCCTATATTTTAAGAGTTAGCACCAGCAACTATGTCTGGGTCATTGGTACAGTATAAAAATATATAATTGAAAGTTTGTTGAAAACCTGTGAAAACTGAAAAAAATCTGTTGTGAGATATCACAAGAATTAAGTTACCTCCCCTTACTTATATACAAAAAAGATTCAGAACAATCATGTCCAGAATCCAGCAGAGTATTTTGTCTTCATTTTGAACCAACAGGATTATTTTGTTTGTTTTTTTTTTCACAATGGGAGTTATGAATACTGAGGGCACCTTCTCTAATGTGAGTAATACAAAACACAGTTCAAATATTTTTTTTTAATAAAAAACGAAAACGAAATTACCACAATCACACACAACTTCATTGTACCGGCAACAACAGGTGTTTTTTTTTAAACAAAACGATATGTATTGTTAGCATTGAGTAATTTTTACTGTACAATAAAACCTGTAAAAAGATAATAAGAATGAATATTTTCAAACTAAAAAGGTACAGACTGAACAAAGAATTTACATGAATAAATGGCATGAACGAAGAAGGAATGCTCGTGTTGCCACTGTTGGTTCTTGAACGTTTTGGACCGTCCTGGGGCGTTTCGACCCAAGGTGTTTCAGTCGCCATGTTTTGAAGCACCAGAATGGGCTTGCATGAGCAAGGAAAAATGTCCAGACTCACATAAAAGGGGAGGGGGGGGGGGGGGGGGGGCTTGGACCAGTGGTATCCATATTTGTATGCTTTTACTGACAAATACCATTAAAAGTGTTAAAATAAATTATTAAAATGAAATATATAATGCATTTGGGTTGGGGGGGGGGGTTCCCGGGTGGGACTGTGGCAGGCATAACAAGGAAAATATTGATGTATTGGCCGCGTCCAAAAATCTCACCGACAAGCATCCAAATCTCACTGAGAGCTCATCAAAATCTCACTGACAGTCACCTTCAGAGGTTAACAGGTCTGATTGAGCTATGATTAAAGCCCCAGTCAGACCAGAAAGATGGCTTGCGTCTTTACTCCTGATGGTCCATTTGGCCCGAGGCTCCATGCATCTTACTTGCAGTCACATCAAAGAGATGCCTAGAGACCCTATCTGCCTATGCGAGAGATTAGGCGTGCCGCAGCGTGCAACCATGTGCGTCAACGCACTGTTACACAGGTGCAACGTCGCACATTAAGAGAAGATCTGTGCGTCATGGTGCGTCAAGGTGCGTAATGGTGCGTCGGCATGCATTGATGCACCATGATGCACATTTTACCGTGCCTCGCGGTGTGGGTTATGGTACGTCGGCGTGCATTTCATCGGCGGTTAGACAGGTGAGTATATAAAGGGGTGCTCACATTCCCAAAACATCAATCTCACTTCATCATGCCCGACGGACAGGTGCAGCAACAGGTGCTACAGGTGCGACAACTCCAGAATCTTAGACTGTTGGCTGTAGCACTACACCACAGAAGAAGACAGAGAAGAGAGAGAAGAAGGTTCTGGGTGAGACCATGGATTCTTAGAAGACCTCAGTTGGGCCAGTACGAGACTTTGATGGCAGAATTGGAGAGGGAATCCCATGGCGACTTTGTGGGGTTCCTCTGAATGGAGCCCATGATGTTTCATGAACTTGTACAAAGCTTGACACCCCGGGTGTAGAGGGAGGCAACCAATTACCACAAGTCCCTGGAGCCTGGCCTGAAGGTTGCCACAACTTTGAGGTATATGGCTACTGGCAACAGCTACCACAGCCTTGCCTATTCCTTCTGTGTCCCACAAAACATAATTTCATTATTGGTGCGGGAAGTATCCAAAGCTATCGTAGAAGAGTACAAGGATGAGCTATTTGACCTTCCGACAACAGAAGCTGGGAGGTTTGCGCCAAGGTCGGATTACTACCATGCATGTGGGGCCATTGACGGCAAGCACGTGTCCATCAAGTGCCTGAAGAAGTCTGGGTCACTGTATTTTAACTATAAGGGGTATTACTCCATTATCATGTTGGCGATAGTCGATGCAGACTACAAGTTTATGTGGGCTGATGTAGGGTCTGAGGGGTCGACCTCAGATTGTGCGATATACAACGCCTCAACTCTGAAGGTTGGCCTGGACACTGCACCATAGGCTTACCACCTCCAGAGCCCTTGCTGAACGATAGGTACGTGCCCTACTTCTTGGTAGGGGATGACGCATTCCCGCTGAGGCCTCACCTCATCAAACCCTTCTCACACAGAAACATGAATGATGACGAACGCATCTTCAATTACAGGACGTCCCGTGCAAGAAGAGTTGTAGAGAATGGCTTTGGGATCCTGTCCAACAGATTCCATTGCTTACTAGCAACGATGAAACAGAAACCAAATACCGTGACCCTCATCACCACGGCGACCATGTGCCTCCACAACCTGATGAGGATCAGGTACCGCACCCTTCAGAACTGGACTAAGGGCACAGGAACCGGATGTAGAACAGGACCACAGGGTAATACCAAGCACGTGATAGACACATGCCGACGTGCAATGACGCGCGTTGACACCTGCCGACATGTGTTGTGATGCACGTCGACGCAAGTCAAAAGGCACGTTGGTCCATCCTCGCCCGAGGTGACGTGCGATGACGTGCGTCACCTCACATCAGTGCACGTCACCTCGGACAAGGATGGACGATGGTGAACCATCGCAGAAAGATTTTGAACAAGGTCAAAAACACCTGCGGTCACCTGTGATGACCTAAATTCCACGATGCATCGCAAGAACAATGGCAAGGCATTGCAAGTTCATAGAGACTCGTCGGGCGAACCCCCAAATTTGGCCGTCGCAGAGAGTCTTGCCTTCAATCTCTCTCTATGTGACCGGGGCTTAACCAACTTGTCACGGACCGGCCCCCAAATGTTAAAAAATTTATAGTAATTTATATATTTTTTATACTTACCAATGACCCAGACATAGCTGGTGCTAACTCTTAAAATATAGGGCCAAACACAAATTTTGCCCCCCAATCCCCAAAATTTGCATCTAAAACTAAAGAAAACATGTCCTGAAAGGCCCTCCACACCTCGCCCCCACTGCGTATGCGCAGTGTCAAGGACGTTCCGAAATTGGCGCCATTTATCATTCTAATAACCAGTGCCTGGTAAGCGCTATGTACTCAGCGGGGAGGCAAGAGTTCCCAACTCCTGGGAGGGCCATCCCCGTCTGGGTCATTGGTAAGTATAAAAAATATATAAATTACTATAAATTTTTTAACATTTTTATACTGTACCAATGACCCAGACATAGCTGAATAGTAAAAAGGCTGGAGGGCCAAGGACATAGAGCAAAATGGAATACGCTCAATAAAATAAAATAGAGTCATCCCCTGTAGGGAAAAGAAGTAATAGGCCTTACATGTATCTTTCTTATTTATGATAAATTAGAAAGATACAACACCTTCCAAAAATTGAGCTTCATACATCCATGTACTCTATTAATATCCAATAATCCTTATACTAATAATTTTTAAAGTAAGCCAATAATAAAGTAAGTCTAGAGAATAGAGACTCTTATACTCCTAAAAGTGAGTGAGAATTGCATAATCATGTCCGTTGACATATGCAATATTCAAAAGCTATACTTTAAAAACTAAGACTTGAATGAATTTTATAAACTTAAACTTCTCACTAAACAACCATCCCAATAACAGCTCAGAATTACTAACTCCGGAGGAGGTATCCCCTTGTTTTCATAGTAAAAACAGGTGACCCAAGGGAACACCCTCCCCCCCCCTTTTTCTTGCCCTGGGTCAAATAGCCCAGAGCGAAGAGGGCAGCCGAACGGAGACACTGCCGAAACAGACAGCCTACCTAGCTATAGTAGCAACTGTTAAGAGAATGATATTCTGAGCAGTAGATAATAGACCTAACAATAGAGGCCTCCAGAAATGGACTCGATATTTCTGAGATAAAATTCATGAATGGATGGCTGAGCGCAATGAGCAGCCTTCAAAAATCTATAATAGCAACACTATTAATGTAAGCCCAAGAAGTAGAAGAACTCTTACTTCATGAGCCGAAATCTTAAGCACAACTGCTAAGCCAATGATATACCATAAGCAGTACGCTAGTTAATAGAATCCATTAAAAATAAAATGGAGCGTAACGTCCTTCTACTAGACATCAAAGACAGAAGAAGCTTACGCCCTTGTAATAAACAGATATCTGTTTATAAATACATAAACTGTACCCGGAAAGAGTAAAGGCCTATGCCCATACGAAGACGGAAGGACCTTAAAATAATAGGTTCCGGAAATAGGAGCCTAACTCTTATGCAACAATCCAACCTAAATAGTAACGGAAGTATTGATTCCGAAACTATGAAAGTGAAAATCATCCATCGATAGTGCATGAAACTCACTGACTCTACAGTAAAAGAGAAACCAACAGAATTACTGTCTAAAAGGTCAGAATTTGAAAACTACTGTTTCCAGAGGCTCAAATGATTACATAGCTAAATAAGAACCGAAGTTAAAATCCGTATAGGAATTTAATCTAAAGATTCTAAGTCTATTTATCAAAAAGTTACTAACTGACTTAGATAAAGAGACAAAAGACTCAATTGTAAACTATCGTAGAGTGCATAGGTATGAGGTAACATAAACCTATAACCTAAATAACAACAGGCTGCAGTAGATCTTGTGAAACAAGTATACTAAAAAACTAGCAATGCGTAGTATGGAGGGATCAACCATATGAACATAATGATCCCTACACCACGACGGAAGAGCCTCCACTTTAGTCGCATAGAATAGCGAAGAAGAGGATCTCCTATAGTAAGAAATCGCGTCCAAAGCTCGTCCAGTACAGTGCTTACAATGCAATACGGACCACACAACGGAATACATGAAGGTTGCGACCTTGCTGGTTGTGATAAAGATGACACGATTTACCCAGTGAAAAAAGATCCTCACATAGAGGAAGATTTCACGTTAAGATCCACAGTAGACAAGAGAGTAAATTACTCATGATCTCTGTGAAGATAGAGATGCTATCAACAGAAATGTATTGTGGTTGTTTATCTTAGCAATACCTGCTAAAACAACAGCGCCGGAGGATACGCGTATCCTATCATTCCGTCCTATAGATCAATAGAGCGTTAACAGTATTAGCTCAGAGATCTGGACAAGCCAACACATACGTCTGCAATTGATAAGCAAGCTGTGTCATAAATAAAACATCATTGGGCGCTCCCATAGATAGCAAATCTGATTAAATACTTGTTTGTTGAGAGTCCATTCTGACAGCAACAAGCGACCCGTAAGAGAACGGGAGTGCCATAAAACAATCAGACGACCCAGAATATGACGGACCAAAACTGAACTTGGTGTACTATAACCAACAGACGGATTCTTTCCATTAAATTGAATAACGGAAACGAAAGAGTGCCTCCCTGGTTCCGGAGATACGCCACTACTGTCGAATTAAAGGACAGGAATTTGGGCATGCGTTTCTGAATAATGTTCATGCAATGACATAAAGCAAGCCTAAAAAACATTATTCCGCGGAAGTTAAACTGATAGCTAAAAGACTGCGGAACCCAAAGACCCTGGCACTTCGAATCCGTAGGGATCAGAATATCCCAATCTGTTTGACTGGCAACCGTCATAACAGCCACACTAGGGTCCGGCAACTGCGGCGGCACTCTCTGAGTCAACCACCGAATGTTTGCCCCAGTCTGAATCTCTTGTAACACTAGATAGACAAGAGAATGTATAAATCAAGCAATTCATGGATTGCCGGAAAGTTGCCGTCGAAGAGAAGCTCCTCCGAGAACGAAGCGACTCTGAGAGAGTTCTTAACCTACTATCCACGCGTGGATGTAGCTAGGGCTGCATCACGTCTAACCAACTCCAATCAGCCACTGAAGGGCGGAGTTATACGTGAACAAACTACTGCCCTCAAAAGAAATTACATTGAGAATAATATCCCGTAAATCTTTTCTTGAAGACGTAATGATAACGCCTCAGTAAGGCGGATTACGTATAATAAAGCGTCTAAGTTAAGTGTACTATACATAATGTCGTTCCCAACATTGAAATTGGAAAAGACATAAACGGCGAAAAAGAATATATGCAGTCTTTAATCACACCGTCTAGACGCATATGAACTCTCGGTATGCCCTGCTCTGCCAAATTAAACTATATGTAAAAAAGATAAAATGGCAGAAATGAGCCACGCGGACAAGAAACTAAACTATCATGCTTAGTAGCAGGCTTGTATATATATAATATATATATAGCGTCGAAAAATAAAACACATGTTGTAATGACAATATTGGACTGCGTCGGTAAGTCAGGGACAAAGTCCCTGTACCGATCGAAAAATCCGAGTCCAATGACGCTATAAGTCTCTTATCCAAGATCGCAGCAATGAAGTCCGAACAATAATCACTGGAAGAAATGCCAGAAGATATGAAAGGCATCTTCCGATACTACTAAAGGGAAAACTCGAAATCTTTCGAATCCCTTTCGCCATCCTGTCGGACCCTATAAAGCGTTCGGTCGTCCGTAGCTTGATGCAACCGCGGACCGCACCGACCCAGCGCCGTCGGATAATTCCTGATTCGACCGAGAAACCGTCAATTGCTGGGATGCTGCGAAACAACTGTGCTAACTCGGATAGCACGTCCGTCACTGAGGCCTGAGGAGCAGCGGTCTTACGATGCATTGCCGCAGGAAGCTCCGAGATCGTTACCCCGTGCATACTTCCAATATGCGAGCGAACGGAGTGTATAGGCCTCGTGTCCTTTGGCTACCGGATGGCGCGACCTATTCGCTGTGGAATCACTGAATGCCGAAACTGATCGGATACTCGAGGTCACGTAGCCAATGTGCGGTCGTGTGCCCTGCTGTGAGGATGAGGAAGCATTAAAGACAGTCTCTCGGACTATCAATATAACGGAGCGTCCCGAGCAACGGACATATGCTCCGAATGTAAAATATCTGAACCACAACATGCGGTCCCCTATGTTGTTGGCTTCCTCCGATCCGTCCTCAATCTGCCGTCACTGGGTGAGTACTAAAGTAATTAAAGTGCTCGCATCACCCAAATCTCCTTCCTAGACCGCAACGGACGAACCCGGCAGCCGAACCATTCGATGAATGTACGCTACACCGGGTGAGCTAGCGAATGTCACTCCGTAAGCGATAGACATATTCCATGAGCACTTATTGCCGCTAACTCTTCATTAACTATGACGACAGAGGCACACTTTTGAAGACATCTCCATAACTCTTCGAACAAGAAACCAGAAATGCTTGGATAGCAAGCATAAAATAATAATATATATAGCGTCGTTCAATAATTCGAAAGTTTGTGTGACATTATTGGACTATGTCGGAACTGAGGGACGATGTCCCTGAACCGAACCAAAAATTTCTAAGTCCACCGACGCTATCAGTTTCTTATCCGGCATCGCAGCATATGTTGTTCCGAAAGGGAAAGCTTGAAATCCACCGAATCCCTTTCGGTATCCCGTCGGACCGGATGAAACTTTCGGACGTCCGTACCCGCTTCCGCGGAGCGTCCCGACCCAGCATCGTCGGATAAAATATATGCGACAGATTCAGTTGATGCTGGGATGCTGCGATAAACTGTGCTATTAAGGAAAGCACGTCCGTTCCCGAGGCCTGTGCAGTAGCGGACTTACGATGCATTGCCGCTGGAAGCTCCGTGTACGTTGACTCCCGCACACTTCCTATGCGAACGTCCGGAGTCTGCAGGCCTCGAGTCCCCGGCTACCGACCCAGCGCTGTCGGATAATTCTCGATCCGACACCGTTTCTGTCGGCTGCTGGGATGCTGCGATAAGCTGTGCTATGTGCACAAGAATGTCCGGCGTCGAGACCTGCGGAGGCGCAGTCTATCGGTGCTTCGCCGAGGGCAGCTCCGCATCAGATGGCTCCCGCATACTTCCTATGCGAACGTCCGGAGTCCATCGGTCTCGAATCCCTGGCTGCCGGATGGTGTGACCTGGTCGCCGAAGAATCCTTGATCGGCGAAGCTGGTAATATATCGGCGGTCACGCAGCCAAGGTGCGGTCGTGTGCGCTGACGAGAAGAGGAAGCCTTAGCAGTCTCAGCGGACTGCCTATACAACGGAGCGTCCCGAGCGACGGACGTATGCTCCGCTAACGACACATTTGTACCACAACATCTGGGGCCAGATGTTGTTGAACGAGAGAGGGGCCTCTCTCGCTTGCCGTCCGGATGGACCGGAACGAGCTATGAACCGGACTAAAAGGCTTCCTCCGTTCTCCCTCCGATCCGCCGTCACTGGGTGTGCATTAAGTTAATTTTATAGTGCTCGCATCACCCCAAAATTCCTTCTAGACCGCAACGGACGAACCCGGCTGCCGAACCATTCGGTGAATGGACGCTACACCGGGCGAGCTAGCGGACGTCAAAGGCCGTCGAACCTACTAGGGTCCTCTTAGGCAATTGGCGTATTACATGAGCACTTTTCCGCTAGCCCTTCATTAATTGTGACGACGGAGACACACTGTTGGAAGACATCACAGATACAACACCCTAATCTTGATCGTCTGAAATAGAAATTGATAAAGTAGAGTGACCCTGCGGGGAAAGGACCGGAGTGTCCAAATCCCCAACAACATACCGTGACATACGCTTCCCATATTGTCATCGAAATCATACGATACAGAACAGGAGTTAATGCGAGTACACTGACCACATATAGAATGATAATAAGGTCAGAGGAAGACTTCCTCTTAAAACAATTGATCAATATCCTTTCAATGTGAAAAGAAAACAAGTCCTGGTACTCGCACTAACCCCTGGCAATCAAAATACATAATAATAATATGATCCATTAATATAGAAAAAATAATTGAAATCAAAATATTTTGAAAAAATATTTTTTCAGAACAGCCCAAGTTTCTGAAAAGTAACGTTGAGCCCCAATGGATCCCAAGCCTAAGTGTGGACAAAAATTTTAAAAATATTTAAAACAATTTATTCAACACTTACGAACAATAATAATGTATCTAGTTATGATTAAAATAACATAAAGATATTATTATTTAGAAATCCCCCCCTCACACAGAGGGCTGTTGTAAATGTAAACAATGAGTGTAAAAACACTAAAATAAGACTCCAGGCACCCAGGCCCGAAATCAGTTACCAAAAATACCCCATCTGATGCAAAACAGAGAC
The DNA here is from genome assembly GCA_031216915.1 of Pictodentalium vernedei. Classification (NCBI taxonomy): domain Eukaryota; kingdom Metazoa; phylum Mollusca; class Scaphopoda; order Dentaliida; family Dentaliidae; genus Pictodentalium; species Pictodentalium vernedei. The sequence continues at coordinate 100,947,088 of CM062288.1, forward strand.
TTCCAGGGAAGAAACTGCAGAACATCAGATGGTAGATGCAGAACACAACGCCTAACCACCCGTAGGTGAAGACGTAAACATGGGGAAAGAACAGAATTCATTCTGTTATTAAGCTAAAACTCCCAAGACATTTTAGTAATAATAATTACAGAAACTATGCCAAAAGCATGGGAGAATAGCAAGGGGGAATTAAAGGACAGGGAGAGAGGAAAAACACTTGAAAAAACAGTGTAACTAAATAATCAGAATGACAACAAAATGGCTGCTGCCTTGAAAATAGGTAACTTAACATAATTTCATTAAAAAATTTTAAGTTACAGCCCTGATAATATTCTGTCACACATTCTTTTCCTCTCCTCCTTTTCTATCCTCCTTAGAATCACCATTTCACTAATATTTATGTGTTTGGCATCATTTAAACTGAGATTTAAAAGCACAAAGATCAGTCAGATGTTAACTGATGAAGGGCCAAACTTAGAATGATAAATGGCGCCAATTTCGGAACGTCCTTGACACTGCGCATGCGCAGTGGGGGCGAGGTGTGGAGGGCCTTTCAGGACATGTTTTCTTTAGTTTTAGATGCAAATTTTGGGGATTGGGGGGCAAAATTTGTGTTTGGCCCTATATTTTAAGAGTTAGCACCAGCTATGTCTGGGTCATTGGTACAGTATAAAAATAATTCATTGTTTCTAAGGTCCTTAACATACAATAATGCGTCTGCCTAATAATGCGATTATTATGCACGTGAGCATTGAAATCCTGCATGTAATCATCTGAATACCAGTTAACTGACTAGACAGCCTCCCAAGTACCCAAAAGCTAGCAATTTATTGAGGATGAATCATATGATCGTATATGACATATAGACGAACAACCACAGGAAACCAACCAACTAGAAAGTGGATGTGCCCATGAGGTCGCCATAGAACATGACCTAGCTGCCAATTGAGAAGCCATGAAATGCATGTATGTACTTGAATGCATACAATGCTTTAGGGAAGAAAACTATGTCTTGCCCGGTAATCTCCTTTTAACACACTAGCAGGGGGGGGGGGGGGGGATTTGAAATCATACCGAACCCCCTTCACCCACATTACTTTAATCGTTCTTGTGTTTGTCATCAAATAGTATAGGAACCGCAAAGCTCCCTCACGTCTGACCGACTCCATAATGCCACTAAGGGCGGAGAAGGACGTGAAGAACAAATACTTCCCCTGATAAAGAAGATTCTCTCATGGAGGAAGCTTCCGGGGAACGTCCCATAACAGACACCTGAGAAGATTGATCCAAGGTTTCTGTGACTACAGAGGGGCTACTATCAGGATTTTGCAACAAGACTGTTTGAACTAAACAGACTCTGCTAAATCAACGGAGTTGGAGGATACGCCTATTCTATCATTCTGTCCCATGAGATCAACAGAGCGTCTACTGCATACACTTGATGATCTTGGCATGGCGACACGAACGTCGGTAACTGATTGTTCCGGTATGTCACAAACAGATCTATCATGGAACGATCCCACTGGTAGCAAGTCGGCCTGAATATTCGCTTGTTGAGAGTCCAGTCCGATGGCCACAGGCGACCTTTCTGAGAGAGCGATTCTGCTAGTACATTCAGACGACCCGGTATATGACGGACCGAAAGATGAACATGATGATTCATGACGTGTAGGAGAAGCTTCTCCGTTAATTCGCATAATGGCATTGAATGAGTGTCACCTTGGTTCCTGATGTAAGCTACTACTGTCGAATTGTCCAACAAAATTTGAACATGGACATCCGCTATAATGTGAATCCAATGTTGTAGCACTAGCCCTATTGACATCATCTCTTTGATGTTTATGTGCTTCTCTAGGAACTGAGAAGACCCTGACACCTCAAGTCAGCGGGACTTAGGGTCGTGTCCCACCCGTCTGACTCGCTTCCATCATAATCGTGAAAGCCGGATCCGGTAGTTGCAGCATAACTCCCTGAGGTAACCATTGAATATCTGCCCAAATCTGAACCTTTGTTTTACTAGGTCTGTTAAAACAATACTGGTTTCCATCAAATGTGTCTTCACACTCCAGTTCTGATTAAAGAATATCTGGAGGGGACGCATGCACAGACAGCTCATCGGAATAAGATCTGCAGCCACTCTGCACAACCCCATCAGTCGCATGAAATCCTTCGCTGTTAATGCGTCTGAGTGTAGACAAAAGTGAGCATAACAACTGACAAATTTGCTCTGGGTAACGGCTGATGAATCAGATTGTTGTGAGTCTCGAAGCTCATTCCCAAGTGAGTGAACGACTTGGACGGAGCTATATCCAACTTTTTCTCGTTTACGATGTAACAGAGACGTCGGAACAAAAGAAGCAGACTCTGAACATCGTTTTGAAGAATAATTCTGTTGCCATATCTCTGTAGAATGTCGTCCAAGTACGCCGACGTTACGGCAGACAAATGAGCTTGGAAGTATACATTACCGAGTTCATTATACGAATGAATGCCCAGGGATCCAGGTTCAGACCAAAGCACATTGCTCTGAACTGATACACCTTCCCACCTTCCCTTGTATGGCGAACCGCAGGTACTTTCTGAATGCTGGATGTACCAGGAGATGAAAGTACAAATCCTTTAGATCTATGCTTGCCACATAGTTGTTCACTCAAATGCTCGCTCTTACCGACCGAATGGTCTCCATATAGAATTTTGGAGCCACGATAAGCTTGTTTATCCAGCTCAAGTCTATTACTGGTCGGAATGAGCCGTCTAGCTTCGGTACGAGGAACAGATGACTGTAAAAACCCTGATTATCGGCAACCCCCTATTGCTTCCTTTAATATAGAGCCTGTACCTCCGATAGGAGAGACTCTCTTTTGAAAGGATCCGACGGAAGATCTGTCCAACTCAGACATCTTGTTAGTGGGGGTACCGCTTAGAATGATAGCCGTGGGCCGTACACTTGAGACTACACTTCTCACCCACTGATCTTCTTCCCTGACTGCTGTCCAGTTTCTCGCAAAGATGATACCCTTCTGCCAACTGGCAAGCAATAGAGGTCTTGAACATCACCTGTATGACCTGCGAGGCTTACGGGAGGAGAAACTATGTCCTCCCCACAAAGAACCTCGTCCCGGGCATCTGACCGATAGTCCCAATCAGACCTACACCCCTTTCCCGAGTTGCTATATTGATGACCTCCAGAGTAATTGTAAGAGGGCTTCTTCTACCCTTGTGAGGAGTTCCCTTTTGATGTTTAGATCTGGAATGTAAGGACAGCATCACGTCTGATTAGCCACTAAGGGCGGAGTTATACGTGGTATACAAATTGCCCTGGAAAGAACTCTAAGAGAGGAGCAAACGTCCTCAAATTCCTTCCCGTTGAGATGTTGTGCCATAGCTCTGGTAAGGTGATCTGCGTAAGACATTGCTTCCAAATTCGCTCTACTTGATGAAATTGCCATTGTAATTGTGTCGGAGCAAATTGTGAATGATGCAGGCAAGGATGCATCTAGATCCCTGGCTGCTCATTCAAACGCAGAGGAGCTCTCTGAACATCTTCTCCAACCGTTTTTAAATGAATGTAGTCCATGAAACAGTATGTTTATGGAAGATGTAGTTAAGAAACCGCCTTTTTTTCCCCACACTCGAGAGGTGAATACGGCATCATCTACATGGCTGAAGGCCTGTGACTCCTACCTAGGCTGACCCGGAAAAGAAAGAAATTCTTCCTTTGTCTGTATAAAGTCTGTGTCTAACGACGCCAGTGGTTTCTCACTTATTGTCGCAGCATTCTGATTCATCGGAACAAATTCAGGGTAGTATTGATGGATGAAATCCATCGCAACCCTGTGCTGTTCCGAAAGGGAAGGGTAATCCTCTTCCTTATCCCTTTTACTATCCGAGAGAATCAGTTGCAAATCTCGGTCCATTTGCATCTGCGGCAACAGACGACTGGACCGACCCAGCACCGTCCGACAGCTCAGGTTCTGCACTTGCTGGGATGCTGTGATCAGCTGCACAATCTGCGACAGCAAGTCTGTCATCGAGGCCTGAGGAGCAGTGGTCTTCTGTTTCCTAGCTACTTGCTTCTCCAGGGATGGTGTGTCGGAGATGGATCTCTTCTCCGAACGTACCGATGATTGCGGCCTCGTCTCCCTAGCTACCGGATGGTCCGACTTCACGGGGGAAGAGTGGTTTCTACTTCATGCAGCAGGCTGGATATCTGAAGTCAGGTAGCTAGGATGCGGTCGTGTGTGCTTTAATAACATAGCGGAGGAAGCCGTGACTGAAGCTGAACCCCGGCTGCAGACTAGACGGAGCATCCCGAGTGGTGGGTGGACGTATGCTCTGTCTCGTGCAAGTTTCCAACCAGAAAACTTAATTTTGGCTTGTGAAACATAGCGGAGGAAGCCGTGACTGAAGCCGACCCAGATAGAGACTAAACAGAGTATCCTGAGTGGAGAGCGGACATATGCTCCGGCTCATGCAAGTTTCTCATAACATCAATTGGCTCCAAATGTCTGTTAGGTTAAAGAGGGGCCTCTCCCGTTCGCAGTCTACAGACCTCACCGAGTACAAAAACCTTGCTGACTTCCTCCCTATTTCCTCCCTGTTTCCCTATTTCCATCATCGCTGGGTGAGCTTGTTTATATTAAAGTGCTTGCTCTACTCACATCTACACTTCCTTCGTCCGAAACGGTCTTACCTGGCACCCACGGATGGAGTACCACTTCACTGCTCGAGCTAGCTGCTTGCAAGAGATTAAAACCCTTAACAAAAGGCCCTAACTCTTGCAATCATGAGCACTGCAGCTAGCTCTATATGCTCAATGGAGTGCGACGACGGTAGCACACTTGGATGGGTGTCAGAATATAATCACCATGTTCATGTTCCTCTGAAACAGAAACTGACAAAAAGAATTATAATGCGGTGAGAGGCCTGCCCTCAGAACCTCTCCGCCAACAACGTACCGCAACAACCGTCTCCAACATTAGTCATTCCAGTGAACACAAGAATGACAAAAGTCTGCAAGAGTGCATCGACTAAAGTCGATATCAGACCTCCAAACTCCACAACAAAATATATATAATTAAGATACATGAATAATAGCAATCAAAATTAAATTCAAAATATTTTTTAGTAAATTGTTTGTTTTTTTGAAAAAACGCCTAAGTTTCCAAAGGGAACATTAAGAGCCTAAAGGAATCCCGACAGAGACTAAGTGTGGACAAAATCCAAATTTTTTGTATTCTACAGTAATTCTACAGTAATAGAATATAAAAAAACTAACTATAAATGAGGACGCTGTCAATGTAAACAACATCAATGTAAACAAGACATCAGGCACACAAAAAGGCCCAAAGTCAGAAACCAATTTAATGCTACCAGATGCAAAGCTTGTTCTTCATACGAAGAAGAAACAATACATCGGATAGAAGATGCAAGATTAAATGACCTAACACCCCCAGGGTGAGGACGTAACCATGGGGAAAAACAGAATAATATTCTGTAATAAATGTTAAACTCCCAAGAAATTTAATAAAAAATTTCAATAAAAAATAGCCAAAAAGTTTAAGAGTTTAACAGGAAGGGTTCATGGAAGGATAGGGAAGGAATACTTAACAAACAGTGGAATAATCATTAACAAAAATGATGACGTCAGGCATATGTCCCGAAATTGGGAAGCATCAAAATAATTTTCTAATTATTATAAAGTTACAGCCCTGAACATCTAAAACCACTGTTGAACACTTCCGTCATCCAATAACAGCCTTGGATCCACCAATTCTTGCATTGATTTGCGTCTGGCATCCTCAAAGAATAGGCCGATGAAATCATCAGATGTGTACCCATACGCACAACTAGTAGGAAGCCGACATTATGTACACCATACATGATATGGGTACATACAGAAATGGATTGGAGGAGTGTCTATTTTGATGGATAAAGGGTTAATATCTCCAGATCAAATTATCAGATTTACATAAAAAAAACTGTACAGCACAGCACATCAGTAACCTGAATAAATATATAAAGTAACATGATAATCGGATTGATATTTTTTGAGTTATCGAATGCCAAAGGGACTGGAGGAATTTTCAATTTGAAGGATAAAGGGTTAATATCTCAGGATCAAATTATCAGATTTACACCAAAAACTATACAGCTCAGCACATCAGTAACCTGAACACAAATATAAAGTAACTTGACAATCCAAGCAAATATTTTTCAAGTTATCGAATGCCAAAGGGATTGGAGGAATTTTCAATTTGAAGGATAAAGGGTTAATATCTCAGGATCAAAATAACAGATTTACACCAAAAACTATACAGCTTGACACATCAGTAACCTGAACACAAATATAAAGTAACTTGTCAATCCAAGCAACATTTTTCAAGTTATCGAATGCCAAAGAGATTGGAGGAATTTTTAATTTGAAGGATAAAGGGTTAATATCTCAGGATTAAATTATCTGATTTACACCTAAAACTATACAGCTTGGAACATCAGTAACCTGAACACAAATATAAAGTAACTTGACAATCCAAGCAATATTTTTCAAGTTATCGAATGCCAAAGGGATTGGAAGAATTTTCAATTTGAAGGATAAAGGGTTAATATCTCAGGATTAAATTATCAGATTTACACCAAAAACTATACAGCGCGGCACATCAGTAACCTGAACATAAATACAAAGTAACTTGACAATCCAAGCAATATTTTTCAAGTTATCGAATGCCAAAGGGATTGGAGGAATTTTCAATTTGAAGGATAAAGGGTTAATATCTTGGTAACAAATCATCAGATTTACACCAAAAACTATACAGCTCGGCAAATCAGTAACCTGAATACAAAGATAAAGTAACTAGACAATCCAAGCAATATTTTTCAAGTTATCGAATGCCAAAGGGATTGGAGGTATTTTCAATTTGAAGGATAAAGGGTTAATATCTCAGGATCAAATTATCAGATTTACACCAAAAACTATACAGCTTGTCACATCAGTAACCTGAACACAAATATAAAGTAACTTGACAATCCAAGCAATATTTTTCAAGTCAATCGAATGACAAAGAAATGGATACCGACGCTGGACGGACAGACGGACGAACGACGGATGGCCACCCCTGATGCCGGCATTATGTGTATCATACATAGTATGGGTACACATAAAAAGGAGATGCCAGTTCATTGTTGCTGACTTTAGGGCGAAACAAAGAATGATATTGGCACTAATTTTGGTCACTTCCTGGCGACTGCACATGCATTGAGAGTAAAAGTATGGAGGACCAGATAGGACTTTTAATTTTCGGTTTTGCAAGCACATTTTGGGGATTGGGAGGTTCAAAATTTGTGTCTGGCCCTTGAAAACTTTGAGTTTGCACCTGCTAAGTCTGGGCCATTGGGTTATAGTATAAAAATATTATTTTTCAAACAACGTCCCCAAAACCATATGTGACCCCCTCACTGGAATGAGATCATACAGCTCATTCTAATAAGGGTGCCCACATGATAGAGTTTTGTTGGAATTTTGTTGAAAATTAAAAATAATTATTAAAATAAAAATTTTGATATCGTATGCATTGTGTAAAGGGTTAAAACAGTGATCTGTATGATAGGAACCCAATATAGAGATGCTGGTTATTTTTGTTCCTCTATCAAAAGTGCTACTCTATGCCTGTTCCTGCCACCACAGACCAGGACCAGAGAAGGTAGTGCCCAAATTGGCAATGGGATTCCTGCACTCCTCAGCAATAACCCTTTACCCAATGTAACTGCCAAAAATGACCAGTACAATTCACAAAAAATGCAATTACATTTTCATTACTTTTTCCCTTTTTACGTCAAAAACATAGTTTATGACCCCTCAATGGAACAAGCTTGTTGAGCTCATTCCAATGAGGGGTCATAAGTTATGGTTTTGACGCAAAAAATTACTCATTCAAGAATTTTTTTTGCAAGTGTCGTCTGCTTTTCATGTTAGGTAAAGGGTTAACTGGTAGAGTACTGGAAGCCCATATTTGGGCTTTACACTGAAGGGCAGGTGCCACAGGTTAAATGCTTCAAACTCTGTGGCTATGTTTTACATTATGTTTGAAGAGAAATTATTTGGTCTGTACGGATTTGCATTGTTACAATTTATGGGAGAGTGCCAACAGGCACTCGACCATAAATTGTAACAGGGCAAAAACACATAAAAAATTTTGGCGAACAAAAATAATTCAGCACTCTACCAGTTAAGAAAAAAAATTCAAGGAGTGATATTCAAAAGAAAGAAATATACAGAAGATTAGATTACTGTACAAATGAAGATGACTTCAACTCACTTCATTAACACCACAATCAAGTTTCCTTGTTTTTCCTTCATAAATATCATTTATCTCTATTCTTCTCAAAAGATCCTTCACACAATTCTCATACTTTTTTCCTGTCACAGTTTCTATGATAATGCCAAGTATCAAGTAACCAAAATTGGAATATGCATGCCTGGTCCCTGAAAATTAAAGGTTTTTAGAAATTTTAGTGATGGCATTATTGTTCTAACACAAACAAAACAGGGGGTGGGGGAAGGGTGGGGAGGGTGATCAGGGCAATAACTCTAACAATTTTCATTGGATAATGGTGGTCATGGAACTTGAGGTAGACATTGTTCCCAAAGAGTTACATACAAAAAAATTGATATTTGGTTACTAATGTTTAAGTTATTCCATAAAAGAAGCATTACGTGATATTTTTTAACAAAGGGCAATAACTCCAATAATTTTCATTGGATATCGCTGGTCATCGAACTTAACATAGACATTATTGCCACAGAGACATTGAAATTTGTTAACTGTTGTTCAAGTTATACCATAAACAAGCATTACACAATATTTTTTTTAAACAAAGGGCAATAACTCCCATAATTTTCATCGGATACCGCTGTCATCGAACTTGACGTAGACATGGTTGCTATAGAGACATACACCATAAAGAATTGAAATCTGTTAATGTTAACTATTGTTGTTATGTTGTATGCCATAAACAAAATTTAGATGGACGGACGGATGGACAGGTGGATGGAACTCTATGCTACATATCCCTCCCTTGGGGGAAGAGGGGGGGGGGGGGATAATAAATATTGATATGGCACCACAAAGTAAATCTTCTTTTTCTCAGGTCATATTTTGTTAAATTGCATGTGGGTGGGTGGTTTTTTATTTTATTTTTTATTTTTGTAATTATTTCTTTGCCATGAAAAGTTCCTGTTCTTGGTTTGTTTTATGTTTTAGGCCTTATAATCTACAGAATAGCATGGGCAGTGATGTATTTCCTCCCTTAAGTGCACGAAGGCTTTGCAATGCTAAAGTATTGCAAAGCCTTGTTGCACTCAAGGGACCAATTTATCAAGTTTATTAACTCAGGTAAAATATCAGACATAAACCATTTAATTTTCATTTTTTATTTTCCTGAAAGGAAAATACATTTGTTGCTGCTAAAATTATTATTCCTTTTTCTGTCCAACAGAAAAGGAAATCATTTTTCTCAAAAACCGGCTGCTAGATGTTTTTGAAACTTTGCACGATCAATGACGGCCATGAGTTCTAATCAATAAAAGCATTGGTATTTTGGGGAAAATGTTTCTTGTTGGGCAAAAATTCCCCAAAAGGCCCAAAGCTTATTAGGCCAATATCTCATGAATGGAAAAGGCTATCAACTTTATTTTTTACAGACTTGTCAGAATTACTCTTGTCTAAAACAAATATAATCAGCATTTTTTTTCATTTTCTGCCAAAATTTTTCTCAAAACAGAAAATGATCTCGAAAATCGGCCATTTTTGATTGAAATATCAAGATTTAAATATAATGAACCCTTTAAAAGGGATCCAAATTGAAGGTAGTAATACCACATTTTGAAAAAAATCGAAAAAATTTTGTTTCAATTTTTTGTTAACTCCTTGCATGCTGCTGGCAGATATTCCTGCCCAGGACATGAAATCTCTTGCCATTGAAAAAAGTATAATTTGGATACATTAATCAAATTTTTCCTCTGTAAATTGAATGGACTTTTTGACCAATGATTTATTGAGTTAGATATGGATAAATGTTTTATCAAATCAAGTCATGGCTGCTTCAAAGCAGCCATGACTAGATTTGATGAAAAATATTGTGAAAATACTCAGCGGGTTAAGAGTTAATCTGAAATGGCAGCCAAAAAATCGAAAAAAAGTTTTTCGTCTTTTTTCAGGTTTTTTATGATTATTGTTCAAGTTTGAGACGAAAAAACAAATTTTTTTTACACTGAAAATTTTGGACCAAAATGCAGAAATGAGTTTTGGGTTTTTTTTATGCGTTTGGTAAATTTTAAGACAAATTTTTTTTTAGCAATAAAAATTTTTTGTTTGCGAATTTCCGCACAAAAATAAAAAAAGTTAAAAAATGTATAGTAATTTATATATTTTTTATACTTACCAATGACCCAGACTTAGCTGGTGCTAACTCTTAAAATTCTAGGGCCAAACACAAATTTTGCCCCCCAATCCCCAAAATTTGCATCTAAAACCAAAAGAAATCATGCCCTGAAGGACCTCCATACTTTGCCCTCACTGCACATGCGCAGTGTCAAGGACATCCCAAAATTGGCGCCAATTATCATTCTTACAAGCAGTGCCTGGTCAGCGCTATGTACTCAGCGGGGAGGTATGAGTTCCCAACTCCTGGGAGGGCCATCCCCGTCTGGGTCATTGGTAAGTATAAAAAATATATAAATTACTATAAATTTTTTAACATTTTTATACTGTACCAATGACCCAGACTTAGCTGAATAGTAAAAAGGCTGGAGGGCCTAGGACATAGAGGAAAATCCAATAAGCTCAACTATATAAATAGAGTGAACCCCTCAAAGAGAAAAGGAGTATTAGGCTTTACATGTATCTTTCTTATTTTATGTTTAATTAGAAAGATACAATACCCTTCATAATTGAGCATAATAACATTCATGTTCTCTATTAACATCCAGTATAATCCCTTATACTAATTATTTTTAAAGTAAGCCAATAAATAAAGTTAGTCCAGAGAAATGAGACTCTTTATATTCTTTTAAAAGTGTCCGAGGATTGTATATTAACGCCCGTTTGACACTTGACATATACAAATGCTTCACACCGAGCTACACTTTAAAAATAAGACATGAATGAATTTTTAACATTAATATTACACTTTAAAACCATCCCGGTAATGACTCAGAATTACTGACTCCGGAGGAGGAATCCCCTTGCTTTTCACTATAAAGCAGGTGACCTAAGGGAACACCCTCCCCCCCCCCCCTTCCCCTTGCCCTGGGTCAAATAGCCCAGAGCGAAGAGGGCAGCCGGACGGAGTCACTGCCGGAACAGAAAGCCTGCATAACTATAGATGCAACTGTTTAGTGGACGACATTCTGAGCAACAGATAACGGACCTAAACAATGCAGGTCTCCAGAAATGGACTCAATATTTCTGAGATAAAAATTCGTGAATGTGGATGGCTGAGACCAATAAGCAGCCTTCATTAAATCTGTAATAGCAACACTATTTGCGTAAGCACAAGATGTAGAAAGAGCTCTTACTTCATGAGCCGAAATCTTAAGCACAGACTGCTGAGTAGAAGATATATTATCATAAGCAGTACGGATAGTTAATTGAATCCATCTAGCAATAGAATGGACCGAAATGTCCTTTCTATTAGGCATCAGAGACAGAAAGAAGCGTTTCCGTCCCTTTCTGATAAACTGAGATCTTTGTTTATAAATACGTAAAGCTCTAACAGGACAGAGTAAAGGCCTACGGCCGTCCGAAGACGGAAGAGCCTTAATAACAATAGGTCCCGGGTATTTATTAGAAGCCTGATTCTTAGCTAAAAATCCAACATTAGTAGTAAAGGTAATAGTGTTCCCGACACTATGATAGTGAGAATCATCCACCGAAAGTGCATGAAGCTCACTGACTCTTCTAGCAGAGGAGAAAGCTAAGAGAAAAGCTGTCTTATAAGACAAGAATTTGAAATCTACTGTCCCAAGAGGCTCAAATGGCTTTTCTTTCAGTTTAAGAAGAACCCAAGCTAAATTCCATTTAGGAATTAATCTAAGAGTTCTAGGTCTATTTATCGAGAAGTTTCTAACTAACTTAGATAAAGAGACATTAGATCCAATTTGTAAACTATCATGGTGTGCATAGGTATCAGATAACATAGACCTATAACCTTTAATAGTAACAGGCTGCAGTTTGATCTCGTCAAACAAGTATACTAGAAAGTTTGCAATGTCTGGTATGGAGGGATCAAAAATATCAACAGAATGATCCCTACACCAACGACGAAAGACCTTCCACTTAGCTGCATAATTTAGCGAAGAGGAGGTCCTCCTACAGTTAGAAATCGCGTCCACTGCTCGTCCTGTAAAATGCTTGCCATGCAAGAAGGACCGCACAACGGAAATATGTGAAGGTTGAGACCTTGCGGGTTGTGATGAAGTTGGCGCAATTTCCCCTGCGAAAGAAGATCCTCCCGTGGAGGAAGCTTTCGCGGTAAGTCCCACAGCAGACATCTGAGTAGATTTATCCACGGTCTCTGTGGAGACAGAGATGCTACCAACAGAATCCTGCACTGAGATTGTTTTATCTTTAGCAATACTTGCTGTATTAACGGCGCTGGAGGATACACATATCCTATCATTCCGTCCCACGAGATCGATAGAGCGTCTACTGCATATGCTCGTGGATCCGGACATGGTGACACATACGTCTGCAACTGATTGTTGAGATGTGTCACAAATAAGTCTATCATTGGCCATTCCCATTGGTAGCAAATCTGATTGAATACCTGTTTGTTGAGAGTCCACTCTGACAGCAACAAGCGACCCTTCCATGAAAGGGAGTCTGCTAGTACATTCAGACGACCTGGTATATGACGGACTGAAAGTAGAACTTGGTGTTCTAGAGCAAACAGAAGGATTCTTTCCGTTAAATTGAATTACGGAACGGAATGAGTGCCTCCCTGGTTCCGGATATACGCCACTACTGTCGTATTGTCGGACAGGATTTGGACATGAGCTTTCTGAATAATGTTCATCCAATGACGAAATGCAAGCCAAATCGACATCATTTCCTTGATGTTTATGTGCTTGCTTAGAAACTACGGATCCCAAAGACTCTGGCACTTCGAATCCGTTGGGATCAATGTTGCACCCCAACCTGTTTGACTGGCATCCATCATAATCATAAAACCCGGATCCGGCAACTGCAGCAGAACTCCCTGAGTCAACCACTGAATGCTTGCCCAAGTCTGAATCTCTTGTTTCACTTGATCTGACAAGAGAACGTCTGAATCGAGCGAATGAATCTTCACACTCCAATTCTGAGTCAAGAAAATTTGGAGAGGACGAGTGCGCAACCACCCCATCGGAATGAGATCCGCAGCGGCTCCGCACAGACCTATCAGTCTCATGAACTCCCTCGCTGTGACTTTGTCTGCATGAAGACAATAGCGAGCGTAACAACTGATTAACTTCGCTCTGGTTAATGGCAGACGAACGAGATTGTTGTGCGTGTCGAAGCTCATTCCCAGATGAGTGAATGACTTGGACGGCACCAGATCCGACTTCTCCTCGTTTATAACAAAACCGAGACGTCGGAGCAATAGAAGCAGATTCTGCATATCGTTCTGAAGCGTTAACTCGTTGCCGTACCTCTGAAGAATGTCGTCCAGGTAGGCCGACGTTACCGCAGACGAATGAGCTCGGAAATGCATCATTACTGAGTTCATTATTCGAGTGAAAGCCCAGGGCGCTAGGTTCAATCCGAAGCACATTGCCCGGAATTGATATACAACTCCTAGGACTGCGAAGCGTAGATACTTTCTGAATGTCAGATGTACCATGACGTGAAAGTACGCATCTTTGAGATCTATGCTCGTAGCATAATCGTTCACCCGAATACTCGCTCTGACCGATCGAATCGTCTCCATATAAAACTTCGGAGCGACAATCAGCTTGTTTATCCAGCTCAGATCTATGACTGGACGGAACGAGCCGTCTGGTTTCGGAACCAGAAACAGATGGCTGTAGAAACACGGTGATTCCTGGTCTTCTACGACCTCTACCGCGTTCTTCATCAAAAGAGACTGTACTTCCAATAACAGAGCGTCTCTTTTCTGCGGATTTGACGGAAGCTGAGTCCATTTTGGACTTCGAGTTAATGGAGGCTTTTGTTTGAAGGATATTCTTAGTCCTTCCGAAATTACCCCTCGGACCCAGGGGTCGTTCGTAATCGAAGCCCACACGTCTGTAAAACTCGATAACCTTCCGCCAACCGGAACACGATAGAGGTTCAAACCATCACCTCCTGGACCTGCGAGGCCTGTGGAAGGAGAAATCACGTCCTCCACGACCCACACCTCGTCACGTCGACCTCGGGACGTCAGACCGGTTGTCTCGGCCCGAAGAACGTCCCGTACGCGAGTCGCTGCCTTGACGGTCTGTACAATAAGACCTAGAGGACGCATAAGAACCTGTATAGGAACCTCTCTTGGGCGTTTTTGTCCCAGAAGTACCTGTCTTACTCTTCTCTGCCGTATCCGACTTTTTGGAAGCGGAACTAAAAAGCAGAGAATCTGAAGCTTTCTTAGTAATCTTGTCATAGATTGCTGAGAGCTTGCCTTCGAAGAGAAGCTCTCTGGAGACCGAAGCGACTCTGAGAGAGTTCTTCACCTTACTATCCACACGTGTGGATGTAGCTAGGGCTGCGTCACGTCTAACCAACTCCAGGTTTGCCACTGAAAGGGCGGAGTTATACATGGAATAAGCTACTGCCCTTGAAAGAAGTCTTAATGAGGATTGTATATCCTGGAATTCTTTCCCTTGAAGACGCAAAGATAACGCCTTTGTAAGGTGGTCTGCGTATGATAAAGCGTCTAAGCTTGCTCTGTTAGATGTTATTGTCGTTTCCAACATCGTGGCTGGAATAGACATAGACGACAGTAATGACAATTCCAAGTCTTCCGCCTCGTCGTCTAGACGCAGAGGAACTCTCGGTATTCCCTGTCCTGCCGTATCGAATTTATTCCTTGAATTGATGAAAGGCAGGTTGAGAGCATTAGCGGACAAGAAACCAGCTTTGCCTGTTTTGGAAGCAAGCTTATAGATAGCGTCGTTCAATAATTCAAATGTTCTTGTGACATTATTGGACTGTATCGGAAACTCAGGGACGATGTCTCTGAACCGCTCAAAAAATTCAGTGTCGAATGACGCTATCAGTCTCTTATCCAGCATCGCAGCCGTCTGGCCCGACGGAACAACTTGTGGAAGGAAGTGCCGGATGAAATCTACGGCAGTTTTATGTTGCTCCGAAAGGGATAGCTCCAAGTCCTCGGTATCCCTTTCGCCATCCTGTCGGACCTCAGGATGATCTCGGTCGGCTGCACCCGATGCTTCGGCAGAGCGTACCGACCCAGCGTCGTCGGATAATTCCTGATCCGATACCGATTCTGTCGGTTGCTGGGATGCTGCGATAATTTGTGCTATCTGAGCTAGCACGTCCGTCACCGAGGTCTGCGGAGTAGCGGTTTTACGCTGCTTAGCCGCCGGAAGCTCCGTGTAAACTGACTCCTGCATACTTCTCTTATGCGAACGTCCGGAGTCTGCAGGCCTCTTGTCCCTGGCTACCAGATGGCGTGACCTGGTCACCGTGGAATCCCTGATTGGCGAAGCTGGCTGTATATCGGCGGTCACGTAGCCAAGATGCGGTCGTGTGCGCTGCTGAGAGGATGAGGAAGCCTTTTGTACAGTCTTTCCGGACTGTCTATACAACGGAGCATCCCGATCGGCAGACGTATGCTCCGCTTGCGAAACATTTTGTACAACAACATCTGGTCCCAGATGTTGTTGTACGAGAGAGGGGCCTCTCTCGCTCGCAGCCCGGATGGACCTGGACGAGCTAGGAACCGGACTACTAGGCTTCCTCCGTTCTCTCCTCTTATCCGCCGTCACTGGGTGTGCACCTTGAATATTTATAGTGCTCGCAACACTCAAATCTCCTTCCTGGACCGCAACGGACGAACCCGGCTGCCGAACCATTCGATGAATGGACGCTACACCGGGCGAGCTAGCGGACGTCAACGCCGTCGATCCTACTAGGGACCTCTTAGGCAATTGGCGTATCTCCATGAGCACTTTTGCCGCTAGCTCTTCATTTGATTGTGACGACGGAGGCGCATCTTTGGACGATATCATGGAAACATCACCCTGTTCTTGTTCCTCTGAAATTGAAACTGATAAACTAGAGTGACCCTGCGGAGAAAGGACCGGCATAGCCCTTTCCCCGCTAACAACATACCGTGACACACGTTTCCAATGTTTGTCATCCCAAAATTCACATACTGAACAGGGATTAGTGCGAGTACATTGACTACAATTTATACAATGATCATGAAAGTCAGAGGAAGATTTCCTCTCATTACAATTGAACAATATCCTTTCATAGTGAAAAGAAAACAATAAGTACTAGTACTCGCACGAACCCCTGCAAACAAAGATACATAATAACTTGATCCATTAACCTAGAAAAAATAAATGAAATCAAAAATAATTTGTGAAAAAATATTTTTTCAGCAAAGCCCAAGTTTCTGAAAAGTAACGTTGAGCCCCGATGGATCCCAAGCCTAAGTGTGGACAAAAATTTTTTAAAATATTTTAAACAATTAATGCAACACTTACGAATAATAATAATGTATCTTATAATGAATTAAACTAGTACAAAGACAAAAAGTCCCCCTCAATAGAGACTGTTGCCAATGTAAACAAGAAGTGTAAAAACACCAGAAACATGACTCCAGGCACTGAAAATCCTGGCCCGAAATCAGTTACCAATAATACACTATCTGATGCAAAACAGAGACTTCCAGGGAAGAATCTGCAGAACATCAGATGGTAGATGCAGAACACTATGCCTAAACACCCATGGGTGAGAACGTAAACATGGGGAAAAGAACAGAATTCATTCTGTTACCTAGCTAAATCTCCCAAGAAATTTTTGTAATAATATTACTCAAAAACATGCCAAAAGCATGGGAGAATAGCAAGGGGGGATCTAAATGACAAGGAGAGAGGAAACACTGAATAAGCAGTGAAACTTCATAGCAAGAATGACAACCACAGGCCCATGCCTTGAAAATAGGCAACTTAACATAATTTCATTAAAAAATTTTAAGTTACAGCCCTGAATATTTTCTGTCACTCATTTTTCCTCTCATCCTTCTATATGCACTTTATATCCACCATTTCTCCAATATTTATGTGTCTGGCATCATTTAAACTGAGATTTACAAGCACAAATATCAGTCAGATGTGAACTGATGAAGGGCCAAACAAAGAATGATAATTGGCACCAATTTCGGGACGTCCTTGACACTGCGCATGCGCAGTGAGGGCAAAGTATGGAGGTCCTTCAGGACATGATTTCTTTTGGTTTTAGATGCAAATTTTGGGGATTGGGGGGCAAAATTTGTGTTTGGCCCTACAATTTTAAGAGTTAGCACCAGCTAAGTCTGGGTCATTGGTACAGTATAAAAATATCTGTTTTTTATGTGTTTTTCTCAATTTTGTGATGAAAAAGAACGGAACTGAAAAAAAGAAGGAAAATCCTGTGTATTGTGCGGGCACAATTACTTCATCTAGTTTAAGTTTGCATTAGTTATAAAAAGAGAGCATGTCGCAGCCAAAAGAACCATGCAGAAGGACCTGAGAAACAGATTTTTAACTTTTTTAGGCCTAATGACAAACACAAATATATACAAAATGTCACAGCTTAATTACAAATTATTTACAAATTGTCCCCTTGTGTGCATTAAGGTGCCATCTGCAATGCTTTAGCAATGAAATATAGATATACTGCAGTCATATAATGAAGTCTATATTTCTCTCCTTTATCGGTAATGGTGGTTTGGGAGCAGCTCTGTGTGGTATGTCTGTTGATGTCACATTATTTATAAGACAGCTGCACGACAAGCACATCAAGATTCAAGGTATAGACCTACAGTTTGATTAAGTATGCATGTTTACTAGCATTTGTAATCTAAAAACAATGTGATAACTATACTTATGCTAACAAATTGAATCATGGTAGTGTCAAACTTATGAAAGCAACAATAACATGTTGACTTAAGCAAAGTGGGAGAACCAGGAAGAGCAATCAGTAGATGTTAAATTCATAAAGTGGGACAAACAGGAATAAACCTACTAAGTGTAATTAGAACAATTAATAACTGGTGTAAGGAAGCTGTGGCTTGCAGTACTGTGGAGCCCACTTAATTGGATTTCTCTTAACTGAATATCCCTGTTAATTGAATATAATTTCCCAACACAAAACTATTTACCATACCTGCAGTACTAATTTGACCTTTTAATTGAATATAGGTTATAGAGTAAACTCCTGTTAATTGAATAAAAAATCTTGTAATCCGTCGAGAAATTACCCTGACTCTCCCCAGTTTTCCTTTGTTTATAGACCTATTTGGCCTCAGTACATCCAATACAGGCATTTAATCTATTGTATCTTGTTTGGCAGAGCTCTATATATAATAGAATAAATGCTAAGTTTATCTCTAGAATACAGGAAAATGACACAGTCCTTGTTAATTGTATACTCCTGTTAATTGAATAATTTTCACTGGCAAAGTGGCTATTCAATTAATAGGGTTCCAGTTTTCTCTATCAGATTGTGATCCGGTTACGACATATTTATACCAGTTGCTGGAGACCCTATGAAAAAAAAAAAATTATTGCAAAATCAAAACTGAATAAAAACAAAAGGCCAGAGAGGAATGAAGTGCTCACCTGACAAAGACCCATTGATTCTTCACAAAGAATATTTTTAAAAATAATTAGTAACTTATTATTTACCTTCATTTTTTTTTAATTGATTGGGGCAGTAGATTGAGAGAACAAGCACCGCCAATCATCTCAGATCTACCAACAGGAAATTGTATTATTACAAATACTTCATATGAAAAGGAAATTAGCAATTTCCACAAACTACAGAGAAATATAGTGTAAAGGGTTAAAATGACTGAGGTCTAATTGGTAGGAACTTGATCTAAACAAACATGTATGTGACCCCCATTGAGGATGCTATATACCAATATCAAAGGATTCTGACTGGTGAAAATGAATAAGATTCTTAAGGAATTTTTACGATAATGCACTCTTAAGGGATTTTTACGATAATGCACTCAGTTAAAAATTGGGCTCTGATAAGGAGCTCAAACATGAACCCATGGACCTGATTTCAGTGACTGCCGAGAAGAAAATGCAGGAGAGTGAATAATCACTCTCCTGATTTTGATTTTGCGAGAGTGAAAAATTCAGGAGAGTGATTTTAACCCCTTACCTAACATGACCGCCCAAACTGGCCAGCACTAGACACGAAAATGACCATACAAATTTTACTTTTTCATGTTTCCTCTAAAAACAGAGATTATGTCCCCTCACTGGAACGAGCTTATTGACCTCGTTCCAATGAGGTGTCATAAGCTATGTTTTAAGCAAAAAATAAATGAATTCAGTTATCCGAGATAAAGTTTTGCAAGTATCGTTGGTCAAGTAACGTGTGATTGAAATGTAATATAACTTGATGTTCAGACATAATGTCTATACTCATCATGAAGGAGAGTGATTAATTGCTCCTCTAGTGAAATGTTTAGGAGAGTGATGGCGAGTGAGAGTGATCACTCTCCTTTCCCGTCAGTCCCTGTAATTTGAAAAAAATTTAATCTGCTCCCCACAAGGATGATGATTACCGAATATCAAAAGATTATGACTCATTGATTTGAAGAAGATTTAAAAAACAATTTGTTATTGATTTACACTGGATTACTTTGTCTCTCTCTGTTACACTAGATTATTTTGTCTCTCTCTGTTACACTAGATTATTTTGTCTCTCTCTCTCTTAATTCACAAATAATTGAAGCTCGGAAGCCAAATATATTAGCAGTGCACTCTGTAAAATGGGAGGATTACATGATGAACAAGCCTGACTATAGGTGATACAGTTTTTGGGTATACGCAAATTCTAAGTCCATAAAGGGCAATGACTCTGGCAATAAAATCTTAAACGACACCTGCATTTCACTATGGGTATACAACAATAGGATAACTTGCATACCAAATATCATGTCACTCAACTAAGTACTTTACAAGTTATTCATGACTGAATATCGGGATGGATGGACAGACTGATGGATGGATGGGGAATGACTCTGACAATAAAATCTCGAATGACGCCTGCATTTCACTATAGGTACACAGCAATAGGATACACTGGCATACCAAATATCATGTCACTCAACCAAGTACTTTACAAGTTATTCATGACTGAATATCAGGACGGATGGATAGATGGCCTGACAGGTGGACAAGGTGAATCCTATATACCCCGCTGGGTGTATAAAAACTCTTTTCATGAACCACAATAGACAATGTTATCATATTTAACCAGGGAGTGCTGTGGCTCAGTGGTTAAGGCATTGGATTTCAAACCAAAAGGTCCACGGTTCAATCCCCACTAGAGCTGGGAGGTTGTGGGATTTACACTGCGGTTTTGGTTTTTTAAATAAAAAAAACCTTGGTTGTGGTTTCAGTTGTCCATGAGCATATAGAAACTATCTGTATATACCTATCAGATGGGCCCTATAATGTCAACATCTTCCACTAACACCCAAAAAAGGCATCTTCTGCTGATTGTATCAGTTGAATAAATCATTATAACATATCTATGCCTGTAATGTTGTAAAATGTCAGGCCAAAGAAAAAATCCAAACCTGTGTTTAGGATAACCCGAAAGACCATAAAAAATTATGCTGACCCTCAAAATTTCATCAAATAAAAGTTGCTCATTTAGGTAATTGTAGCCCTAAATTTCCATCAGACTTCAACTGTGAATCTGAAACCGATTTGGATGTTCAAGCTTTCAAAATTACGTGTAGAAATAAATATATCAGACAGTATGAATGAAGAGCAAGTGGCAAGTTATGGTTCATGAAAGGAAACTGCATTTGATAAACTGATGAACATTTTACAATGCTTCAGACTTGGTGTTGACATGTCACGAATATTAATGAATATCGTGTTGAGTTTCCTGTATTGATACTGAAAGCCTCAAATCTTGGCTTACTGTCTTGAAAATGTCATTGGTTCGAGTATAGTGTACAGCAGTTTTATTTTTTAATTCCATTCAAACCTATACAGAAATTATTTGACGGTGGCCAGCAGATTCGTAGATATTGCATTTATTATAATGTGAATTATGTGGTCATTCTGGTAATTCGATATTACACACAGTTTCTTAAAATGAACTGAAATTTTAAAACCAAATTTGCGGTTGTGTTTATTGGAGTGCAGTTGCAATTTTCGGTAGTCTCTCACTACCGATCCTGACCCGTGGTTGCGGTTAACCTCCCAGCTCTAATCCCCACCAGGGAACATGGGGCTTCCTCTACCCATAAAACTGTCCAAAATAAATAAATATATAAATAATCATATTAACCTGCAACATCTTTGACGTTTTGAGTTCCAGTTCACATCTCAAGTTCTCATAATATGTGGATGTGGTATTTTAACCTTGCCTTTTATTGGTGTGGTGTGCTAAGGGGAGGAAAATACTAAAATAATCGCTACATGATCTCATATATGTTTATATTGATAAGATGTGCAGGCTTGATCAAATCAAGCCACCATCAAATATGTATTTGATCAGGCCAACACTACACCAGTACAGATATATTTATTTATTTATTGGTGTTTAAGGTCATATACTTATGCACAACGGCTAATCATGATCGTGACAATTTTATGGGTGGAGGAAGCCAGAGTACCCGGAGAGAACCACCAAGCAACAATGAGCAGCTGCCAGCTCCCCAACATCTTAACTCTGCACTGCAACACAGGCAGGGATAGATTGGTTGAAGACATGCGTACCTACGACCTGCAGTATGCCATAGTACATGGCATCATCGTTCCCCCATGTGGACAATTGGGATTAAGTGCCTTGCCCAAGGACACAACGCGGGAGTCCGAATTGATCACTCAGACAGTCACCCATCCAACCAGGCTCGATGTTGCTTAACTTTGGTGATCTGACAAGAACCGGTTACCACAATGCCACCCCGCCCCCACACCAATACAGATAGTTCAGGAAATTCTGACATAACTGTCTTCACATGAACTCCAAGTAGGGTTTGGCGAATGTTTGAGCTTCGATTTGATTTTGAATCTTGTCACTGATTCAATTCAATTCAAAACCATCACGATTTTGAAAAAAAATCCAGCAAGAGGATCACAGATCCAGAAGTCGAGTTTTGACATTTAATTCTGAAGAAATAAGCTATTTATAGTAACAGTGACCTTGACCTTGGAGTCACAGACTCCGAAATCAATAGGTGTCTTCCCTTCATATAAGGTAAGTTTGGTAAAGGTGCATCAAATAGAACTAAAGTTATTGCCCGGAAACCAATTTGTCATAAAATATTCTCTTTATAGTAACAGTGACCTTGACCTTGGAGTCCCAGACTCCGAAATCAATAGGTGTCTTCCCTTCCTATAGGGTAACCTCTGGTATAAGTTTGGTGAAGATACATGGAACAGAACTAAAGTTATTGCCCGGAAACCAATTTGTCACAAAATATTCTATTTATAGTAACAGTGACCTTGACCTTGGAGTCCCAGACTCCGAAATCAATAGGTGTCTTCCCTTCCTATAGGGTAACCTCTGGTATAAGTTTGGTAAAGGTACGTCAAATAGATCTAAAGTTATTGCACGGAAACCAATTTGTCATAAAATATTCTATTTACAGTAACAGTGACCTTGACCTTGGAGTCCCAGACTCCGAAATCAATAGGTGTCTTCCCTTCCTATAGGGTAACCTCTGGTATAAGTTTTGGTAAAGGTGCGTCAAATAGAACTAAAGTTATTGCCCGGAAACCAATTTGTCACAAAATATTCTATTTATAGTAACAGTGACCTTGACCTTGGGGCACGAGACTCTGAAAGTGATAGGTGTCTTCCTTTCCTATAGGGTAACCTCTGGTATAATTTTGGTAAAGGTGCATCAACTAGAACTAAAGTTATTGCCGGAAACCAATTGTTTACGCCCGCCGCCCGCCACTTCATCAAACTATAAGTTGAGTTTGACTTTGTCAAAACTCAACTAAAAATCAAATCCTGCAGAGATTTGGATTTCATACAATTCTTTATTGTTGACTTTCTTAAAATAACAACTCACCCTGACTTTTTCTGATGAGTAAGATCAAAAGTATGCAGTTTAACTAAATAGCACAAATTCAGTCAGAAAATTCATAAAAATTACATTTGAAGCCATAGTGGAGATTGCGTTATGGCTCCTTTGCACAATATACTGCCTGTTAAGTGCACCAAGGCGCCATCTGTAATGCTTTGACATTGCAGATAGCACCTTGTTGCACTCAAAAGCAGATAAATGGCTTTTTCTTGGACCACCTTTGTGATAGTTGTCAATTTTCTAATAGTCTAGTGTGCCCTTTGATATTGAGTTTATGTCCGAGATAGGTAGCACTAAAAGGCCTTAGTATCGCAACAATTGAACAAGAGGCCCCAGGGGGCCTGAGGGCGCTCACCTGACATGGTAGTCTAAATATCCAACCAGGGAGTTGACTTGAATAAGCTGCATACGCACCTCCTAGGAAAAGCATATACCAACTAGATGAAGCAGTTGTGCCCACACAATACACAGGATTTTCCTTCTATTACCAGTTCCTGCACTTTTACGTCCCAAAACTGAGATAAACGCATAAAAGCAGATTTTTTTTTATTTTTGTTCGGAAATTTTCAAAGTCCCAACCAAAATATTTTCAGCCTAAATTTTTTTTTTTCTTCTTAAAATTGACCAAAACACATAAAAAAACTAAAATTTCTGGATTTTGGTGCAAAATTTTCTAAGTCCCACCCGGCCCCCAAATTTTCAGTGTAAAAAAAAAATTTTTTTTTTGTCTTAAAATTGACCGAAATGCATAAAAAACAACAACAACAAAAATTTCCAGATTTTGGTCCAACAGTTTCCAAGTCCCACCCAGACCCCAAATTTTCAGTGTAAAAAAAAAATTTTTGTCTTAAAGTTGACCAAAATGCATAAAAAACAAAAAAAAAATTTCCAGATTTTGGTCCGGAACGGGACCCCAAATTTTCAGCCTAAATATGAACCCAGGGACTTGGCTTGAACAAATTTGAATCTCACCTCCCTAAGGATGCTGCATTCCAAATATCAAAAGATTCTTATTGGTAGATCTGAAGAAGAAGATTTTTAAAGAATGTTCCTCATTTTGAACTAAGTTACAATTGGAGCTCCCACAGTGAGCCCAAATATGAACCTAGGGACATGGCTTGAACAAATTTGAATCTCACCCCACTATGGATGCTGCACGCCAAATATTAAAACATTCCAACTGCTGAATCTGAAGAAGAAGGTTTTTAAAGAAAAATTCCTCATATTGAACGAAGTTATAATTCGGGCTCCCACAGGGAGCCCAAATATCAACCCAGGGACTTGGCTTGAACAAACTTGAATCACGCCCCCCCCCCCCCCCCCCCCCCCCCAAGGATGCTGCACACCAAATATCAAAACATTCCGACTGCTGGATCCGAAGAAGAAGATTTTTTAAGAAAATTCCTCATTTTGAACTAAGTTATACTTCGGGCTCCCACAGTGAGCCCAAATTTGAACCAGGGACTTGGCTTGAACAAACTTGAATTTCACCTCCCTAAGGATGCTGCATACCAAATATCAAAAGATTCTTATTGGTAGATCTGAAGAAGAAGATTTTTAAAGAATACTCCTCATACTGCACTAATTTAAACATTTGGGCTCCCATAGAGAGCCCAAATATGGGCCCAGGGAATTGATTTCAATAAACTTGTGAAACAATCTTCCAAAGATGTTATATGTGAAATTTGAAAGCTTTTGGAGCAGTGGTTTGGGAGAAAAGTAGTGTTAAATGTTTTTCCCATTACCCACAGTGTTAAAAAATGCTGACTCAGCACTTTTTCAAAGTCCAAAAAAAGTACCCCATGATAAAACCGATAGCAATTCTTTTTTACCATTCCATTCTGTTGGTCCTAAGGAAGCTTCATACCAAATAAGAATTCTTAGTGCCGTGTAGTTTTAGAGATATGGGAGTTTTAATTTTTTCTATTTTTAGCTCCTGCAGTTCCCATGGGGCGACAAGAAAATTCTTTTTGGCATAAATTAACTACTTATGTCCCAATAAAACCTCATGTCAAATTTGGTTCAAATCAGCCTCTCGGTTTGGAAAATATAAATTTTGGGTGGGGCAAAAATTCTTGCCCCCTCCCATAACGATAGCAAATATAGCCCCTAGAACTTCTCTTGAACAAATCTGAGTCCACACCTCAAAAGGAAGCTGCACACCTAATATCAAGTCTCTGCTATTGCTGGTTCATGAGAAGATTTTTAAGATTTAGGCTCACTTTTTGGGCGTGGCCCTACCAAGGGGGCAGGTCAACTTGATTTCAACAAACTTAAATTGACATATGATAGGGAACATACACAGCAAATTTTGTTGAATTTGGTCCAGCAGTTCGTGAGAAGAAGTCGATAATGTAAAGTTAACACCGGACGGACGATGGACGGAAAGTGATTAGTAAAGCTCCCCTTGAGCTGTGCTCAGGTGAGCTAAAAATGGATTTGATTCAAGATTCGATTTGGTTTTGAATCTTGATTTGATTCAAGATTTGATTCAAGAGAAACATCATTCGCTGGGCACTAACTACAAGATTTCATCTGATGTTTCTACAAAGTAGACATATAAGCAAATTACATAGTCTATAAAAGTGTTTAGAAATCTGTAGAAGTGTTTGTAACAAAAGGAACATTGTAACAAGACCCAGCAATGGAAAAAAGAAATGTTCCTGCTCTGGAATAGAATGTAACATAATCAAAAGTAATGTTGAAAAATGATTTAGGCCTTCAGGCTTCAACTAAAAAGGTTGTCAATTTACCTGGTGAGAAATTCAGCTTCCTCTGAAGGAGGAACTGAATTAAATTTTCATTGAAGCTGTTATATTTATTTTCCTTGATCCTCCAGAAAACAGGATCCCCAGACTTATCCCGATCCCATCCAGCAGAATGCTGCAACAAATGACGCACTGTTATCTTCTTGATTCTTCTGTCGCTTTTGGATGTAAACCGAAACTGAGACAAGATTCCTGGAAAAAATTCACAGTAGCAAAGCTTGGCTTCATGAAAAATTTGCAAGAGCTAAAAATCGCAAACACTGAACTGCTTTGCAAGAGCCAAACAGTCTTGTGGTGTCGATTCCTATCTTACTAGGGAACAATTTTTAGTAAGATAAAAGAGGAAATGTTCACAGAAAGCACATGCTAATGAATTTCCACTGTTCTAAATAAGACCACTGTTCCTTTTACCCAAAGCAGATGATATCAAAATTTATTATTTTAAATATTTTTTTTTTCAAATTTTACCAAAGATTTTAACAAAACCATGCCATGTGACCCCTCACTGAAATGAGCTAGATGAGATCATTCCATGACATGGTTTTTCTGGAATTTTTGGAGAAATGAGAAATAATTTTTTTCAACTGCTGAACTTGTGTATTATGTGGGTGGATGTGGACGGTATCTGGACGATTTGTCGTGATTGAAGATTCGTCGTAACGACGAATCATCCAAATTATGATCACGACGAATCGTCTTTTGGGTTTTCGATGAAACATCCAAGGCATGGATCTGTAACACTGAATTATTTTTAAATTTTTGGCCGGTTGATTTCAATGTACTTTCATGTGGGATCGTTTGAAGTAACATCAAAAAGTGTTAAAAAACAAGCTCATGCTTATTGTTTTGATTAGAATAAGACATCTATGCTGATGAGTTTTTAATACCTCTTTGAAGTGACATCAAAAGTGTTTATAAAAACACTATTTGTGAATATATACCCGCAAATTTCCACCGAATGTCACATTTCAGTTATTTATCACAGTGATAGAAACAATAATGAATAGATGATAGAAACAAGACTTTTTGGCATTTAATATCAGAGCTGTGTGACAAAGAGTGAAAATATATAGGTTTTATGTACGTTTCTTGTCTCAAAAATATAATTTATGACACCTCCTTGAGGCGTGATAAGTTATATTGTTCAGATCAGAAACAAGATATTTGGGGCGTCTTATAACAGAGCTGTGCAACGAAGGCTGGAAATATATATGTTTTATGTACGTTTCTTGTCTCAAAAATTTAAACTTATTTATGAAAGGACCACGTCCACATTCGTGCACTTCAAAGGACACTATTCTCCCGACAGCTAATGTTAGGGCTTACATTAGGACTGAGGGCCACAATCGCCCATATGTATAAGGATGTACTCTTGTTAAGGAAGCCCTGCAACAGCATCTTCGTTGTGATATACCAACGACGTTAATTTACATTGTGTTCATGTGCTATTGTTCTGATTTATTTCAAAATATAAAATAAATAAAAATTAAATATTAAATCTTGTTATTTGTTGTCACAACCAGCTCAAATTAGCGTTAAAGATTCAAAGTCGGAATCTTCGACGAATCGTCCAAACAGCCACGGAAATTACCAACGACATTGGACGATTCGTCGGCAATTTACGTTCACGACGAATTGTCCAGATTCTACGACGAATGTGCAATCACGATGAATCATCCAGTATTCATGTGGACTATTCATTAGGTAAAAAGTTAACTAATTCAGACCCAAACGTACAATAAAGTGATACCATTATTAAGTTTCAACATCTGAGGCTACATCGTGACAAGGGTTAACAAGAAAGAATTTCCATCAAAAAATGTGCCACTGATATACCTGCACATGTTCAATATGAAGAGTATAACAATAAAATCATAAATGTGTCATCAAACTTTCCATTTTTGAATCAATTTCTGTATGTCAAAATGAAACCGTGACTCAGACTGACAGCATTATGCAACATACTTCAGTTCAAAAGAGAATTTTGTCAGTATTACTTTAATGATTGAAATACATACATATGTTGCACACTTGACATTGCGGCATTGCTTGTTACATTGTCATAATGGCTTGAGGGAACATTTCCACTTTTGAGATTGGTTTGATCAAAGGTGCACCACTGAAGTTTCAACTCTTCAAAGGTCAGATGTAATTGTTTTGAACACACCTGAGAGGAGAAAATATGTTTATGCCAGAGCAAAGTTGCGCATGTGATAAAATATTGCCACTGCCAGATTTCTAGGTCTGTAATAATAATCATTTTTGTAACGGTATGTTAAAGGTATTGCAACCATATTTAAGCAAGTCACAGAACACCTTCAAATCTCATACTATTACTGTTTCAACGGACACCATAGGCAAATGGCAGTATTCTGACTGTTTATTCTTCAAAATTATCATTTTTACAAACAAAGATAATATCATGTCTTTCATAAAAACTTAGGAAAAAAATTCAAGAACAGATGTTCTGTAATTAGCAACTAAAATAAAAAATGAAAGTGTCAATGACACTGTAGCTCAACTTGTTTAAGACATGTACACGTAAAGTGTGTGACACAGCAATGACAAACATCTAGGTAATGACCTGATAACAAAGGTACATGTAAAGTATTGTAACGGTCTGTACATAAATGCTGACCATAGCCTGTAACAAATATATAGGTAAAGTATTGTAAAATTGGGGTGACAGTTAGATGCTAAACTAGAAAAGAAATCTTTGAGTCCCAGAGAGGGTCTGACTGAACCCCAAAATATTTGTCCTCCTAGCACAGTGATAACAAAGGCACCCCAAAACACTCGTTCCTGTCACAAGGTGATAACAAAGGTACCCCAAGAAGTTTCGTGAAGATCAGTTCATAAATACAGACTCTAGCCTGAGCAGTATTGACATGTGCACTTACTGTGTATAAGTAGCACTGAATAAATCAAAGTTCATTCAATTTGCATAATTCCTGAACGAGAAAACAACCTGTATTACATGTGATGTATTCCATGTTACTAAACATTCCTACGAAAATTTATTCAAATCAGAACTTTCATACAGAAGTTCTGTACAAAAAACTGATTGCACTAATTTTGGTACAAAAAGCCTGCTGGTGGCCATCTTGGAGTTTGGACTGCACCCAAAAACACTCGTTCTCGTCCCACAGTGATAACAAAGGTACCCAAAAAGTTTTGTAAAGATTGATTCATAAATACGGCCTCTAGCCTGATCCGTACAGAAGTTGTGTACAAAAAATGATTGGACCTAATTTCAGTACAAAATGGCCACTGGCAGCCATCTTGAATTTTGGACTGCAGACCAGAAACACTCCTTCTCATCCCAAGGTGATAACAAATGTACCCAAGAAGTTTTGTGAAGATCAGTTCATAAATACAGATTCTAGCCCAAGCTATATTGACACATGCACTTACTGTGTATAAGTAGCACTGAATAAATCAAAGTTCATCTAATTTGCATAATTTCTGCTCGAGAGAAAAACCTGTATTATATGTGATGTATTCCATGTTACTAAACATTCATACAGAAATTTATTCAAATCAGAACTTTCATAAGAATTTCTGTACAAAAAACTGATTGCACTAATTTTGGTACAAAATGGCTGCTGGCAGCCATCTTGAATTTTGGACCACACCCAAAACACTCGTTCTCGTCCCACAGTTATAAAAAAGGTACCCAAGAAGTTTCGTAAAGATTGGTTCATAAATACGGCCTCTAGCCCGAGCCGTATTGACATTTGCAGTTACACTGCTGAAAGTAACATTAAATAGATCAACGTTAGTCAAATTGGCATAATTTATGCATGAGAAAAAACCCCGTATTATAGGTGATGTATCCCTTGGTACTAAACATTCACACAAAAAATTATTCAAATCAGCGCTTTCATATGGAAGTTCTGCGCAAAAATTTGATTGCACCTAATTTTGTACAAAATGGCTGCCAGCGGCCATCTTGAATTTCAGACTGGACCCCAAAACACTCGTTCTCGTCTCACGGTGATAACAAAGGTACCCAAGAAGTTTTGTAAAGATCTGTTCATAAATACGGCCTCTAGCCCGAGCCGTATTGGCATTTGCAGTTACAGAGCTGAAAGTAACACTAAATAAATCAAAGTTAGTCTAATTTGCATAATTTACGCACGAGAAAAAAACTGTATTATATGTTATGTATCCCATGGTACTAAACATTCATACAAAAAATTATTCAAATCAGAGCTTTCATATGGAAGTTCCGTGCAAAAATCGGATTGCATCTAATTTTGTACAAAATGGCTGCCAGCGTCCGTCTTGAATTTCGCACTTGTTCTCGTCTCACGGTGATAACAAAGGTACCCAAGAAGTTTCGTAAAGATCAGTTCATAAATACGGTCTCTAGCCCGAGCCGTGTGTATGGTGCGATGGACGGACAGACTGACGGATGGGCCATGACAATACCTAAAATTTGGCTTCATCAAAGTTGAGCTAAAAATGATGAATGCATGCAAGTGAATTCTCTTTCTCAGCACTAGGTTAACCTGTTACCTACCACAACATACATACCTAGACAGCACTATACAAGGGTGCCCCAGATGAATATGAGGGTAAAGGGGTAGGCGTATCAAAAAGTGCATTCGACTCTGGGTATAAATTAAGACCAGGAGTTTATAATATCATATTATATCATAAATTGGAATCTGACACACAGTACTATTACGTTATATATTTATCAACCCTTGAGAGGAACAAGGTGCAACTGCAATGCTAAAACATTGCAAATGGCATCTTGTTCCTCTCCAGGGATGATGTAAAACTTTAGAAATCACCCCGCTGATTTTATAGCTTCAATGTTTGGTGATTATCTTGACCAGTATCTGTCATTATACCTGATTCCTTACCCCAACTGACCTTGGCACACATAAAATATGTTCGAAATATCTCCATTAAACCATAGCACAATGCAGCAGGTCACCAAATGTGTCAATGGGGCACTAATGCCTCCACCTTATGATAAACCTTTGTACATGTCTTCTAAGTCGGAAAAAGGCCATAACTCTGCCAAAAATATCGGACCACGCCCACTATTAATCCCAACCTGTATAATGTGGTTATAAACCTATGTATAAAATTTTGTTTCATTTTGTTAAGTCAAACTAAAGTTATCGTCCGGAAACCATATTTTGGACAGGCGGACGAATGTATGGACAGACAGATGGACAGGCAGACAAGGGTAACACTTTAATGCCCCTTTGCCAAATTGGTGGAGGCATTAAAATATTCGAAGGTTTTTCAGTTACTGTTCCCAGAAAGTAGAGTCTTTTCCACCAGTGCATTTCTGGCGAAAAAAGGGCATTCGATGCCTCAGGGCAAAGGGGCCCTTGACACTATATTATAAAATCACCATTCTCTCAATATTTGCTTCCAAAACCTAGCTTATGATCCTTCATTGGAACTAATGAGAGGTCATAAGCGATGTTTTGAAGTTTTAAAAATCAAGAAATTTAGTTACTCAAGCAAAACTATTTCTGAACACTAACTAAATAGGCTGAATTTCATGCCAATGTTTCAAAAGGGATTATGTTGTAATTGCTGACATTATAGCTTGTTTCGTTCCAATTACACAACACAAGAAAAAAAAATTTGAAGAAATCACAAGATGCTCATCTAAGATCAAATTGTATATACCTTTCGTTCCAAATACTTTAGCATTCAAACCTAGCTTTCCATCTTCACAGAGTTTCAAAATTATAACAGCTGTGATGACTTTGCTGATGCTAGCAATTCTAAACATAGAGGTAGATTTAACTTTCTGTCCAGGTCCACTGATTCCATATCCTGAAATTGTACAATTAAATTCTGTTTTTATTGCCTAAAGTTTTAGGAAACATAAACCTACATTAATTATGAATGAAAGTGTCAATGACACTGTAGCTTAACTTGTCTGTGTGTTGTGTTTGATGAAATGGATAATGTTTAATGTTTATGAAAGGATTATGAAATAAGACAAAAATTGTGATAATTGGGAATACGTTAATTTCTGTTCCCTGATGCTATGTTTTTAATAAAAATAATATGAGGTGTACACTGTACTAAAGAGCTAAGGGGTGGGTTAATATGACCTCACAGTTAATGTATGTGGCCCTCACAGTTAACGTATGTCAATGAAAGTTACCAAGTTACAGTGAAATTATTCCAAAACAAGTCATCCTATCAAGTTACATTGAAATCCCTTCATGAATATGGCCTGTAGACTGTGCTAAAGGTTTTCGGGTTTCAGGCCTGTATAGCCATGACGGTAGACCGATTGCAACTAAAAGGGGGCATCCTCATCTCAACATTATACTGAGTCATTCCACTAAGTTACAATGAAATCCCTTCACAAATACGACCTATAGTCTGTACTAAAATTTTTCAGGTTATGGGCTCAGGAAGCCATCATGGTTGAATGATCGCGACCAAAAGGGGCATTGTCATCTGGGCATAATCTGGAAAGATCCTACCAAGTTACAATGAAATCCCTTCATAAATATGACCTATAGACCGTGCTAAAGGTTTTCGGGCCCAGTTGCCCAATTGCGTCCAAAAGGGGACGTTCTCATCTAGACATTATAAGAAGTCAACCTACCAAGTTACAATGAAAATCCCTTCATAAATATGACCTGTAGGCTGCGCTAAAAGTTTTCGGGCTTTGGGCTCAGGCAGCCATACCGGTTGACCGATCATGACCAACAGGGGATGTTCTCATCTAGACATGACCCCAAACCTGCATATGAAATTTTGTGACGATCAGACAAGAACTAAGGGATGTAGCCTGCACCTCTACCTAATGAGCCACTGCACCACCATTATCCGTTTTTTGCCAAATTGGGTATTTGGGTTCTACTCATGAATGTCAACTTTGGTAATGAAAGTGTCCATGACACTGTAGCTTAACTTGAATGTATGTTGTGTTTGATGAAAAGGATAATGTTCAATGTTTATGAAAGGATTATGAAATACGACAAGAATTGTGAACATTGAGAATATGTTAATTTCTGTTCCCTGTATGCTATGTTTTCAATAAAAATAATTTGAGGTGTAGACTGTACTAAAGACTTGAGGGGTGGGTTAATGTGGCCCTCATAGTTAATGTATGTCAACCAATGTTACAAAGTGACAGTGAAATTATTTCAAAACGAGTCATCCTATCAAGTTACAATGAAATCCCTTCATAAATACGATCTGCAGTGTGTACTAAAGGTTTTTGGATTTAGGGCGCGGGCAGTCATCGTGGTTGAACGATCATAACCAAAAGGGGACGTTCTCATTTTGATATTATCTGGAGTCACCCTACCAAGTTACAATGAAATCCCTTCATAAATATGACCTGTAGACTGTGCTAAAGGTTTTTGGGCTTCGGGCCCCTGTAACCATCACAGTTGATCAAACACGACCAAAAGGGGACATTCTCATCTAGACATTATATGGAGTCATCTTGAGTTACAATGAAATTCCTCCATATTAAATATGACCTGTTGACTGTGCTAAAAGTTTTTGGGCTTGGGCAGTCATCAACAGTTACAATGAAATCCCTCCATAAATAGGACTTCTAGACTGTGATAAAGGGTTTCGGGCTTGGGCAGCCATCATGGTTGACAGATCATGACCAAATGGGGAAGTTCTCATCTAGACATCATACGGAGTCATCCTACAAAGTTACAATGAATTTCCTCCGTCTTAAATATGACCTGTAGACTGTGCTAAAAGTTTTTGGGCTTGGGCAGATGTCATATTTGACAGATCATGACCAAAAGGGAATGTTCTCATCTAGATATTATACAGAGTAATCCTACCAAGTTACCATGAAATCCCTTCATAAATATGACCTGTAGACTGTGCTAAAGTTTTTCAGGTTTTGGGCTCGGGCAGCCATCAGTGTTGAACGATAGCAACCAAAAGGGGACGTTCTCATCTAGACATGACCTCAAACCTGCATATGAAATTTTGTGACAATCGGCCAAGAACTACAGGGTGTAGCCTGTGCTAAAGGAAAATGTGAACAGACTAACAGACAAATGGACTCACAGACTTCCGCACGCGTGATGGCAATAGTTTATCTTGACTTTGTCAAGTTAAGCTAAAAATGGGATAATGTTTGTTTAAGTTATCGCGCTGACCCCACCTGCAAATCGAAAATTCAAACAAGAAAACAATCTTCCAGGCATAACACATGAAAAGAAACTCTTTCAGGACTGGTTTTCAAATGCATCCAGAGGGCTGTCATGATAAATCGATTGTCGATTGGCCACGGCAAAATCACTTAGTATTTTCCCTTGTCGAATAATCGGTAAATTGTACCCCATTTTAGACGTTTAATATTGGATGAAAAAACTAGTGTTTCTAAAGGTAAAGGGTTAAGAATATCGACGTTAAACCTCAAGAAAATGTTAGAAGCATTTGTCTTTTAGTTACATTCAAATCTTTGATGTTCTGACCTTTTGAACTAGTGTTGAAACAACTTATCGACTAATCGACACTGACACGATTTTTGCAAAAGTTGATGATAAAATCTGTAGTCGACTAATCGGTACGTTTTTTAGGTAGGCGGTGTGTCAAGACAGATAACCTAAAATATTGAAACAATGTAACAACACTGCATTGGTTTTACGTTTGTCTTCAAAACAAGAGTGTCGGCTATTCTACGAGATGATTCTGTATGCACAATTCACTGTAGGCCTCTTGCTGCACTCATGATCAATGTGTCAGGGATGGGGATGTCTTTGATCTGTCAACATCACAGCAAAATATCCGGTTCAAAGCCCGATGAGGAAATCAATTTTCCGTCCATGCTACACTTCTAACATCTTCCTAACTCAACTAAATTTCAATTTCACAAGCATGTACCGCCCACCCCTCCCCTTATCGAATACATAAACGGCAATACTCATACAAAAAATTATTTTTAGAAAGTTCACATCAGCGACAGCGCACTTCAGACACATCATACACCAACTGTAGTGCATAGTCGACGGTTATTTCCATTGTCAAGTGAGCATAATAGCACAGCAAGAAATTATGCCTAAAGTCGGGATGCCACACCATTTGAAACATTACTCATCAGTTTAATGGCCGATTTCAAAATTTATTTTCGTTAAATTCATTCAGTGAAACTACGTCAAGGTAAACCTATTTTGAGACAAAGTTTTATTGATGCTGTTAAGTGTTCCATGCAGAAGAGCACAGAGTCTATTGACGGGTATCTTTATAATAGGCCTATAGAAAACTTATAGTATTATAATGATACAGCGTGCTGCCAATTAGTCGACTTCGACTCATTTTTTGGCTGGCGACTAGTCGACTCCAAAATTCAGAACTCGTTTCATCACTATTTTGAACTGTCAATGTAATAATCAAGACCGGTCGACAGTTGCGACAGTGTGTCTGTGATGTTCTTCCTTCGAAAGTTAGAATGCGCACCTTTAAAATACTGATACGGTTCTTTCACTTGTACAACTAAAATGTCTAAACTCAATCATTTATACAGAGACATAACTCATCCCCTTCCTAACCCCCCTCCCCCTCCCACCCCCGACACACACATACACAGAGTAACACTTGTTTCTGTGTTCGACTGGACTTGATCTGCAGTGCAAATGGCAACTGTATATATCACGACTGCATATATCTGTCAATCTTATAGTGTATCCACCCCATTTGTATGACGTCAGAAGTTCAGATCATGCACCTACAAAATGTAATCAAACGAAGGCCCTAGTATATGAGAAAGAATACAGAAACCAAAAGGACAGTATTCAGTATCTTTAAAATGCATTTTTATTTCCTTCATACAGAATCTTGCTACTTGTTAGTCTTTTGTGATTGTATTATGCTATGTTTTACACGCCACCAATGACACACTTAATAGGTTAATCACTTGGGCTAATACATAAAATGTGCAATGTGAACTATGCCAGAAACGATGCCAAGAGTCCAGCAGGCAATCACATTTTTCGCAAACGAAACGAGGATCGTCTTTGTTGTTTACTTGAGGTAGGTCAACTGACTTGAACTTCATTTTTAACGACTTCAAAGAGAGGGGGAGAGGAGGTCATCTAGATATGATTAATTGATTATTATCGATTATTTGCGATGATTAATCAATTCCTAAATTCCAAAATCCTGACAGGCCGACGCATCCAAGACATTCTTGAGTAGAAAACATTGACCAAATTTGAATAATGGATATCTAAGTGGCATAACTACTGAAGAAAAATTCAGGATGGACTAGTTTTTGAACTCATTCAAGACATTTTTGAGTAGAATTCGCAGATCAATAAAATTTATATTATAGAGAAGATAAAAAATTTATAGTAATTTATATATTTTTTATACTTACCAATGACCCAGACATAGCTGGTGCCAACTCTTAAAAATATAGGGCCAAACACAAATTTTGCCCCTCAATCCCCAAAATTTGCATCTAAAACCAAAGAAAACATGTCCTGAATGGCCCTCCATACTTCACCTCCACTGTGCATGCACAGTGTCAAGGACGTCCCGAAATTGGCGGCATTAATCATTCTTATAACCAGTGCCTGGTAAGCACTATGTACTCAGCGGGGAGGTATGAGTTCCCAACTCCTGGGAGGGCCATCCCCGTCTGGGTCATTGGTAAGTATAAAAAATATATACATTACTATAAATTTTTAACATTTTTATACTATACCAATGACCCAGACATAGCTGAATAGTAAAAAGGCTGGA